>CM056811.1:69636313-70236313 GCA_029852735.1 Persea americana
AGAGGGATGAAAAGACACAACTGTTTCCCTCGGGCAGCCATTAATGTGCCCTCGCTGCTGCGTGTCACGCGATCAGATGCTCTCGCACTTTCCAAAACACAGACAAAATCAATACAATACAATACAATACAAAGACACAAACACACAAAATCACCACCTTCTTCGTATCTTTTACCCCTTTTATTCCCATTTTGCCCCTCCCCGTCTCTTTCTCGCTCTCTCTTTCGATATGCAAACACGGGAAATGGAATTTCGGAGGAATTTCGTTTCTGTGTTTTTGGGCTAGCGTTGAATTTCTGGGTTTTGTGTTTTTCAACGTTTGGTTGAGAGGAAATGGATCGGCTGCAGCAGCTGCAGCAGCAGAGGAAGAAGACATGTTCGAAAACGTACCATGGATTCTCTGGAAAAATGTCGAGCCTTTTCGATCTGAAATCTGCTAGGAAGAATAGTTTTGATAGAGGTTATGGAGAAGGTGGGTTTGTGATCTTTTGTTTTGATTTGAGTAGAAGAAGATCGTGATTTCTCTGCATTGGGATTTTATACGATTTTGATTTACAGGAATGAAATTGGGATTGGGATGCTGTTTCTGGACTTCTGATTTGTTTTTTTTTTGGGTTTTGAAAGAAGTTCATTCCAAGCTGGTCTTTTGCTACTTCTTTGGGAGTTGGTGCTCTTTGATCATTTTTCCTTTATGCCTCTTAATCTCTTCTGATATTATGGTGATTTCTATTATGAAAAATCCTGTCTTGGGATTGAAAATTTGGTAAATTCTTTTCTTGGATGCACTTAGGAGTTGAATTCTAATTCCAAGAGCATTTTTATATATCAGGCTCTGTTTGGAAACTTCTTGTTTTTCTTTTATGCTACAAATGGTTTCATTTCTCCTTTTTTCTTCCAAAATTAGTTTTTTTTTTTTTTTATCAAAAAGATTTTTTTTTTAATGTTCCATTTTTCTAAACAGAGCCTTCAATTATTAGCTAATTTCTAAAGAGATTCTGGGTAATTTGTTTGATGAGAGGGTGATCATACATACATACATACATGTATATTTGTATGTATGTGTTAACTATGAGCTTATTAGCAAAGCTTCTTGGTGTTTCTTCTTTTGTATAGATTGATATCTGTTTATTTTATGATATTGTGTTAATTTGGTTTATTTTCCAGGAAATGGGCATATGAAAAGGCAGATGAATGAGCAGATAGCTCCAGCAGATTCTACTTTTGGTAGTCGCCTTCCTGCTGAGGGGAATTCTGTGAGTAGCATTACCTAACTCTGTATGATGATAATATTTTTGAGAATGACTGAATCCTACCTAAGAGGCTTGCAGAGTTATTCCTGGGTGTTTTCTTTTAGCTAAGATTCCTGGGTGGTTTTCTTTTTTTTTTTTGGTAAGATCACTGGGTGGTTTTTGTTTTCCATGTTTAAGTGTGTTATTTAATTACTTATTGGTTGGGAGTGCATAGTAGCGATCTTGCCCCCTCTAAAGGTGAGGCTGGGGAAATTGGGAGAGAAAATAGACAGTGGTATAATTCCAGATTCACATGGGACAAGGAAAAATATTGCCTCTTAAATTATCTGCGTTGGAAGTGAAATTTCTTAAGTTCCTGCAAATTCCATGGAGATTCCGCATGCTGCCATTTCGTTATTGATTTTCTCTTTGTAACTGGAGATTGGGAGATCTTCACTCTCCAAGTTCTTTATTTTATTGCCACCTGTGCATGTTTTAATTCTGAGTATTCCTAGAAATCGAGCAGTTTTCTTTCCTCTATGTAATCTGTCTTCCATTTGGTGGTGAATAGAGATCAAGTTCTTTATTTATCTTCTTACCCGTTTCCTTTACCATATTTCAGCTTGGTTTCTGTTGTACTTCCGCACACTTCATTTAAATACCGAGTGATTGATCATAAATTTGGTTCAGTATTCAGCACTCACTACCAGTTGCAGCATGCTTTTGATTATTGCATTGCTTTTATGTTCCAGCCATGGTGTTGTGTTTTCAGGTGGTTTTCTTGGGTACTAAACTTGTCAATTGTGTTTATGATGTAGCCCTTGAACATGGGCTCACTGAAGTCCATTATCAAGCCTGTGGGAGGACCACCATCTCATGCAAGGAATCAAAACAAGCTACAAATCTTAGTTTCCTTGTTAGCATTTTAGTTTATTTAAAGTTTATGTTTTGAATTTGAATAGGATTTGTTTCCTTGGAGTAGGGTAGGGATTAGATTAGCTAAAGATTTTTTTTTTTCATTTACTTTAAATATTCATGTAAGCCAATTGGCCAAGGAGGTGGTGGAGATATTATTATTGTTGCGAGTTGTTTCTCGATCGCAGAGGTTTTGCAAGAACCTAAATCTTGCTGGAAGGTTGGCAAGGACCTAGATCTTGCCAGCATCAGATTGGTATCAGAGCAAACCGTCTCGCATCAGTTTATAATGACTTCAGTGTGATATATCACTTTCACTATGGGTGATCAGTTTATTGCAACTAGCAAGTGGACCTGCAGTGCCCTTAAGCTGTAGCCTCTAGCAGCTCTCTAGGAGCTTGGGCTTCTTGTGGGCTGTGGCTCTGAACACCCGGAAGTTGGAAACACGAGGCAGGAGCACTGTGTGCCTTATTTGCTGTGGCATCTCAGTCGCTACAATTGGTGGCAGCATTGTGTATGCTTGAGCCACTGCAGTAGCTTGTTAATTTGAAACATGTTGTGTGGAGGACAATGTTTGCATGTGTGCATAGACCTACTGGAGCTGATCTGAGCTCGAGCTAGAGTTGGAGCTTCTTGATTTGATATGCTAGCCATGAGGTTAACTAGGAAAAATTTCTAAAGGAAAATGAAAGTGGTAACCCTGACAAATTGTTGAAATTAACCGTGATAGGGCCCTCTAGTGTGACATTCTTAATGAAAATATAATAAATATTTCCAATGAAATCATGGATTGTGATGTCAACTTTCTTTTGGCTTATCTAACTATGAATCGTGTATCAAATTTTGAGAGCTCTGGGAAGGTATAAGGTGTACCTTCCTCAGCTTTTATACATGAAATTCATGATTCAACTTGCTAAAGGAAAGATAAAATCCTCACGAGTCGAGCTTTTACTCAGTTCATACTTTGGAATGAAATCTCTGAAATATTTTACCTCATCAATGACATATATAGGCACATCATGATCCCAATTCCCAACTATTGAAGGTGGGCATGGACATGGATCAGAACTTCACCGACCCAAAAATCCACACCCTCTAATTGTTGGTTTGTAAATGAACAATAAAAAAACTTGGTCAATTTATATTCAACTGATATTTTTGTCATCTGATCTGTGCTTGTTTCGGGCTATGGCACATGTGTCTGGCTGAATCTTACATTTTTTCCCTTTATTTAATTACTGATCTATACTATTTTTCATGTTTAACTTGATGAGATTATACTTTTTAAAAAAAATATTTTGTGTAGTTTTCCATGGATTTTAAACGAAGTTCTTCAAGCAAAGTCATCGGAACACCAATGAAAATGCTACTTGCTGAAGAAATGTCAAAAGAAATGGAATTGAGACGGCAATCACCAAGTGTTATTGCAAGATTAATGGGTCTTGATGCACTTCCAACCAAGCAGCCAGTCAATAAACAGCAGAAGTCCTCAAAAAGTTATTGTCAAAGAACAAGATCTGTAGGATTCCAAGAGAAGTATGTTACACATGAAGAACGTTCATTTACTAAGAGGAGTAAGGAACAGCAAGAATTTAAAGATGTTTTTGAAATTATGGAAACACCAAAGGTTGAAAAAAACAATATCCACTCTGTTGAAAGGGAACTGGTGAGCTCAAAGCTAAGTGAAGCAAAAATGGAATTTATACGGCAGAAGTTCATGGATGCAAAACGCCTCTCAGCTGCTCGAAACCTTCACCAGTCTTTGGAATTTCGTGAAGCAGTAGACGTCTTAGATTCCAACAAAGATCTTTTCCTGAAATTTCTCCAGGAACCAGATTCTTTGTTCACGAAGCATCTTCATGATCTGCAGGCTGTTGTATCCTCTCCCCAATCAAGTGATGTAAGAGCCCTAAAATCATTAAAGGCTGGAAAGCATGATAAGAGCAAACTATTTCTGAAATCAGAGGGAAAGATGGAAGGACACATGCGGTTGCAGAAGGATATCACAGGCTCACTTCAGAAGCAAGAGCATGGTTGTCTTAGTCACAACAAACATGACTTTTATAGTACACATAAGCTATCAAAATCACAACTTGAAGGCAACAGTGAGACTTGCCTCTTGCCTACAAGGATAGTTGTTTTGAAGCCGAGTCACAAGACACATGACACTACTAGGTCTGTTTCATCACTTAGCTCTTCTGGAAGCTCTTATTCCAGTCACAGAAAACAGAGAGAATTCAGGAGGTCCAGAAGTCAGGAATCATTTCCAGAATTAAGGGATCAACCAAAATTCGTCAATAATGTGGATTTTGTGAGGCACAGGCCAAAGGTTTCTAGCGACATCGCTAAGGTAATCACTCAACAAGTGAGGCAGACTGTCAGCAATGACTTTAACCTCTCAACCTCAGGACTGAAAGGGTACTCTGGAGATGAAAGCTCGGATAGCATGTCAGGAAATGAATCCTTGAAAGATTCTGAAGCACTGGTACAGTCTTCCAGACACTTCTATGAGCGGAGTAGCAGGTGCAGTCCTTCATCATCTTATTCTGCGGAGTCATCTGTAAGCAGGGAGGCTAAGAAGCGCCTTTCTGAACGATGGAAGATGACTCAAAAGTTTCAGGAAGTAGGATTTGATAGTAAGTGCTCCAGTACCTTGCGGGAAATGCTTGCTCTATCTGATAAAGAAAGGCCACTGACAACTTCGGGTTCTCAGATATCTGAGATTGGTCCCTGTGGCAGGTCATCTGTAAATGAGGTGCTTGAAAGATGGGATTATCCTCTGAGTATTAGTAGCAGGGATGGCTGGAATGATGGAAGCTTTAGAAATCGACCAAGGTCGAGATCTCTTTCAACATCATTCATAGATTATCGAAGTCCAAAAACAAGAAGCAGACAGGGTTCTCTTGATGGTGACAACTGTTTCATGTTAAAAGAAGTGATAATGAGCCCTGACAAGTCCATCAAGGACTCTGACCAGAAAGAAGCTTCGTTTCCAGTAAACTTAGGAGTTTCCAGTAAGAAGTCTCAGTCTTATCGCCATAAAAGTGAAGAGAATGATCTCACTATACGAGAAATTCATGTGAATGCAGATGAACAAAAAAGTAGGCTAGCGAATGAATATCTGTCTGAGCAAATAAATATCGTTCCTGAACCATCTATTGATATTGTAAGTGATACAAAGAAGCTTCCTGAACATCCTGCAGTTGCTGAATGTCAAGATACTAATATAATTGTCAACACTCAGGAAGAGCTGTCATTTGAGCCAACAGCCCGCATTGCATTATTCAATGATGGAGTCTCTACATTGCATGATTGTGATCAGAATGATGTAATGAAGAATCTAATGAAGGTTTGTTTTCTAACTTTTTTTATTGCTCTTTAAATATTGCACTGTGGATTGTTTTTAATATATATTTTTTAGTTGCAATAAAAAATGCAATGTTGTATCCTGTTCCCATTTGGTTCAGTTACTTGATTGAACCTTTCATCTTTTCGTTTGGCTGGTTAGCTCTTTTTTTCTATTTGACCAGCAAGAGAACATTTTATTAATAGAGATAAATAACACGGAACATAAAAGCAAAAGATGGTACATGACTATACTGTGTAGATCTAGCAAGAAGCAGAATTATCCCTTGCCAACCTCCTCCCCAAGTACATACGAAAAAGGAAAACCCTTAATTAGAGGGGATCTTTCCTTGGTATTAAAGCCCATTCCTCATCTTCCTAGATCCATGATTTCCAAGTCGATCTGGTTAGGGCCAATGGGTACTATAGCACTCATGCTGATGATTGGTTGGAAGAGGGAGTGAAGACTAAGTAGGAGTGTAGCTGCTGCATGTATTGAGGGCATCCCTAGCTTTATCAAAATGTTATGAAACCATTGTCGTAAATAATCCAACATCAGAATCCTTGTCGTTACATGTTGACAGGTGATATATATTTCGTTTTAAAGAACCTGTCTAACATATTTTCTTTGACGGTTTCTGATTCTCACCAGTCTGATGATCTATCGTTTAGATTGACAATACTCTATCAGTTCATGAATTGAAAACAAATCATTCTTAATGTAACATACCATCTTTTTGGTGCATAATTTTGAAGAATATTCTCCCTCATTTTGCTATCCAATTACATCACAACAGTTGAAACATGTGGGCTTTGGGGTGTATGATTCCATTTCTTATTTTACACCATTTACAAATATTTATTGTGGATTTACTTCCAAGCATATATTGTGCCATTTAAGTTCCGTCTACACTTTCTATTTGCACCGATTAGTTTCTTCATATGTTGTTCAGCGTGAATACTTCTTATGTTTTTACAGTCTTCAACAACTTATTGTTCAGCATGAATACTTCATACGTTTTAAGTTCTTCAAACTACTTATTCCGTTTACATTGTTAAGTTTCTATTATCTTCCAGTCTTCCTTCATGTATGGCAACTACAGTTTATTACATTTCAGTACGTCTCTTTCTAGAATGTTAATGTCATATGATGCGTAGACATCTTTCTTTCTTTCTTTTTCTTTTTTTCTTTTTTAATCATTGGTATATAATGCCTCAGAATATCAAATTCTTAGATCATATGAGCCCAACTATCTTTCTTGAAAGTCTTTCAGATACATGGCCTAGTCTAGTGACTCTAGTCGTCTAGTTGCTTTGAAACCTCACGCATCACTAATCCACCATGTCCTTTCACATCCTCGCGACTGCCACAGATTGACATGCCTCCATGTGGGGCTTTCCTTGATTCTTACTACCCCTTCATCATTAAATCCTTTTTCCATGTTGGGTTGATTCCTGACTCATACTTGTGCACTCATCCCCTGTTAGAGTAAGCTCTCCACCACTCACCTAGGAGCAAATGGACTAGATTTAATGGATCCTGTAACTGATCAAGCCCTCGCTTATTTAGATTAGTTTGTTCGAGCCCAAGGGTTTAGGATCAGTCTCAATCAAGGTTCTATTAAGAAAATTAGGCAAAACAAGAAAAGAAATGGTCAAGATGGGCCTGAAATAAATACCAAAATAGATCCCAAAAATTATAATAGGTGTTGACATTAAAAGGGATTTAAATCAGGTTATTATGTGTCTGTTTGGATCAAACAATAAGCCAATCCAAACCTAAAATAGCTGACCACAGTTCTTTGGTTCTGACCCAGCCAAACCAGGCCCAAACAGGTCGTCCAGGCCTAATAAACCATGCCAGCTAGGTGACTAGTCCCACAGCCTCTAAATTAGAAGTGAACCAAATGGCAAAGCCTCCTAACGCTTCTTTCCTTTCTCTAGGTTCTGTTGATTTGTTTCCTTTAGTAGGAATCCTTTAGTTGAAGATTTGTAATAACTGAGATAGCTTTCTAGGGAGTACAGGTGTGGTCCAAAGCTTCTAAAACCTAGGATATCCAAGACCTCCACAAATCCATTTACATGTCTCTCTTTGTTATGGTTATTGAGTTGAGTTGTTTTCTCCCCTAATTTTAAGCATATTAGGTTGATAAAGACTTTCCTTTATTTAAGAATGAAATAAGCAAGCAATTGGATCCCAATAGCCTAAAATATCTGACACCCAAGGAAGCTTGCGCACGGCTGCGTACGTGCGTTTAAGGATGGATGTTGTGATTGAAATTATAGGTTTTAGGATTGTGGTTGTGATTAGGATCTTTTAATTGCATGTAATTAGGATCTTTTAAGGATTGATGGATGGTTGTGATTGAATTATAGGATTTAGGATTTTAAGTTATTAGAAACTGATTATATCAATTATAAGGGATGATTATGAAAGTTGAATAAAGTTTCATACTTTTGCAATTGCCAATTTCTTCTCCCTTGGTTAAGCATCTCCCATTAGATTGAAGATCTTTATGGTGGATTTTTGTGATCCATATTAAGAGAACATCTACGTTTCTCCTTGTTTTAGTGGAATTTCTGTTTAATTGAAGATCGTATCTTGTCTTACAATCTATGTGATAGCATGGTGGTGTAATGCCTCTGAAAACTCTACATTGTCATTAAATGTTTATATCTACTAATAGATTCTTCAAAACTATTGGTTTTGAAGATAAATATTGCTATATCCTTACTTTCAGATCTACGTTTTCTTTGTTGGAAGGACTGATGGAAGTGGTGGTTTCTGTCTAAATTTGTAGTTCTGAAGTATTAGTATGTTCATCTTCTATTTTGATATTAAATATTGCGTTTTCTAAAATCCTGTGATTTGTTATTTATTGAAACTAATTTGACCAGTAACGTCATGTATCTAAAGCATGATTTTAGAATTTGGCCAAAACCGAGTTTTACTGCTGAAACCGAGTTTTACTGCTGAATATGTAAAGGTTTTAGTGATGACTATAACGATTTTTCAAGTGTTACCATTAGAAAAAGAAAAACAGTTTTCGTGTGTTCATTCTGAAACTTAATGCATTGGTACTTCATTTTCACCACCTTTATATTCTATTTTGCCAATTTATTTACTGTTGGAACAATCTAAACGCGGGTTATTTCTCAATGTTGGCCAATACAAAAATGCTTCAGCAGCTCTGTGCGATACCATGTCTGCAACTGCATGTGAAAGCCATGATCTACCATGCCTAGCTGCCTAGTTTCTGGACCTTTTAGAGGAGCACAGGTGGCAGGGCATAGTAGTTGCACTTCTTATAAAAACTATTTACTTAATCCTCTGCGGGTTATTTCTAAATGTGCCATTATGTATTTATGTTACCAGGAGACAACACTTAACCAGCAAGAACCAGAACAGCCCAGTCCAGTTTCTGTTCTAGAACCTCCAAATGAAGCAGAACTATCTACTTCCGAATGCTTTGAAAGTATCAGCGCAGGACTTCATGGTTAGTGAATCATAGAGTTTCTGATTATTATTATTTTTTATCTCTTTTCTTTCTAACATTTTAGTTTATCGGATTGCCATTTTTTGTTCCAGGGCTAAGGATGCAACTTCAACTTCTCAAGTTCGACTCTGCAGAAACACACACTGATGGATCAGATTTTATTAGCCTGAGCGATGAAGACCTTGGAGAAGGATGTGACAATTTTATGGAGGATAATAGTGTAACATCAGGATTATACACTCATGTGGAGGATAGAGATTTCTTGTTCCTACTTGACATGCTTATTGAATCGGGTTTTCATGTTGCTGATCATGAAATGCTCTTTGCCACATCATACTCACTGGAGCAACCTGTGGCTCCCTTTGTGTTTGAGAACCTTGAGAAAAAGCATGGTGAGCAGCTGGCTTGGCCTAGATGGGAAAGGCGGCTTCTTTTTGATCATATAAACTCATTGTTGGTGGAGATTCTCAAGCCACACATGGATCTGCATCCATGGGTGAAGCCAAAATGGAGTAGAGTTGGGCTTGGGTTGGGTTGTGAGGGGCTTGCAGATCAAGTGTGGAAGTTGTTAGCTAGTCATGGCAAGGAAGGCCTTGGGGACACAGCAGAGAAGGTCATGGGAAGAGACGTGGAGTGGTTGGAGCTGGGAGATGATATTGATGTTATAGGCAGAGAAATAGAGATATCATTGCTGAGTGAATTGTTGGAAGAAGTAATCTCTGGGATCTCTTCCTTTGCAGAGTAGGGTTTCATTGGTCAAAGGGCAATGTAAAAGACAGATTGGGATCTCTTCCTGTTGAAAAATTTATAGAGGCCTTTTTCTTACATGCAGTTTTGCGGAACAGACTGGGAGCTCTCGTGGAGATATGTACAGACTGTTAAGCTGAAGGAAACGAAACTCTCTTCTTTTATAGAGAAACGTAATGAGTTCCTTCAGAGAAGGTACCATGTCTGAGAGATTGGGATTCTCGATCCTGTAGAGAAATGTAGAGAGTTCCTCCACTGGATTATGATGACTGAAACAGATTAGGGCCCCTCTTCTAACTGTGGACAAAGGTAAATTTCCTTCCAACAAACTGAATTGTCAATTAGATATCATATGTATGTATTGTAGTGGCGATCAATTTATAATGAAATAATGAACAACAGGAAATGGAATGAGAATGCCGAGAAATTGCGGCCTCTATTTTTCCTTATGTTTTAACAATATTTTGTGAAAAATATGTTATAATCTATATCCACACCCTAGCATATCCTATGGTTCTTCATTCCCTGTATATCCTATGGTTTCCAGGTTCTTGTTGTACTCACATGAATCGCAATATACCCCATAAATTCTACAAAAGGCAAGTCATTTCTCACATCATCATTTCCTCCATTCTTTTCTTACATAAAGTAATTATACAAAGACTGGCAAATAAAATATAAGGGGAAGTTGTTTCTTACATTGTTGTTTTCACCATTTGTACTTGGCCTAAACAAAATATATGAATTTATTGTCAGCGAATTTACCATAGATATGAAACAAATGTTTCAATGTGCCATAAAATCATGTATCAATTATCAGTATCGCACATTGGAGTCTTTCCTCGCATCGACGTTTCCTCCATTTTAGCAAGCATCAGGAAAATAAGTTGTAGCCATGGTCAGGGTGATTTGGCAATTAACTGCATTTGGCTACCATTGTTTGGTTATCAAAACTATTTTTACCTAATAGGCCCCTCCTTTTGATGAAATGTGTCCATAGAGTAATGCATATTGGAAGATCTTAACCATACGTTTTTTTATTCTGAATTTGGACCATTGCTGATTGTCCTTTTCACTGCTACTTTGGATGGTTGAAGGTATGGGTAACTTCATACAATATGATTTGAGATATGGCCCAACCACCAGGTGGCCAACCTGATCGGATGATCTTTAATGGTTTCAATCACTCAAATGCAAGAAAGATTGTATTCTAAGCTCAGTCAATGATGACTGATGCCTCGGAGAGCATACTCAGTATACTAAGAAGTCTGAGAGAACCCCAATGGGAAAGATCTTGACCATCCATCCAGTGGTCAACAAAGGGACCATCAAATCAATGATCCTTATTCATTGGCTGACATCTTTTCAATTCATTTCCCATCCGACGGTATGCTACAATTCTCTATAATTTGAAGCAGTTGGGGGCCTTCTCTGTAACGCCTCAATTTTGAATACCGAAGATAACGCTAAGGTATCCGAAGTTGGTGCGCTACTTCCCGGAAAAACCGAGAATTTTCAAGATCGTAGTCCGCAGTGAGGTCAAATTTTTAAACTTTTTAAACAACATAATAATTAACAGTTGTGTTGCGGAAGCGTAACAAAAGATAGCGGAAGTAATAGTATCATGTAATAAATCAGATGTAACAATGCGGAAGTCTAATATAAATATCAAATGAAGTTATCAAAGTGTTTATACATATCTGTCAATCTACTCATGTTTCACTACGAAAATACTCTCAAAATCCCAAACAAATAACTGCACTCAGTCCCCCTGTGTAAGCTCTCCATCCTCCGGCTCGACCACTTGGTCAGCCAGCTCCCACCCGTAGTCACCAACTACAGGCGCCTCGTAGATCGTGTCACCCGCGGGATCATGGTCGGGACATAAGCACCAAAGATGGGTCATATCCAAGGATCTGGCAAGGCACCATATGCAGATAACACAAGATGTATACAACAAAAGAGAGTAATAACAGGTATGTAATCACAAGAGTAATGAGAAAACATGATCTAGGCAGTTGAGCAGTAATAGCAGTTTAGAATAAAAAATGTAAAGTATCTAATCTAATCAGATAACAAAGGGCACATTTACACAAGCTAGATACACCGCGGGATATTATGTCGCGGCCCTCCCGTACTGTAAACGTCTCATACCATAAACAGTTTGCAGTGGGGAAAGGGTAATAACCATGCAAGGGATAATAGCCCTGAAATAATCATAACATACAATATATAAAACCGATCACACCCCTTTATCGCACCGATCACAACCCTTTATCAGATTAACCCAGACGCGGTATCACACCGTCCGTCTAATCACAGCTCATCATGATAGCTCTAAGTAACCAATATATAGCTCCTACCAGAGATGATCAGTCAACTGGCTGAGCTTAGAATAACTGAGTGAATGTTCAGTGCCGACTCGGGAAACAAGTACGGGTCTGTGTCTGTCTAGGCTTATCTTACGTGAGCAAGGTCCTAACCAAGTCTCTAAAATGTTAAGGCATAACAACATGGAACACAGTCCAATATCCAAGTCCAAGTCCAACATCATTGGATCCACTCCAAGGCTCACAATCGTGGCCTGAGGCAATACAAGTACCATACCATACCCATTCCACAAGTATTCATTCCATGCTCATACACAATGAGCTAACAAACCATTAAAACCAACCTCTCTAATCTAGGGTTCCATATTCCCAATCTTAAGCCGTATGAGGGCCCGCCTAGACACAGACACGGGCCAATTATCTCCAAACACAACTTAGGGTCACCACTAAGTAATTCCTAGGTTCAGGTCCTCCAATTTCCATTCATTAATATGTTTAAGACAACAAAAGGGATAAGAGAGGGGAATAACACATAAAAACCCTCAAAATCATGGAATCAAGTGGAAATAAACAAAGGACCAATCCTAGGTAGTGGTCGACTCTTGGTTCGGGCCTCATCAGGTGATTGGATCCTTAACAGTAGTCTCAGATGTCAAAAATGGTAATTCTGGTGCTTTTGAAGTTGTGGACACCATGGACTACAATTAAGGGTCGAATCATTGACGATTCGAATCCCAAAACCTCAATTGGTGGACCCCACGAATCAAGGCTGAGCCATGCCATTGATTCGTGTGTGGCACACTTGATGGAAGGCTATTTGGATGGTCAATGGACCCCACATATGGTCAAACATCACAATTACAGAAGTCTGGAAAATCACTGATCTCAGTTTGCCCGGTCGACATCATCACGAGGGATGTCGACCGGGTGAACTGGATGTTGACTTCCCAGGTCGACATCCTGCAGTGTCCCCGGTCGACATCATGGTCGTGATGTCAACCGGGTCCACTGAGACCTGGTGTCAAGCAGCTGGGGGGTTCTGCAGGAAATCCAGTGTATCCGGTCGACATCATGACCGTGATGTCGATCGGGTACACAACATTTCTGCTCTGACTGAGAAACACATGTCCCAGTTATTTTCTACAGGTTCCTGCGTGTCCGGTCGATCGGGTACACTGTTTGTGCGCATTTCAGAAGAAAATAACTGAGACTTGCATTTCTGCCATTTTAGTGTGCCCGGCCGAGACAGGGTCCGATCGACCGGGTACACGCAGATAGCTGAATTCCAGATTTCTGGGATTTTTCCCTTTTCAATCCAATTCTCATCCAATCCATTCCAAACCTTCTCCATTCATCACAATCACACAGATAAACACAAAAACACTCCAATAATCTCCATCCACCATCCAACCGGGCCATTGATCTTCCAAACGGGAGAACCCATCCATCAATGGCCAATTTTCATGAAAACAAGCTCAAAAGGAAGATCTATACATATATTATCATCTACTAGAACTGAAATTACATAAACAAGAAAGAGAAGCATACATCAAATGAAATTGCATGAGGTACTTGCCTTAGTGAAGAAGAAAAGGAAAATTGAAGTGAGAGAGGAGATCCAATAGGGTGATAGTTGCAAATTGGGATGGTCTTCTAGCCTCCTTGTGCTGAGATTTTGGGGAGTTAGGGTTGTTTGGGGAAGAAGATAGGTTAATTGAGAGAGATGAGTGGAATTAGGGTTTAGGACAATGTTTGCAATAGCTTAGGTTTTATAACTTAGGGTTTTAGGCTAATGACCAAAAGGGTATTTTGGTGGTAAATGAAAATGAAATGGGGCCATGGGTATTTGGGTAATTAAGTGGAATTCTAGAATGTTCTAACCCTCATTAGCCCTCCTATTACTTCTAATGAAAGCCAAATCCTAATTAAATCAAAACATACTAAAATTAACAAAAAAGCATCTAATATCTATAAATGTTAAATAAAAGCTACCTTCTAAGACTTAAGAATATTAGAAACTATACTACTAATTTTCTATTAATTAGCTTATTACAGTATAAAATACCTTATTAGTTATTATTTAATTCAAACTGAGGGCCCACCAGGGGTGGGGCCTCACATTCTCAGCCATAGGATAAAACTTTGCGATCTAATTTTATAATAAAGAATGCAAAGATTTGCTCTGAGTGCTTTACACATGTCAAGAACATTTGGATTTGAGACCCCTCTACAAAGAGGATTTGGTCTGAACAATAAAATAGCACAACCCAGCAACTCCTTCTCATCTAAACAACTCCATATATAGGCTTGTAAGCCTGCCATATATGCACCCAAGCACCTGCAATCTCCATCAAGCACTCAAGACAGAAGGCTCCTAGACGTTACTTCCCATACCCAACTCTCCTTCCAAAGAGGTTTATCTCACATGGCAAACCACAAACCCATTGTTTCTACTGTCAGGGCCACAACTTGCCTATTGTTTTTAGCCATTGTTGTCACACGTTCCACCTCTGCTCGAATCCTCGATGAGGAGCTCCCACCAGTAGCCGCTTCTATCATTGCACCCGAGTCCTCCAATCCAGCTATATCACCTGTTGCTGATTCTGCGGTTCCAGCAGAAGATGATGCTTTGACTCCAGCACCAGCTGTGGCTAGTCCACTTGTATCACCAACCACCGGTGCCACCACTCCAGTGGCAGCTGATGCCGCCCCGCCGCACAAGCAGGTGCTAATGGGGCCATTGTGGGAAATCCTGACCCTCACCACCCCTTGTCCTTCTTCATGCACGATGTGCTTGGTGGATCAAACCCGTCGGCCAAGGCTGTGACTGGAATTGTATTGAATCCAGCGGTCAACCAAATCACCTTTGCTAAACCCAATGGTGAAATCATCCCTCCCAAAAATGGCATCTCCCTCACAAACACCAACAATGGCATAATAAACAACAACCACCTTCCCTTCCTCACCAGCCTCGGTGGTCCCACATCAAACACCTTGCCTCAGAACACTGGCAGCAATGTCAATGGCGGCAGTGGGCTTCCATTTCTCACCTCCGGTTAGCTCCCTTCAGGGACCTCACTTCAGCAGCTGTTGTTTGGGACAATGACAGTGATCGGCGATGAGCAGACAGAAGGACATGAGCTGGGGTTGCCGGTGGTGGGGAAGGCACATGGCTTCTATGTGGCAAGTTCAGAAGATGGGACCAGCCAGGCCGTGGCGTTTACAGCCATGTTTGAGAGTGACCATTACGTTGACAGCATTAGCTTCTTCGGGGTCCATTGCACTGTGTCTTCTGAATCACCGGGAGGGACCGGAAAGTACACAAACGCTAAGGGATTTGCCACTATCGGGACCATTCATCCAGCCGTCGATCAGCATACAACTGATGGCGTAGAGACCCTTCTACAGTTTGCAGTCTAACTTTCCTGATAGTGTGTGAAACCAACCCCTTCCCATGTTCAATTCCCTTTGTTACAGAGATCTTGGAATGAATAAAATATGGAGTGTAGCAATGGAAAGGTTTAGCATTTGGCTTGTTAAGTGTATCTTGAGGAACTTTGGTTCTCAACTTTCTCAACTGTCGGAGAGTTTGCATTCATTTTCTCTCAAACTTACCTCTAAAACTATCCTAAAAGCTTTGAATCCTTATCCTACATTGGCCATTGTGGTTCTTTTAGATCTACCCAATTTGAATACAATTGGAATACTTCTTGAGGAGAATGCATTGTTATCAGTTCAGCTGTACGTTTGGGGCTTTTCTTATATCATAAGTTGCATTACATGGGATACTATTTTTATCAAGCTTCGAGCTTTTCCATCCGAATCATGGGAAAGACTTAATGGCATGTTGGCAAATTTCAGTTTAAGAGTCACCCAAATGCATAGTAACACAGATGACCCTCAACTTTAGCCAAAAAAGGTTCAACCTGCTGCTTTATTTTGTTGCTTAATAGTAAAAGCAGAAAAAAGAGAGTTGAAATTGCTCATGATTTAGGGGTATATCATATATTCAAGTGTATGAAACTCCAGATCCTTTCAAGTGTTTCTGTTACAAGAACCGTGAGTAGGCCAATCGCAGGCGCCATTAGTCCCTTGTCGCTATGTCAGCTGGTGATGGCTTGCTGATAGCTGCTTTCCCTTTGCACAAGAGCATGGCTTTTTCCACAAATAGACAAACTTTAATCCAAAAACAGTGAGCCCAATCAAGAACCCTGTCCAAAATCCCTTTCTCCTCTCTGCTTTGCTGAGAAGCTCCAGCCAATGACAAGCCCATCTCCACCAGCCTAAGTGCAGTGCCCAAATTCAAGCATTCTGGTTCTGTGGATATATAATTCTCCACTGTCCTTTCTTCCCTATTCATGTGGTTTTTCCCTGCTCTAGTTTTCTTCATTTGGATGTACTTTTTTTTAGACTTACAAACTTGTTTTAATGTTTTCCCCTCAAACACTCCCTCTCTGCAACGTGCAGTAAGCAATTCTTGTAATTCATTTGGATAATATTGAATTTAGGAGCTGGTTTTTTAAGTGAATTCAAGTCCATGTAGTTTGGTTGTGATACTGTGATAATGTGGAATGTAGTTGAATGTAGCAAGGATCTTTTCCAAGCAAGAAAAACCAACGAAGGCTTTACAGTCAAGATCTACTAAATGAGGTATAGGAAAACTCACGCAAAACTCAGAGCACAAAATATATGGATGCAATGCCATATTCATTTCAATTATTACCTCATTTGATATGGAATAAATCAGTAGGATCAGTAAACTTGAAAAATGTTATAAACCCCAATCTCTACAGACGACCTTCTTAGAGGCAATACAATGGCAACAACCATGCACTTTTTTTAATCGGTAAAAAAATCGTGCAACTTCAAATACATTATATGGTGTTCAATTGCGTCAACTACTTTATCGCGATTTTAACAAAATTATGGAGAAGAATATTGTGACAATGTGAGATGTCTTTCTTATGATCTCCTGATTTGCATCCACTACTTGATGGCTTTAATGAGCATGAGGCAGCTTTCCTTCTCCCCATCTTCTAAGAGTGTTTTGCTGGGATATGTTGGCTCTTGTGGATTGTTGCCATAAATATATGACTCTTTCTCAATTGCAAGTGATGCATTCATCTGCAGGGTCAAATGAAATGGTGCGTTTGGACCTTTACATTGAGAACAGGATATTTTCTCATTGTCATCACATCACTAGTTTCTTCAACTTGCCAACATAACCAAGGTCAAACCAAGCTCGAGCTATTTGGTAATTGGGATCGCCTGTGAAAAATATTCTCGGCCGAGCAAAGCAATTAATTGTGCCTTTACCCAGGCACTGACCCAGCCCAGCCCATACATACTTGTCCAATTGATACATCACAAATCCAATAAATGGGTCAGTCAGATCTGATTTATACCCAAAGATCAGACGTCATTTACATCTGAAAGCATGAAAAATTATTCAAAGTTTCAAAACAAGTCAAACAGATACAAACTAATCTGAACAGAAGTGCATTGACTTAATAAGATAGTTCTTCATCCAAACACAAAACAACCACATATGATACGTGTAGTTCCAGCACAGAACTTCATCTACTTCTCACACACTACTGAGAAAGATAGACAGAGAACTGTAGAACAGTATCCACACCATCAGTAGTATGCTGATCGACTACAGGATGAATGGTCTGAACAGTAGCATACCCCTTAGCATTGGCATACTTTCCTGTCCCGCCGACGATGGCAATTTGGGATTCGGGGGATGCCGTGCGGTGGACACCGAAGAAGTTCAGGCAGCTGGTGAAGTGTTCACTCTCGAACACAGCAGTTAAGGCCATGGTGTGGCTGGTGCCATCTTGCGAGCTAGCAACATAGAACCCCTGGGCCTTCCCCAGCACCCCAGAGCCCAGCTCGTGCCCCTCTGTCATTTCGACGTCGAGGACCGTTATAGTCCCAAACAAGAGCTTCTGGAGGGTGGCCCCTGCCGGAAGCTGGCCTGCAGTGACAAATGGAAGGTTCTTGCCGCTGTTGATGTTCTGGCCGCTGGTTTGAACAATGGAAGCTGAGCTTCGGCCGCCAAGGCCCGTGAGGAACGGAATGTTGTTGTTGTTTATGACGCCATTGTTGCTGTTGACCAGTGGAATGCCGCCATTGACCGGGAAGATGTTCGCGTTGTTTTTGGAAAAGGGAAGTTGACTGTTGACTCCGGCATTGGCGATGACTCCGGTCACGACTCGGGCCGATGGGTTTGACCCGCCGAGTACATCATGCATGAAGAAGGTCAATGGATGGTGGGCCTCAGGGTTTGGTAGAGTGGCACTAGTAGCAGCAGCCCCATTAGCAGTTGCGGGTGCGGCCCCCGTGGGACCAGCCACTGATGGAGTGGGGGCATCTGCGACAGGTGTTGTAACGGGATTTGGTAATTCTGGCGGGCCAGTGTGGGCCGGCGGTGGGCCCTCTTCTTCGAGGACCCTAGCTGAATTGGCACAAGTGAAGGCAATGACTAGCAACAATAGGTAGGTTGTGGCTTTGTGGGTACATTGCATGGAAGTGTTATAAGCCATGTGAGTTTGAGGTTTTGAATCTATTGTAAGTTGTCTATCTTTTGGGTTTTGAATGCTTTGAACGAGGATGGTGTTGAAATGCAGACGTATTTATATTGAAGGTTACTTAAAGGTTGATAGTTTTATCCAATGTAGTTGATAAGATGGAGTTGTTGGGGGTGTTTTTTGGATTGGTTAGTACAGGGTCCACTGCAGGGGTGAAAACAGGTTGAAATCTGGTTCTCATTCTTGAGTGGGTCAACACTAGTAATTAGTTACTGGGGATCCATGTAAAAAAAATCATATTATTGTCATGAAAAATAAAGCCCAGAAAACTGATTAGCTGAAAATGCATGTAATTCGAGTCAGGTTTGGGTTGAGTCTGGTCAGATATGTGACCGTCCCAAAGATGGAAAACCCCCTCAATTCTACTGGGTCTCACCTGTTATTCTATTATTAACATGAACCCTAAGATCGTGAACAGCATGATAATCACGTGTATGATTTAATCTTAAATAAATTAAAGAGTACCTCCAGACATCCTGACGCAGAGAGCTTTCTGATGCTGCAGTTTGGTGCTGTTACCGATTGATGCTGTGATCCGTCGAGGAAGAGGCTAGGTAAATGGTTTCGGTTTCTCTCTCCTTGCCTATAAACCCTAATGTGTTGAGTTTCGTGAGAGAATATTTGTGATGAACGAAATACTCTATTTTATAGGTGAAGAGAGGACCAAATTTCCAATTAGGGTTTCCTTATATTTAATCTCAATCGTCCATCAAGGTATAGAATATTATGGAATACATCTCATTAAGAAACCGTTTTGAGTAATTAAAAGCATATATCCTATGACAACGGAATTCCTATAGCGACCACATTTCGGGAAAGGTAAGGACGTGTGGTCCAAGTAATGGATCTAAAGGTAATTTTTTTACATCACCATGACAATAGCACCGATCCAAATGGACTGTACAATGCAGAACAAGGGAGAAAATCGTTTCTGATTGTGCAGTAGTAATTATTGAGAAAGAAGGCTAAAGAATGGCTCCTAAGACCTTCCAATCTGGGATCCTCGCAGATGTCCTCCATCTACCATATCCATGGTCATGGTTAGGGTTCTGGAATTCCACTAGTAGGAATAAGTCGCTCAGTTTGACTGACCTAAACTCATAAGAATTAATGAATATGTTAGGGACAATGAACATCAAAATATCCCAAAGCCAATTATCAACCAACTCTTTAGTGGATTCAGTACCTGCCACCAGAAACTGCCTAACTGATGGCAGACTTGAAATAATATATAACAACATAGGAACGAAATTCTCTAATGGGTCTCATAGAAAGTTCAAAAACGAACTAACAGCAACAGATTGTTGGGCCAAGCCCACAAATTCAGGTGCTTTGGCTAAACTGGGTATGACTGTCGATTGGGCACATCCTCTTTCAATGTGACTTGAGGCAGTTTGATTTGGCTCGCAGCTTGGATCACTAACTCATAGGCCAAATTGTGGTGCCATAGCAAAAGGGAGGATTAATTGGATGGAAACCATCTCATCCTTTTCCTGATCATTTCTGTAGGCGGTAAAAACGACACCTACTTAGATTGAGATGAGATCGGGATAGACTTCTTAGGACAGGGAAATGCTGAACGCCTGGAACCTGAAACGGAAGGAGAAAGGCTAACGTCAGAGCCCCTGGCTGCCGTGAGCCGAAGGCACTCCGATGCCTGAGTTAGTTCTGAGGAGACTAAACAGGAGGAGGAAGAAGAGAATGGAACAGTGTGGTATTCAGAGCTGTATGCTGAGTATTGCGTACCTCTCATGGGACTGATCCCATGCGTATATATGGGTGAGCGTTCCTCGTTCATTCTCTCTGTGAGTGGGGGTAGGTGAGGTGAGGTCCCATCGACCCTTACCCTGGCGGGCTGCAGTAGGTAGAGTGGGCAACATCCCATCCTCACTTTCCATGCCTTCAGTCAGTTGACGTACAGGGCTGATAAAGCAAACCTCTTATCGCCATAAATGAGCGATCCTATCGCCATAAATGAATGCCCGTATCAGTCTGAGCGCGCCGCATTTCCAGGAGGGTGGCGGCCCATTCTGACTTTAGCATCCTAGCCTGAGACCAAGGATGGCTTGGCCGTGGTGTGCCTTTGCACCGAGCTGGCATCTATGCCGAGCTATGACCGAGCTGACTGAGCTGCCGAGCTATGACCGAGCTGACTGAGCTGTCGAGCTATGACCGAGCTGCCGAGCTATGACCGAGCTGACTGAGCTGCCCAGCTATGACCGAGCTGCCGAGCTATGACCGAGCCGCCGAGCTACCCAGCTATGACCGAGCTTCCGAGCTTCCACCACAGAGGCTGAGGTGATCGGCAAGTTCAGCCGTAATCCCTGCTTAACTTCGTCATTACGGTGTTTTACCCACACAATTGCCCCCTAGCTTTTGACTTCTGAGAGCCCTCTAGCTCGAGGAGGTCGGAAGCTTGATGACCGTACACCCGGATCCGCCACCGAGCTCGAGTGAGGGTTACCGTCATGAGGGAAATACCAGGGCGAGGGAGCTTCGGATCAGGAGGGTCCCTTTCGAGATGTCCCCTCGCCTGTCCTGGATATTTAATAGCCATCGGATATCGCGCTAATGGTGGCACGTGTACCTTCTCTTAGCTGTCTCGCAATTACTTCGAGGAGACGTTAGGGCTGCGTGATGGGACGTTAGGGCTGATTGAGGGGACGCCTCTTAAAGGCTCTCCTCGAAAGTCGAATCGACGCCCCTGGGCCCTATAAATCAGAGTGCCTCCCTCGTCTTCAATTTCCTCCGCTTTCTTTGCACTTCTACTTCGCTCTGTAAGAGAACTTTCTCCGGTGCCTGTGAACTTCCGACGATCTTGCTTGTGCAGTCCCCACTCGTAGGACTCCTTTCCGCTTCCCTCGTCTTTTCTTCTAGATAGGTCCTGGTCTGAGTCGAGAATGGGAGTCTATAGACATCTGTTAGGGGACCCAAGTTCCATAGATCATTTTAGGGGTTTATACAAGGTCCCCTCCACTGTGGAGATCAGGCCGGACACCCCAGACGACGGCCTCACTTATCGCGACGGCTGGATGCCGTTTTGGCTGGTCTCCGTCGTGGAGGGAGGAGTCCGCTTCCCCCTGCACCCACTGGTCCGGGACTGCCTCTGAGAGTGGAGGTTGTGCCCATGCCAGCTACTCCCCAATGGATATAAAATCATAATGGGGGTAGTGCGGCTCAATCAAATCCTGGGAATTGGCCTCGGTGTCCCGGACATCGAGGACACGTATGACCTCTGCAAATCCGTAGAGGGGGACACTTACTATCTCCGGCTGAGGGTCCGCCGGACTGCGTTCGTGACCGCGCTAGAGGACTCCAATAGGTACGCGGGTGAAGACCGAGTACTTGTCAGAGGAGGATGGGAGTTCGGTGAAGCAGAGCCTGCTACCACAGTCCGGGTCCCTCGAAAAATGGGGATTCCTCCAAGTAAAGGCCGGAGTTCTTTCGGTTTGCAGTTCTTTCCTTTCTTTCTGTGTCTGGCTCCTGATGATTTTGTCTATGCAGATTTCCGCGAAAAGAGGGAGCTCGCGCGAAGGAACCGTTGGAAGGTGAACAGCGCGTGGCACGAGCAGGTGAGGAACTACCGCGGCCACAACTGCCGTGCTGCGTGGACTCTCCTGGGGTACGTGCCCCACTACAGGTCCTTCAACACCTCCCGAAAGGGATCGGGGATAGACTCCGTGCTGAGCAGGGAAGGCGTGGGTCGGACAAAGACGACCGTGGTACCAGGCTCGGCTGTGGTGACCGTTGCGCTTCCCGCCAGTCGTCTGGTTGAGTCGGCAGAACGTGCTCCAGCAGCCTCTGCCGCGGAGCCTGCCGGGACTTCGAGAGCCAGGGCCCTGCCTTCCCGAACGAGGCTAGTAGCTTCCAGTTCGGAGGAAGAAGAGGAAGAGCAAGAGGGAATGTTGCGCCAGCGCGGGCGGCGCTATGTCGCAGAGGACCTGTCTGCGGCGGCCTTCGGGGATGTCGGGGGCGAGGCCCGGGATCCTTCTCAAGCGGTGGCTCTGACGCCTCCGGTGTCTGCGGGTGGCACTCTTGCCCCTGTTGCCGAGACGGTCTGTATAGCCGCGACCGTAGCTGTTCGGCCTGGGGAGGCAGAGGCCATCTCAGCTCCGCCTCCAGTCGTCGTCGTGGATGACGCGCCCTCTGAAGGTGCCGTGGGGGCTGGAGGTCGGACTCGCTCCCCCGAGGTTGCTGAGGGCGGGCGACCCGAGAAGAGGGCAAGAGTCGAGGCCTCGCCTGGCCCCTCATCGCCTCCGCCTGCCGGAAGGACGATCTTGCCTCCTCCTATGGCTTCGTGGAGGCCGGCCATCGAGGAGGTTCTGGGGAGGCCGCTGGCCGAAACAGACCGCGCAGCCGATCCCCAAGTTGTCGCAGCGCTCGGACGAGCCTGCGCCCTTCCACAAGACATGGCGAGGTGGGCCGCGATGGACGACGAGTCGCTCCTGCTCTCTTCGATGCGATCCGTGGTGTCGGTAAGTGCAGTCTTTTTTCCATAGTTCAGTCCGGTGTTGCTTTATTGACTTCTGGTTCTCATTTTGCAGCTGTTGCAGAAGTGCCAGATAGGCATTGAGAGGCTCGATGCGGCCGAGGCGCGGGCCGCGGAATGGGTCATTGAGAGGGACGAGCTGCGGGTGTCCGTGGCGTCCAAGGACGCGACGCTGGCAGAGGTGACGGCCAAGAATGCCGGCCTCGTCTTTGATCTTGAGGAGTCGAAGGTCGAGGTTGGGCGCCTCAAGGATGAGCTGGCGGAAGAGAAAAGCCAGAACCTCCACCTCGCTTCTGAGCTCGACGATCTTCGGGTTGCAACCAAGCGACTGGAAGACGACTTGGACAGTGCGAAGGGGACCAACAGGAGGCTCCTCTCTTAGCGGAACCAGGCGCAAGGTTCCCTGGAGACGGCGCTGAGGGAGAAGGCGGCCGAGATCGAGTCTGCCCTGGCAAAACAAGAGGCCAAACTCAAGGAGTTGTTCCTCGCCGAGCATGACTCCGTCATGGAGGAGGAGGTCGGCAAGCTGTCTGCTGACTACAAGGCTCAGCTGCCGGGGATCCGGGACCGAGCCTGGGAGCTTGGGTGGAAGGCAGCCTTGCAAAAGGCTGGGGTCCCCGAGGACAGCCCTCTCTTCCTTAATCCCCAAAGATTTTCCTGCTCGGACTCGGGACCTGCGGCCGCGTCTCAGGCTGCTGACCTTCCCTCGCAGTCGTGTTCGGAGGCGAACGCCGCTCCCGGGGTGCCCGAAGAGGCTCCTGCTGCCAGCGCTGATCCCGAGGGCTCCCAAGTGCGCCCGGTCGTCGAGGCCCTTCCTCAAGTCGTCGCGGTCGTTCCCGAAGCTACCCCGACCGCTCCCGAGGCAAGTGCGGTCGTGGCCGAGGTCCCTCCAGAGATTGACAGCAATGTGGAAGCTGCAGCCCTCTGAGGGTTTTTTGTAATTTTTGCAATTCCTTCTTTTATCGTATCTCCATTCTTGTAATCAGGGGCTTTGATTAATGAAGAATTTTGAAACTTTGCTCGAATTCTGGTTTTCTGGCTTTCTTTCTCCTTGTTTCTGATGAAATGCGTGGTCGACCTTATGTCGCAATGTTTCTGTCTGAGTTGTTGGTCCGGATAGCCGAACTCCGGATCATTCTTGGAATTGAAATAGCCGCCGTTGACCGAGACCCGGCCCATGAACCGTGGTCCCGATCTGCTTTTGTACCCATAATCTCCCCCCTAGCTTTTGGCCTGTGAGCTCCTTGGAGCAGGTCGGAAGCTGAGTGGCTTTGTCAGGCCGGGAATGCCACTAATCCTTTAAGAGTACCTGGTTTGTGAAGCATTGCCGAGACGGCGGGGTCTCGGTTCGATGGGGGATTCCTCCTCATCGCCTGTTGCCGACGCGGAGTGCCGCATTAAGTGCCTTCGCTGACGTGGAGTGCTTCCTTAAGTGCTTTTCACCAGTGGAGGCGGTCGACGTTTCGTCTGTCGAGGCATTTATTATCCCGTCTGTCGAGGCATTTATTACCCCGTCTGTCGAGGCATTTAATGGTCCTCTGGAAGTGCGGCGACGGTGCCACGTGTCGCTTCTCTGAAGGGCACGCAATCACATCTGCAGGACGCCTGGGCTGCCCGAGACGGCGTTTGGCTATTCGAGGTAATGCCTCATTAAAGGCCTTTCTTGGAACCTGAAACGGCGCCCCCAACCTATATAAATTAGGGCACCTTTTCCGCCTTCCTTCTTTTCGATCTTCAGACTCTCTGGTGCACTGTGCTGAAGAACAGTACTACCTGCGAGCACTCTTGTTTGCACGGTTGGCCCTCTGAACAGAGGCGCCGAGCCGCGAGGGTGGTACTGATACCGGACCCTGACATGCATCTGGCTGTGCCCCCAGTGCTGGTGAAGGCACCGAGCTCAGGACGGTTGGCCCTCTGAACAGAGGTGCCGAGCCGCGAGGGTGGTACTGATACCGGACCCTGATATGTGAGGCAGGAGATGGAACCGTGCTGACAGTCGGTACTCCCAAGTAATGCAAAGACTCGTTCCAGAAAAAATCGCCTTTTTTATTGATACTTGATTTTTGTGATACATTTCAGAAGTAGAATTTTTTGAGATGCGTCGCATTCCATGGTCGCGGGAGTGCCTTCCCCTCCATATCTTCAAGTCGGTAGGCAGATCTCCCGGCCGTCGACGTTATTCTGAACGGTCCCTGCCAGTTGGGCGCCAGCTTGCCCTCGTTAGGATCTCGGTCGCCAGGAAGTGTTTTCTTCAAGACCAACTCTCCTATCGCGAATCTCCTTTCCTTGACCTTCTGGTTGTATCCCCTGGCCAACTGCTGCTGATAGGCGGCCAGGCGGATAGCTGCCGCCTCTCTTCGTTCTTCAGCCAAGTCCAGCTCTCGTGCCACGTTCTGATCGTTCAGGCCCTGGTCACAGAGTTCCGACCTCAAGGTCGGGAGGCCTACTTCAAGGGGAATAACTGCTTCCATGCCGTAGGCTAGGGAGAACGGTGTAGCCGAGGTGGAACGCCTTGGAGTAGTTCGGTAGGCCCACAGAACGCTTGGCAGCTCCTCTGCCCATCGACCTTTGGCTCGGTCGAGTCTCTTTTTAATTCCGTCAAGCAGCACTTTGTTTGAGATCTCGGCCTGGCCGTTGCTCTGGGGGTACGCCGGGGTGGAGTAGATGTTGCGAATGCCGTACTCCTGGCAGAAGCTTTTGAAGAAGTTCGAGTCGAACTGGGTACCGTTGTCGGAAATGAGGGTGCGGGGAATTCCAAATCTGGTGATGATGTTCCTCCACACAAAGTTCTTCGTGTCTAATTCGGTGATGGAGGACAATGGTTCGGCTTCGACCCATTTCGTGAAGTAGTCCGTGGCCACAATCAACCATCTTTTGTTCCCTGGAGTTCGGTGAAGTGGTCCGACGATGTCTAGGCCCCACTGGGCGAAAGGCCATGGACTGGAGAGGGAACTCAGGTCCTGGGCTGGCTGGTGGAGAGAGTGGGAGAACTTCTGGCACTTCTCGCACTTCCTGGCGTAAAGCTGGGCGTCTTTCTGCATGTACGGCCACCAATAACCCTGGCTGATAGCTTGGTACGCAAGTGACCGACCTCCTATGTGACTGCCGCAGACTCCTTCGTGAATCTCGTAGAGGAAATCGTCGACTTTGCAGGGGTGAACGCACTGGAGGTAGGGCCCTGTGAATGACTTCCTATAGAGCTTGCTGTCTGGGGACAGCCAGAACCGGGTCGCCCTCAATCTGATCTTTCGAGCTTCAGTCTTGTCCTCGGGTAGCTGGTCGTCCTTCAGGTAAGCAACGATAGGGTCCATCCAGCTCGGGCCGAGATCAAGGCACATGAGCTGCCGGGGTTGCTGGAGGTCGATGCTGGGCTCCTGCTGCGTTTCTACTTCAACTGTTCTCTTCTCACCGGCTTCCACTGCCGAGGCGAGGCTGGCGAGGGCGTCTGCATGGGAGTTGGATTCTCTGCCGATCTGCCGGACCTCGGCCCTCTCGAACTGGGAGAGAAGTCCCCTGGCGTGGGCGAGGTAGGCTGCCATCCTGTCATCCCGAGCCTGGTAATCCCCGCTGAGCTGGCTCGTCACCAGTTGGGAATCGCTGAAAACCACAACGGACCGGGCTTCCAAGATTTTGGCACTGTTAAGTCCGGCAATGAGCGCTTCATATTCGGCCTCGTTGTTAGATGCCTTGAAACCAAGTGTCACAGCTTGCTCGATGACGAGGCCTTCGGGAGACTGGAGAACTACTCCAGCGCCAGCTCTCTTGGATGTTGAGGATCCGTCGACGAAGACTTTCCAGGACGAGTCTAGGAGTTCTCTCGAGGACTGTTCTTGCTCAGTCTCGGTGACAACCTCTGCACCCCTATCGCCCCCCAGTTCGGTGTCGAGCGCGGTCGGTGCCGAACTCGGAGGAGTAAATTCCACAATGAAGTCAGCTAAGACTTGAGCTTTGATGGCCGTCCTGGGCTGATAGCTGATATCATATTGCCCCAGTTCGACAGCCCATTTGGAGATCCGTCCGGAGAAATCGGCCTTCCGGAGGAGAGCCTTCAGTGGGTACTCTGTGACGACCACTATTGTGAAGGTTTGGAAGTAGTGGGAGAGCTTTCGGGAGGCGCTAACGAGTGCCAAGGCGAGCTTTTCGAGCTGCAGATACCGGGTCTCGGCGTCCAGCAGGGTCTTGCTCGTGTAATAGATGGGCCTTTGCTGGCCGTTGTCCTCTCTGATGAGCACCGAGCTCACTGCATGGTCCGAGACCGACAGGTACAAGAACAGTGCCTCTCCGAAAGTCGGGGTCGACAGCAGTGGTGGAGAAGAAAGGTACTGTTTTAGCTGTTGCAGCGCCTGAGCGCAATCCGACGTCCACTGGAACTTGGAGCCCTTTCGCAATAGTTGGAAGAAAGGTCTGCACTTGTCCGAAGCACGGCTGATAAAGCGGTTCAGGGCGGCAGCCATCCCGGTCAGCCGCTGAACTTGTTTCGCCGAGGTCGGACACTGGAGATCCTGGATCGCGGTGATCTGGTCAGGGTTCGCTTCAATCCCCCTTCTTGTGACAAGGCTCCCTAGGAACTTGCCGGAACCGACCCCAAAAGCGCACTTGGACGCATTCAGCTTCAACTGGAACTGGCGAAGGATGTCAAAAATCCGGCGGAGGTCGGTCAAGTGGTCCTCTGACTTCTTAGATTTGACGACCATGTCATCGATGTAGACCTCCACCGTCTTCCCGAGCTGGGCCTGGAACATCTTCGTTACCAACCGCTGGTAGGTCGCTCCCGCATTCTTCAGTCCAAAAGGCATCACCTTGTAACAATAGGTGCCCCGGGGAGTGATGAAAGCTGTCTTCTCCTGGTCTGCCGCGTACAGGGGGATCTGATGGTACCCCCGGTAGGCATCCAGGAAACTCATCCGGTCATGTCCAGCAGTGGCGTCGATGAGCTGGTCGATCTTCGGAAGAGGGAAGCTGTCCTTGGGACATGCCTTATTGAGGTCGGTGAAGTCCACGCAGACCCTCCATTTTCCCGTCTTCTTCTTCACCACCACGGTGTTGGCTAACCACTCCGGATAGTGGACCTCTCTTATTGCACCTGCCTCGAGGAGTTTCTGAACTTCCTCAACCACGGCCTCAGTCTGCGGGACCCCAGTCCGGCGCGGCTTTTGAAGCACGGGCTTATGGTTGGGATCCACCTTCAGCTCATGGCAGATGACTGCTGGGTCAATGCCGGGCATCTCATATGGTGTCCAGGCAAAGACCGCCTTGTTTTCTTCGAGGAGGTCGAGCAATTCCGTCTTCTTGGTCTCGGGGAGTTGGCTTCCCACGAGAAAGAATCTGTCGGGGTCGGAGGGATCAATGTTGACCTTGGTGAGGTCCTCAATGCTTTTCTGCGCCGGAGCCCTGCCGACGTCTCCGAGCTCGGCCTCTCTATCCAGTTCGGCCATATTGACTTGGGATGGCTCAGCCTCGTCAGGCAGCACGGCCAGCAGGCATTGCCTGGCCATGTGCTGGTCGCCCCTAACGGTGACCACCTCCGCTCGGCCCGACCGGTTTTCCAAAGGAAATTTAAGCTTCTGATGCCCGGTGGAGGGTACCGCCTCCATGCTATGCAGCCACGTCCTCCCCATTATGACATTGTACGGGGAAGGGACATCGACCACTAGGAAGTCGACTTGCCTGCAGGCGCCACCTACTTGGACTCTAAGGGAGACCTTGCCCTTGGGATAGACAGGCTTGGAGCTGAAACCGACCAGAGGGGTTCGGGCAACCTGGAGGTCCTCGTCCTTTAGTCCCAACTTCCTGAAGCAGTCGTAGTAGAGGACCTTGGATGTACTGCCGGGGTCAATCAAGGCTCTCTGAACCAAGAAGTTTTGCAGCTTCAAGGTGAGCACTAGAGCGTCGTTGTGCGGGAGCTCGACGTCTTCCAGGTCTCTGTCAGAAAACCATATTCTGACCCCCTCCGCTCTGGCCTTCTTCGCGGCCGGCTCTGTTGCCGCGGTCAGAACCTGCTTTTGGTGGGAGGCGCGCCTGGCCTCGGCGCGGGCCTGAGAGCTCTTCTTAGGTGGGGTGGCGAGGTGAATGACGTTGATGATGCCTTCTGGCTCGCTGTCCGGGTCATCAGTGTCCCGCCGCGGAGGTCGGTCATCACCTCGGCCCTCCTGCTTGACGTACTCCCTCAGGTGCCCCTCCTTCACGAGGTTTTCCAGGTGGAACTTGTAGCTCTTACACTCGTCGGTCCTGTGCCCATTCTGCTTGTGGTAGGCACAGAACCTACTCTGGTCCCGGGAGGAGGGGTCGGTCGTCATTGGGCGTGGCCATTTGAAGAAAGGCTGCGCTTTTATTTTGTTGAGGAGCCTATAGATTGGCTCCTTGAAGATGGTGTTGACTGCCACGTAGGAGGTCGGCTCGTGGCCAGACCTTTTGCCGCTCCCCGAAGGCGCTGACGAGGCGGAGGGAGTTCGGCGGTGCTCCGAGGACCGGGCCTTGCGCCGATCCGGGGATGGGTCTTTGCGACGATCCTCCCTTCGGGAGGACCTGTTGTCTCCCTTGGCCGGTTGGCTCTTCTTAGTGAGGCCGAAGTTTTCCCGACCTCGGACCTCATCTTCTTCCGCCAGGATGAACCGATTGGCTCGGGTCATCAGCTCCTTCATGGTGGCCACGGGGTACATGACCAGCTGCGCCCGGAGCGGGATGCCTGGTTGCAGAGCCAGCTGGAAGGATCTCACTGCTAGCTCCTCAGAAGCGCACTCGATCTGGCTGTAGACAGTCCAGAATCGGCGAGCGAACTGGGTGACGTTCTCGTTCTCCTGCATCCGGAGGGCCATCAGGTCGGCATCGGTCTTCGGGATGACGCGATGAGCCTGGAATTTCCCCAGGAAGGAGGTCCGGAGCTGCCGCCAACTGGAGATGGAATCCTCTGGAAGCGAGCAAAACCACCGCAGGGGTAGATCCGCCAAACTGGAGGAGAACACTCGACAGTTCAGGGAATCGTCATCCCCCCAGACTGACATCCTCTGGACGTAATGTCGGAGGTGAGCGGCAGGGTCCGAGGTCCCGTCATACAGGGTGAACCTCGGGACGCTGAACTTCTCGGGGAGTGTATATTCTCTTATCTCCCTGGAGAAAGGAGACGCACCAGTGTCGTCAGCTTCGAAGGTGGTGTACTGGTCTCGGTCGATACCAGCAGTCTCCATATTCCGGCGGATCGTTTGCTTCACCTGCTGGTCGATCCACTGCTTTAGCTCCAGATCTTCCGAGACCTGGCGTTGCTTCTTTGGCCCTTCGTGCACGTGGCTGCTGCTGGAGCCTTCTTCTCTTTGGTCTCGGTCACGCCTTTTACTGTTGAGGACGTGCCTCAGGTCTCGCCCGTGGCCCACGCGCCTGGGCGGCGGGCTCTGACCCTTCTTGTCATCGAGCTGCTGCTCGAGCCGTTGGATAAGTTCACGCTGTTCCTGGATGAGGCGGTTCTGTGCTCTGATATCCTCCAGGCGGGGATCTTCGTTCCGATCGAGGCTGGCCTGATGATGTGACAACGATCCAGCCCGGGCTGACTTCTCGTGTGGCTTGGTGACTGACTTGTCGCCTTGCCTGCCCCGCCCATGGCTATGGCGGGGCTGTTCAGGAGGTGGGACGTCGCGAAGGGAGAGCATGGTCACTCCCCTAGACTGCGACTGTGTCTGGACCGTGGGAGACCTCCCGCCAGACCTCCTTTGCTGAGGGGGAGGAGGCGGAAGATTCTGCGCCAGTGTAGGCTGTATGGACGAAGCCTTGCCTTTGGAGGGTCCTTCGCCGTTTCTGGTTTTTGGAGGCATAGTGTGTACAAGCTTTTTGTTCAGTTTCCCACAGACGGCGCCAAACTGTAGGCGGTAAAAACGACACCTACTTAGATTGAGATGAGATCGGGATAGACTTCTTAGGACAGGGAAATGCTGAACGCCTGGAACCTGAAACGGAAGGAGAAAGGCTAACGTCAGAGCCTCTGGCTGCCGTGAGCCGAAGGCACTCCGATGCCTGAGTTAGTTCTGAGGAGACTAAACAGGAGGAGGAAGAAGAGAATGGAACAGTGTGGTATTCAGAGCTGTATGCTGAGTATTGCGTACCTCTCATGGGACTGATCCCATGCGTATATATGGGTGAGCGTTCCTCGTTCATTCTCTCTGTGAGTGGGGGTAGGTGAGGTGAGGTCCCATCGACCCTTACCCTGGCGGGCTGCAGTAGGTAGAGTGGGCAACATCCCATCCTCACTTTCCATGCCTTCAGTCAGTTGACGTACAGGGCTGATAAAGCAAACCTCTTATCGCCATAAATGAGCGATCCTATCGCCATAAATGAATGCCCGTATCAGTCTGAGCGCGCCGCATTTCCAGGAGGGTGGCGGCCCATTCTGACTTTAGCATCCTAGCCTGAGACCAAGGATGGCTTGGCCGTGGTGTGCCTTTGCACCGAGCTGGCATCTATGCCGAGCTATGACCGAGCTGACTGAGCTGCCGAGCTATGACCGAGCTGCCGAGCTATGACCGAGCTGACTGAGCTGCCGAGCTATGACCGAGCTGCCGAGCTATGACCGAGCCGACTGAGCTGCCCAGCTATGACCGAGCTGCCGAGCTATGACCGAGCCGCCGAGCTACCCAGCTATGACCGAGCTTCCGAGCTTCCACCACAGAGGCTGAGGTGATCGGCAAGTTCAGCCGTAATCCCTGCTTAACTTCGTCATTACGGTGTTTTACCCACACAATTTCCATTCATCAGACCCGAATCCTTTCCAATTTGTTGGGCCTTTTGGGAGGATTCAGCGGTGGACCTAAGTGTTACGACCGCACCCGTGAGATTCGAGAAACTTCTTAAACAATATCTTAAATCAAATTATTTTATTATTTGACTTTTTAACTTGACCATTGCCTGCACCACCCAAATAAAAATTCTAGTATGCTTTTGGTCTGATTAGTGCCCTTGTTTTAGTGTTTATGCTTTTTTGTTCCAGTGTAGTCCTTTTATTCTGCAATGAAATGTTTCTTTTATGAAAAATGAAAGAAAAATCTCAACTTAGCTATGAGTTTTATGGCTGATTGAGTCAAACCCGTCCACTTGTACACAGATTACACAACAGATCCATTTTCTTGTACAAGACTTTGAAAGAGAGAGTCCGATAAAATTGGAACAATTGAGAGAGAGGTCGCTACGAAACAATGCTTTGTGATTTTCATCACTATTTTCTTCCTACACAGGAAAAGAGAGGAAGGGAAAACAAGAGCTACTTCTAGATGCTGCTAAATCGACCGCATTCATTCATTCATTTGTCAGTGGACCTTGTCCTTTCAACAACTGAAACTTCGAATCTAAAAAAGAGAGAAAAAGGCAAAAGACAGAAAAACACGAATCGACCCCATAAAAGGACACCCTCACTAACGACACATAGTGGAATGTTGCTGAAGATAATGAAGAGATACAAAGTAAAAGCATCGCTGGACAGAAAGTTGCCAAGACAGAGAGAAAAAGGCGGACACAGGTCACAACACACAGAGAGAGAGAGAGAGAGAGAGAGAGAGAGAGAGAGAGAGAGAGAGAGAGATATCAAAACCTTGAATCAAGAAACTCAGATATTTGGTTCATCTTTAATCAGATGAAGAACTAATTCCAACACACCATATTGGAATTCCTTCACATGGGCCTTAGGGAATTAAGCTTCACGAGTTTAGCCAAAACAATGAGACGATAGTCCATATTGACTTTAGTTGGTGGCAGTATGTATTAATGTATTGTGAATATGGGTGTTATTTGGTTACATATGCTACCTCATTGTTGAAATAGTGGTAAGGCATTATTCTTGTTACGGAGGGGATTGGGAATTTAAACCTTCGTAATGGAAGGAAAATCTTGCTAATGAAGAAAATATCGAATTTCTTTTATTAGTATTATTTTTGTTGATCTTGTTTTCTATTTTTCTTGTAAGAATAATAACTCAATGTTGATATTTTGTGACAATGGGAATTATCCCTTAGCTAGTTTTCTATAAACTAATCTTAACGTTCTGTGATAATTTGGTACTTATAAGCCAATATAGTATATTTAGAATTCTTGGTTTAGATGTGATGGAATATGGAGCTTGGGACTTGCTTTTGGAATATTTTGTGGTTGGTGTATACCAACAGGATTGAACAAAAACTTTATAAGACAATAATTAAACCAACTATAGTATATGGTGCAAGATTTTTTGCAATTAGGAAGCGACACATACAAAAAATATGCACAAAGATAAGGAGATGGATGTGGTTAAAGTAAGATAGAATAAAAAACAAGTGTATTTAAGAGCATTTAGGGATAACATCTATAAAAAATAAATTAAGAAAGACTCATACGAGATGATTTGAATAAATCCAACATAGGCTTACAATGGTATCCATGATGTTAGGCCCCGACCCAGGTTTAGTATATTTTATTATTATTTTAACCGTGGTTAGTTTCTAAGTGGGATCAAAGGATGGTTAGCTTGAGTTTTTAGTTAGATTAGAATTTTGAATAACTTTGGGGAATTTTGAGCGCGTTGAGTCTAGTTTGACCGGATCTGGGGTGACTCTTGTGAAGCATGTATGAGTGAGAATTTGGCCTTGATTTTCAGAAAAATATTGATTTCCATATTTTTTGATTTATTATTTTGAGCACAACAACTTTCATGTTTGTTTTGTTTGCATTAGAACCCCATAAATCGTGTTTTTCAAGAAAAAGGGCAAAACAGTCTTTTCACACCCAAACCTGTGCATACATTTCAAAATTTGAAAATCATGAGGAAAATAGACTTTTTGAAAACTAGATTTTTCAACGATCATTTTTCTTTTCTTCGTCGACTTCATCCAGGACCCAGAAATAAGAGTTTTAAAGCCTTGAAGTTTTATGGCCATGGGACCCACAAACCACTTGAGTTTATAGACCCAACCCACGTTGAACTATTTCTTCTTCCTTCATTTCTCTGCAACTGAACTCAAGAGAAACCCTTCTCTTCTTCTCAACTTCTCTCTTCTGCATGCTAAAGAAATCAACCTCAAATTTGAAAACAGATCACACCATCATCTTCCTCAATCTCCAAGCTTCCTATTGGTATAATTTTCAAAGGATTTCAGCTGAGTTCATTCTCTTCTCCAAGCTTCTCTTCTTGTTTGGGACCTCTAGAGGTAAGTTATTGCTACCCCATTGTAACCATGGGTTCTCTAAACCCTTAGGAAGCTTTCCTTCATGCATGCAAGGAAACTCTTTGAGAGCTCCTTTGTTTTCTAAATTTTTGGGGATTTTGAATGAATTTTCCATGGGGCTTTTTGGTGTAGATTGGAGAGAGCTGTGGAAGAGAACCATTGGAGTAATTAGAATCTATTTGGAAGCTTGAGGCAAGTGAATAATGGGATAAAGAGATGCATGCAATTTGGTTTCTTGATTTCTCATAAATTCTGGAATTTTGGCTTCTTCTATTATTACTATGTGTTTCCTTTACAATTAATGAATTAGATTACTTTTCGAAATGTCTTGCTATGATCTATGTTTATTTTCTGTTTATGGATTGTGAAAATCAAATGGATTCTTCTTATGGTAAATGAGTGATCTTCAGAGTTTTGATTGAATGGAAATTTATTTGTATCAGATTTTGCAGTTGGAATGAATGATGATAATGTGGTTGAATGGAAGTATTTGACTGGAAAGAAATGTCGGTAGTGGTGTAGGAGAAGGTTGAAATGTGATGAGGAGAGAGAGTACTAGAATAGCATGTTTTCTGCACTGGGCGAAACAGCCAGTGAGCTGTTCGCTTGAGCGAACAAGGTGGTCGCTTGAGCGAACAGGCCACTGTCTGTTAAAATGCAAGACAAAAAACCCTCCGCTCGAGTGACTTTCTTGATGGCTCGAGCGAATAAGTTTATGGAATAGCTCGCTTGAGCGAACCTTTCTATGGCTCGAGCGAACCTGGTATTGTTTGACGAAAATGCGAGACAGAATCTCGTCCGCTCGAGCGATCTTCATGAAGGGCTCGAGCGAAGGAGGTTCTGGAAGGCTCCGCTCGAGCGAACCTAGGCACTATTACAGGGGGTTGTTTCCTGCACACTGTTGCACTGGTTTGAAGTGCAGGTCTTCCCTAACATGTCCTTGATATGAAGCGATGAAAATTGTGAGTCAAATTCTTATACTCCGGAAATTCGAAGGAAATGAGGAGGATGATTAGATATTTGAATATCGGAGAGAGACTCTCTCTTCGATCTCAATGCGCACTTTGTGTCCTAATTGTTGGAGATCTTCATTGACACCAAACTCATTGTTCATAAATTGAAGTTGGAACCCTACGTGTGTAATGAGACACCCTAGGCAAGCTAGTCAACCACATACATCACATCATTCCAAGCTATTAGATTTATATAGTTTCTCGTAAATTATTTTGAAATGGATTCAAGTGGTTCACCACGTTTGAAAACATTAGGAAGGCTACTCATCTAATTTGTTTCTGAGATTGTCTGATTGTTTTGATAAGGAGTCGTCTTTTAATTTTATCAGTTTGAATTGTTTTTAATGATTTGAATCATATCGTTTTGAATTTGAATCGGCACCACTAAGCTTATGTTGCTTTGTCGGACTAATCATCCAGCTTAGGATCTTAAATTAATTTTTGCCAACTGCAGTTTAGGTCTCTGTCTGTTTGCTCCGGCCATGGCAACGGTTTTTGTCTGTTCCGGCCATCTCGTATGGCAACGGTTATCTGTCCGACTATTTCATATGGCAACGGTTATTTGTCCGGCCATCTAGTATGGCAACGGTTTCTGTCTGTTTGCTCTTGTTACTTTGGTAATAGGAGAATATAGCTAAATGTGGATTGCCAATATTTTTGTCTATTTATCAGCTGGTTAGTAATGTTTTAAATATGACTTTTCCTTATGTACATAAATTATCATTTTGACTCTTTATATATGCTTTGTTTAAATGCACTTTATGATTTTAAATATGACATTGATAAAACTTGTACATCTTATCTATTTTATTTACCTGCCAGACCGTCGTGTTTGACCCTTTTCTGTTTGGTGTAAGATGTCGGACCCTCAGGTGTTAAAGCGGAGCGTGCATTTGAGACAGTAGAGCCTCCGATGGAACGTGAGTGGCAGCCAGATGATGTCATGTGGGCGTCATGTTGGGCTAGGAGTTTCAACAACATCTTTTGGAAAATGACTTTCTTTTATTTTTTGGGAACTTTGTTTATGGCCTCTGTAGGCCTTGTTGGGTTGTAAACTCTAATACACTTTTCTGTTATCCCCACAACTTAAACTAACTCTGAGTTTATGCTATGAATATATTTCTCCTTTGATGCAAGCTCACTTATTATCATGATGATTTGTTGGGCTTTGTTTTGCTACATGCTTCCGCATATGGATATATGTTGTAAAATAGTTGTGATGGATTGTCAGAGAATCCTCACCGCGGAATCCTGTGGGAAAATAACTAGAGCGTGCGGGCTGAATTTTCTGACTCGCCGCGCCGGGTCCCCGGATTAAGGACCTGATTATCAGGGATTCGGTTCAGGGGCATGACACAAGAGAAAAATATTTCTCTATCCAAGTTGATGGCCCTTTAAGCAAAGGAGAAGATTAGCCAGAGAGAACATGAATGGAAGAAGCAAGTATATGTAAGAAGAAGTTGAACCTATCTGAGGATTTAGCCAAGATGAACTAAAATTAGGGGTAGAACTAGAAAATCTACCTTAGGGAACCTCTTTGGCGTGGGGGACCACTCCCAAAAGATCCATCGATGACTGGAATGGTAAAACACAATTCATGTAGATAACCCAACATAATTGGAACAAGTTACGCATCATTTAATATTGGAGGGGGCCCACTATCTGATTTAATCCCACGGAAAACTTGAAATTTTCACAATTAGATATTGGACTCAACTTTTATTGAAGTGAAATTTAGCAATGGAACATAATAGATATAATTTTTTAATTTGATTGGTTTGGGTTTTTTTATAAGTAGGCCCTATGAAAGAGTATCACGTGTTCCCAAAAGAAATAAGCATATTCACTTTACAACACCTATTCGTAATAAGTATGGCCTCTTACCCTAATGGTAAGAGGGTAAAAGGTGTTAGTTCTTACCTGCTTGTTTTGGGCTCAAACTTGTGCATGCACTTTTCCTCGCTTGAGGCTGTGATACCTCACCGGAGGGCCCACCCCCCCTAAAAAAAAAAAAAAAAAACCCATTAAGGGTTAGACAAGTGGATAGCTTTAAATTTATTCAAAACCCAAGGGTCAGACAAGCGTATAGCTACAAATTTATTCAACCTAAAGCCAATGCCCATTCAAAGCAAGACAACCATTGTACTGTGGCTTTATTTCATTGGATGTTAAAGGGGGCATTTTGTAAAACTCTCATATTTAAAATCACAAGCAGGCCAATCAGCATCTCATATGTCTACACTGTATTGCCCCTCCTCTCTCATGGCATAAATGAATGGCATTAATTAGGAACTGGGAAGTTCTCCCACATGTCAAACTTAATTACACAATAAATGCTGAAGCCTGTGGTCCTCACCCATCTCTTACTGAAAATGTGGTATACCAGTACTGTAGTACTACTCTATATAAATGATTGCTGCAGTGCCAGTTCAAGCACTGACCATAGATTGAAGAGGCCCAACGGTATCATAGCATTCCTTGGCGATCGTATAAACAGATTCCTTTCATCTTCATCACCATAATGTAACTATAAATCTTGGGTATAGAATGAACAAACAACCATTATTGTGTTATAACTATTAATTTTGTTGAAAGATGAAGTTACAGAAATATATTGACCACGTACTGGGTCGACTTTAATGTAAGACTGATTGGCTTACCAGATTGAACCAAACTAATTCAAAGTTATCTCCTTGAATAATCTCTATTTTCTTTCACAGAATTGGTAAGAGAAATGGACTGTCATTGGGATTGGCATGAGTCCTCTTGTATTGAGATTTATTCCTTGCAACTCTTGTTGGATTCATTAAGGGTATATTTGTGTAACTATTTTCAAGGAAAAGTGACAAAATGTCAAGCTTTTTCGCGGTTTCAATGATTGGTTGCGGCATAGTTTTTTCACGGAGAAGTTGAAAAATATAACTGATTTTTGGGAATGCAGCAGAAATTCTTTTTCTACGAAGAAGGATAGAAAACATGTTTCCGTGGAAGAGAAAATGCGGAAGTTCATGGAACATCTTATCCATGGTGTTACTTCAAGTGGATTTAATTACTAGGTGATTTTTTTACTCTTTCTGTGTTAATATGTCAATTGAAGATAAACGAAAGTCAGAAACACTACTCTTCATTGGGTAAAAACTAAAGACTTATTTGTGCAACGATAAAATCCCGTGCTCAATGGATTCTTATTTTCACTGTGATTTAGTTACAGTCCACCAATAAAACCTGTGCAGTTGAGAAAACAGTCTCACAAATATTCTAGTCAAATTGTGAATGGCTAGACCTAAGACACCTTTTTGATAAGAGTAAGTAAAATCATTTGAATAGAACACAAAAGAAAGCTGTCTACAGTCTAAATTTTAACAAGTTTCCAGCTTCATTACTTTTTCTCCACTTCCATCTTCTCTATATTTTCTATTCATCCAAGTGGATGCAACTTACAGTGCCAGCCTCACCGTGATTGGATAAAACTTCAACATTTATATTCATCTATAATTTCTATTCTCTATATTTTTTTGGTCATGGGGGACAAGATTTCCATGCCCCTGAGCAAATGCCCTCTGTTCATGGCAGAAAGTGAAAAAGGAATGGCACTTTTTGGTGAAATTGCAGCCTTTTTCCCCCCAAAAACGCACCGAAATGGCATTGAAAATGCTGATCATAGAGAACATCCAAACGCACTCTAAAGTTCCCCATACAGCTCATCTCAAATTGCAACCTAGTGATCTACTCTCAAATGACCCAGCATTGATAAATCCGACTTCATAATTCTTCAAACCAAGATACTTTTCTGAAGACTCTGGATTTTTTTTTATATTATAACAGTGAAATACACACAGACAGTAAAATTCAGAAACGGGCAGAGCTTGTAGAAAAATCAGAGATTACATCTCCATATACTTTGTGATGTTTTTAATGAGTAGCCAATGGCAATTTATAGAATACAAAAAAAATCGTTAACCTAAACTAGGAAACTTAATTTGTATTATAACCATTAACTTGTAATCCTAATAATATAGGATAGATAACCTTTTTGCATTATAAATGTAAAATAATTCTATTTCTAATCTAATCCAAACTCGCACATAACATATCCAACTTACATTAGCAGACCTAAGCACAAAGCAAAGTAATGAGCGTGTTGATTGTGTTAGAGATAGGAGATAGGATGCTAGAGATAGGATTAGGTTGGTTGGTTTGGTTATTAGAGATAAGATTGCATTTGAATTGGATAATCTTGGTTATTGCTATGTATAAATTGAGAGGATTTTCTCTCTTCATAGTTACGGTTAAATTATGGAAATTATTTGAAACTCTTTATGGTATTAGAGCTGGGCCCAGTGATGATCTTATGATCAAGCTGGGCACGACCTTAATCACCGTCAATTTTTCTATTTCAATAAACAAAATGATCATCTTCTCCTACCACCCATTCCTCTAAGCCCTATGATTTCACCATCCTCATCAAAATTGCACGATCAAAACTTTTGGAAAAAATCGCGACAGATCTAATCCAGCGGGCCACCAGCATCGACAGACTAAAAAAAGAGCGGGTTTGCGATAGTGATGGATTCATGGACAGACGGCAATCACATCACCAAGAAGGTATGATAATCGATTTTGCAAGATATTTATAATTTTTTCTTATTTTAGAGATCTTTATTTTCATGTTACCAATCACAGATCTTTTTTATCAAAAGATCATGTGATTGAGGGGGGATGTTAGAGATATGATATAGGCTGTTAGAGATAGGATTATGTTGGTTGGTTTGGTTATTGGAGATAATATTGCATTTGAATTTGAATAATCTTGGTTATTGCTATATACAAATTGAGAGGATTTCCTCTCTTCATAGTTATGGTGAAATTATGGAAATTATTTGAAACTCTTTAGATTGTACATGAGGTGAACCGTCCAATGATGGGAAGTACTATTTTGACGGCTTCAAAGTTGTCTAACCTTTAAACAAAAAATAAAGCCTGATGTTGGTGCAAACTTTGCACGATTGGTTGAACGGCCAAGAAAATTTGGATGTATCAAATTTAGGACAAGTGGAGTACAAATGTAAGGGCCTATGGTCAAGTTGGTCCCACAGGCTTGGGCTGCTGTCACTGCTCCTAGCTGGCCGTTCTTGAAAATTTCTCATATTAAAATGGATAAATACATAAAAGAAAGGAAGCCAAACCATTAAAAATGAAGTGACATTGCATAACAAGGATTTTATATATATACATCCCAAAAGACACCATTGTTTTTTCCTAGAAATGATGTCGACCAAACAACTCCCATCAACACTGATTCCATTCAAACATTCATACAACACAACAAAGATTCTGATTTTTTCACACCCTATAAGCTAATCCACCAGTTAGTGTCTTAAGGGTATATTTATTTTTTCTTCCTTCATCAGGAAATTGATGATGACGACGACCTTGGCAGCGATGATGATGGCCAGAGCTGCGCATTCTTCACCTTCGAAATGCTTGCTAGTACTCCAAGAGGGGTCACATTTCCGATCACTGTCACCTTCTTCGCCGGAAAATCTATGTTGAAAGATGTCACCCCTGATCACAATAGCAAACACCAAAAGATGGGACAATTCAGCAATACAGCAGGCACCGTGACATGTGAATCATGCGCTAATCATACATAGTCACACATCAGCGATTTCTTTTTTTTCATTTTGAAGTTCTTGCCCTTCATTGACTAACACTTGAAAGGATAAAAATTAAAGCTCTAAACTTTGGTTCTAAAACTCGACTTGGTTGATTAGGAAGGACATTGGGTTCGGTAACTTGGATGAATTTAACCAATTTTTTGGCAAATTTGATCAGACTTGATTAAGTAGTTGCCTTTCTCGGCTGATTCAGGACGATCGAGTTGAGACTAGATTTTAAACTACGCTTTAAAATTTGTCTGGCAGTCCTTGCCCCTCAGGGACCGTTTCCCTGCACCAAGTCCAGACACATTTAAGAGATTCTCTCTTTGAAGTAGTTAACATTTATGCCACTGACTTCTTATCTGACCTTCCAAAGACCCCCACCTCCTTTGAAATATGAGTAACCAATGAAATAAAGAGGTATCTATCTACCTTCAAATAGAGAAGGTACGTACTTATATGTTTATATAACCGAACTTACCATCTATTACTGAGTTTTTTCTATAGTAATTTTCTAAAAAGCAATGTCCTTGAATTGATATCTATTATCCCAAAAGAAAGCTAGATAAAATGTACTACTTCTCATTAACCCCAGCAATCTTCCTTATTACCTTGCATTCTAGAGATGTGCTTCCTCACTTTAGCTTCACAACCCTTGCAGTGTAAAGACACCCTCAAAACCACAACCTGCAAAAGAAGATAATTCACATCTTCTCACACATAAAAACTAAAAGCACGCATAAACAACAACCTAAAGAGGAGGCCGTATAAACACAACACCTGGTCATGTAATCTTGTGAAAGATGACTTAAAACTGGATGATTCATCCTTCTTAATAGGCAGAGACACGGTCGGCTCAATAGGGACCAATGACAACACCGGAACTGGGTCAAATTGGTCCTGTGGTGCAATGTCGAAGAAAGGCGAGTCGCTAAGGAGATATCTAGATGACCCAGGTGGGCTAGTTAGCTCAGTTTGCTTCGCGGAGCTTTTCCTGCTCTTTTGATGGTCGGATTTTGCTTTTGCAGTTGATTGAGAGTATGGATTGGTGCTGGTTTGTTTGGTCCTCCTTCGTTCCATGAGACGTGGATTCTGGCGATCGATGACTCTACTGCCATGGCGGACCATGGACCTATGGTCCATGCTTACACATATTGCCGTGGACGCCGGTGAAGCGCAAAAGAGATCAATTCCTTTCATTTTTCTGTGAGAAAAGGAACAGGCAAGGCAAGAGAATTATCAGAGAGAGAGAGAGAGAGAGAGAGAGAGAGAGAGAGAGAGGTTGGAACTTCCAAGAGATCTTGCCTGATCTGCTTTTAAGCTTGAAGTGAGGCAGAAAGAAATGAGAAAGGCAGCCCCACACAGTTAAAGAAAGACTAATGAGAAATCCTTGCCCCAAAGCAAGGGTTTTTATGTATTTAACCTGAAATTGTTCGACTTTTCCGTGTACTTTGCTATGATTACCACCACCACCACCACTATTTTTTAAACATCATTATCTATATCATTAGCTTATATACAAGCTATGGATGAGATCCTCAACAACACTTTAATTGCTTTGAAGTTAGAACCGTATAAATTATCATAGAGGAGATCCAGACCTTTAATCCTCAGGTCCACCCACCAACGGTCAGAGTAAGAGTGCAGTAATTGGGCAATCCTGGCTATTGGATTGGTGGCTCACAGATGGGCACTAAAATACAAAAGGTCCAATAATTGGATGGCTCCAGCGGTTCAGGCTCCCACATTTATAGTGCACAGAGTGGGCGCATGAAAATTTTTTGAGTCCTCACTGATCTAGTGAGAAGTGTGTGATCTTGTGGGGCCCACCTGGGATCAATCAAACCTATATATGCCTACTATTTAAGTTTTATGGGGGATGCATTTAATTTAGACGAAAATGATCCTCCTAGTGGGCTTACTTGGGATAAATTGTGGTATTGTTCCAGGTTGATCACTAAATTCCATTCAGGCTTATTTCACAGAGGGATTGATGCCATGTTTTAAAATCCGTCCCAGATCAAGTTGTCAAGTCCTTTGGCCTGATATGTAAATTGGTGGTTTGGCCTACTAGTGAGGAGTGCTACCATCGATACGAAGACCTGGAGATTGATCTCTAGGCATGTCTATGATACCACCGAGGTGCAAAGGTGGCAACACTGTTCAATCATGAGTATGTTAGCATCTGTGATGTTAATAGTGAATGTGTTCAGTCTAAAAACAAATGTACTGGAACTCGCATTCACATCACCTTTATGCAATATTTTATTTTTGATTAATAATTAGAATTCTTGTTTTAATAAAGAAGTGCCAAAACAAATTGGTATTTTGGTGAATTACAGAAATATGGACATATGAAAAGGTTTTGCCTCTACCCTTCTACCAACCAGGATCGTGTTTTGAAACAATGGATGATACTCTCAGTCCTGCTTTCTTTTATCCGACAAGTACTTGTAAGCCAATTTGGATCGGTCACGTCTGTAAGTGAATGTTTTGGCCATTTTCCATGGTTTCTCATTTTGAGAGATGATGATAAATGAGAGAAATTTACAAAGCTGCCTTTCCTAATATCCACAATCAACCACCCCTTTTTTTGGCCTCTTACAGGCAAAATATTGGTCAACCACCATAACCAATGGTTCAACCTGTTTCGTTGTCATGTTGACTGAACTCAGACTAGATATCTTCACCTAAAAACCAGTTTGTGTTAAAACTTCATGGGGAACATGCTAGAGTAACTCAAAACTAAAATACCAAACTGTCTTGTCTCTAAACTAAACAGAACTAGATGATATTTTTACCTTATTTTAAACTACTATGATTCATTTTCAAGATCAAGTTCAACCAAGGGTTAACTGTGGAGGTTGACTGTAGTTAAATGACGTTTTCATCTTTTTTAGTGGATTTTTAATGAAGTTTGATTAGAAGTGGTCAAAAGCAGGCCTTTTTTCCAGGCTCCGGATGCTTGTAAAGGTGGTTGACAGAAGTTGTGAGGGGTCTCTGTGAAAACCAAAACTAGATGTGGTTGTTTGTAGATACTAGAAAAGGTACACTACAAAACATGTGACTCTTAGTGGTGGAAAAATTTGCTTTTAATGGTTTTTTGTTTTTTTTTTTTTTTTTTTTTTTTGTTAGCTATATTGGAAGCTCTAAGGATATATGTCTCAAATAACTTTCATAGTATAGTGGTGGAAAGCGATTTATTAAATGCGATTTTTTGGATGTCTTGTTTGGAGAAGGGTCCATACAAATTCCAATTTCTTTTCAATGAAATCAAGTCTTGGTCCTCATCTTTAAATGTTGAGTCTCAAAATGTGCTTCGGTTGGCGAATGGCATGGTGGATGCTTTGGCTAAGTTGTGGGCAGAAAGAGATGTAGCTTTGCTCTTTTGTAATTTGTTGTTTTTGTGTAGGTATTAAGCTCTAATACATGTGCGGATTTTTTTCTTTCCATCTTCTTTGTTGTATCTTTCTTAAGTCTTTAATATATTTTACCGTTACCGATAAAAAAAAGTCATATTTAGTAGTGGGATTGTTTTTCCCCACTAAAACCACCCCAAAAGTTTAGATGGGGTGTTTTGAAGCTAAAAAGGCACATTTAGCTAAAAGTCACATTTTTTGTAGCTAGCGGCATGTGGTTATAGGTAGATTACTTTAATAAAACCCTCCATCAGGACATTTTACCTATCTACTTGTTTCCAATTGTTTTTCCTGTTTTCATCTTAAATTTCATTGTTCAACATTTTGTTTATGTCAGCAAATGACATCCAAGTGACCTTAGTATTTTTATTGAAATTTCAAATATTCAGCAAATAAACCCTTAGGGCATATTTTAATGTGAAGATTATGTGATAGAGAGGAAAATCTTTAATTCATCTATCATCTCACATTTTTACATTGCTTTGTGTGACACTTCTCATGCAAAAACAAAATATAAAAACTTATTTTTCACACTAGAAAGTATTTCGATTTAACATGAGGTAGATGAGAAAGAGGGGTTCCTCTCTAGCAAGGATGCATGATGTAGATTCAGGTCATTTCACTCGAACTTACACCTACCGATTAAATACAGTTGATTCTCCACGGCACAAGAATTTCCGCCCAGGCGCCCACCCCCAAATTCAACAAATATGTAGCAGGATAGAAGAAAAGTACCAATACAAAATCACATGCAAAACACTAGTTTACCAGCTTTTCACATGAGGGCTGTGGTGCCCTGGTAGGTTTGAGCATCTCTCCGTAGCTGTGGGCTCCATGGTGTGGAACCCCATTGATTAATGGGAGACAACCCCAAAATGAGCTACAATTAGGTGCAGTCCAATAGAGTTGGAATAGAATATGTTAGGTTTTTGAGTGTTGGTTAATTCATGAGTTGAATAAAATTCTGGTCCGTTGAGTTGTAAATTTTATTTTTTAGATATGGACTGTAGTTGCATCGCCGGGAAGATCTGAAGCGAAGACAGACATGAAGAAAGGAAAAAAGCCAGAAGACTAGGGCCAGTTGCTTGAGCCCTGCTATGCGCTTCAGCGCAGAATGTCTAGAAAGCACCCGCGCTCGAGTGCACGCTCACCCGCTTGAGTCTAGGCGTCGTGAAGTGTTCTGCCAGAGTTAGATTTTCTATTTCTGATATTTTTCAAACTGCTTGTTTTAGTCCTAATCATCTTAGGAAATTTTAAGCACATCCTTAAGCTTATTTAAAGGACTTTTGGGCTATCATAAAAATAACACATCTCTCATTGTTTTGAGTTAGAAGACTTAATTGAGAGAAATCTTCTCTAGGGATTTAATTGAAAAACTGTGCTGGAAGAGTTTATTTAGAGAGCAGTTTCTTCTACATCCTTTGTAAAAGATCGTCTCCTTTTGTAAAAGATATTATGAGTCAAGTGGGTTTAAATATGTTGCAATCAACGGTGTGAAGTCGTTGAAGTGTGAAACTAAATAAGAGGTAACTGTAATTCTTAGGTAATGATTATCTGGAGAGGAATCTGCGAGTGTTTTGTAATTTCGACATTTATAGTGCTTGATTGTTAATTCAGTTTGGATCTATGGGTTTTCACCGAGTTCAGGTTTTTCACGTTATATTTGATATCCCTTGTGATGTGTGCTTTTGCTATTTTATTTTCGCTGAAATCATGTTAATTTTGCACACATAGACTGTTTATTTGACCAATCTAGAGATCTAAAAACCTTCAGATTGGTTTTTGGGTCTAGGTCAAAATGGGCCATGTAGTTGGATGCCAACTCGCCCAATTAGCCATCCTCATCTACACCAAAGCGAAAACCTGCAAAGCGTAGATTCTTGTCATTACACAAATGTTCCCTCTGAAAAATCTCTTCTCCCCACTTATCTAATTATAGGGCACATTTGTGTCACTTTCACAAAAAAACAATTGTCTTCGGACTTTCGCTTTTCTACGAGAAAATCTTATTTACTTCCTTACAAAAATATTTTTCGGTGGAATCATGAAAAATTGCATTAGTTTTGATACCTTTTCTCTCAGAAAATCATTTTCACCAGGCGGTGAAAAACTTTTCTGCAGAAAAATATTTTGCTTTTCCATAGAAAGAAGATTAAGAAAACAACGTGCCCTGAAGCACTTGGAGTGTACATGCAAGAACACTTTCACATTTACACAAATTTGTTACTATATAATAGCCACATCGCATCCTCTAATTAATTACGTTGTTGGCACCCATAGTGAGTGGACAGTACCCAACGGGTATCTCCCCAAAATCGCTGTGGCTGACCTAGCAACATTTTTGTCACCTTCCCTGTCAAGAATCCAAGGAACGATTTCTTATGAAAGCATTTATATTTTGATTATAACTACTATATATATATTTATTTACAATTTTAACACCCTATTACATGCCTTCTTTAAAGAAAAACTTTAGATTGTTAACATGATCTTGAATCTTCTAGGTTTGGTTAGTATTTACTATATATCTACCGAGCATAAGTCTAAACCAATCCTCTATAATATTGGGTTCACATCGCACAATTGATCTATTACTCTTTTCTATCGTTTCATGCTCATGCAATTGATAGCTTTCGCATGGACTAATAATCTCAACCGTGTGAGTAGGTGAACAATGAAGTTAACCGAGTTTCACTAGCCAACTATATTTCTTCGTAGAGAAAAAAGTTCTTCCATTGGAAGCGCTTGAATTGCTTAATTTTTGTTTCTTTTGGGCCATGCCCATGGCCCTTCCACCATGGGACCTACCCAATGAACTTGTCAACATGTACATAAATCACTATAGTTTTTCAACAAAGTAATATTGTTCAAATAAAGGAGCCCCTCAGCTAAGTGCCTGAGCCTGTGGAGCCCGAAGCTGGAAATGGGACAGCAATCCCCCCCACCCCACAAAAAAAAAAAAAACAGCCAGTGTATCATGATGGAGGTTTAGATTATAATGGACCCCAATTGAGCCAGGGCCAACAAGATTTCAATGTTCAAAATGACTGCACACTTGGATGGGTGCCAAACCTCGGGACTCATGACTATCAGTTGTCCCTGCTTGATGGTCCACTCGGATGACCATAAAATGAGCCTCACCACATGTTTTAGAGGGGCTCAGCTGAGGGGCTTCCCTCCAATAAATATCAGTTGGTTGTGACGTTGATTCACTAGTCCTTCCACTTTTAAAGCTTGAAGGTACTTATTAGTCATATCAATCTCAAACGGTATCAATTGCAATAAGCACCTAATGAGTCTATGGGCCGTCACACTCAAAATTAAATGATTGGGGAGCAAAAGCTTGCTAGAAAGAGGATTGGGGTGTTGTAGATGAAGAAGACAGGAACCTACTTTCTCTCCTCTTTCCTCTCTACCATAGCAGATAGAATCCAATGCTGCTGTGACTCTGCTTTATATCCTCTCCATTGGCTTCAGCATCAGTGACAATATTCATTTGATTCCTCATCTCGCTTTCTTGGATCTATTGCCATACGCTCTACATTTTCTTCATTCATTCCTTATTCTATTCCATAACAGAGGTCTCTGGTTTCTTTGTATTTATCTCTAATGTTTCTTGGTGGGTCTCACTGTAACCATATTCTCAACAGCCAACCCTTCTTTATCTAATCTTTGTTTATTTACTTATATCTTTATCTTCTTGTTAAAGTGAAACCCACCTCTCTTTATCTATTTATAATGTTCTGTGGTCTCATCAAAGGCAATATTTTCCCCTCCACGCGTTTAAAGGGTGTGTTCCTTTTTTTTTAGTGGAAGAAGAGTCTACTAACATGTTTTCTCTCGTTTCTCAGCATCAAGTTTTGAAGGAGTGATAGGCCTTTTTAATTTTTGGATAATGAGGAGCGAAATGCTGCCCATATTAGCCATGCTTCAATGAAGAAAGTCAATATGGTGGGTCCCACTCGGATTGAAATGCCTAAAAGCTCTCCCAGAGTGGGACTGTCATTGATGGGGTTGCTTACATGGTCTCCACATTAGAAAAAACTCCTATGATGTTTTACATTTTTAGAAGTGAATCTATGATGGTTATATCCCAGTTGATGAGTGCCATGATGTTTGAAGGATAAGAGGGAGCATGAGCCCAATTGAGGGCCACCTTGAATCTCGTTAAACTTTGCATGTGTCCTAACGTCAAGATGAAATTGCCTTGGAAATAAATAAGAGAAATGCTATGGAGCCCGAATTCCCTGCACGAATTGCAGTCCGAATTGAAATAAAAAGAGTACACTGTATGAGGACTTTGAAAAGTTGAAAAAAAAAAGAGTACACTGTGGAGTCACCTCGGCTGGCCAGCTGAAAATCGGGCTGCAAATCGGGCTATGCGTCGGTCTCCATAGCATTTCTCAATAAATAATATGAAAACGTTTAATAGGAGTAAGGATTGGCAAGTGCTTGCAATATTGAGTTCTTGGGTGGGTGCACTTCTAAAAACTGATTTTTTGGTAGGAAAGAGTTTCTATCTAATGGGTTTATCTTTTTCATAGAATATATAGGAATTAGATATGTAGGAATTTATGTCGGGGGACATTCATGTGCATCCATCCCTCACCGTAGGATGATGGAGCTTTCTCTTTTTGTACATGAATATTTCTTTTATGCATATGACCATATATGACTTTTTCTTTTTTGCACATTAAAATTTTCAATTATAGAAGTGTCTCTCACCCTATAGCGAGGGATAGATGCATATGAATATTCTCCATTTATGTCATTAGTACTTAAGAATGAAGAGTCATGCGTGAATATACAAAAATGACAATAACATACCATCTTCTTTAATGGAAAGCAAATCAATTGAAGGCGAGAAAGAAATACTCAGCCATAATGCGGGTAATTCAAGAAAACCAAGAACGTAAAGCATGCACACTAAAAATCTAAAAGCAATTTCAATAGAAAGAATTTGTGCTAGAAGCACAATTAAAGACTAAAAGAGATTCAAATTAAGTGGTGAAAATCACAAATTGACAAATTAAGATAGCCATAATGAATAAGGTGGAGCGGAGGTGCAAAACATTATCTTACCAATTATTTTTTCTCTCCATTATATAGTTAGGAAAAGTATTTAAAGACAAGATTGTCAATTTTAAACAAGTAAAATCAATTTGTTTATTTAATCATCTTGAGGTCCTTTCGGCCCAAGGAGTCAAAAGATCAAATTCTATTCAAATCTTCAAATTCTGAAGGGCCCTGTAACTTTATTTTTCTCTAAATGATTGTCCTAACGATAACAATATAAAGAAATGTGGCATTCAATGATTGGGGCCAGGTTTCAAGGGGTGTTTAATGCTGTATATGGCTTCTCGCGCGACACGCATGTTTGGCTTTGGGCCCAAGGGCACAATGTAAGTTAGCATCTAATTAAACTTTGGTTTGATCCAAATATGCCTGCTACAATAAGGGTAAAAGTGTCGGTCAATTACTTATTTGGGCACCTTATTATGAGGTGGGAAGGGGAACGGTTCAAATGATCAACCCCATCTTCGGCCTTGAATTAAGCCCTTTCCAATGTTTGGTAATTTGTGAGAAATCTGTAAATTTAAGGATTTGTTGTTATAGATTTAACGATTCTTCACCGAGGATTTTACAACAATATTAATGCATATTGGTGTGCATCGCTGAAAAAAAAAAGGTGAAATTGAGAATTCTCAAGGGGGGGGTTTGAGAATCTTCATGAGGATTTCTACTATCTCAAATTCTCGAGAATTTATAATTGTGAAATGTGAAATTTTCTGCTTTTCGAGGAAAACTAATGGGAAGTCGAACTTGAAAATCTTCACGAGGATTTCCACTTTCTTAAATTCTCGAGAACTTACAATTGTGAAATGTGAAATATTCAAATTCTTGAAGAAAACCGATGAGAAATTGAGCTTGAAAATCTTCATAAGGATTTTCACGGTCTCAAATTCTCAAGAATTTATAATTGTGAAACATAGAATTTTCTATTTCTCAAGGAAAACCAATGAGAAACCCTTGAGGATTTGGTTGCAAAACATAACTTTAAAGTTTTAGCCTTGAGATACCGTGCGTGTAGGTTTTTTTTTTTTCAAAATAAGGCTAACAATCTAATGTAATTTCATTTCAGTGAGAGTCAAATAAGGGTGAGTAGTGATGCATGGAGCGATGTCAATGTGGTAAGCTGGCTGATCTCGGGCCAATCTTAGCATGTTTGCTAATCAAGTGGAGCTAAAACAATCTTGGTTATCTCACAAGCAGAGCAAGAGCTCATTCATCTGAACTTGGCTCATTCAATCTCTATATCACATCTCATATAATTATGCATGTAATACTTTATATTTCACATTAGATAATATAGATGTTTTTCTTTGGCAAGGATTAACACTGACAAATCCACACACCCTACTTGACGCATCTAACCAGTTGAACAACACGCTACAAGTTTTTAATATAGTTCATGTTCGGCCCTCCCCAACAAATGTCCTTGTTCTATTATATATTAATTTCGTAAATAATCTTTATCTATTACATTTTTGTATTAGTGAGTAGAAGTTGTTCTATACAAGTTGATTGCCTCTCAAGAAAAAAGGGCTAAGCAAAAGAGTAAAGATAAATCATAATAAGTAAAATGCAACTAATTAGAAGGTTTAGCCTAGAATAGACTTAAATAGCGACACAGAATTCATATAGGGCCCAACATAGTTGAGACTGGGCCTATTGATAAGGATGATATATAGTTATATAAGTATATAAAAGATGACCAAATCCATCTCAAAGCTTAGCCTAGTTTAGCTTGTCAAGCTGAGCTCGAATACTTGGATTTGAGCTCATTCAAGCTCGAGCTCAAGCTCAATCAAGCTCGGCTCAGCTCGGCTAAATCTCTTCATTGAAGGGTAGGTGTAAGTGAGGGATTGGATTCATCCCAAGTGGAACCTGTCAAATTGAGTGAGTGTTTTATCTTGAAAACAAAGAAGAAAAAGAGGAGTCTCTTCGAAGGTTCTCAGAGAAGGGAAAAATATTTTCTCCTCGTGGCATTTTGTCACTGTCAAAGATTTTTGCAGAATACCAACAAGCTGTCAAAGAGATCAGATCTAGGGACGAATCACCGCAGAAAACATGGACAAACAAGTTGTCATGTCTCTAGTTTTCATCCATATATAGCACCAATCAAGAGAGTGAAAATTGCTAATTTATACAATAGTTTGCTCAAATTCTGCACCCAACTCCACTACTTTTGTGTCTTCGTTTCATCAAGCACAAAACAATATTACATGGTATGAGCTGCCCTTATTCTAGGAAATGTGTTGAATGCATTTTTATTAACTCCTTTTGACATTAATCCAGACATAGATAAAAGAAGGGGATTAATCATATGTTAATTACACATGGTCAGTCCAATGAGCCACCATCACTCTGCTTTAAGTGAGATTTAGGCCTGGGAGTGATATGAGAAGTTCGGATTTCAGAAGGGTGGGCCCCTCTTTGAGTATCTTAGGGGCTTAGCAACATACGTCTAGTGAGCCAAAGACTGTACTGCCCGCATGGTGTGCCCACAATTAGCCCTTCTTCATACTGACTAAACATGTCTTAAGTCGGTGGGAAATGATGTCTGGATAGGTACTCGGCCACCTCGAGCATGTATTTCCTATGTCATATGCTTTGTGGACAACATGAAGTAGCTAGGCTCAACATAGATTAAAAGAGGGTTTGTTGACCAGCAAATTATCAAAAGTCGAACTTGGATGATAACTGATCAGTTGTTAAGAAACCTTTAAAAAAAAATGATTTCATTAGGAGATGAGAGAGAAGACAACAACAGAGAAAAGGAACAGGGGCGTTAATGGGCCAGGTTGGGTTGGGCTGAGTCATATCCAGGCCTGGCCTGGCTTGTAAATTATATGCCCGAACCTGAATCCGGCCATAAGTGGCTGGCCCAATCCCAGCCCGCCCTAGAAGAGGGTGAGCCCTATCCTAACATTGTCATAGGTTGTAGCCGAAGTGGTTTGGTTTAGTGTTTTGATTGAGAGATCGAGGTTACATTTTTGAGTACCATCGTTGTCTCTCCCTCTGATATTTTTATTGTTGGGCCGGGCCGGGTTCGGGTTCTCAACAACTGAGTCCAAGCCCAGTCCAGCTATTAAACGGGTTCAGATAAAAGGCATGCTCCAGCCATCCGGGGACGCAAAGAACAGCTTTAGCCTGATGCTGATGATCTATAACAATAGGTCTCTATGAAGCAAAAATTTCCTTAATGGGCTGAGCACAGGCCTCACTTATGAAAATTATGCCCCATAACAAAATGGACGGTACTTGGATTTGCCCGGGTTCATTTGTAACCTTAAATAAAGATTCCAAGAATCTCCCTCTAATCACCACAATCAATTATTCAATAAAGACATGTGGGGGCCATGGTCTTGTAATTTATACCATTCATCTCATTGGTCTCACCTTCAGGTCAATACTTTTTGAAAATCCCAAAATCAAGCTACATACATCAAAATGAATATTATAATTATCATTCTCATCATTTCAATGTTCTATCCAATCAAAGCACAATTCATCACCTGCACTGCTATTTCATCTTATTTCTCTCCTTGGATTTGATCAACCCTATTGAAATGATACCCTCCTATTCCTGTCCTCCTGATAAGCTAAGAACTGAGATTATCATGTCGAGCTTTCTGATCAGTCTCTGATCTTGACTTCCAGGTACTTGTTCTTTCATCCAACCAAGTGATGATGTCGGAGAAGACAAGGTCCAGGCTCTCCGGTGGCTCACCGGCGGTCAGCGTGTGCCACATTCCTGGATACAACTTGAAGGCCTTATCAGTGCTTGACGCAGATTCGTAGAGTAATTTGCTCACAGATGGGTCTGTTACAATGTCAGCTCCGCCATGAACAATTATAAATGGCAATGACACCTTGGAAGTTCATGAAAAATCAGTCACAAATATGCAAGTAGACGCCCACATGGGCTTACGTAATGAGTTTGTTTATGAGATGATATATCCTCTAAAGTTTAGTAGCAAAACGATTTAAGCACATCCAAATTGATGTGATAAGGCTAAGATGATGATGAATGACGATCACAATGATGCCCATAATTGACTAAGTACAGACCATTTTATGATTGGTATTTAGTTGTATTACATATGGTTGGCTAACAATGTGGCTCCAAGGTTGGTCAGGTTCGGGGGTTGAATCCTAACCATTGATCTCTACGGACTGGGACTAAAAGTCCAGTGGGCCATCCCACCCCATTAACAGACCTGTACATGCATCCGAATGCACAATTAGAAAGAATAATAGCAGAAATGAGAATAGCCTTTACAAACCTTGTCTAGATTTTTCTCTATATCCATGCTGACCCTCAGAAGCTCGAGAGCCGTTTTCAAACGGGGCCTTCCCTTGTAGCAGAAAGGATTGTTACGAACCTGTGCATGAAATTAAAAGTAGAAAAAGGAAGGTTGCCTTGATAAATAAAGCTAAAATACAAAGATTTATGCTTCGTTTGTTTGAATGGAATTGAATTCCTAGGAATTATGGTAAAAATATTTTCCAACAGAGGGATATCAAGGGCATATCTCTTTGCAGGAATTATGAGAATTCAGGTCTACGAAAATTACAAATTCTACAAATGTCGTCCTCAAACGGGTTTCCCAAATGCTCAAATACAACCCGATCATTCAAAAAGCTGGAAATTTGAAGAATTTGAGAACATCAAAATTTTGGAGTGTACCAATCAAATGGAGAGATCCAAATGCTTCGCCTGTAGACAATAATTTATATTAGAAAACTCTTTACCGATGAAGTTCGTGTGAGAATTCCTCCAAACGAATTGGTCATATGAGGTGAAGATTTAGGGCTATATGGTGGAGATGTAGATGGGACTAGAGTGATGGCTGGGTAATTTTTTTCTGCCAAATTGGAAACTAAATTATTTGATAATCTTTGTGGATTTTTACATTTGTTTCTTCAGTTTTGACAACTTTGATAGGATTACATTTCTTAGCATTGCTAGGAATTCAGCTCCGTGGGCTCTTTAATATTGACAATCCAAACTTCATTGGTAATACCCTAAGATAGGGACCAATATATGCAACACTAATCTGTTCTGTGTCAAGCATGTACTTGACCCAGTTACATTTCTTAAAAAAAACCTAAACATGAGGTTGGACCCACTTCGCTTCAGGATACAAGTGTAGTTAGTTTGTGGTCTTTCCAGATATACATTGGCAAAAATGCAGTTTACCTCCTCTCTCAGTTGTGGGCTCTTTATGGCAAGCACCAGAAAGTCTTCGCTTGGGACTATTTTCCATGTTGGAATAACCTTAGCTAGATTCTTTAATGCGTAGATCACAATTGGATGAGGCTTCATACTGTCCGCAATCTATAAGGCAGAGAGTAAGAGTAAGGATTGAAACAGAAAAATGAGGAAAAAAGAAAGTAAAAAACATATGTAATAAAAAGTGGACCTCACAATGCCAAACACACTTGGGAACCCTTGAGGTTCGCCTTTGCTCTCATTTGTTCCATTCATGTCATATTACTCAAATCAAGAATTGGGTGATGGTCTAAATTTCACTCTAAATAGAGTTATATACATTATTAGATTGACAAATGCATGGGAAAGAAGGGCTTTAACTTAATAGCAAATTTCTTGCTTCATGCACTACTCAATTCAGACGCGTAAATGATTCTGATTAGAGTAACATTTGAGTCAACACCTACTGATAGAGGATATGTATGATGTTAATAGTTTGGATCAATAAAAAGTGGACCTCAGATGGATTGAGGTAAGGTACCAGAAAAGCAAAGAGAAGTATTTCACAAGAAAGATAGAGATAGGACCTTGCACATGGGGGCCACCAAAACTGCGCCGTCCCAATATTGTGGCTTTTCCCTATGCATAAGCAGAGCAAGTGCTGCTCCCATTGACTCTCCCCAAAGAAATCTCAGTTTCTTCTTATTCTCATCCGTCTCTGAAAATCAAACAAAGAAAAGATATATTCATCGTCGTCATCAATGTCAAATTGAGATCCTATGAGGCGAGGCCTCAGAGCCTTCCATTAGAGCTGGCAAAATTTCACTCCAACAAGCTAGGTCCACCATCAAGTTGATTGCATGTAAATGATTTGATTAAAATTTATCTCTTTTAATTTTAATTAATGTACATTGTGATGTGTACTCCAGTACTTCATTAAAAGGCGGGGCTAGAGGTGATGGTGGCTTATAAGTTATAACACAAGTAGTCTGATTGGTTTGGTCTGGCATATAGATTAGGAAAAATAAACGCAACCCAAACCCAACCAATTTATTAACTGGCAGCTCCTACCACAATCACTATTAGAATAGGCTGCCAAAACTAAGGTTGGAAAACTCGTGACTTGGACTCGACTCGTTCTATACAAAAAAATTGACTTGAATTGTGTCAACGCAGAGATTCGGGAGAATCATGCTTTTTTATAAATAATTTTACTTAAAAATGAATCAATTACTTATAAACATAAATAAACTTTTATTTACAAGCATTCATCATAATCAATTCAAATTAATAAATTTATATATATGCAAGAAAAGTATTGTAATAAGAAAAGTTAAAGAAAACATATTGCATATTACATGATTTTTTAGTCCAGATTTTGAAAATAAAAGATCAAATTACATTCGAGTCATCATTTTTAAATTGTTGTCTCCAAACATCACACATAATTACTTATAAATAAACTTTAGTAATTTAAAATTAGATCTACTTATAAAATGATTCAGAATCGAAACAACTTATTAAAATGAGATGACTCGGCAGAGTTCTGTCCTTCATTAAAATGTGATGGCTAGATAGAGTCAAGATTCTGACTCAGAGAATTTTCCAACCATGGCCGAAACTTGATCCGACCTGTGAACCCAACTCCACATTTGATGGGTTGGGTAAGGTCAACCCACTAACTTGCCTAACCTACTTAAATGGTTTGAGTTAGGATCCACCCACTTAAGTATGGCCATTTAAACAATTCAGAATGCACATTTGACGGGTTTGCTTGCAACTTAACTCAAATGGTCTTAATATTTGAAAAATTATTGGCTTTGTTTCAACTTTATAGGGTGGGTCAGGCCAATGGGTTGACTTGTATTTGGCTTTTTTTTATAGTAACCCAACCAAGGAGGCTGGACCCAAGAGAAAGCCCGCACACACGGGAAGACTAACGTTGGAAAGGAGCTCACACACACGGGAATAGATGGTGTTCCCATGATTCGAACCCTGAATACCCAGGTGAAAATTGCTGAGTGGTAAGGAGCCGTTCTCCAATGGGTTGACTTGAATCGAAAGCAGTTTATGCAAGCCAGGCTGGGTTGACCCAATCCAACCCTTATTGGAGATGCATTATTATTATTATTATTATTATTATTCATGATGAATATCTTTCTAACTTGTGAGCAAAGCTGGCATGCACTTGTGCCAAACATGGCAATGGCAAGTTTTGACACCGTTTTTTTGCTGTTGCGCATGAGTGGATCTGAACTCAAGCAAGTGTACTAACCTACTACCACATGGGGTAGCACAATTGGTTGGTAATCTTGAATGTCATCTTGTTGTTCAAGGATCAATCCTTGGGTATGCCACTTGATCCTCATTTGTGGACTTCTCTTCCCTAGTGAGGGCTTCCTTCCCACTTATGTGGGCTACCTTGGGTCCCACCCTCTTAGGCCGGGTACCAAAAGAAAAAAAAACTGTACAAGACCTACGGTATAGAAGCTACAAATTCTAAATGTGGAGATGTCTTTGTGTTTTTTTTTTTTTTTTTCCTCTTTCAAATTGGCTCAAAATAAAAGGCAGTAACAATAATAGATTTTACTTACCACATACGCTTGTGAAATAATCAAGGCAGTCATTAACCAAATTATCAAAATTTGGGATGTAGCCTAGCAAACCAGATGATTTTCCATGACCCTCATGGTCGATTCCATACACTGCGTAGCCCGCTTTAGCCATACGAGTTCCAATCCCTGAATCAAAGGCCCAAAAACTTTCATGCAGATTCTATATATACTCCCATTTATCTTCATCTGTCATAACTTAGTATCAGCAAAATTTGACCCAATGGTTAGTTCAACGAATTTTTATTATCATGCCTGATGCCAAGCCTCCTTCAGGCTTGAAATTAGCACATTGCGAGATATATAACATGGAGTGGAGGAATTCTTCTTCTCTCATATTCATTTGAAAAATTAAAGAACACTCACCTTTCATCCAAAAGCTACACTCCACGGAATACCCTATCAAACAAAAAGAAAGCAACTTAGATAAGAAAACAGTCAAAGAAAACACGAACACAATTTATGTTAATGACAAGTACCATGGCATAGAAGGATTAGTGCTTTTGGCTCTTGATTTTCCGGCAACCACCGGCAGGTGAAAAGAACCAGCCCACGCTTATTTGTGATAAATTTCTAGAAAATGTCCAATTATCATTAATTTCAATTATATCTAAAAATATATTATAAAGAATCCGTGTATATATAGAGAGAGCATCTAACCAACCTCTTCATATCTGATGTCGTCCACGTTTTGGGCCTGAAAAAGGAGGAAAAAAAGAGTTAGAATTAGTAAGGCACATGCATATATTTAGAAGCTATATCAAGAGATGGAACTGGAAGTGATAGGTATCAAGCACACCATCTAAAGAGACTACAGAAACAGAAATGGAGCAGTAGTAGTAGACTAGTAGTATCTATGGAACAGAAATGGAGAAGGGAGTCCTTTTGCAAGGAAGAAGAGAGTCAGAGCTAAGGGGAAAGCTCTAACCTTTTACTTAAATAGAGGAGATTCAGGAAATCTCTTCTGCTGAAAACAAGAAGCCAAGCAATCGGGCTAAGATTATTTTAATCTAGAGCGTTTCATGAGGTAAACCTAAGATCAATATTTTTGAAAGTTCATGAAGTTTGAATTTTGTAATATACCTTAAGTTGCTTTTTTTTTTTTTTTTTCTGTTTAATTTTTCAGTTGATTGAGGGCATGTTTATTAAATGATTTATTGGAATGAATTATTTAATACCCACCCATAATTTTAGAAAATTAAACCTTAGGAAAATCAGGTCCTTCTACATTTTCACCTTTGCACATATAGAGAAAATTAAGAATGTTTTAAGTTATTATTGTGTATATACTTGGATGTATTGCGCGCTGCCACTTAATTTTTGATTACCTGATTACCAAGGGCCTGATCGAATGTTACATCTTGTAGGATCGAAATCAACTCATTTAACCCAACGTAATAGACTAGAGATAAATGGATGTGGACCGCTTTTGACCTGACCCGAACCCACCCATATGCAATTCCATGGCTATAACCTTAAAAAAGTATATATATATATATATGTATATATATACACACACACACACACACACACTTTTGTGATGATATTTGGGTGTACAAAAGGTTAACCATCATAGTATTTGGGTCTGTTGGGTTTAGAATTTGAGCATGAAGCTGATCCAGTGGTTCTAAACATGGGCCTAGACCCAGTATTTATGTGTTAGGCCAGTTGGGGAATTTGCTTGACCTGATCCATTTACAACCATCACAAATCATGTGAGTTGCTGCGTGGTATCATGTGATACCAGCATTAGATATGTTAATAGTATTTCACTTGCACATGTTTGGTTCGTGGGGCTTCTTTTACTCCAAAAAATCAGCCCTATTTCGCTAACCATTAATTTAAATTGTGTGGGGCCCTGCTTGGAGGGTCAAGTGAGCCAAGTAATTCATGTGAGTCTGTCTAATTTGACTCATCTAACTCGAGTGGAGTTAGGCAGTTCCACTATCACAAATATCAGTGGTATTTTTAAAATATCATGATGTTTTCAATTTATTCTTAAAATTGAAAACATCACAAGATGGGTCAAGCTGAATACACTGGATTGAGCTCGAGTTCAGGCCAGGATTCAAGTTTGGGCTAAGCTGGTGGGTTGGGTTCGAAATTGAATCCCTTTGATATAATTTGACAAGGTCCTCTAGCCGAATGAATTTCATTCAAAATGAGACGTTCCAATCCCACCTTTCATTTAGACCGATGGTGGTCCCAAGTGGGTCTCCATAAATGGGGCCGGGCCATTCCATACTACAATTCGATTGGGCCCTGTCCATAATGTTGACTACATTCCTTTACTGCTGGTTTGTTTCACGTAATTAAAGAGAAAAAGTAGGAATGTAAGAGTTCTATTGCAAAATTCGCTAAAATTGAAAAATAAATGTGAGTTTTTAAAAATGAGCATCGAATTATCTTCCCTCTAATGGAAAATGAATCAAGGGGAAGGTGAGACTTGAATATCCAGTCATTACTCTAGTAATTCAAATCCTAAGAAGTGAGGGTTACATGCCTTATATCTTTCTCTTCTCACCTCTTTTGGTAATCTTAGTTCATTTGCTTGTAAATTCCTACGTATTCAGTTCCAACAAGCTTAGGATTCAGGATCCAAATGTTACAATACTTGCCCGGTGTAAAGAAATGGAGGAGCTGAACCTCCAAAACACTAAGATTTGTTGATCCAAAACCGTCCAAGATAATATAATTCTTTCCAATTGTAATTTGATTATTTTGCTATATTTAAAAAAAAATATTGTCACGATAGTAAATTAAGAAGTTTAATATATCATCAGAAATGAATTTATTTAGATATTATTGTGATAATGTAACAATTTTAGAACATGTAGACAATCTTAATTTTCTTTACAAGGGATTCAAACTCTAACATCCCTAACCAGGTGAGCCACAACAAGTGGCGAAACCGAAATGTTTTTTTTTTTTTTTTTTGTATTATTTCTTTCAAACGCATTCAGATTATTTTAATTATTTAAAAAGTTTATTTCAGAAACATTGGGTATCCTTCCGCGAAGTGGTTTGGTATAGTGTTTTGATTGAGAGAGGTTGCATTTTTTAGTTACATTGTTGGGCCGGGCCGGGCTTGGGTTCTCTGAGTCCAAGCCCGGTCCATCTATTAAACGGGTTCAGATATAATATCTGAGTCCAACCCGATTAATGAAACTTAAGGCCCAAGACTGTGCTGGGCTGATTCAGGCTCGGGCCAGCCAGGAGCACCCCCTAAAATGGAGGTGGAAAACAAAAGGCATGCTCCAGCCATCCAGGGACGCAAAGAACAGCTTTAGCTTGATGCTGAAGAGCTATAACAATAGGTCTCTATGAAGCAAATATTTCCTTAGGGCTGTTTGGCAATTCTACTTACAAAGTCAGGTGAAGTAAAGTTGATTTTGAAGAAAGAATAAAATATAAGTAGGTTATTATAGAATAAAATATAAGTAGGTTATTATGGTATTTTATTTTTAGTTGTTTGTTATAAAATCTTTTTTACTTTTTGTATAGGAAAATAGATATTTTTTTATTTTTATTTTTATTTTATTTTTTTGTATTTTACTGGATAAAAGTAGTTTCTTTTTTACTTTTGTTTTTGAATAGATGGAATATTTTTGACTTTTTGTATGGAAAAATAGAGTTTTTTTTTTTTGGATAAAGGTGGTCGCTTTTTTACTTTTTTTTGAAAAAATGGAGGGAGGTTTTGAATTAAAGTGTTTTTAATGTGACATCTTATCTGAAAAATGAAAGCTTTATTTGACTTTTACAATACTAATAATGGGGCCCGACTTATGAAAATTATGCCCCATAACAAAATGGACGGTACTTGGATTTGCTCCGGTTCATTTGTAACCTTAAATAAAGATTCCAAGAATCTCCCTCTAATCACCACAATCAATTATTCAATAAAGACATGTAGGGGCCATGGTCTTGTAATTTATACCATTCATCTCATTGGTCTCACCTTCAGGTCAATACTTTTTTTGAAAATCCACAAATCAAGCTACATACATCAAAATGAATATTATAATTATCATTCTCATCATTTCAATGTTCTATCCAATCAAAGCACAATTCATCACCTGCACTACTATTTCATCTTATTTCTCTCCTTGGATTTGATCAACCCTATTGAAATGATACCCTCCTATTCCTGTCCTCCTGATAAGCTAAGAACTGGGATTATCATGTCGAGCTTTCTGATCAGTCTCTGATCTTGACTTCCAGGTACTTGTTCTTTCATCCAACCAAGTGATGATGTCGGAGAAGACAAGGTCCAGGCTCTCCGGTGGCTCGCCGGCGGTCAGCGTGTGCCACATTCCTGGATACAACTTGAAGGCCTTATCAGTGCTCGACGCAGATTCGTAGAGTAATTTGCTCACAGATGGGTCTGTTACAATGTCAGCTCCGCCATGAACAATTATAAATGGCAATGACACCTTGGAAGTTCATGAAAAATCAGTCACAAATATGCAAGTAGACGCCCACATGGGCTTACGTAATGAGTTTGTTTATAAGATGATATATCCTCTATAGTTTAGTAGCAAAACGATTTAAGCGCATTCAAATTGATGTGATAAGGCTAAGATGATGATGAATGATGATCACGATGATGCCCATAATTGACAAAGTACAGACCATTTTATGATTGGAATTTAGTTGTATTACTTATGGTTGGCTAACAATGTGGCTCCAGGGTTGGTTAAATGGGTCAGGTTCGGGGGTTGAATCCTAACCATTGATCTCTACGGACTGGGACTAAAAGTCCAGTGGGCCATCCCACCCCATTAACAGACCTGTACATGCATCCGAATGCACAATTAGAAAGAATAAGAGCAGAAATGAGAATAGCCTTTACATACCTTGTCTAGATTTTTCTCTATATCCATGCTGACCCTCAGAAGCTCGAGAGCCGTTTTCAAACGGGGCCTTCCCTTGTAGCAGAGAGGATTGTTACGAACCTGTGCATGAAATTGAAAGTAGAAAAAGGAAGGTTCCATTATTATATATGAAAGCGACTAATTTCAAATTAAAATCAGATCTGATTGATTTTGACCATCCTCCAAAATTTTGAATTCTCATTTAATATTATTTAATCTTATTCAATTCAATAAAATGTCATTTATTACTCACTCTTCCCTTTTTAATGGCACTCAAATTCCCCCGGCCCAGCCTAGGAACACTTCTCTATCTCTTTTTGCTTAGTCCCCATCCAAGCTTGGTCTCCCTTATCACATTGTTTTTCCATTTCTTTGTTGTCATGGTATGAGTTTTAAATATTTTATCAATGGAAAATCTGAGCTTGTCGTGAACCCGGCTTGGGTCAAAGTCTAAAAAGCTCTATACCTACCCTAAACCCAACCAACTCACTATGAAACCTGCCTTTAATTGGAAAATCTCATATTTTAAATTTCTTTACATTCTTTCCTTCTCAATATTCGATATTTCATGTTTCTACTAAAAATTTTAAACTTCTATATTTATTACTTATTTAAAATTTCAATTGTGTGATTTTTAAAAAAAGCCTATAAAGTTTTTATGTGTAAGGTATACTTCTATTTTAGATTTTATAAATATAAACACATTAAATCAGAATTAAGATTTTTATTTATGTCCTAAAATTAATTGATATTTTTTATATGACTTCTATTTCTAATGCCCGTGGTAAGCACGGGGGCATTGTGCTAGTTGATAAATGAAGCTAAAATTCAAAGACTTATGCTTCGTTTGTTTGAATGGAATTGAATTCCTAGGAATTATGGTAAAAATATTTTCCAACAGAGGGATATCAAGGGCATATCTCTTTGCAGGAATTATGAGAATTCAGGTCTACGAAAATTACAAATTCTACAAATGTCGTCCTCAAACGGGTTTCCCAAATGCTCAAATACAACCCGATCATTCAAAAAGCTGGAAATTTGAAGAATTTGAGAATATCAAATTTTTGGAGTGTACCAATCAAATGGAGAGATCCAAATGTTTCGCCTGTAGACAATCATTTATATTAGAAAACTCTTTACACATGAAGTTCGTGTGAGAATTCCTCCAAACACATTGGTCATATGAGGAAAAGATTTAGGGCTATATGGTGGAGATGTAGATGGGACTAGAGTGATGGCTGAGTAATTTTTTTCTGCCAAATTGGAAACTAAATTATTTGATAATCTTTGTGGATTTTTAAATTTGTTTCTTCAGTTTTGACAACTTTGATAGGATTACATTTCCTAGCATTGCTAGGAATTCAGCTCCGTGGGCTCTTTAATATGGACATTCCAAACTTCATTGGTAATACCCTAAGAGAGGGAACAATATATGCAACACTAATCTGTTCTGTGTCAAGCATGGACTTGACCCAGTTACATTTCTTAAAAAAACCTAAATATGAGGTTGGACCCACTTCGCTTGAGGATACAAGTGTAGTTAGTTTGTGGTCTTTCCAGATATACATTGGCAAAAATGCAGTTTACCTCCTCTCTCAGTTGTGGGCTCTTTATGGCAAGCACCAGAAAGTCTTCGCTTGGGACTATTTTCCATGTTGGAATAACCTTAGCTAGATTCTTTAATGCGTAGATCACAATTGGATGAGGCTTCATACTGTCCGCAATCTATAAGGCAGAGAGTAAGAGTAAGGATTGAAACAGAAAAATGAGGAAAAAAGAAAGTAAAAAACATATGTAATAAGGAAACAAAACACAATGCCAAACACACTTGGGAACCCTTGAGGTTCGCCTTTGCTCTCATTTGTTCCATTCATGTCATATTACTCAAATCAAGAATTGGGTGATGGTCTAAATTTCACTTTAAATAGAGTTATATACATTATTAGATTGACAAATGCATGGGAAAAAAGGGCTTTAACTTAATAGCAAATTTCTTGCTTCATGCACTACTCAATTCAGACGCGTAAATGATTCTGATTAGAGTAACATTTGAGTCAACACCTACTGATAGAGGATATGTATGATGTTAATAGTTTGGATCAATAAAAAGTGGACCTTAGATGGATTGAGGTAAGGTACCAGAAAAGCAAAGAGAAGTATTTCACAAGAAAGATAGAGATAGGACCTTGCACATGGGGGCCACCAAAACTGCGCCGTCCCAATATTGTGGCTTTTCCCTATGCATGAGCAGAGCAACTGCTGCTCCCATTGACTCTCCCCAAAGAAATCTCAGTTTCTTCTTATTCTCATCCGTCTCTGAAAATCAAACAAAGAAAAGATATATTCATCTTCATCATCAATGTCAAATTGAGATCCTATGAGGCGAGGCCTCAGAGCCTTCCATTAGAGCTGGCAAAATTTCACTCCAACAAGCTAGGTCCACCATCAAGTTGATTGCATGTAAATGATTTGATTAAAATTTATCTCTTTTAATTTTAATTAATGTACATTGTGATGTGTACTCCAATACTTCATTAAAAGGCGGGGTTAGAGGTGTTGGTAGCGTATAAGTTATAACACAAGTAGTCTGATTGGTTTGGTCTGGCATATAGAATAGGAAAAATGAACGCAACCCAAACCCAACTGGCCGCTCCTACCACAATCTCTATAAGAATAGGCTGCCAAAACTAAGTTTAGAAAACTCGTGACTTGGACTCAACTCGTTCCATACAAAAAAATTGACTTGAATTGTGTCAACACGGAGATTAGGGAGAGTCATGTTTTTTTATAAATAATTTTATAAATACTTAAAAATGAATCAATTACTTATAAACATAAATAAACTTTTATTTACAGGCATTCATCATAATCAATTCAAATTAATAAATTTATATATATGCAAGAAAAGTATTGTAATAAGAAAAGTTAAAGAAAACATATTGCATATTACATGATTTTTTAGTCCAGAGTTTGAAAATAAAAGATCAAATTACATTCGAGTCATCATTTTTAAATTGTTGTCTCCAAACATCACACATAATTACTTATAAATAAACTTTAGTAATTTAAAATTAGATTTACTTAAAAAATGATTCAGAATACAAACAACTTATTAAAATGAGATGACTCGGCAGAGTTACCCCTATATTTGACTCTGTCCTTCATTAAAATGTGATGACTCGAAAGAGTCAAGATTCTGACTCGGAGAATTTTCCAACCATGGCTGAAACTTGATCCGACCTGTGAACCCAACTCCACATTTGACGGGTTGGGTAAGGTCAACCCACTAACTTGCCTAACCCACTTAAATGGTTTGAGTTTGAGTTAGGATCCACCCACTTAAGTATGGCCATTTAAACAATTCAGAATGCACATTTGATGGGTTGGCTTGCAACTTAACTCAAATGGTCTTAATATTTGAAAATTAATTGGCTTTGGCTCAACTTTATAGGGTGAGTCAGGCCAATGGGGTGACTTGTATTTAGTTTTTTTTTTTTTGGTAACCCAACCAAGGAGGCTGGACCCAAGAGAAAGCCTGCACACACGGGAAGACAACCCCCTAACCTGGGAAAGGAGCTCACACACACGGGAATAGATGGTGTTCCCATGATTCGAACCCTGAATACCCAGGTGAAAATTGCTGAGTGGTAAGGAGCCATTCTCCAATGGGTTGACTTGAATTGAAAGCAGTTTATGCAAGCCAGGCTGGGTTGACCCAACCCAACCCTTATTCGAGATGCATTATTATTATTATTACTATTCACGACGAATATCTTTCTAACTTGTGAGCAAAGCTGGCATGCACTTGTGCCAAACATGGCAATGGCAAGTTTTGACACCGTTTTTGTGCTGTTGCGCACGAGTGGATCTGAACTCAAGCAAGTGTACTAACCTACCACCATATGGGGTAGCACAATTGGTTGGCAATCTTGAATGTCATCTTGTTGTTCAATGATCAATCCTTGGGTATGCCACTTGATCCTCATTTGTGGACTTCTCTTCCCTAGTGAGAGCTTTCTTCCCACTTATGTGGGCTACCTTGGGTCCCACCCTCTTAGGCCGGGTACCAAGAGAAAAAAAAAACTGTACAAGACCTACGGTATAGAAGCTACAAATTCTAAATGTGGAGATGTCTCTGTGTTTTTTTTTTTTTTTTCTTTTTTTCCTCTTTCAAATTGGCTCAAAATAAAAAGCAGTAACAATAATAGATTTTACCTACCACATACGCTTGTGAAATAATCAAGGAAGTCATTAACCAGATTATCAAAACTTGGGGTGTAGCCTAGCAAACCAGATGATTTTCCATGACCCTCATGGTCGATTCCATACACTGCGTAACCCGCTTTAGCCATACGAGTTCCAATCCCTGAATCAAAGGCCCAAAAACTTTCATGCAGATTCTATATATACTCCCATTTATCTTCATCTGTCATAACTTATTTTCAGCAAAATTTGACCCAATGGTTAGTTCAACGAATTTTTATTATCATGCCTGATGCCAATCCTCCTTCAGGCTTGAAATTAGCACATTGCGAGATATATAACATGGAGTGGAGGAATTCTTCTTCTCTCATATTCATTTGAAAAATTAAAGAACACTCACCTTTCATCCAAAAGCTACACTCCATGGAATACCCTATCAAACAAAAAGAAAGCAACTTAGATAAGAAAACAGTCAAAGAAAAAACAAACACAATTTATGTTAATGACAAGTACCATGGCATAGAAGGATTAGTGCTTTTGGCTCTTGATTTTCCGGCAACCACCGGCAGGTGAAAAGAACCAGCCCACGCTTATTTGTGATAAATTTCTAGAAAATGTCCAATTATCATTAATTTCAATTATATCTAAAAATATATTATAAAGAATCCGTGTATATATAGAGAGAGCATCTAACCAACCTCTTCATATCTGATGTCGTCCACGTTTTGGGCCTGAAAAAGGAGGAAAAAAAGAGTTAGAATTAGTAAGGCACATGCATATATTTAGAAGCTATATCAAGAGATGGAACTGGAAGTGATAGGTATCAAGCACACCATCTAAAGAGACTACAGAAACAGAAATGGAGTAGTAGTAGTAGACTAGTAGTATCTATGGAACAGAAATGGAGAAGGGAGTCCTTTTGCAAGGAAGAAGAGAGTCAGAGCTAAGGGGAAAGCTCAAACTTACTTTTTACTTAAATAGAGGAGATTCAGGAAATCTCTGCTGCTGAAAACAAGAAGCCAAGCAATCGGGCTAAGATTATTTTAATCTAGAGCATTTCATGAGGTAAACCTAGGATCAATATTTTTGAAAGTTCATGAAGTTTGAATTTTGTAATATACCTTAAGTTGCTTTTTTTTTCTTTTTAATTTATCAGTTGGTTGAGGGCATGTTTATTAAATGATTTATTGGAATGAATTATTTAATACCCACCCATAATTTTAGAAAATTAAACCTTAGGAAAATCAGGTCCTTCTACATTTTCACCTTTGCACATAGAGAGAAAATTAAGAATGTTTTTAGTTATACTTGGATGTATTGCGCGCTGCCACTTAATTTTTTATTACCTGATTATCCAAGGGCCTGACCACAGAAATCAGGTAGGTTCGCCCTAGATCCAACATGAACCCCATCGAATGTTACATCTTGTATGATCGAAATCAACTCATTTAACCCAACGTAAAAGGACTAGAGATAAATGGATGTGGACCGCTTTGGACCTGACCCGAACCCACCCATATGCAATTCCATGGCTATAACCTTAAAAAAGTATAAATATATTAATATATATACACACACACACACACTTTTGTGATAATATTTGGGTGTACAAAAGGCTAACCATCATAGTATTTGGGTCAGTTGGGTTTAGAATCTGAGCATGAAGCTGATCCATTGGTTCTAAACATGGGCCTAGACCCAGTATTTATGTGTTAGGCCAATTGGGGAATTTGCTTGACCCGATCCATTTACAACCATCACAAATCATGTGAGTTTCTGCGTGGTATCATATGATACCAGCATTAGATATGTTAATAGTATTTCACTTGCACATGTTTGGTTCGTGGGGCTTCTTTTACTCCAAAAAATCAGCCCTATTTCCCTAACCATTAATTTAAATTGTGTGGGCCCCTGCTTGGAGGGTCAAGTGAGCCAAGTAATTTATGTGAGCCTGTCTAATTTGACTCATCTAACTCGAGTGGAGTTGAACAGTTCCACTATCACAAATATCAGTGGTATTTTTAAAATATCATGATGTTTTCAATTTATTCTTAAAATTGAAAACATCACAAGATGGGTCAAGCTGAATACACTGGATTGAGCTCGAGTTCAGGCCAGGATTCAAGTTTGGGCTAAGCTGGTGGGTTGGGTTCGAAATTGAATCCCTTTGATATAATTTGACAAGGTCCTCTAGCCGAATGAATTTCATTCAAAATGAGATGTTCCAATCCCACCTTTCATTTAGACCGATGGTGTACCCAAGTGGGTCTCCATAAATGGGGCCATTTCATACTACAATTCGATTGGGCCCTGTCCATGATGTTGACTACATTCCTTTACTGCTGGTTTGTTTCACGTAATTAAAGAAAAAAAGTAGGAATGTAAGAGTTCTATTGCAAAATCCGCTAAAATTGAAAAATAAATGTGAGTTTTTAAAAATGTGCATTGAATTATCTTCCCTCTAATGGAAAATGAATCAAGGGGAAGGTGAGGCTTGAATATTCAGTCATTACTCCAGTAATTCAAATCCTAAGAAGTAAGGGTTGCATGCCTTATATCTTTCTCTTCTCACCTCTTTTGATAATCTTAGTTTATTTGCTTGTAAATTCCTACGTATTCAGTTCCAACAAGCTTAGAATTCAGGATCCAAATGTTACAATACGTGCCCAATGTAAAGAAATGGAGGAGCTGAACCTCCAAAACACTAAGATTTGTTGATCCAAAACCGTCCAAGATAATATAATTCTTTCCAATTGTAATTTGATTATTTTGCTATATTTAAAAAAAAATATTGTCACGATTATAAATTAAGAAATTTAATATATCATAAGAAATTAATTCATTTAGATATTATTGTGATAATGTCACAATTTTAGAACATGTAGACAATCTTAATTTTCTTTATAAGGGACTCAAACTCTAACATCCCTAACCAGGTGAGCCACAACCAGTGGCAAAACCTTTTTTTTTTTTTTTCTTTCAAACGCATTCAGATTATTTTAATTATTTAAAAAGATTATTTCAGAAATATTGGGTATCCTTCCCACTTTGTGTGGGCTTTCTTTTCTCTCACGTGTGAGCTCTCTTGGGTCCCATTGCATGCCCCTAAGCTGCCGTAACCCAAAAAAAGGGCGGTCAAATGTTCACCACGCCTGAGCCATTTAATCAGTTGGCCTAATGTCAGCCCATGTTTGGTTGTCAAGTGTCTGAAAGTCACCACCCAATTAAATGTCTAAATAGAATCCGTGGGACAACATCCTATACATAGGCCCAAACTTGGCCCGTAGTCCAATAGTTTTTGGGGAAACTCAGCACTCTCCACTCTCCATGTAAACGTTACCCAAAATTGTTCTGACAATTAGGGCTGAAATGTCTCGGGTTGAACCCAAGACCCAGGTCCACTGATGCTGGTGAAAATTTGTTGTGATTTTCTTTGTCGTTATCAATGCGATCAATTGGGCACAACAACGATTCTGTGTGAAGAAACTTGGCCCATAAGATAATATTAGGAGGGAGTGCGGTTTGGGTTTTAAATTCAGGCTTCACTTTTAGATGTATGGGGTGGAGCCTGACCTTCTTTGGCAAGGATTCTTGACTACAATAGGATGATGACTTGGAGGACAAGATGCATTGCTGGTGATTTCTTTCTACTGCCAAGTGCACAGATGGCTAAATGATAATGGCCAGCTGGAGACTCAATCATCACAGCAATCCACTAGAAAAAAAAATCTTGATTGTCCTAGAGAATTAATCACAAAGAAACAGTTATGATTTATGGATTGTGTTGTGATGGATCCATCTAGAGTGGAGACTTTGTATTGAGGCACTGCATTCACCAATTGCATTAATACAGCCTCAAGAGGAGGATCACAAAAAATGTCACCACAATCCAAGGGTCGTAAACCATCCAAGCTCAGCCCAACTCGGGCCGTACCACATTGGGCCTTGTCCATGAACTGAATACATCGACACCAATCTATGTAGAACCTTGCCTTGAATTCAGACCTAATTGTATCCAGGCCCATCCAGTGGTGTGTAGTCGGGTCAATCAGCAGCTGAGTTTATAGTGTTCTACACTTCAAATAGTGACCACACGAGTGCCCAATGCTTGCTTAATGAGGGCTTAGATTAGGCCTGAGTCCCAATATGCTATTCAATTCAATGAAGAACCACTACCAAATCCACTCCTATTAGGTACCAGTTGAGGTGGGTAAGGGTTACCCATCTAACCTGTTTAACCGGACCAATGTTCCCACCCAAAAAATCAAAGACTCGGGCCTTTGCCCGGGCCTCATGACTCAACTGACAGACTTGGACCGGGCGAGTCACATACGCCACTCGGTCCCCACACTTCGGTCTAAACCAACTCGTTCACACCACCTTAAAGCCCCCGCTCGGGTTATAAGTTCCCGCTACAGAACTCGGCGCAGTGCATTATTATTTCCGATGTGGGATTGCCTCTCGTACGATGGAAGACATATTTATGATCACATATTTATGAAATGTTAATGATTTATGGACTGCTTTTGATGGAGGGACTGCATTCTCCAATTGCATTAATACCATCATCTCAAAGGGAGGATCTCCAAAAAGTCACCACAATCTAAGGGTTGTATACCATTACCACCCCAGATGACCCAGGCTCAGGCCAACTAAGAGATTTGATTAAAACATTAAACGTGCTGAGTGGGCCAAGCTTAACAGACTGGATCAAACTTCAAAGATATCAATTTTGGGTTGGATTGAAAGGTCGGTTTAAAAATTGTTGCCCTTGAAGGTCCTTCAGCCAAATGAATTCATATCCCACCCTTATTTAAGATCAGCAGTGTTCCCAAATGGGCCCCAGAAATAGGACCATACCATTGACAATGTGCTTGGCCCAAACCGCATTGGTCCTTGTCCACGATCTGAGTGCACCAACCGTGCCTTGACTTCAGACCCAATAATATCCAGGCCCATCTACTGGAGTAGTGTGTTTTTTTTTTTTTTTTTGTGTGTGCTAAAACTACTGGCGTAGTTGGTTCAACTCAAATGAATTAAGATTCTTCTACTGTTTAAACAGTGACGACCTGAGTATCCAAGAAATTGACTCTAACTTAATAAGGCCTTAGGCTGATAAACGAAAATCAACTACCAAACTCATCCCTAGTAGGAACGGGTCGGGGTGGATTAACCCTTTAAATAAACATAAGCCAACCCATTGGCATCCCTAATTATTTGAATAGATTCTGATCAATTTTTCCTATTGTTTACTGCACATACAAGTCTAACAATTTTTGGGAATTCAACTACATGAAACAAGCAGGCGCTTTGACTAATTGGCCATTGTTAGTAGAATGTTGTCTGATTACATTTGTGGGATTTGAAAGTTTGTAAAATATGATTAGCCACAAATACTCTAATGAAGGGCAACCCGTCTGACTACAACGTAGCCCATGTTAATTGAAAAAATGTAAGAAAACACCAAAGAGGAAATCATTTGTGGACCTGACATAGGGCCTAGTCCCTAGCCCACTAAATAATTAGCAAGTCCCCTCTGTCAAATATTGTGGGTAACCATATCCATAAGCCTAACCGAAGCACATTTCATTATTGGGCTGGAAAATATAATTAGGCTCGCCTGATGAGAACTGTACTCGGTTCAAGCCCATTCCAGCCATGAACAGTAATATTACACTACATTTTTTTTATTATTATTTTTCAGCAGCTACAAGCGAGGAGAGGTGCAAAACATACATCAAGGAGAAAAAAACCCACTTTCAATTTCTTCATGTCTCATGCCACTGACAGGACGGATAAACAGCAAAGAAAGCTGAACAATAAGTGATGATAGAAATGATGTCTCTATCCTTACACTTCAAAGAGCCCCAGACGTTGAAACATGTCTTCAAACTTCTTTCAAGACACAAGGGCTTCCTTCATCAGCTACACCAATTGGTTTTGTGGGCTGTGGGCCTGTGTTGGGTTCATACCTGTGAGTATCTGATGAAGGATGCTCATGGGCTGCGCCAGCCTAATAATGTAATTATGTTGTTGGACTGTCTTTTATGCCTAACGTTTGTACTTAGTCCTGGTCGTCTGGTCTGAGAGTTGAATGAGCTCAACATGGATTTCTGTATCCAATTTTCATAACTAAAAATGTGCAGATATTACTGTCACAACCTTGTACTCCAAATTGTTATAATTTTATATTGTATGCACAATAACATAACAGCAAATTAAAAACAAAGAAATTCACAATTTTTCTTTCTTTGATAAATTTTCAAACTACCAGTTTCTAAAACAAAGCAATCCAATCTATAAGTATAGTATTGTATACAACCCAATACGTAGAGGTTTTGATTTCGACTGATACAATTTTCATAACCATGCTTTAAATTAAAACATTGCTGAAAAAGAAGACAAACTCTGTAATTTAAAGCATCGTCATCTTAGGCCTGAGCTGTCATATTTTGAACATGCATTGGCGAATTTTCTAAGGAGTGGAAAATGGGGCTACATTTCTCTTTCAATAACATTTCCATGGATTTGCCACTAGGCTTCCTGACCTTGCAATAATGCAATATATGACTAGGGGTTTTAACCAAGTACGCAACTGATGGCATCGTCTCCCAAGTCTAACCGTACACGAATGTTGTTCTTTTAAAGTCTCTTTTAAGGAAGAGGATCCCCTGTTTGGGTGGTCCAATCAGGGGGTGCCACATGGGGAGGAGAAAAAAAAGATTCACTGGGGAGATGGGATATGTTAATGGGATATCTTTCCCCCATGTGGCACCTCATGATTGGACCAAACAGGGGATCTTCTTCCCTCTTTTAAACAACGGTGAGAAAATGACTGATGAAAAGTCCACTCCTGCATGGATGCATGCATGCTTCTTTCTTCTTCTTTTTTCCTAATTGTCTATGTGAAATAAAATCATTTAAATTATTATAATAACTCTCTGATTACGTTGAGGGCTGAAATCCCATTTGCCCTTATCACATTTTTCATGTCTTATAAGGACTCAAGTTGCATTAAAGTTTAATGAATAGTATACTAGGTAATGTAAATGTATCTCATGCATCTCATCACCCATTAATCTAGTCGAGTCAGCATAGTAATGGCTTCATGATCCTCACATTTTAAAATGATATGAATAAGTATATTTTAAAACAGCATAAATAAATTAACCTTTCATTTATGGTAAGAATAGATAAGTTTTACTTAAATGACTTTGAGAAATTAAGGGTGTAAATTAGTTGGGCTTTGTTTAGTTGACTTGTTACCCTGGTTAAGCTTGAATTGAACATCACACAAGTCATTCTAGCGCGAACAAAGCTTAGTTAAGCTTGAGCTTGACTTGAATATTTATAAGCTAACTTGAACATGTTCTAGAAAATATTCTAAGACTTATATTTCCTTAGTTTTTAAAATACAAGACAAAACGATATACTTTTGAAATGACAATCAAATAATCTCTCTTTGAATGAAAAATGAATTAAGGGAGATAGAAGAATATCTAGCCACCACCCAAGTAATTTAATTCCTAGACCAATCAAGGTCCTATCTATATCTCTACCTTAATTATCTCTCTCCTACTCTTTACTAATCATTTGTTGGAGCCCATTTCACCATCAATTCCAATGTATTTGAACAAATGGCCCATAAATGTATGATTTCGCTCAAGCTAAAGCTAAACATTTTGAGTTTTCTTAGAAATTGTTCACTAAATTGACAATATTTGTGATGGGACCTCTATTAATTAACCTAACACTTCCAATTCTCCTTTTACCCAAAAAAAAAAAAAAAAAATTCAATTCCCCAGATCTTTAAACTATTAACTTCATCTTCATCTTCATAGCAATAAAGATTTATATATCTCAATCTCCTTTTTGCCACTTATTTTATAAAATATGTTTGGAGTGAATATCAAACACTTAAAATGATAGACATGGTCCTGTACTCTTATTAGAGGAGCTTTTTTGTGAATTCACTTGTAAGTTTCCAGATCATCCTGAGTGGGAAAGAGAGAAACTGCAACATCTGCTCCCCAGACGTGAGGAAATCGCTCAAAACACAACATCTCCTAGTATGACTTATCATGAACATGTGGTTCAATTGATCTATCTTGTATAGAAAGTAAACGCACCATACAATGACTCACAAAACCCAAGTGGGCCATGTGTCATTTCCACGTTCTTTTGCAGTGAAGCCATGTGTGTACGCCCACTTTGCACGTGGTCACCTTACATGATGAGAATTAAATAGATTGGCCCATTTCAATATAGACTTTCATGCTTGCTTGTGATGATATTTAAAAGAAAAATCAAGCATATGACAGGGACCAGAGAAGAAAACCTCCTCCCAGAAGAAAAATCAAGCTACCGTGACTTGGAACCGCGAGGGAGCGCTGCTTCGTCGTCGAGAGACTTCTTTTTTTCGTGCCCAATAGCACATTCTTTGCAGTATATATATTTAGATAATGTTAAATTTTCTATTTTTCATGTTTAAACAAATGAGAGAACTCCATTCCATTTATATAAAACTCACATGCACCTCATAGTTGATGGAGTCGCAGAAGGCATGGGTTTACTTCCAACATCTTATCTTTGAAACAATCCCAAATTTGTGTGGTGTCCTTTTCCTTCGGTTTAGCGAGCGTCACCCACGAATTTAGTTAGTCTTGTTGGGTCAAAGAACTCACGGATAGCCATGTCATACAAATATTATAGAGAACTCAGCTATCAAGTTTCTTGAGGCCTATTTTGAATATTAGTAGTTTAGAGAAAATAAGATGACAAAGTTTCAACCTTTGTTCGATTTATAAAGTGTAATATATTTGAATGAAATATTACATTTTATATGACAAATTTATCAAATTGATGCAAAGAAATCTCAGTTTATTATGTTTTGGGCACAAATTGGATTTATGATGTGTAATGTTTGAATGAAATATTACATAAAAATTCATCAATTTTATCTAATGGGGCCTACCCATTCAAAATCTAAAATGCTAGTAAAAATAAACTCTATTTTGTATCAGATATGGTAAACTCTTTCAATCTAATATGTTTTAGGCTACTATAAGATTTATCGAACATAATAACTTGAAATAATTCTAATAGAATGTTCGTGTATTTTATACTTGATGATTAATATAACGATGGGCCATATTTCTTCTTAGAGAGGATTTTTTTTTTTTTTTTTTTGGGGGGGGGGGGGGGGGGGGGGCGGGGGGGCGCATATATCTAATTAGGCAACATCATATATCTAATTAGGCAACATTTATTTTTACATGTTTTAGTATATATTTTTAATGGGTGGATTTTGCTGTAGAACATCACAAATTTCTTATGAGACCAGCAGCATAAAAAACAATATTAAATTCGCGAAACGTAGAAAAGGCCTCTAAAATCTTGTTCCATTTGTTTTAGAAAGTCCTATTATAATTCAAACACTTTAAAGATTTGGGCAAAGCTGACATCATGTACTATTCTTTCTTTTTCTCAACTCAATGAAAAGATTTTGGCCATCTTTTGAGAGCTTATCTGCACCGATGGATTTGCCTTTAGAGCATTCTCATGCACGGCGTTTTGGTGCATTTGGTCAAAAAAGCTTTATTAAAAGTAGCTTATGATGTATGGGAAATATTGAAGTGAGAACTAGTTCTTGCTTATTATATGAGGACTTTTCTGTGGGGCCCAACTAGCAACGCATCCAAGCTTAGCAATCAAAAGGAACCCCCTGATAGTCACAAATCCTAAGGACTGTCATACATTCGAATGGACTGAACCATTGGATCAAGGGTTGAATATTTTTTTTTTTGAATATGGAGCTATTAAACTTGTGGGCCACGGATGAAGGGGTTAGGGGCATGGATTTGGGGTCAAACTTGATACTTAAGGTAGTCTTATATAGATCTTTCCATCCCCCCTAGTCCCATCCCCAAATGGGGCCCACAATTGGGCCCCACAAAAAAGTTATCACATAATATGTGAGAATAGTTCCCACCTGAATATTACCCCTCATATATTACTCATTTAAGCAATTTCTTAGAAGAAAAGGTCATTTGGGAAGTATGAATTTTGCATATTTCTTTAATTTTTTTTCCTAGAAGCTAATTTGTTTTAGAAAGGGGAGCGAAACATAGACAAATGCCCCCGGAATGCTACAAGGCTAGGAATACAACCCCACAGAGTGCCTAAAGAATATCAAAAAAGGAGAATATTCATGTGCATCTATCCCTCACCATAAGGTGAGGGACACTTCCATAATTGAAAATTTTTATGTGCAAAAGAGGAAAAATCATATATGGTCATATGCATAAAATAAATATTCATGTGCAAAAATGAAAAGTTCCCTCACTCTATAGTGAGGGATGGATGCACATGAATGTCCCCCTTTAAGAAAATAGAAAGAGCAAGACAAATATTGAAAATGGAAACAACAAAATGGGAAGCCTAAGTGAATTTTGCTCGCAGTGGCTAAAGAAATCCATGGAGATCATTTTGTTGGATGTTTCCTAGAAATCCAAAAATCATCTCCATAAATAGACTTAATTTTAAGCCTGTAAAAAGATGTATAATATTTCTATAATGTACAAAGAGGAGTGAGAGTAAACTCTAGGAAAGGTTTTTTTTTTTTTTTTTTTTTTTTTTTTTTTTTTTTTTTTTTTTTTTTTTTTTATGAAAGAGGAAACCCTACAATCAGTCAAAAAAAAAAAAACAAAAACTCTCTCCTAGCGGGGCCCTCTATGTTGCATGACAACCATGGACTGTCGTTAGATAGAATGATTTGAATAAGACCTACCTATGTATAAAATTTCAGCCCCATTATATCCTCCTAACCCTTTAATTTTTTACCCTAAAGTTTATTGGTTTTAGAGGGATTATTTTATTAGGATTTCTATCAAGCCGTGAGTAAATGTTAGGCGAGTGTCAAATTTAAACTTATGGCAAATCATTTGTTGTGGGAAGAGGAAATAATATATGTGAAGAGACTAGATTGACTCAAGATGCGTTCTAAAGCAAAAACATAGGGAGCCATAAAGGAGAGTTTTTTAATTAGGATTTTTTTTTTAAGGATTTCTCTACAAATAAAAAAATATTTTTTAGCATATTATAACTAAAGAATAGATAATTTTTCTTAAAAAAAAACAATAAATAAAAACCATATGTATGACCTCGCATAAAATTCTATATATTTTACTAGGCTCATGTTCCATTGCATCACTGCTATAATTATATTCCCCTCTGTCGCTCACAGTTTGGTCCCAACATAATTGGACCTTTTGGACCCATACTCCATTTTTTTGGTAAACTATGCAAAACGGCGTATTTTCTCCGTTCACATACACGTACCTGAAAACAACACAGCCTACATTTTTCCTGTGCAGCTGCCGGTCAGTTGTCATGTTACTGTTACTATTAGTCATTAGGACGGTTTGCAAAGGACTTTCTGTCTTTTGTCTTTTCCGACATGAAATCGTCCGACCCTCTCTATTTCCATTGGCCACTTAGCTTCTTCTTAGAACCCTAGAAGAAGATTCCAAGAAGCTTCATGTAAGTAGACCCCGCATACGTGTGAATTTGATTCTTTCTTTTCTTTCCCTTGTGAAGTAACGTCTTCAAAAGAAACTCCAGGCATTCATGCTCGGGTCTCTCTGTGTCGTATTTTGTCTTTCTATCCTATGTTCTTTTTTTCCAGGTTTCATACTTACTTTTCGGAAGGAAATAAGAGAAGGGAAGTACGAGGAAGCTTTGACGGGAGAAGAGCCAAAGGGATGTCCCTTTCATTTTCCACGGAAAGCAAAGTGCCGCGTTAATTTGAAATGACTGGAGGACGAGTGAAGGAACCACAGAAGCTGAAAAATTCTATATCATATAAGCTGTTGCCAAACATTTGGATGGTCTTGAACCTTTGTAGATTGTTATCACTGGATACATAAAGTTTACAGCCATGAATATTATAACTTTTATATGAATTTGGTTGGAAATGTAGTGTATTTAAACTTTGTTCTCAAACTAACTCGGACGTTGCTACTCAGCCAGGTCTTGCACTTCTTTGCTTTTTCCTTTTTTCGATTTTGCCCTTATTAGTAAGGTCCTCATGATAGGGATGTACACGGATCGGATTGGTTTGGATTAAGCCAAATCTGTCACCAATCCATTATCTACAGATTGATGGATTTTAAATCCGTCACCTATCTGTGGCCATTAAAAACCGATCCGATCCTATCCATGGAGGACCGGATCGGATTGGTTTAATCCGTTCAATCTGTTGAATCTAATGTTAAAGAAAATTTGAAGAGCATGCTCTCAAGGCTAATGTGAAATCTGGTCTAATATTTTATTTGTTGTACTTTTATATAAAAATGAATTATATTTTGACCCCTGAAGTTTTTTCTTCTTTTATTTTTAGATCTCTTAACTTATATTTAGACCCCTTAAGTTTTTTTTATTTATATTAAATGTCAATGGATTAGATCGGATTGAATCCGTGGATTAAGGGTGAAATCTGTCACCGATTCATTGCTGACGAATTACAAAATTTTCAATCCGTCACCAATTCGTTTACCTTTAGTTTAGTTAAAAATCTGACCCCTTAAGTTTTTTTTATTTATATTAAATGTCAATGGATTAAATCGGATTGAATCCGCGGATTGAGGGTGAAATCCGTCACCGATTTATTGCCGACGAATTACAAAATTTTCAATCCGTCACCAATTCGTTTACCTTTAGTTTAGTTAAAAATCTGGGGATCGGACCAGATCGGTGGATTTTTTATGTACCCCTATCTATTGATATGGTTATGGTATTTTTGTACGATTTTCGCGGAAATTAGCATGTTCAAAATAGGTTCGAGACCCGGAAGATCCGTGCAATCACCGCTGCATGCTTTTTTGCTTTGTTTCGCACGTGAAATGATGTCTTCGCCTTCATCCCATTCACACAAGGAACCGACGACTAACACGCTTTACTCTCTCTTTTTTCTTTTCTTTTTTGTACCCCAGCTTTAGTGGTTGAGACCTTTTCTTCTTTTTTTTTTAAATTATCTAGAGCTCGGTACACCTGCGAAGGAAGCCCACCAAAGTGGGAGGAAAGCCCGGCACACCAGGGAAGAAAGCCCACTGAAGTGGGAAAAAAACCCAGCATACCCGGAAAGGAAGCCCACCGAAGTGGGAAGAAAGCCTGCATATACACATGCAGGAATATATAAGGAGGATGTGAGGGTTGAACCCTTGACCTCCCAAATAAGAACCCAACTCCTTACCAGTGGGGTAAGGAGCGGTTCTTAACTAACACGCTTTACTTGGTCACCCAAGTTTTAATTTTCTGCCATTTCCATGACTTGCTTTCACATTCCACAGTGAGTTCTTCTAGTTATCCCATCCGTTTGGATCATCCAAGTGGTCCATAACCTGATTGTGATATCCCATTTATAGATGTCACTAAAATAGTCATGACCATATAATCACATTAGTCAGTTCCGTTGCGTTTTGGTTGGAATGGCCGTAATTTTTTCTTCCAGCTTTTCGACTGAAAAAGAATGGCGTTAAAACATTCCGGCCCATTCCGGCAAATTCAGCTCTATCTTAGTTGTCCATTCCAGCCCATTTCGGTTTGTAGCACAACTTTTTATTATTTATTATTTTTTTCTTAATATCCATATCAAGAAACATACGTAATTTATATATATATTTTTATTTTTTTATTTTTTAAATATACGTATATATAATTTTAATTTTTATTATTCCGAGAAGTAACTCCGAAAAGTTTTGCCAAAATATTAAAATATTTCATTTTGAAAGTTAGACCGAAATGACGACTTAAACAGAATTGACAACCGTGCGCTTCTATTTTGACCTCAAAATGAAGGTATTGTCTTTCTTTTTTTGGACCCAATAGATAATAGGGTATGTCTTTGAATTCACCCTGGCAAAAGGTTCATATTCAATATGTAGTTACTCAGGAGGGTGTTTGTATTTTCATGCATTCTTCATTAGAGTTATATATTCATTTTCGTTTTCATGATCAATATTACAGAACTTTTTGGTTTGGTTTTGTTGTATAGTGCAGGTTATTGTCTGATCATTGACTAGGTTCAGCCATCAATATTGGTCCAAGTTGTGTGTTGTTTTGTTGTATGGTGCGGTTATTGTCTGATCATTACTAGGTTCAGCCGTTAATGGTCCAAGTTGTGTGTTTATGACCCATAGCCCATAGGCTGGTCTAGACCTAATTTGTGGCACCTTAGCTGAGTGATGGGTTGCGTTCATTCCGATGAATGTTCAAAAGCCCCTTGATTACACAGTTTTCACTAAAAAGGACAATTTCTATTCTTCTTTTCTTTCTCTCTCTTTTTTTTTTTTCTTTTATATTTTTTAATGGCCTTAATAAATTGGTTGTGGTCTTGAAAGAAATACTACCAAATATGCAATGATAAATCTGGGTGTGAATAGTTGGCCTAAAGGTTAAATGGACCAAGGATAGTGAAGCTTTCACTCAGCCCAACCAAGCCCTTGCCAGACCTTGACCATGTCTTAAGCGAAGGCACATATGGGTACCAATAAAAATATCCGTGATCCAGGGGCTAATGTAGACGAAGCTCCACCATAGTAATTAATTTCCTATTGTTTCGATCAAAATAGCTGAAGTTTTTAGTTTTGGTCAATTGTCCGAAATTTGGCCAAAATGAGATTTTGCATAAAACTTTTCCTCTTAGATTTCGCCCAAAATCCTGTGTTTCAGCCGAAAAATTACATTTCGGCTGAAATGGTATTTTACATTATTAATTATTTTTAAATACTTTCTAATTTTTATACATATATACTTTGCATTTCTTATTTTCCTCCACAATGTAATTTCAGGAAGTCTTAATAGAATGGATTAAATCAATATTTATTGTTTTATTTATTATTTTTCTATATATATTATTTCTATATTTCTCAAAAAATTTATTTACGAGGAGTTTCGCTGAAATTCTAAATCAGTCGAAACTTTTCATTTTGGAGGCGAAACCAAAATGGGTCCAAAGCATATGAACAACTATAAGTTCTACAAAAAAAACCACCCAATTTAAACAAGTGTTTAAAGATTTAAAAACTTGAGAAACTTGAAAAATCATGGAGTCAATTCACAAGGGATAGTCTGACATAGTACCTAAAATTCATATTCATTCACCTACTCAACTACCCAAACTCGAATGATCTATCAAGGCGAGTCAGTGAATAAGAATGAGTCGCAAAACCAAGTGTGATATGAAACTTAATGATCCAATTTGGCCTAATTTGATGAGACATTATGTTTCAAAATACTATCTGAAATGATAATCTTCTCTCTCGGAATATATGGCTGATAATGGAAATCAGAGATCTGGTCCAGGCCAGAGTCTAGGGACTACGGAGCATGCGTACTGAATTTTATGTACGTCACTATGAAATATTCATTGCAAAACTTACGGGTCCGTCCATTTGATAATTGCATCATTGCAACGATGAAAAGTCCTTTCATTAGTATGTCACTTCAAGAAATAGGCTCTATCTGCTACCAATGATGTCAGTATGATTGATTCGTAAATCACCCTCTCCGTGAGAACTGTCAATCAACCCAAATGCCCGACACAGACAATCACTAAATTTTTAGGGACTAAAGTCATTACATATTTCAAGACATGGATCGAAGTGTAATTATCATGTTTAACTTCTTTTGTTGTCTTTCTTTCCAAAAAAAGGACCAAAAAAAAAAAAAAAAGATGGATGGGATTGGTTTCTGCATGGTATTGATGGATGATCCATATGCGTGGCTTTAAATGCACACTATGTACAGGAGACCATTTCCCATCTCACAATTTCTAATAAGTGGAAGCCTTTCAATTCTATTTTCACCGGGACCGTCAGATTTTAACACTTATTGAACCCATATAAATTTTAATTCAACGCTTTCGTATGTTTTCTTTATTGGTAATGGTAAAATATATTAAAGGCTTAAGAAATGTATAATAAAAAAATTGAAAGGAAAAAAGCTTGCAAATGTATTAGACCTAAATACCAACACAAAGTAATAAATTACGAAGTAGCAAGCAAAGCTATATCTCTTTCTACCCCCAACTTAACTAAAGTATCCACCATGCCATTCCCCGACCGAAGCACATGATGAAACTCAACATTTAAAGATTATGACCAAATCTTGATTTCAATGTCCTTGTATCAATCTATTACTTTATATTATAAGAAAACTTCTCGATTCAATTTCGACTGTAATAAGATGCCACGTCAACATATTTATTTATGTTTAAGTTGTTGATTTTGCTAACACAATTTTTACTATATTGAAGCCCACCCGCTGCTACGTCACTTAAAATTCTAACGTAAGATTTTCTTTAAAATATCATGATATATTATGAAAAAGTTTAAAAGAAAAAAATTTGGCCAGTTGTTCTCAAGGATGGTAATGAATCAGGCTAAACACCATACCAAACCCACCTATATATTTTGCTTATCACTCTGATGCGAGACCCCGTCCCATGATGAGTACGAGTTGGGTCTAATTTGGTTGGATGCTTGAACTGTTTTTCAAGATATATGAACAGAATTGACTGAGACTGTTATTTAAAAAGTAAATACCAAAAAGATCCATTATTGCCGATGATTGCAACAAACCCCATTTTTTCTTTCTTTATATGGAGGTAGTTGGAAAGTCAAGATGATTCCATTCAAGGATTCAACTAATACATCACACAGCCAAGAGAATCAGCAACATCAAGACTAGACAAATATAATTTTATTAGTTCAAAATCTCACATTTTCATTGTGTTACATCCGGCGCCACCAAATGATTTACCTTTGAGACGAATCACTAGATGCTTCTTGGGTGGTTACCCAACCTTGACATTAACAATTTTGAGACGGCACTGGCATTTTGAGAAGAAGAGAGTGCATATAGAGGTTGACGAGAGTATCAAAAGAAGAGAGAGGAGTTGTCGGTCACTTTAATCATTTCTATCCATTTTCTTATTTTTTATTTTGAAAGCTTGTAAGGAGGATATATTTAGTAAAGCACTTTTTTCGATCAAGCAAGAGAAAAACCACCTTTTTTTATTAATTTTTCCAATTGCTCAAAGTGCCCAAGTTGAAGAATCGGGATCCTCTAAGTGGCCCTATTAATGGTGACAGTGAGTAGACTACCCAGGGTCTACCTCGTTACCGTAGGTAGTTCCTGTCCTGATGCATGACAGGCTCGCATGGTAGGCTACTCGCAGTGACGTGACAGACCGTGAATAGTCAACTCAAGGTCATCATGGGGTTTTTCCTCATTAGATTCGGACTCCAACTTTAAAATATAAAATAGATTTGCATATCAATCACTTCTTTGCATTGTAGAATGGCAATAGATCTCTAATTACGTAACCAATATTTTCAAAGCTATAAAAAAAAAAAGTCAATACACAAACGCATTGGATCCTAACCAAACCTTATTATTCACATGCATCTCTAAAAGGAAGCATCCCTCCCCTCTTGCAACCCTGTGGCGTGTTTGGATGAATGGTGAGTTGATGTAAAGTGAGGTAGAGCATCAAATCATTAGAGAATAAAATATAAAGGATTATGATGATCTTTTATTTTTAATGGCTTGGTAGGGAATTTTTTTAACTTTGTATTAAAAGATGATGCTTTTTTATCATTTAGTGGAGAAAATATGTTCGATTTTTTACTTTTTTTTTTTTACAAACAAGGTGAGAGAATTTTGAATTTATGTACTTTGATATGATAAGTGGTCTTTCCTTGTCTGGATAATGGAGGCTTTACTTCACCTCAATTCATTTTACCATCCATCCAAACACGTTGAAGTCCCCACAGTATGTAGATCAAATCAGTTTTGTTAAGCAGATTGAGAAAATTGGCAACCCGAACTCCATTTGGACGTAAAAAAGCATCCAATCAAACCTACCACTAAAAAACATGTTGGATTGGTGTCTTACGGTGTTAATTGTTGGGTCGGGCTAGGTTGTTTACTTATACCAGGTCAAATAAAATGAGTTTTACTTTTCCTGTATCATTCATTAACTAGGTCAAAAATGTCAATAAAATATAAAACTTAAACATAGAAGGGTAAGCCTATATTTTGAATAACAAGCAGGAGTCCGATCAAGTTAGTGGGTTACGTCGGCAGCGCCGTTGGTTAACAAATTGAAAACATGTGTACGTGCAAGAAATAAAGTGCCAAAGAGGACCCAATAACCTTGTAAAGAGGAAAGGAGAAGTTAAGTAATATCAACATTCAAATCTTCGTTTCACCTAATCAACGAAAAATGAAAGGGACTCCTTCCCTGCTTATTTTCAATAGCTGAAGCAACAGTCACAATTTAAGGGAGTGTCACTTCCCACATTTAATAAGAAAACACCACCACTTAAATCCTTCACTCCATTTCTACTACTATTATAAAAAAGGCAATGTTGGGAAGTTTTTTCACAACATCATGTGGGGCCCACCTCCAACTATTATAATACAATTTAATAATAATAAAAATAATCTACTACTATTATAAAAGAGGCGATATTTCAAAGTTTTTTCACTAAACCATGTGGGGCCCACCTCCAACTATTATAATAGAGTATAATAATATATTATAATAATATCTACTATCTACTATATACTATTATAATCTACTATCTAGCTACTATTATAAAAGATGAGATATTGTTAACTTTTTCACTACACCACTGTGGGCCTACCCCCAAATATTATAATGTAAACTTTTTCACTAGACCATTGTGTGGCCCACCCCTAAATAGTATAATATAATATAATAATATATTAGTATGAGAAATTGTAAATTTTTTCACCTTTGTGGGGCCCACCCCAAATATTATAATGCAAAGTTTTCCGCTACACCATTGTGGGGCCCACCCCCAAATATTTCTATATGTGCTTACTATATATACTATTATAAAAGATGAGATATTGTAGACTTTTTCACTACACCATTGTGGGGCCCACCCTCAAATATTGTAATATAATATAATAATATACTAATATGAGAAATTACAAACTTTTTCACTACACCTTTGTAGGTCCCACCCCCAAATATTATAATGCAAACTTTTCCACTACATCATTGTGGGGCCCACCCCCAAATATTATAATATTATATAATAATATACCATTATGAGGTATTGCAAACCTTTTCACTACACCATTGTGGGGCCCACCCCCGGATATTATAACATAATATTAATAATATATTATTATGAGAAATTGCAAACTTTTCACTACACCTTTGTGGGGCCCGCCCCCAAATATTATAATATAATATAATATAATAATATATTATTATTATATTGTAATGATAATAATATAGTATCTATACCCTTATATATATATATATATATATATACCCTCATATAAAAGAGAGAAAGATGACATGTTTGTTCACTACACCTTTTTGGTGGGCCACATGATTTATCATTATCTTTCACTTAGTGGGCCCCACTTAGTATTGCTATATATATATATATATATAATAAAAGATAACTACACATCTGTGGACCCCAATAAAAGAGAAGAACTTGTCATGCTTTTTCTCTATACATCTATGGACCCCACTTAGTATTACTATATATATATATATATATATATAATAAAAGATAACTACACATCTGTGGACCCCAATAAAAGAGAAGAACTTGTCATGCTTTTTCTCTATACATCTATGGACCCCACTTAGTATTATTATATTATATATATAATCCCTTATTAAAATCATAAATCTACTATTATATTATATTATATTATATTATATATATACTCTTATATAAAAGAGATAAAGATGACGTGTTTTTTTCACTACACCTTTGTGGTGGGCCACATGCTTCATCATTATCTTTCACTTAGTGGGCCCCACTTAGTATTGTTATGTTATATATATATATCAAATAAAAGATAACTACACATATGTGGGCCCCAATAAAAGAGAAGAACCTATCTTGCTTTTTCTCTACACATCTGCGGGCTCCACTTAATATTATTATATTATATATACATATAAAAAAAAAACAACTGCACATCTATGAGCCTCACTTAGTAGAAGAACTTGTCATACTTTTTCTCTACATCTACACATCTGTGAGCCCCACTTAGTATTGTTATATTATATAGATATAAAATAAAAGAGAATTACACATCTGTGGGCCCCACTTAGTATTATTATAATATATATATATATATAAAATAAGGAGGTGCTCCTATGAGAGACACTCTCACCAAGTTAGTGAGAGATGGGTGGGGGCCATCACTTTTAAGTTGGGGGTCCTTGCATTTAAGTTGGTGATAGTGGATATAGAAGTGAGAGCCCCTACCCATCTCTCACCAACTTAGTGATGAGGAATGAAAGAGAACTTTATGAGGAATGACAAAAAATCGTTTGTGTAGTTCCTTAGAGTTATAATCTTCAAATTTTCATTAGTGGTTAAAAATGTAAAATCATACATGAATATTAAAAAATTCCAATCAAATAACCTCTCTTTTAATGAAACTTGATTTGAGAAAAAATGAGAGATGAATGTTCATCCATCACCCTGGAACTCAAATCCCACGATGGTCAAGGTCCCTTTTACATCCATAAGCTCGTGTTTCTCACCCCTCACTTCTTTAATAATCTTTTAACAAAGTTGATTTCACTATGAATTTCTATATATGCTAGCAAATATGTTAGGGTGCAGTAGAAATTCGCAAGCAATACAAATCACTATGCATAAGTAGATCTAACCAAATAGTCACTCTAAAAAATATAGAAAAATATTTTATGTTTGATAGTATACTTGTGTCAGATCAGAAAAAGAAATATCGGGACATATATATATATATCCCCTTTACCAAGAAAGTATGGTGTTTTCATGCTTCGTGATGAGGACTTGCATGAGATTAGTGGGTTGAAATGATGAAGACATTTCATTGATGTGTGGGATACGGAGATGCTATGGAGAGGCTTAAGGTCTGTTTACATGCTTCATTTTCTTAGTAGCCAGATAATCTCGGTGTCAAGAAAATTTTTTGTGAATATGCAAGCGTATGCAGATTTTTTTCATGTAAGCATTTTCTTGATTTCTTAATTCCATGCAAATTGGTTTTCTTTTAAATTTTATTGCTATATATCAAACCAACTTCTAATGCAAGTTGATAACGGCTTGTCATATTACTTCTTGAATTATGATAAGGTATTTGATTTTTCCTTTCAAGTTTTATGAGCATAATGTAATGGAACCCATCATTTTGATATGCCAACTCAGGTTTTTAGATCCACCCTCTTATATTGATTTGAGGTGATTGCTTTAGGGCCTTTGTTTTTTTTTTTTTTTTTCTTTTTTCTTTTAGGCCATTCTAGCAACATGCATTCCTTCATTATCATTCTACGTGCTAAACTTTGTTTGATGGTGCTAATTGTCTTTCTTTATGATTATGCATGCTTCATCCAATGCATCATCTTAGGCCGAGCCAGTATTACTCTTGGACTTAATTCCTGTCCAACATTGCAACCACATTACTATAATGCTAGGACAATGATTTTTCCATTAAATTTTCTTAGGAAGTTTTAATAAAGTAGTTGTGTCTACCATGAGAGTGCATGGCTAAGGATATCTTATTTAGTTATGATATTTGTTTCAAATATTCACTTACATTAATTAGAATGTAACATAATTGATTTATGATACATAAAAAGCTAACAAAAGTATCACAAATTTACATAGTTTAAAATTTGGTAGTGGTGTCATCTTAATTCAAGAAAGCTTTTTAAGTTGTTGCTCTGGCCCTCATCTTGACATATCAATCTTGTTTTTTTTCCATGATATTCAAATTTCTTTGTATTGGTATTACTGTCATTTGGTGCTTCTCAACATGAGTTTGGTATGTATTTAGTGCTAAATTTTAGACAAATTTAAATGGAAAATAAGCTAGACAATCAATCAATATTAAAATTGGTGAGTACTTTGCGTAATCATGTATGGCAAAAAAAGGTTGGTTTTCAACTTTTTTTCAGTTAGTTTCCTTCCATATATCTTGTTATTCCATCTTTTTTTTACTTTTTTTCTATTGAAGCTTCTACTGAATTTTATAAGAACAATGAGTAATTATAAATTGCTTAATTTGTAAAAAAAAAAATTTGCTATATGTAAATTGGTCATGCTCCATTGGGATCGTTAATATTGAGTTTTTTAAGGACTGGAAAAAGAGCGTGTTCCTTGCACATGCAGGGCTCCACTAGTACAAAACAAAAGAAGATCTAGAGAATGTGAAGTCAATGCTTAAATTCCTTCATTTACAATTGTCATTTCCTCTCTCTATAAAAATATAAAGGTCGGCGAGAGTATCAAAATAAGAGGGGAGTTGTCTCTTATTTTTATTCGTTTGAAAGGTTTTTTCATAATTTTAAAAGTTTGTAAGGAGGCTACAGTAAAGCACTCTATTTTTTATACTCTAGTAGAATTATTATTATTTTTTTCATTCTTTCAATTGCGCAAAGTGTTCAAGTTGAATATAGAAAATAGATGTATATGTCAATCAGCTCATTGCATCTTATAATTAATGGCAATGGATCCCAAATCATGCAACTTACCCCAAGAATTTATAAAATTCTCAAGCAAAGTCAATATACAGACTCCATGGATTTGAACCAAACTTACATTTCTTAAGAAGCAGCCCTCCCCCTTGCAACCCAAAAGAAGCCCCCCACAGTATGTGGTTCAAATCTATTTGTTAATCAAATTGAAAAGAAAATTAAGTTTCTTGAGCTCACTTTGGAAGTTAAAAGTGTCCCCTCAAATCTACAGTCAGAACTCAAAATGTTGGGTTGCTAGTTGGATTGGTGGCTGATAGCGTAACTTGTTGGGTTGGGTCAAGTTCTAGTCGGACAGGTAGGTCAAATAATATGAATTTTATCCGAATCTGACGCATTCATAAATTAGGTCAAATGTGTCAATTAAAATCGAAATTAAAAATAAACAACATAATTCTTGTACTACCAAGTAGGGTTCTGATCAGGTTAGTGGGTTATGTCAGGACTCTGGAGTGCTTGGACACATATACACCACTTTGTTGTAATTATTGCACCATGAACACCCTCCGATTAAAAAAACTGAAAACATTTGCACATGCAAGAAACTGCCAAAATGGACCCAACAACCTTGTTGCATATATAGAGGAGAGGAGAAATCAAGTGATATCAACATTCAAATCTTCTTTTCACCAATTAACAACGAAAATGAAAGGGACTGCTTCCCTTATTTTCTAAGCCAACAATATTTGAAGCAACGTACACTTCAATTTCTGTGAGCATCAATTCCCCACATTTTATAAGAAAACCACACCACTTAAATCCGCCACGCCGTTGACAAAACAAAACAAAGATCCAGAGCATGTGGAGTCACAGTAGACAAGGGAGAAAAGGAATGCAATGGTGTCATGACACACAAAGTAAAGAAGGAGGAGGAGGTGGAATAGACAAAGTCTTGATCACGATGACAGCAACAAATTTTATTTCTTCCTTTGTTCTTCCCTCTTGGTGAGTCCCATTCTTTTGCGAGAATAACAAGAACCATAATGCTTGTAATAAAATCTAGAACGTTTCCGCTCAAAATAAATGCTCACTTTCTAAATAATTATAGTCAATGCATCATATATAGTAAGAAAAATCCGTGGTACACAAAGCTATGGGGTCACACATGCATGGCAGCCCATGACAATTTTTCAAAAGCTTATGATAAGTAAATAAACATAACACAAATAGAAGATTTCTACATTGCCAACTTCAGTAACATTCATCTAGAGCCTATTTATTTGTATTAGAATACATAAGGAATCTAATACATAAGGTGAGTTTTCGAAAACAAACATCCAGTAATGTTTATTTTTAGAAAAATCCAATTAAAAGAATTTCTTATTTGATGCTCATCTTAGTTTTGGAACTTCAATTTTAACTATCCTATGCACGCAATTCCTATTTATTTCGATTCAAACAACCAAACAAAGCCTTAGTGTTGGCGTGCTTTTGATTAACATATTAGATATGATATGATTTGCAATAAAAAATCATACCTATAGATCTAGATTTATGCATTAAACAATATATGATCTCAAATAATAAAAGGTGACATTGCACCATGATCTTGATGTGAGCGAATCTCCTTTCTCAAATAGGGTTTTCTCCTATCTCTTTTATCACCCACTCAAATATGCGTGAAGTTTATGGGTACTTTTTAAATCTCGTAGGTCAAGAAAAAGGACCGGAAAACATATATAAAGATAAGCTCTAGAGAAAATTTTTCCCATAAAAAAAATCTAATAAAAGTAAGTTTCCTTAATTCCCTCAAATTAGTTAATAAAAATAATATTTGATTGAACTTACTAAAATTAAATCCAAGATGTACTTAGTTCAAAAAATAAAAATTAAAAAAAACAAAATAACTTAAATTACTGAGCTGAAATCATAGATCCTAACAATGTTACACATGTGGTCGGTCACGAGTACCACTCGTGAGTAACTTAACACTGATATTTTGGTTGCCAACGACTTGGAAGAGTGGTCCGTCCACATGTCGCCATATCAAAGATCCGAAATACCCACCCACATGAAGCTATCGGGTCGAGTGACCACTGGCTATTATTACTGTAGTGATCACATTTGCAATGATTTCCTATCATAGGTGGTAGGGTTATAGCTGTGGTGTGGTTGCACTAGCGAATGGGGCACGCATTTTACAAATGCACGTGCAGGAAATGATGTGACACATTGCACCCATTGAAGCAGACTGTAATAGACACGTAACTTGCCGTGTAAGCATTTTAACTAGGATGCTACCACGAAGTTTCCGTTGCATTGCCACCGGGGGCGGCACACCTATCATCAAACTATACTTATTATATGTTTGAGAGATCTAATCTTTTTCTTCTTTTTTCCTATTTCTCTAAAATGCACCTAGGTTTAAAAAAATAAAGTATTTGGCACCACCTTTCAGCCTCTACATATTTAAGAGAAGTAGAGGCAATGACTCTACTTTTCACAGTCACCTTGATGAGGGAGTTGAGAAATAGAGGGAAAACAGAAGAGGCGGAGCTACAGTGATTATGCATAATTATACCAAGTCCCCTTTTTTCAATTTTTCTCCAAATCTGAGAGTCTTAATCAAGATCCAAACCGTTGAAAATGTTCAAAAGGTCAAACACGGCCATGTATCCAAATTTCAGTCGTTGAATCATCACCAATATCGAGATATGTGCCACAAATCGTGATCCATTGGATATAATTTTTTATGATATGTGGACCCCAAACACAAGATCAAACCGTTGGATATGTTTAGGAGGCTAAAAACGGCTATGGTCAATTTTGATCACATAATACCTTGTGAATCTCGAGATATGTGCAAAAAAAAAAACCATTGATGTATTACGCTTAAAATTGCATTTGTCCATGAGCAGCAAAACTGTTTCAATTTTTTTTTATTATTTAGAGGCGTTTAAAATAAGATCTAAACCGTTAGTAATATTCATAATATCAAACATAATCATGAAACCAAATTTCACCCGTTGGATCATGACCAATCTCTAGATATGTGCAAAAAAGTGAGCCATTAGGTATAATTTTATGGATTATGTGGGCCCTAAACACAAGATCCAAACCGTCGGATTTCTTTGGAAGGCTGAGCACGTCCTTATGGTCAATTTTCATGGCCTAATACCTTGTGAATATCAAGAAATATGTAGAAAAACTCTCAACCAATGATATAAAAATGTCTATTTATCATAGACCCTTGCATTACCAAACAACTCATTTTATTTTAGCCCCTTTTCTCTATGGCTCTTTTTTATATGGGTCTATATTGAATGGTCTTTAAGAAATAGACTAGTGGTTCCAAACATGGCCTTAATAGCGTAAGGCCCTCCAATTAAGGTAGGGTTGTAAATGGATATTCGATTTTTCAATTATCCAAAAATTTCAATCCGTAAAAAGGCGGGTTTGGAACCTACTTTTGATTCCGATCTCTAGAGGGGTATAGGTTTGGAACCAAATTTAGGTTCCAATTGACAAACGGGTCTAATTCTGATTCTATATAGATTCTGATTCATTGATTGGTGACCCAGCATAAGTGTCTTTAATATTGTAAACTATATCTCAAAATCAACCTTTTGTAATATTTTTATATATAACACTATAAAGAGTAGAGTTGATGCACCGTTATAAGTTGAATGACAAGCTTAATTTAGGAAAAATAAAAAATTGAAGGGAAATTAAAATCGATTTTGAAACTAGATTCCAGTCCTCTAGGTGGATCCAATTCCGGATTTACCTATTAGAACCGAGTCTGAAATCAACAAAACTGATTCCGAATTTAATTCGGAACCATTATTTAGAAACAGTACGGTTTTGGATTCGGTATGATTGCAATCCGAAATAGTCGCATTTAATACGCTACTCGAAAGGCTTTGCTGCATTTAAAGCTCGGCCTCGAAGATTGTGCTTGAACAACGCCAAGCCCCAACAGGCATGGCCCTTTTACAGCAGTCGCAGGTCGATGTCTCTCTCTCAAGCTTCCTCTAATGAAAGGAGTGATGCGCTAATGTAAAGTGCAAGTGCCAAAATTGACACGAACTTGATTAGCTGAATGTAAAGCTCTTTAGGGAAAGATTGAATGCCTAAGGCCTGAAAGGGAATGAGAGAAACAGAGGTCAGAGGCTGTGGCTACTGTCAGTCGAAGGCACTCCGATGCCTAAGTTAGTTCTGCAACTAGACGAAGGATGAGTGGTAGGGAGGAAGGATAATGAGAGTGTATACGTTCCGTTGCGTAATGCGTACCTTTCTGAGACTGATCCTTTGCATATATATAGACGAGAGTCCCATTGACCTGAGTGGAGGTAGTTGGAGGTAATATCCTATCGAACCTTACTCTGTTATGGTGGTAGGTGGAGGGAGAGTCTAATTGGACGGCTTCCCATTCCTTCTACTGACGTGATAGCCTAATAAGGACATTTCTTTTTTGCTATCTGTCGCTCAGCATGTTCTATAACGTGTCTGTACTTTTCATAGGAGCATGATTGTATTTGACTGACATCCAGCACTCGTACCGCGATCAGGAGTGGCCATGAGAGGGATGTGTTCTGGTATTGTTGCCGAGACGCACATAGCTGGCACTGCAGCCGAGCTGAGCAGAACCGGTACTATTACCGAGATGGCACTGTTGCCAAGCTAACTTTATTGCAGAGCTGCTCATGACCGAGACCAAGATAAATCCAGCCGGTACTATTATCGAAGCTTAACATAACCTCAGTGCTGCGGTATTGCCTCCACACAAGAAGCCTACCTATCAAAGTTTATATTAGCTTAAAATGAATGTCCTTTCCTTTTTGACATCTCCCAAAATCCGATAAAATCTCGTACACATTGAACATCTCTGTTTTGGGTGGCTCGAATTCTCAATAGTTGAGTTCCACTCTGACCGCTGGGTTCCACCCCCTGACATCCGTGGCTGGCTTTTTAAGCTCAAATTGTTTTAGAATAGAGTGGGAAAACAAGTACCTTTTGAAGGCGACCAGATTGCTTCTTGTTTTCTCCTAACCGCGTAAATCATTTCCCACTCCAAAACACTTTCCATTCTCTTGTGGAAAAGGCCATCTACACTTGAAACGGAAATACGAGGAAAATAACGTTTTCTAGTTCGCCGTCGCGCTTTCTGTTCGGGCTTCGGAGTTCGGAAGTTGTTACGCGCACACGCAGCCGTGTCCGTTTTTGCCTTTTATTGTTTTTTGCGCGTACCCCACGAGTGGCATTTGCTGGGACCCGCGAAATTATGACTTCGATGTGACACGGCCAATTGAATTGGACCCACAAATGGCTACATTGTCAATCTAAATTGAGTGGGATCCACAAATGATTAGTTAATGTCCTGCCTGCTTTATTGTAAATATAAAGGCCCACAGCTACTTTTCATTGTATTCTTTTGCCTGTTCTTTTCTCAGTGATGATCAAGATATAACTGGAACCTTGTTTTTATCGGTTGCAAAACATGGAAAGCAAGGGAGCCCAAGTTTCAAGACAAGGGGAAATGACCACGGCATGCAAGGAAATGGTCGCACCATTTATTTACTTCAGGAAATTTTCACCAATAACTGCCCTTCATATCATTCAAATAGTCAAACTTTTTTTTTTTTGAACAATAGAAATATAGTCAAACTTATGGGCCTTATCTAGAATTATAGAGGCATGCATATCACGGAGGGAAAGAGAAGAAAGGCTTCATCTTAGATATGAAAGTGCAATATGTTGGTCTCATTGGATCTGTGGCGGATCCAAATTTTTTATTTGAAGGGTGGTGCAAAAACATAATAGATAGTTTGGCTTTGGGCCCAAACAAGAAGATTTTGAAGGTGGATCCATAATTTTTATTAAAGATTGTTTAAGAGCATCCTAGCTTAACGGGTGTGACCGCACCCTGTAGTTGTGCGTAGGTCCATCCCTACATTGGATCATTATGACCCCTCATCCTCAAATTTTCATTCAGCCTATTAGAGACTTGTATCAGTGTTTGTGTGGTTCGAGATCCCTATAAATTAAAATTAAGAACATAAAATAATAAGTCTTCATAACCCTTCTCTTGATTTAGTAACCTCCAATATTTAACATTCTCTTAACTCTACGTTTTTTTATTTTTTATTTTTCCTTGTAATCAAATCGGCCAAAGAAAAGGTCATGTTAATGAGTATGAAGTAGGTACATTCATAAAACATTTGACCGAGTAAAACCCAAATGGCAGAACTGCGCCTGCTATGCACTACTAGGAGAAACGTTCTCCTATTTGATAAGCTGCTAGATGCAACAACAGAAAGCATACGTTCGTTAGGTAACTGGACTTTTCCAAACAACAATGGAAAAAAGAACGCATACAACAGACAAGCATAAGCATTCAAATAACATTACACCACGAAGGAATCGATGACTAAGAACGAAACAGCAGTATCATACGTGATCAACAAGTTCTTATTGGCCAAAGCTCATTAAAATATGTATGCCATTGAATAATAAGAGTCCATTTGGGTAGGTAGGTATTTAAGCATTTCAGAATGATGAAAACAGATCGTGGGTGCTGTAGTGCGAAGTCAGATTATACTTGTTTATGCTCTTTTTGTATTATATTAGATAGATAAGTTTATTAAGACGATATATACTTGGTATTAGGAGTATCTTGTAAGAGCTTTGTTAGGCCCCGCCCCGGACTAATCGTAATTAAGACTAATTAATCGCAATTAGTGTTACTTAAGCATGATTAATTGTGATTAATGAACTAAATGAGTTGGGTTAGTCTCAAATGATTGAATTAAGCTTAATGAAGTGAGCTTAAAAGGGGTTGAGTTGATTAAAAAGAGTTATAAACTTAAACAAGGTAAACTAAGGACCTTTTTGTAAATACGAGTTTTTACGTATTTCGCCAAATACGAAAATTCTTTATACCAACGCGTGTATCTCGAAGAGTACATCAACTTTCATAATACACTTGATCTCATTTGACCTAAAGTTGATCAAATGGACCTTCACTTAACCCAAAGTGTGAATAAGAGAAATAGAAGAGGGCTTTAGTGCAAAAAGTACATTATATAAGTTAAAAGATGGGTTCCTTTCCCATTTTAGCAAACCCTAGGCACCCCCCTTCTTCCTTCTTCCTTCTCTTCCATTTCTTCTCCATTAAGAGTGAGGATCTGGAGCTTGCAAATAATTTTAGAGGGAGCTTGGTCATCTTCATCTTCTCCATTGGGTCATCCTCCATTGTTGAGAGCTTGGATGATTCTTTAGGAGAGATTGTGTCAAGCCAAGCCAAGCCAAGGAAAGAGGGCTTTTGTCCAAGAACTTCAAGGAGAGGCAAGTATAAGCATCCCTTGTGAATAATGTTAGTTATTGTAGAAGGTTCATAGAATTCCATTATTTGTAGCTTTTGTGCATTTCCATTGAATGTTAAATGGATTTGTTAGTTATGGATTAATGGAATGGATTAGGAATATCATTAATGTGTGGATTGAATGATGAATGAGGAGTGGACAGGAGGTCCAAAATTGATTGCAGGTGGTTGTGGTAATGAAGAGAGAAAGGAGTAAAGAAGAGAGAGACAATTGCAGAAATCTGGAATGGTTTTCTGAAGCGTTCGCTCGAGTGAACTTTGCTCGAGCGACCCGCTCTCTGGATGAAGGTGCTCGAGCGGACGTGAATCTGCTCGAGCGACCATTTCTCTGTTTGAGTTCGCTCGAGCGACCCCTTCTCTTTCTGGGTCCGCTCGAGCGAACCTGATACTGGACAGGGCATGGATTGAGGCCGAAAATTTGGTTGGTTTTGGATTTTGTAAGAAACATGAGTACTTTTGGACACTCGTATGTCCTCAAAATTAGCTTGTGGCTAATTAATGCAAATAGAGATTTGGCGAGGATTGGATAATGAAATAGAAACCTTAAGAATCGAACCCTTGAATTAATAATGGGTTAAGTGTTAATTGATTATGGACTATACCTCTATGGGTGTTAAGTTATGGGGACTCCAATGTACATATAAATACAAATGTAATGTCCATCGAAAATAAAACGTACATTGGATAACCAACGGTTACACCCCAAATGGTGGGTAGGAACTGGAATAGAAATGAGTAGAATCGAGTAGTCAGTGATTCTCTCATGCCTTTGTGTTCTGTATCACTTCATTTCAATCTCACAAGATTGATGGCATTATTTGTCTCTTTTCCATTGTTAAGAATGGAATCACTGTATTGAATTGAATCCAAAAATGGATTAGTAATGAAATGTATTGACCCTTGAGTTTGGCACTACCTAGCTATTGTATGAAGTTCTAAATGAATTAATAAATGATTATGTTCATAAGGCCGAGGTCATGAATGGTGCGCCCTTCCGCCCCGAGCCAAATGACTATTCCTACTGCAGTAGATGGATTTGGGAGCGTTCCGGAGCTCCGTGGTGATGCTAGTGTCCCTGGCCCGGACACTGGTAAGTCCCACAAATTCCGATCGTATCTCCGGGTACTGATTGATGCATTCCATTCGGAAGATGAATCCATCCTTTGAGGGAAGATGGTAAATGACATGAAATGATACGAAATGACATGAAATGACAGGAAATGAAATAAAATGAATTGAAATGAAAGCTATGGTAGTTGTCATCCTGTACATGTTTATTGATTGACTTATATGCTCTTCCATTGTCTAGAATTGGAATTGTTCACTAAATATATTGAATGAGTTTAGTAAATGTACTAACATGTGTTATTACAAGTTTTGTTTATACATTGTTGAACCGTCGTGTTCATTAGTGTTATTGATGGTATTATAGGCCCGATTGCCCATACCGGCCCAGCAGCGGCCCCGACGGCAGCAGAGGCTACCGTTGTTGTTCCTCCGGGAGGATTGATAGAGTGGGACGGTCGAAATACCAATTAATATGGGTATTCAAGTGCGCAAGCGAACTATGGATGTTTTGCGAAATTCATTTTGTGAATTCTTTTGAATAGTTGAAATTCATTTTGGGAATGTAATATTTTGAGAATTTGAATAGTCATCACTATGCATAGTATTTGAATATGCAATGATTGATGAAAAAAGCAAAGGAACAATACATGTATAAAGAACTTTATTTTGTATACATGTACATTTTGGATTAATTATCAATGTGTATTTCCTCAAATTGTACAATTGACAGGTACGTATGAATGAATGTTATCCCTTGTGGATCCTGTTTTAATTTAGGTTAATTCAGAGTTCACGGGAGTAAGTATGGTCGCGGCCCTGGATTATCGTAACTCGGGCCCGGGTCATGACAAGCTTCAAGGGCTTATAGAAATAAATTCCTCTTTCTTTCCTTAAGACCAGGCAGTCAGACACCCTCCATTTGAACTAATTATTTTTAATTTTGTTCTTTTTGATTTGTAAGTTTTGTCTCCTTTCTTGGTTTAACAAGACTATGACATTCTAAGGGTTGTTTTTGCTTGGTCTACACGTATTTAGATTCTTATGCTGATGTCGATATTAATAATTTTAACAATGACAAAGAAAACTGATAACCTATATAAATATGTAAATTTGAAGTGTGATATTACATGTTATAAATTGGGTAATGAAATCTCCCATTTCTTTGTTTTATCTATATCATTTTTGTATTTGGATATTACATAGAGTAAAGATGATGTTATATTTTCAATCTTCACTTTTCTAATGGGCCTATTTGTCCTCATGGAATTGGACAAATGTTATACCATCTTCATAAACCATATTCATTTGAAGTGGGGTTCGGCAACAACGTATACATCAAGCGTATACGTCAAGCTTAAAGTTCTTAATACTATTATCATTACTTCTATAACATATCATAGGTAGATTAGGGTGGTTGAGAGAAAAAATCATCAAACTGGAGAATAGAGGAATTCCATCCTAAATCTGAAGTGGGGGCTAATTTCACTCCCATCTTTCCCCTATTGATATTAATTTGAGCATTGTTTTGGTATTGAACTAATTGAGTTTATGATACATTAAATTGAAATTGTAAGGTGATGTCCAAAACTGTCTTAGCTAACTTAGGTCTAACAACTGTAATTGTCGGTGTTTGGATGTTGTCTTCATGACGGCTAAGAGAGGACGAGTAATAGGAATGTGATGACTCTTCAATGAAGAAATGGAACAGAAGAGGTTTTTAATAGGGGTGTAGCTGTTAGAGGCATCTACAACTACCATGAAATTGGGTGAAAAGATCACATGTAGTGTGTTTGAGAGTTTAGGGTGCGAGATCTCTAAATTGGTTCACTCAATAAATCAATATAAAAAGTATGCAAAAACAGAAAATATGTAGCGGAAATAAAATCACAAGCACACACCACAAGGACACCAAATTTTTACGTGGAAAACCCTAATCAGGTGAAAAACCATGGATCCAAACTGGATCTAATCAAACGCTATGAATCTTGCAATTAAAAGAAACTCAGATTTCTTCCCCAGATATCCCCTACCTAAGGACTGAAGTTACCTTGTGTTGCTTCACGCTTCAACGACTTCACACTATATATTGCAACAGACTCAATCCAGCGCTTGACTCCTCAAATCTTCTTACAAGAAGATAATCTTCTACAAAGGATGCAGAAGAATCTAGCTGTAGAGAACTTGACAGTACAACTTCTTAATAAATTTCTAGAGAGGAATTTTCTCAATTTAATCTCTAATTCAGAATTTGAGAGATGATCTACGCCCAATATATAGCCTCAAATCCGTGCTTAAGTCTTCTAATCATAATCCACTTCAAAATAGTAGTCCATCTCAAATTTAGTTCAAGAGACTGGATCAAACTGCACTTGCTGCGCCACCCTCGCTATAGCGAGCTTCATCATCGCTATAGTGAGGTATGATTCTGCCTCGGGCTGTTTTCCATTCTCCCTATAGTGAGAGTACATTCTACCAACTTCCTTTTTTTTTATTTTAACCTTCAGCCTCCCATTTTGACTTTACAATCTCCCTCTTTTGGCAATTCTTGGACAAATCTCTTTAGAACAATACAATATGATCTACCTAAAAGAAAAACCCAAAATACATTGAATTTAAAAACAAAACAATTAGCACTGTAGATCTTGTATGGCCTTTGCTTGAACTTTTCAAATGTTGAATTGCCTTGGCTTGTAAAACTCCCCCTGGCTTCATTCTTCTCCCCCTGTAATTGTCTATAATTAACAAACAAATATCATCATGCAGCTTCTGTCAATCTGGATGCAGTAGCTCCCCCTCAATTTCAACTCCCCCTGAATGTATCCTCGTAGCAGCGCTGGGGGTGGGAGCTGGACCTCCTTGATTAGGGCATTTTATATGTAGCCGCCCACATTTGTGTAGTTTGATCTTTCAGCATAGTGTGAGCAAACTCCTTTGGCAAATCAAACTTTCAAACCCAAATTGGAGTCGTCTTGGGTGGAGAAGAATTCTTCTACCGTTGCTTGGTCTTGGGTAGACTTTGCAGCTTCTTGCAATGGGGACGAATGTGTCTTTTCTTTCCACAATGGTGACACGTGGATATGCGTGCAGTGCGTGACACATTTTTTTCTTGAAACTACTCGACACATTAGTAACATGTGCAGCATGTGGAGTAGTATGTGCAACACTTGAAACAAAAATTGTTTTATCTTTAGTATTTGAAGTGGATGCACCATGACCATAACCGAGACCGCTTTTGTCAAAAAGAGACTTCTGGCTGCACAAGATGTTCGTAAGTCTTCAAACCAATCTTCAGTCTTCCTTGCAGATCTTCTTTTTCAGAATTCACCTTTTGTAACTCTCTTTGTAGAGTCTTAATCTCTTGTTCAGCCTTCTTGAATTTCTGATTCTCAGTAGTCAAATTTTCAGTTATGCAGTTTTTCTGACTTTCCAAGAGATGAACCTGTTTAACCGTTTGCTCTAATTTAATCTTTAGTGTAGAATTTTCTTTTTAAGCAGCCTTAAACTTGATGGTAATCTTGTTGCCATACTTCGTCATCCTGACGCAATTAGCATATGTAGTATGATACAACTCTTCATAGTCTTTCTTTTGATCTGACATTTCATCACCATTATCTTGATCAGTAGCAATGTTAGATAGAAACTTAGCAATGAAAGCCACAAACTTCCCATTCATATTTTCGGAAGAATTAGCCTCAGGATCTTTTTCTTCTTTGGAAGATTCTTCATCCCAAGTTGTGTTGAGAGCCTTTTGCTTTGTACCATTTTTCTTGTTGGCACACTCATTAGCATAGTGACCATAGCCTTGGCACTCAAAACACTTTGTTCCTTTCGCAGAATCCTTCTTTTCAGATTTAGAACTCTTCCACTTGGCTTGTTTTGACTTCATGTACTTCTTGAAATAATTTAACAATTCTGCCATATCATCTTCAGCCTCAGATTCAGAATCAGGCTCAATTTTATTTTCAGATTTCTTTATTGATTATAAGTTGGCTTTCAAAGCAATACCTTTCGCTTTAGATTTTCTTTTATCCAAACGGTTTGCTTCAAAGGTCTGAAGATTTCCAACTAGCTGATTGACCTTGAGGGCATCAAGATTCTTATTTTCTTCTATAACATCAACCTTAGAATCGAACCTCGAAAGTAGAGACATCAGAATTTTCTTGACAATCTTGTTTTCTGAAATTTCCTCACTCAGAATGGAAAGAGAATTGACAATATCATTCAGCTTGGTATAAAATTGATCAAAGGTCTCATCTTCTTCCATCACGATGGTTTTAAATTCTTTAGTCAGCCTTTGTAATTTAGATTGCTTCACCATATATGTACCCTCATATACTATCTGTAAAATTTCTCATCCTTCTTTTGCAGTTTTATAAGTGGATATCCTACGAAACTCTTCAGTAGATACTCCATTGTAGATACCATTTATGGCCTTGTTATTACAATTGGAGGCATGCTTATCATCCTTAGACCATTGGGCTTTAGGTTTAAGAATAGTTTTCCTATCAACCACAATTGTTGGTTTGGAGTAGCCCTCCTCAACAATATCCCAAACATCATCATCAATGGACTTAAGGAACCTAATCATCCTTTGCTTCCAATATGCATAATTAGAACCATCTAGCAAAGGGGGCTTTGAAGTTGATATCCCTTCTCGATTGAGTACCATTTTAGAAATCTCTTAGGATCTAACACAATAACTTAGTGCAACCGGCTCTGATACCAATTGAGAGTTTAGGGTGCGAGATCTCTATATTGGTCTACTCAATAAATCAATCCAAAAAGTGTGCAAAAACAGAAAATATGCAGCGGAAATAAAACCACAAGCACACACCACATGGATATCAGATTTTTACGTGGAAAACCCTAACCGGGTGAAAAACCACGGATCTGAACTGGATCTAATCAAACAGTATGAATGTCGCAATTACAAGAAACTCAGATTTCTGCCCCATATATCCCCTACCTAAGGACTGAAGTTACCTTGTGTCACTTTACGCTTCAACAACTTCACACCGTTGATTGCAACAGACTCAATCCAACGCTTGACTCCTCAAGTCTTTTCACAAGAAGATAATCTTCTACAAAGGATGCAGAAGAATCTGACTCTAGAGAACTTGGCAGCGTAACTTCTTTATAATTATCTAGAGATGAATTCTCTCAATTTAGTCTCTAATTCAGAACTTGAAGGTAATCTATGTCCCTTTGGGTTGTGTGAAACGCCCAATATATAGCCTCAAATCCGTGCTTAAGTCTTCTAATCATAATCCACTTCAGAATAGTAGTCCATCTCAAATTTCGTTCAAGAGTCCGGATCAAACTGCACTTGCTGCGCCACCCTTGCTATAGCGAGCTTCATCCTCACTATGGCGAGGTATGATTCTGCCTCCGGCTGTTTTCCATTCTCGTTATAGCGAGAGCACATTCTGCCACTTTCCTTTTTTTTTTTCTTTTTTTTTTTAACCCTTCAGCCTCCCTTTTTGACTTTATAGTGTTGTTTGTTCAAAATCTTGTCTTGTGTTAGAATCTCAATCGTCATTTAAGTAGACAATGAGAAGTTGGAGTTGGGTCTCGAACAATTTGGTTATGTCTAGAATATAATATATAACTTAAATTGTTAATAATAGTATTTTTTATATTAATTTTTGGTAGACTTTGACTGTATTGTCTTAAACAGGTATATATGTAAGAAACAGGTTATTGTACATGAAATGCAATTCAATTTTGTTTATAAAATTAAATTTATTTTCTTAAAAAAAAATACTTTTAGCGGCGGCCGGCTGACCGCCGCGAAAACGTTTTTAAAGTTTTCTTAATATATAGCGGTGGTTTTTTCAGTTTCACCGGCGGCTGCCGACCCCCACTAAAAGATATATTGGTCATTTAATCCACCCTTAGAAATTTTTTCTGGCAGTTGGAAACACCGCAAAAAAAATTAATGAAGCCGCCGCTTAAACTTTCACCCATGTGTGCTATACCATCAACTAGCGGGGGCCAATATGGCCGCTGCTATAGGTTTTTGCAGCGGCTATACAAATTTTAGCAGGGGGCCGATAAGTAGTTTTTCTTGTAGTTGTTCATAAATTATCTCCATCGTGGGGCTGATCGGAGCCTTTCTCCATGGTTCAATCATCTTGTCACTCTTTATTATGCAGAAGATCGAATGCTCAAATGGTTTAAGCGGATCTCATTTTTTCACTCTCCTGCAGAATGTTCCACAGATGGAATGCAATAACTAGCTTAACATAAGAATAAACCAACATGAACAATTGCTTCTAAAGCCTGAGTGGGTCATGTGTGAAATCAAAAATTTGAGGGAAGACCTAAATTTGGGATGGAAAGAGAAATCCAATTTCCTTCCAAGCCAGCAAAAGAAGGCATCTCACTTTGTTCAATTTGATAGATAGGAAAGGAAAAAGATAGTAATATTTGCATCTGGACTGAACACTGAACAGTTGAGATGGCTATTACTGGATGAAAGGACTAATTACAGCCATCTACAGAGTTTCAATCTAATGAAAGGTGATGAGTGATATAATTCGGTCAAGTTGGATTGATGAAAGTTAATTGGCTCACATTGGGCATTTCTTATTACAGTTTATCCGAATTTATTCATTCCCCTCATGTTTATCAAAACAAAGTAGTAAACCGTGTTGATCTTTCTAAATATGTAGCTAAAGAGTGTGACCCATGTGTTCAGTTATTCTGGACCTGAATGCCGAGGGCAGATCGTGTAACCGAAAACTCCCCTTATGCGTGCATTTATGACTCTTTATAATTTACTTCCTGCCACTACGCGGTTGAGAAAAATACACAAACTAAATATATATGGTCTCCACACGCTTCCACAAATATCGGCTCAATTATGAAAATATGGATGTAAAATCGAAAAAGTATTTTCCCTTTTTTTTTTTTTTTTTTTGACGTGGAACCTGCCGACCCCCTCTATGGTTGATCATTTGTAAACCATCCACTAGTATTGTGTATCAGGTAAGGCCTCAAACGATGGGAAGTGGGGACCTCCAGCTCATTGTTGGACTTCCTAATAATTTAAGTGTAGGTATTTGAAGAGTATCATTAGAAAATGAAGTTTTACAATGAAGTAAAAGTATTAATAAAAACAATTTGCATCACTTGAAAATATAAGGGCAAAACCCTTAAATCTGAAAATATCCAAACAATTTTCTAAGACAATTACTTACCCACGTGGGAGTTGGAGTGTCATATGGCCCCATACCTTGTGTTGGAAACAACCCCAAATTTGTCCGATACACGTTTGTGTGGGTTTAGCAGGCTTCACTTAAGAGATTAGTCTTACAGGGATACCCATGTCATCATAAAAAAAAAAAAAAAAAAAACAGAGAGAGATAGAGAATAAAAATAAGAAGATAATAATAATTCCAAAGAATCTAGATAACCTAAACCTCCAAGAATAACATTGAAAATAAGTGTCTAGCTAATTAAGCCCTAGACTCTAAATCTGTACAATCAAAACCTTGTCTTGAGATGATCACTATTGGCCCCAAAAGTCACATTAATGGATCATTAATAAAAAAAAACAAGGAAACTGAAAGTTCCCATTATTTTGCTTGCATCTCTTGAATTATTTACATGAAAACATCACAGGAAAAAAAAAAGTAGAAATCATGAAGAAACAAGATGAATTTACCCGAAAAAGGACCTTAGATGGCCACTAACGGAAAAGACCCCAATAGTTCATAAGTACGAAAGTGGTCCCCTGAGATCACTTTCATTTTTTTTATTGAAGTGTTCATTGAGTGACGACGTCGTCACTAGTTTAAACATTACAAAACCCCCGAAATCCTATTTTCCCTTTCTTCCTCCCCATCGTTTTCCCCAGTATAGTGATTTTGTTGCCTCCTTCTTCCTTAACAGTTTGCAGCTGGTCTCAGATGCTGTTTTTCAACCTGTTTTTTTATTGAAGCATCATAGATTCAAACATCATATCATGTGGAGGTATTTTTTTTTTCTCGTCTACCCATTGTTTGCTTTTCAAAATAACGATTCTTGCGGGTTTCTTCGTCAGCTTTCAATCTCCTTCAACCTATTTCCAACATATCATCATAAAATTATTAATATTCATGCACTACACATGATTTTTGCAATAAGTTTACCCATTAATCAGTCCCTCCATCTTCTCCTTCTTGACTGGGTTCTTGAATAATATAGTGGTAGTGTACATAACGATGTTAGGGATATCAGAATGATATGTGGTCAGAAACCATGATTGAATCATGTCATTTAGGGGTGTAACGGTTTGGTTAACCGTGGTTTTTGAAAAAACGGTTAACCGAACCGTGTTTCACGGTTTTTGGTTTTTAAAAACCGTAATCGTAACCGAACCGTGAAAAACCGTTAAAAACCAAACCGTGGTTAGGTTCGGTTACGGTTAATTGTAACTTAAAAAAATTGTGAAAATTTTGTTATTTATTAATCAAACTTTGAAAAAAAAAAAAAGACCATAGTTAGAGAATGGCATAATATGTTATTATAAAAAATAATAATAAAAAAAAATCCATTCAGGCTCTTAAGTTTTTTTCTTATTAGCGAAATGGTTCAGTTAACCGTGAGTTTTGGGAATACGGTTAACCGAATCACGGTTAACGATTAACCTCAGTTAATAACCGTGAGTCGAGAAAAAAACCGTAACCGAACCATAAAGCGCGGTTTTTCAATTTCAAAAACCGTAACCGTAACCGAACCGTGAAACACGGTTATTAACCGCGGTTCGGTTAGGTTAGACGGTTTTTCGATTATTTTTTTTACACCCCTAATGTCATTGCATCTTTTTCGTGGTGAATGATTAGAAGAAGTAGATGATGGTGTAGTTGAGCGTACCATAAACAAAATATTTATTATTATTTTTTTTTGCACTCTTAGTATTGAAGAAATAAATGAATGATGCTCTCTAGTAATACCAGACGTCCAAGTTTGTGTTTAGAGATCCATTGAGATGCAACAAATGATCCCTTAATGAAACATGACTTTTAAATGAAATATATCATTTCTCAATAAGCCTTTAGTATATCCCAATTCCTTTACAATTTGCTCAACTTCAAGCATATAAACTCATCGATTGATTCCCTTTAAAGATCCACCAGTTTTTATAGTTCTGAATGCCCCAAAAGATGATAAATAAATAAAAAAGCAAGTATCATTAATAGGAGCCCCACACCAAAAAAAAAAAAAAAGCGCCGTCCTTTTCTTTAAAAGAAAACCTGGTCATCTCCCCCTCGACACCACACATATCAAAGAAAACATGATTTCTTTAAGTCATGTAGTGCGCGTGCACATCATAGTAGATCTAATGATTTTTTTTTCCAAACTAAGATCAGCATCGGCGTCGTTGCCTAACCGTTTATGAAAACTTACTGAAGGGGTAGAATAAGCAACGACACCGTCGCTTTGCAGAATCTTGAAACACTTGGTCCCATTGAAATGAACGACGTCGTCGCTGCTCCGCAGAATTTTGAGATGCTTGGTCCCATTCGACGCTCCTCAAAAAAGGGTAAGAAAAGAGAAAGATTTGGCGGGAAGACCATTTTTGTATCATATAAACTACTGGGGCGTTTTTGTTTAATGACCATCAATTTCGGAAAAATTCCTCAAGAAACACAGTAACTATTTATTCATTTTATAAGCCTACCAATAATTCATCGTATTAGCTGGTAACATTGCTTTAGACTTCGTCTCTTCTCAGGTGCCCGTTTTAGACTTGGAAATTTATTCATTATTACCTCTTCCACTCTAGGTAAAAAGAAGAACAAGGGTATATGTAGTTCAAATATTGGAAAATAAGTCTTCAACCAACCATCTGTCCCTGCCTTCAGTCAACAGTCAAAACAAACCAAATATCAACCCGTCCAAGTGCCGCCTACAAAATTCAAATAGAATCACTGGCACTTTTGTAATTCCCGATACTCATAAAAAGACCGCGTTTGTAGTCAACCTCAATCTCAGCCTCTGACCCATATGCTTACGGAGCCACACCCCTCTCCTCTATAAATACCCCATCGCTCCCAACCCCTTTTCCCATTCCTCCCTCTTCTCTTTCTCTGTCTTCTGTTCTACCCACACTCACTTTTCTCTCCGCTTAAAGCCCAAGCAACAATCAAAACCAAGCCATCTCACACGTACACATCCATCTCCAGCTCCAGCTCTCTCTCCTAACCTAAGTAATTATGCCGAGGAAAGGAATGAGGTCCATCTTCTTCCATCCCCCAAAATTCTCTCCATCTCCATCTCCTTCCAGAAACTTCTCCTCCGCGCCTTCGTCTCCTTCCACTCATCGTCTCCACCGCATTTCATTCTCAGACTCCATGATGGAAGACAAAATCATCAACGCCGAGGACATCATCACCAAGTGGGATCCCGACTCCTCCTCCTACGCCAAGATCACCTCCCTCTTCTACGAGAACCGCCGCGAGGCCCGCAACTTCCTCCGCGCCGTCTCCGATCTCCAGAGCGCCATGCAGTTCTACGTCGCCGACTCTTCCTCTTCTTCCTCCCCTCAAAAGCTCGTCCACTGCCAGCTCCTCATGCAAACCGCCATCAAACGCCTACAGAAGGAGTTCTACCAGATCCTCGCCGCCAACCGCGACCACCTCGATCCCGACTCCGTCTCCGCCCGCTCCTCCACCGCCACCGCCCGATCCAGCACCTCCGACTACGACTACGAAACTGAGGACGAGATGCTGACCTCCCCCGGCGCCTCCATCAGCGAAGTCGAGCGTGACGCCTCCCTCGCCATGGTCGATCTCCGATCCATCGCCGAGTGCATGATCTCGTCTGGTTATGGGAAGGAATGCGTCAAGATCTATAAAATCATTCGGAAGTCGATCGTCGATGAGGGAATCTACCGGCTCGGATTCGATCGGACTGGATCGAATCGGCATCTGCACAAGCTCAATTGGGAGGTGGCCGAGATCAAGATCAAAGGCTGGCTGCACGCGATCAAGGTCGCCGTCAAGACTCTGTTCCTCGGCGAGCGGATCCTCTCCGATCACGTCTTCTCCACCTCCGGTCCGATCAAGGAGTCCTGCTTCTCTGAAATCGCCAAGGAAGCGGCGCTCGCGCTCTTCGGATTCGCCGAATCCGTAACGAAATGCAAGAAATCGCCGGAGAAAATGTTCCGATTCCTCGACATGTACAACGCCATCTCCGAGCTCTGGCCTGACATCGAGTCCATCTTCTCCTACGAATCAACCTCCGCCGTCCGATCGCAGGCCGTCGCCTCGCTCATCAAGCTCGGTGAAGCGGTCCGCGCCACTTTCGCCAATTTCGAATCGGCGATCCAGAAGGACTCGTCGCGGTCGCCGGTTCCTGGCGGCGGAGTGCATCCGCTCACCGGATACGTTATGAACTACGTCTGCTTCCTCGCCGATTATAGCGGGATTCTCTCCGATATCTTCGCCGATTACCCGCTAGAGATCCGGAGCCCTCTGCCCGATTCGCTGCTGCAGAACTCTCCTACGGCTGAGAATCCTCTGTCCCCGATCGCAACCAGGATCGAATGGCTGATATTGGTCCTCCTCTTCAAGCTGGACGGCAAAGCCGAGCTGTACAAGGACGTGTCGCTTTCGTACATGTTCCTCGTGAACAATCTGCAATACGTGGTGTGGAAGATCCGATCCTGCGATCTGAGCTTACTCCTCGGCGAGGGATGGGTCCCGAAGCACGAATCGAAGGTCCGTCTGTACGCCGCGAACTACGAGCGGATGGCATGGAACAAGGTGGCCCAGATGATCCCGCCAAATCCCACGGCTGAGATCCCTCTGGACGAGGCGAGGGAGGCGTTCCGGAGATTCAACTCTTCGTTCGAGTCAGCGTATCGGACCCAGGCGAGTTGGGTCGTGTCTGATACGAAGCTGAGGGATGAGATCAAGGCGTCGATTGCGAGAAAGATCGTGCCGCCGTATCGGGCGTTTTATGAGAAGTATCGGGTACGGCTACAAAGAGAGACGAGCTTGGACGTTTTGGTGAGGTTTGCTCCTGAGGATTTGGAAAACTACTTGTCGGATTTGTTTCGTGGTTCGGGTTCTGTTTCGGGTTCGGGTTCGGTTTCTGTTTCGGTTCGGCCGTCATCTGTCCGCTCGCAGGGTTCGAACTCGAGTTCGAAGTGAGACGGGATACGTTTAGGTATAGTTTACAAGAACATGTACGTATTTATTTGTTTATACTTTGTGTACAATTAATTATACGTATATAGAAAGATACGGCCAAAACCATGTTTGGAATTTTTGGAAAGGAGATTATATATAATAATATGAAATTCGTATTTAATTGGTTCGTTATTGACAAGTAAATATCAATCGCTTTCTAAGTAACCGTCTGTTTGGGATGTGTGTTTCCGAGGGGGCTGGAATCGTCTATTTTGGAACGTTGCGAGTGTTGACTCAGGTTATTCATTTTTCAAGAAAGATTTCAGCCGAATCATGTGAGTTTGCGACTTTTATATCATATATATATATATATATATATATAAACACATACATAGGACTAGCTCTCATAAGTTCAAGTTTAAGATAAGGTAAGCTCAAGTATATGGTGGAGCCCACCTGAGGACCCATACGGGGATGGAGATGGGGGGATTTTATGGACTCCGTTGGATCCTTCTCTCTGTAAAACATCAGCCCCAATCGTGATTTCTATCATCTCCATATGGACCCAAAAGTTTAATGGTCAACGATTCATTTGAATTGATACATAGTCGATCCAACGGTCTAGATAATTCGGATCTAATCGAAAGTTGGCGGACATGTGCAATTTATGAGAGTCATATGTTTTGTTCATTTGGATGAGCCAAAGATGGGCCCACAAACATGGAGCTTACAAAATTTTATCCTAAGCTTGAGCTTAGGAGAGCCTTGCTCATATATATATATATATATATATAAAAAGAACTCAGTATTTTTTTTCTCAATTTTGAAAGAAAAATATTCCTTTTATGTGGAAAATGGTCGTTTGCCATAACCATACAAAATTAAATTATAGAAAAGTTGGAACAGTCGTTCCATCTCCACCTTGAATTTCTAAAAATTCAACTCTGTCGTGACAAAGAGGACCCAAAACTTTAAAGTTTTGGGTGCAAAGAATAGACGGCCAGTAATGCCAAATCATGAGCAAAGAGTAGTACGTACAAGAAGAAGATTGATTGGTGGTGCCATGTGGATAAACTCCCTGTTTTTTTCATTTTGAAAATCCTGACATTTGGGATGTAATCTGGCCTCTAGCTAATTGAGATTTGAGGATAATTGTCTTCAGAGGGATATTACATTGTTACTAGTTCCTCAATAGACTGGTCATGCACACCTTGACAACTCCCGCTGTGATCAGCTCCATCTGAAATTAGATCCATTCGATCGGGTTAAAAAGAATTGGTCCTTAGTTTGGCATAGATGATTGATTATATTAGAGATTTTCATATATACATTTATATGGGAAATGATCCAATGAAATCGTGAGATGAAAGAGATGACTTTAAATAGCCCACTAATTAAATGACTGTCAACCACAAAGGCTTGGGGAATTGAAGGATTTTAAGGAGGGCAAGGTATGTGCAGAACAACAAACTCATCCAATATCCAGGCAGGGGTGTTAATGGGACGGGTCAAGTCGTGTCTAACTGAGGCATATTTTAGTGGTCTGACTTTAGCAACAAAGGCCTGTATGGGACCCAACCCCGACAGTAGCCACAAATGCAAGGCCGAAGCCCACCCATTTGGTGAATTGAGGCAGGCTGAATCACATTTTCTTTTTCCTTTTCTATCAATTTTACAGGATTTCTAGCAATTGCTTGGACAAATTAACAATAGACTGCAAACACTCCTTATTCGGACAGGGCCAGATAAGGCCATGCCCAAAGCTAGCTGTGCCTGGATAATAGTACAGAAGATATGATTTGTGTTGGATCCATGTCAGATCTTGGTCAAAAGGAGATAAGATATATCATAAAGCAGAAATATGCTTCTACCATAAGAAGGGAAAAAAAAAAACAACAGATATGCTACGAAATGACAGTATATTTGTTTACAAGCAGTAAATAAAACTACTAGTTTGTTGCACGTTCTTGGCATCAACCTTCCTCCTTTGCGAATCTGCCTTTTATCTAATATTCTCAAGCTTTTAGAGCGATCAGTTTTATGAAATCTCTAATACATTACATATAGTATATAAGTTGAGGGTTTATAATATATATTGCACGTTTGGTATGAGAAAGAGATTGCTTGCGACGGCTTGTTTTAGTGATAAGGGTTTGTTTACATACAATCACATTCTATATGACCATTTTCCTGGATTCTTTATGCATTTCCAAACATGTGTGTCCATTTATGGACCCGGTGGGTTGATATCACAGGATCATTCTCACTAATCAAATCTGTATATAATACATGCACGTGCGGATAAATAAATTTATATATATATATATATATATATATACACACACTCTTTGACGAGTTCATAAGGGAATAGTCTCCATATATAGTTATTATATGTTATTTATAGGAGCGGAACCAAGAATTTCACGTTGGAGGGGCAACTGTGAAACTGAGGCTTCTTGTCTCTTTTTACCTTCTTTTTTTTTAATGTTGAAATTTGCTTGAGATGCAAGGGATTTTTTCCCGCCCATGGTTGTCAGATCTCCTTTGTGGGCATTTTGGCTCACCTATGATCAAATTACCCTCTTCTCAAACACTACCCCATCCTCATTTGACCTTGATCCAAATGTCAAAGTCCAACATTTTCTTTTTCTACTCTCATAAATCCTCACACCCGCGTACACACGCTCTCACCCAAGTCAGCGAAGGTTTAAATGACTTAAGGGGATTGATATTTCACTAATAATTTCACGCTGTACAATTTATATTGTTTTAATCTGTAGATAAAATCATGTAAATTTATATGCATTGCTTGTTTGTATAACGTATACCTTCTTTTTATTTAAATGGGCCAGCAGCCGGCCAGGAAGCAGGTTAAAATCACCAGACAGAACCAACACATGCTGAGTTCTTCTACCTCTCTTTTACTGGGAAGGGTGCAGTCCTCATAGAACCACCTCTGGTATTGTTGTGCATGTTCACAATTTATAGTATCCTATCCAAATCTCCTCATAATGCATCTAAATTACCTACATGATCTCAGTTTAACACAGTTTCCTTCGTACCCATTAAACTTATTTTTAATTTTTTTATGTCATGCCATTTTTCTCCTTGCATTATAGATATCATGTAGACAGTGTTCCATAATTATAATCATCATCAAGGTCTTAATCCAACTTCCACAATCCTTTTAAGATCTTTGGTTTTTAGCCTAAATTGGAGTGCCAACCGTACTGTGAAGGAGTGCCTTGGAGTTCTTTCTGAACCATACCCATAGAGGTCAAGGTGGTAGAGGACATGTCTAAGGCTAATTCAAAGGGGCTCCAGCCAATTTAAGAAATAATTGCACTGCATTTTAGGGTTCCAAATGACCTCATCTGCAGTGGGAATACAAAAATGGAAAATGCTAGGGAAACAGAGGGGGCGTGAAACGAAGAAACGAAAGCACTGTATCGGCAGTTTCGTTCCTCCTTAGTCCTTACATGGATAGAATTGGAGAGATTTTCTAGGAACATCAAGAAATATTTTCTTCCAAAATCACGGGACCCAAAGCTAATCTTGCTTTTCAATTGAAATAAGAAAAAGTACAAAAATAGTTAAATATGTAGGCCCAATATAATCAACATAATCTCTTATTCAAATTTTTTTTTTTTTTAGGTTCAGGCCTAAGTTTATTCAAATGCAATTTTGATTTTTTTTACAGCCACCTAACTCAAATTAAAATAAGACCAAGTATTAGATACAAATCTAATTTCTCCATTTGAGGTTTTTTTTTTTTTTTTTTTTTTTAATATTTGAGACCCCTGTTCCCCTTGCCAATTAAAAAGTACCCTTTTTTGTACCTTTTAAGTCCTTTTTTATGTCGATGCAATGTGTCCAAACCTGGTGGAAAAAGGAGAGAAGATTATGTTTAAATATATGATTCGCTTTTCATATTTTTCTTAAATTAAAATGCATAAAAATAATTTTAATTTTAAAAAAGTATCCTTTTATACGTCATTAAGAGATGGTTTTTTAGCCTTTATAAATTTAGACTCCACAGTTTTAATGTTTTGAATTCTAATAGATTATACTTAATTTACATATTCGAGCAATTGGGCCTTGATATGTAAAACACATGAATCCTTCTAATATTCTCATATTTTAGACAAGATCAATCATACAGTGGGCCAGCTCATATTTGAGTAAATATGGTAGGAGCCAATAACGATCATCCAAAATCACCTTTTTCTCCCTAACACTACTCTACAAAAATTCAGTGTAAGTTGAATTCTCCATATCATTTATAACCACAGATGCTAGCGTACAAAATCTCAACAAACCACCGACTCCTTCTCGGAAGGGGTTGAAGATTGCATCATCGGAACTGCTTTTCTGAAGGGTTGAATATTGCCTCATTTAAACCGACATTGATATAATGTTACTTTCTGAAAGTTAGCGTAAGATGTAATACAGAATTTGGGTAGTTAGAGATAGCAATGTGGATAGCATTTATAATCCCTTGGAAATACAAGGGTTCTTGTCAGAGTACCGGATAAGTATGGGAATGGCTGAAAAACGACCTCCCAAAGCTTGAGAGTCTGTAAATGGGTTCTTTTCGTCAGTAGGAATGACTTAGAAAGAAATTAGGGGGTCAATTCCTGACTTTGCCCCCAAACCAGCTGGATAATCCAAGGTTGTCTTGATAAAATGGGTTGGGTTAGTGGGTCGGGTTAAGTTTTGTCATCCCTACTCATTCACATGCCATTTTCAGACAAATGGGTACATGCATAAGTATTACATGTATACTATTGCTATATGTGAATGGGTGCAAACAAACGCCATTACATGTAATTGGTAGCCGATAGAAATATAGAAAAGCCAGATTCTCTCTCTCTCTAGATTTTCCTTATTAATAAATTAAGGCTTCTTTCAGAGTTACACTTACTGCTTATTGAATTTTTGATAAGAGGAATTCTCAAAAGAATGCTCCTAGCCAAACAAGTAGCTGGAATTTCCTACTGACATTATCCCTCATCCGAATTCCAACTCTCTCCCTGATATAACTAGCAACAAAAAATGCGAATCATTGAGGTAGTTTTCCATATATAGTGAACATGAACTTTAGTCTCCAAAATTCTTCGAATTCAAGAAGTAGCTTGTGTAGTGCCTAATAAGTAAGGAAATATTTGGAGAATTCCAATGGTAGCTGATGTAGAACAAGTGAGGGAACATTTCTGTAGCGAGAAATCAAATGGAAAGGCTTGAATGATAGTGTCAACTTCAAACCGCCGTAATTTGTAATTTGAGTATCATCTTGCAAAGTTGCAAGACACAAGCACTCTTTTCTAAGGTATCAACGTGCTTCATGACATGAACAAACGTCAAAGGAAAAATAAGGCCACTTCGAAGGTCAAGCCACGATTTTTGTGTTTCTATTTTTTTAGTATTTTCGGGTTTTTTTATTCCATTTGAATCTAGAATTTTGTGATAAGGTATTGAAAAGTAATTTAAAGTTAATTCGAGGGTTTTTCTATAATTTTAGACTTTTTACTCTTTTTAGTTATATTTACTATTTCTGAAAAGCTAGCGTATTGGATGCTATGTATGTCAATTGCTACGTTTCTAATATAAAAAGGAATAATGTGAATCTCTGTCTCTTTTTAGGGTTCATCCTAGTTTTTTTTTTTGTGGATTTGGGTTTTGTTATTAAGCCGAGGACAATGATCGCCTTCCATTATTCTTTCATTCTTTCCATTATATCACTTACATTCGGAGAATTCGCACAACATGAATTGGTTCTCCATTTCCAATAAAATACTAGGAATTTTTTATTTTATTTTATTTTATTGTTAATCTTTCTGTTCCTTTAGTTGAAATCTGCAGAAGGGGATTTATGTGTAACTGTCAGGATAAAGATAGCAGCACAAATCCCATCCCATGGCCAAGATATACGCAAGATAGACCCCTGTTGGGTCCCACCTGTGGACAGGTTCCTACATGCACACTAGCCCACCCATAGGCCTCATGAGCAATATGAGGTTTTAGTTTCCAAACAAGAGATCAGTGAAACTGGGCCTGAGTTTGTACAAGTGAACATATGTCAGGATGATCCAGACTATTTATGCCACTGATGATAAATTGGATTAGCCAAATCCTGTTTCAAGAATCACCATCACAGGGCACAACTATATAACTTTGATCTAAGGACTGGCAATGGATCAGGTTTCGGTTGGCGTTTACCAATGCAGTTTATAAATCAAACCTGGCCCATTTATTAATCGGAGTTAGTTTTTTTTTTTTTTTTTTTTAAATGTCAACCTGAACCCAACCATTAAAAGTTCAGAGTGATGCAAACAAGGTCGGGTTGGGCTGGGTTGGGGTAAGTCCGCAAGTTGAAAGCAAGTTGGCGTGCAACCTAAAGACAAGTTTATTAATCAGGTTGAAAACACCAAAATGACCAAATATCCCAAAACAAGCCAAACAAATGGAACAGATTTGTGTTTGAATTTAATTTAATGTGACCAGCACACTTGTTAGACAGTGAGATCAAATCGATGAGAACAATGCATTGGGTTAGTCTAACAGCCTAGAATGTAATGTCACCCGGAACAGAATCCAATTTACATGTCTTTCCAGCAATGAAGAGACTATAAATATAACAAAACAAACAAAAGTTACCAGATACAATGTCTCTATTTCCAAGTTCCTCACCAGCCACAAAAGAAGTCAGTTCAAATTCCAGCATAAATTAAACAAGGAACAGGTCAAAACAAACCATATTTACTTGAGCCAAGCAATTTGAAGTGGCTAAACCCTACTCCAACATGCCACTATGACTCACCAACTGGCAGAGAAAAATCAAACAAATATTGAATCCAAGCAAACCATTTTATGGGGAAGTGGGCTGACTCAAGACAATTTTTCAGAGGCCATTTAACCCATTTCTTGCCTATCCCAACTACCAATGGAGCAGGTTGAGATCTTTTCATGTAACAGCTAAGTTTGCCTCAAAGCAATTGTCTTGGATGGTGACTTTAGTTCGCGGCTATTCCTGGTCAATAGGAGATTGATGTGGAAGAGAATTAGGATTTATTGATCGGTAGAAAATGGAAGTGATATGACACGTTCATGACTTTCTCATGGTCTTGACTTTTATAAATGAGTATGCTTTCATACAGCAAAAAGGAAAAAGGAAGTGTGGTGTGGAACAAAAATTGGGTCTCATTCATTCATCACATGAGAGGCTTGGTGAGCTATTTGTGCTGGTCTTTGCAAGTTGCGTCCTGAGACCAAACAGTGTTTCATTTTTAAACATTGCTCTCAAACAAATTTGGGGGGTTGTTAAGTCCTTCCAAACATGAGCTCTCCGGGCTTATGTTGTTGACTGTTTCCATTGACTTTAGAAGATTTCGAATTTCTGCATACTTGGCAGTAATTAATATACAGAGGGGTGGCCAAACATGGAGTCTCTATTATCTTTATGAAGGATTGTTCAGGTATCACTTAAATAATCATTTTTTTAGTCTAGTTCTATATGGAAGTGTGGATCATATGTCCATGATTGGGCTTCCAATTCAACTCTTGCGTCACAATGTAAAGAGCATTACCATCACTCCAGCACCAATTGTGACAAGTGGGTTGAAAGTTAGTGCCAAAGTCCTGTCATTTATTATTTATTTATCAATTTTTCCTTCGGGAGGATTAGAACCCATGCTGTCCCTAACCAGATGAAATACAACCAAGGACCCGATGCCTTTTATTTTACTTTGATTGTGTTTATAATGCTTAGACCCTTGACAAAAATTGTAAATTATTTAACAAGTAATACTCAAACCTACTCAACGTCACTGGAAAAGGTGGCAGCAATTGGCAGCCTTGAAAAACTTGCATTGACAGCTTTCTAGCAAAATGACTTTAGTAGCAAACCGATCTTCATAAGACCATTGATCAACATCTGAAAGCATCCTATCAGTAGGATGGTTATGGTGATTACCTATGCTTAAGAGGTAACTAGTTCAAATCAAAATCATTCACTGTGGTCGATACTGTCATTATCAAAGTCTTACCCCATCTATCTATATTGGGTCAGTTTTGTGAGTTGAACTTCTACGTACATGTATCTTTTTTCTTTTTTAAACCTCATCATATTTTTGTCATGCTGCAGATAAAATGATCTGTCGGGTGTATCCGGGTTCCAATCAAAATACAGGTACCCAATTCAATTTTCTACTTAGGCAAAATTCAGAGTTCAAAAGAAATGAAAAGAAGTCAATAAGCAGTGAGGGTATGATCTTTATAACCAAATGCTTGGCATATATTATGAACATGATTAACAGAAATTAATATGATCCAAGTTAAACATTACACAGGAATCAAACAGATTCTGGCCTTAATCGTTTCGTACATGTGGGCCAATGATTCAGTGATCTAGACCACTCAAGTCATAGCCCAACTTCGAATGATGTCTCAGAAAAACCCCAAGCTGGAAAAAAGAAAAAGTTGCAATTGATAGCTTTTGACTTTCAAACTGCAAGTTCCTGACCATCATGTATTTTAAATTCATATTTGCCCAGGCCTTTGCCGAGATCCATGGAGAGCTCTGACCTGGATCTTTAGACCAAGGGTCACACATGTAAAAGAGAAAGCATATCTATAATTGTGATTTAGTGCAGTAAAGAACCCTAAACTTATCAATTCCAGAGACTCGCCCATAATAAAAGCCTGATAAAATTAAGACTCTTCCAAAGTAACAGGACTCTTACTCTTATAAAAAATGAATCAAAGAGAACTTGTAGTCAATTGAAGAGAATGTGCTAACCATGTCGGGATGTGGGTCCTCTTCTTGTCTACTAGAGTTCAATGAATCTGCAGCATCAGTGATTCATCCTATCTCAACCATTGGACCCTCAATAGGACTTGTTGATTCCCTTCTTTTAATCTGCAGTGCTCAATGTTAATGCCTTTCAACTTTTCATATCATTCATTGTGCCTAATTGAAGTGGTGTAGTCCTTCAACCATCTTGGTGAGCTTGTTTGCGTGGCACTTTTCAACTAATAGCTTTCTTGTTGCAAATTGTCTGTGCATGATTGTATTCCTACCTTACATGAGTAATCTCAATTTTAGTTCCTTCAGCCTTCTGTCTACTTGAAACTTCCCATGGCCCTTCAACAATAACGCCCAAGCAACCAAGGATCAAAGAATGATCAAACAAATATAATGAATTTATCCCCATTCACAAACATAGTAGGACTCTTATCGACTAGTGTACACATTTCATATATGTCATCCTTGAAAGGACAAACAAGTTTCTTAGGCTCAGAAACCGACATTTTCTAGTTCTTTCGGAAGAAAAGGGCTCCCGAAAAGGTTTTGTCCTTCAAAAATATACATACAAAAGGGCAAAACAAGAAAAGATATTTCTAATGAAGTATAACCAAGAGCTTAAAGACACCTTTTAAGGTAAGTAAAAGTCTGAATTTAAGGTAGGGATGGCAATGGGTTGGGTCAAAACGATGACCCGCCCCGCCCTGCTCCTCTTAGGGGTGGATTTGGTAGTAGTTTTCTTGGAATGGGATAGGTTTGGGTTTTGTTGACATAACCCACCTCGCCCAGCTCATATATATATATATATATATAATATTTATTTATTACTAAAAATATAAACAAAATTCACGTGGAGCCAGTGGTCATGTCGGGTCATTAACTAGAGGCACGTGAGAAGATGAACTCTAGCAGTCTCTTTCCCTTCCATTTATATATTTAAAATATCTAAGCTTTAAATTAGACCAGAGTCCAAACTCCTGCCCAAACATGTTGGGTTTGGTATCACATACATCACGAACCCAAACCCGACTTGTTGCTATCCCTAATATAAGGAACGCTTTTACCCCTTTCTCATTTGTTTTGAGTAGGAATAAGCTCCAAATCATTCATAATGAATGCTTAGAGCATAGATTTGCTCATACCTACATTGTTTGGGCCATTTGCAATATCTTCTTGGGGTTTTTCCCAAAAATGTTGATGGATTTATGGAGATCTCAAGAGGGAAAAAAAAAAAAAGATTTTAGACCTTCCTCACAAGGATCATTTCATTAGTTTTTCCTTTGACTATAGTTATGTGTTCCATAGATCAATCTCTTAGTTAATTTTTTTCAACTTACACATTTATTTCCAGATTTTTGGGTTTTTGTACTAAAAAAATAATTTCTTAGTATTTGAATATTTTGTATTGAGTAATCATTTATCATAAAATTAACTATTCACTTGCAATTTATTAACTAAAAAGTACAAACTACTAACTTAGTAGTATGTATCAGGCAATAGCTAAGTACTAGTATACTACATAGTATATTTTTGTACTACAGTGTACATGATTGATGATACCACGTACTACAAACATAGCAAATACTAAATACTAATCAAATTTTGTTTCAATTTTTTGTCAATTAACAGTATATTAGGTTTGAACTTCAAATACCTATGTAACATTAAAAAAGGTGAACTAACATTGTGTCTTTCTCCCCATTTCTATCATACAAGAGATAGAGAACCTGTATGACGTTTGAAGGTACATTTATTCATTCTAGCTGCTAATGGAAATAAAATTCATGCCTACATTAATAGGTACCGCCATAACCAATAGCTCCTCAACTACTGCTTTTGATCTTTGCAAGCAAGTAAACATGTCAGAGGATTTTGCTTTTCCATGAGTACTCTCTCTCTCTCTCTCTCTCTCTCTCTCTCTCTCTCTCTCTCTCACACACACACACAACAAAAAGAACAATATAATCAAATGTTGCCAAGCAATAAAGCACATTTACTTGCAACAAACATAATCAAACACTTCATAAAATATAAGTTCCCAACATATTCAAATGGAAGTTTTTGCAGCGCGCTTTACAATATTCAAGATAAAGAGAAATATAGATGGAAGATGATGGTCCAGTGTAAACATTACAAAGCCATCAAATCATTATATGACGGCTGTGTCCTATTCAAGTATAGTCAAACTTAGCAGCAATCAACTTCATAATGATCCAACAATTACGTAGTGCACATATGCATCACTCTATCACTGTATCTACCAGACACTGGATCATTCATAATTAAAGATGAAATGTGCGCACAAGAGTGTAGATATTCCTGATGGCAGTCTTATGCTTTAAAGCCAGTGGAACTGGTATCTGTTGGCCTTGGTATGGCCTGCCATCCTGTACAAACTTGGAGAACCTCTTTTAGAGCCTGTGAAGGAGCTTCCATCGTGCATTTTGGGTAGAACTCATCTGCCTTAAACATGCATTCTGTAACAGGTCCTGATGCTTGAGCACCATTCAGGAACAAATCACCTTCAGACTTTATCAAGCCAGATGTGGCCACTTCATTGTCTGCTGCCTACACCCAACATCAGAAAACCAATATGGCTAGAATGTTGACAATAACTTAGGAGGATAATAAAATCAATCTAATGCAAAGATGGAGATGCACCATTACACCAAATGCAGCCTTTTTGCCTATTGTTATGATGAATTCAACTTTTCTTTCTTCACATTTACAGTTTATGTCTCCTATAACAACAAGAGTGTTTAATTATCTTCATCCTCAAAGCCTTGTCCCAACTATGTTAGGGTCAGCTACATGAATTCTGTTTCTCCATTCCAATCCATCCTGACCCAAATCCTCAAAATAAGTAGCAGTTCTTCAGATCTATTTTTACCACCTCCATCCACATCCTCTTCAGCTTACCCATTTCCCATGGTGGGTCATCAACCTACATAGCCAAACTTTTCTTTACTAGCGCCATTGCTGGCCTACGTTGGACAAACTACTTTAACCTCTATAAATGATAAATGAATCATCTTGCTTTTTGCAATGCAGTTGGGTATATGCTCATTCAACGCCATCATGATTCTGCGAGTGATCCAAACCGGGCCAAACTCTTTCCATACCAGCAAATAACGTGTTCATCGATCCACATGATCAACAGTAGTTTCCAAGGGAAGTTCAACCCATATTAGAATGAGTTGCTACTAAGTTAATATGTGGAGTGGCATGCTCCTTAGTTGTTTGTTCAATGGAGGTCTTCCATAATGCAGATGGGTTCACGGTCATCAACAACCATCATCATTCACACTACTTATTTGTTTCTTCCCTGAATTTCACATTTACCATTTCATCTTTTCTTTAGTGGCGCCAAAGTATGATTATGACTAGACATCATGAAATTACACATTCCAGTGTCGATATCAAATATTCACACTGGTCACTTTAGTTTGAAAACAAGAAGCATTCATTTTACTGAAAATTTCCGATATGCCCAAGGAAATACCTTCTCTGTTAGATACTTGAATGCCGCCTTCTTCTCTCCCGCTTCATAAATATTGCACTGAGACAAGATCTGGAACAGAAAACAACAAAAATGTAAATAAGAGTCATCCGTCAAGACAAAATTTAGAGCACATGAATTACGCATGCAGTAAATATGTAAAAGTAAAGTTGAAGTCTAAAAAAGACAGGACCTGTGCTTCGACACTAGCGCAGACAGCATAAATACCCCAATTTCTAGTGTAATTGTTGTACAGATGAACTTTTCCAAATCTGACACGAGGATGCCTCTGCCGTGTACCGTCGAAAAAGCAATGATGGATCGTCACCCTGATGCATCTATCTCCAACGTGAGTGGGATCTGCTCCAATAAGCATCGTTTTGTCATGCCGTGCAAAGTGACATCTGTTTGAAGATGGTAGAATTTGATCAGAATAACGTGTTCATTGAAAATAGACAAGTAATATGTAAAATCATATGATCTCAACCAATCAGGGGCTGGACAGATCTTCGCCTTTCGTTGTCTTTCCTTTGTAACCTTTGTTTCCTTTGTTTTTCTGGTATAAGTCTTTTATACCTTTGAGGCCCTTCTCCCTGATTGGTGTATTCCTTGTTTTCTCTCCCTTTGATGAATTTTGTTGTTAGTGATTAAAAAAAATCATATGATTCTCAACAAAACAGGGGCTGGACAGATCTTTGCCTTTCGTTGTCTTTCCTTTGTAACTTTTGTTTCCTTTGTTTTTCTGGTACGAGTCTTTTATACCTTTGAGGCCCTTCTCCCTAATTGGCTTATTCCTTGTTTTCTCTCCCTTTAATGAATTTTGTTGTTAGTGATTAAAAAAATCTCAACCAAGGTTATGTATGGCATCCAGTTTCAACATGTCACTATTTCCTTGAATGTCTGTTGTTACCATGGTTATCAGAATCCTATGATGATGGAGTTAGTAAAGGATCAGGGTAGTCTTGTCACTTTCTTCTTCCAACGTTTGGTCTGTTTGGTGGCATGTGGATTGTATGGGATAAAATCAATGAGGAAGGAATTTTTTCATCGCTCTTACGGTGGAGTTTTTCTCTGTGTCCCCACTGTGTACAAAATAAGCTTTGTAGCTGAGTACAGAAGTTTCTTCCCTTCCCACATGGATACAAGTAGGTAAACAGGAATTAACTCTAATTCCCACATGAGGAAAAAAAGTAAAAAATCTCGAGAGGAAAATTATCCTATTTGACCATTGTACATTGCTAACATCAGGAAATGCCCAAGAAAAGCTCAAAGGACCTGCAACAAAAGGGTACATGTACTTGAAACCGACACGGGTGGGTAGGTAGAGAATACCTAGGGGCACGAGACAACTCTCTCTAAGGAACTCGGCAAAATAGCCCTGTAACTTAGGGAGAAGGGGTGCCTCCTCACAAAGGAGGTCGCAGTGACCAGGCCTGGGCGACTGTTTACCAAAAACACAGGTCTCCGCAAAGTCGTAAGACCATGTATGCGGGCTGACACATGCCCAGTGCCGGAAGGTTAAGGAAGTTGGTGACCTGATGACAGGGGAGCCGGCGACCGAGGCCCCTATAAACGACGGCTGTAACTATAGGATACCTATCTAGAAGTTTTCACAACTCAATCATGTATAATGGAATCATCAAAGATTTGATCTTTTCTAACTCTATCTGTAACTCACTAGAGGCTCGGAAAACAAAGAGAAGATGTGTACGAACGAGATATCCAGCAACAAGAAGAAGGAAAAGATTTGAATAGAGGAACTCCCAAGCATTTAGTGATATCTTAAGGAAAACGATTCGTATCTATGCAATTAATCCAATTTACATAGTAATCTTACGATTCAGGTGTGAATCCTACAATTCGATACTTGTTTCATCGAATCTTACGATTCAAGTGATTCAGCTAAGCCAGAATAGCTACAACCAATAAGAATATTAATAATATTTCACCTTTTTTCTTTCTTTATTCTTTCTTCCTTTTATCGCTTTTATTTTTAAAAGGTTATTTAATAGTTAACAAATCCTCCTAAAAAGATTTTAGGGCTTTGATTAGGTTTTAAAGATGAATAAAGAACATGCATTTAATTCAGGCATTCGATTGTCCGTATAATGCTTGTCTATATCTTCTTCTTCCTTTTTTAATCTATTTTGGTTTTTTATTCTTCATGAATACTTTCTTAACTTAAAGAGAAATCCTACCGTGTATGATTGATGATTTGGATTTTATTTTTTTATTTTTTATTTATTTAAATATAATATATATTGATACCTTAAACTTATTTAACTATTTACAGCTACACATCATTGATATGATTGTATAATAGGCTTTCGTGTTATTGTATTTATGCTGCTATAAATGGGAAAATGGATAGTAATGAATAATTACTTTTTTCTTTTTCTTTTAATTTTTAATTTATTTTTTTTATTAGAAAAATAAAAAAATCCTACGATTCACAATACGATTTGTGGTTCGATTCGATTCATGGGTATGAATGATTTGCGATACAACTCCAATTTTAAAAACTATGGTTGTTACTGTTGTGACTATTTTCTCTCCCTTAAATGAATTTCGTTGTTAGTGATAAAAAAAATCTCAACCAAGGTTATGTACGGCATCCAGTTCCTACATGTCATATTTCCTTGAATGTCTGTTGTTACTGTTGTGACTATTTCCCTGAACGTCTGTTGGATATTGCTAAGGCATGCTTAATCCACAATGGGTCCCAGAATATATATCAACTATTTTCTTTTCCAGTGGTTATTGAGAAAGATTGGATATCACTCACACATGACCCACTTCAAATGACAAGAACGGTGCATAATTTCATCTACTCAGGTCAAGCATCATAAAATTTCTCCAGCTTTTCACATATTAAGACAAACATTTTATTGCATCCAACTTACCTTGAAATGGTAATATCTGTGCTTTCTCGTGTGATATCAATCAGGCCATCATCATAATCTTGCAGACTGCAACGATCAATCCATATATGCCTTGACTTGGGCTTTATTTGAATGCCATCAACATCATGTCCTCTGCCACCTTCGAACTCCAGATTGCATATGATGACATGTTCACATTCCTTCAGTCGCAATCCCTTACCGACGAATTTTACCCTTTGGCCACGGCCATCAATTGTCTTATGAGATGATACATTTAGGTATGAATTAAGATGAATAGTGCCAGAGACTTCAAAGACTATCCATAATGGTTCTTGTTTACGGCATCCATAACGTAGCGACCCATCTCCATCATCTAACAAGAAAATATAGAGAATTTAAGCACAATGACCAAATGCTAATGGCCAATAAATTAAAAATAAATAAATAAAAAAGTCAAAGGCTATAAAGTACCAAAGTCGGAGAAGACTACAAGGTATCTTACAAAATATTGTCTTGGTGATAAATGACACACAGGAAACATCTCAAATCTATAGTAGTCAATGCAGAGGATGGTGAAACAAGAAACATAGGGACTTTTAAGGCTTGAGTTTCCAAGTAAATCATTTAGGGCCCATTTGTCTATGTAGAATTGAACATAGGAATCCATGGTTAAGTGGGCTCTAACAAAGGATTGCTGAAGAGGTGAGGGGTAAAGGATAAAAGTTGAAGAGTAGATGGGAGTGGGACCTTGACTTTCCTAGGATTTGAATGGGTGCTGGCTGGGTATTCATTTTCCACTAAAGGGGAGATTACTTGATGGTCATTTTTGGATATTCACTTTTTTTTCTTCAATTTTAACCACCTTTTGAAATACAATTCTTAGAATTCCTAGGAACTATAGCACATGAAAAGAACTTGTATGTAGGAGGATACAAATTAAAGTTTCTCTCTTTGAGAAGCAAGAAAACAAAATTTTGAAGGATGAATTTAGCAATACACACATACATTATTTCGTGGAGACCCAATCTTATATACATCCTTAATTGATGACAAGTTGGTGAAGCAAGAAGATCTTATAGGTGGAATCCCTAATGCCCACTTGAAATAGAAGGTTCGTAGAATTTTCTTTGATGAACATAGAAGGTACAAACGAACTTACACAAATCAAAAGCGAAACATGCAGCAATCTCTTTCCCCCTGTACATCTACCATACAACTTACATAATACAAGACTATAGAGCATGAAATAAACTAAACATACACTTACCTTGGACGGCCATTTTTAATTTATAGAGAGAAGTCAACACGTATTTGAGCTTCGGCCGGCAGGTCTTTAAGATTGTTTTATTTGCAAGATACACAACAGTGATGATTATCTAATTCTAGACACGTGACTTTAAAAGATCGGCCAAGTCAAGTCAATCTCCACCTGATCCTTAAGGAGAAGAGGGACCAAATTAATCTTCCTCTAATTTCAAGTTGTGAGAAGATATCATAGGCTTCTAGGGTCCTTTTGCACTTACTTGGAAGAATAAAATCATATTCTGTAGAAGATTTAAGTACTCAAAGATTGGAAATACTATTCATTCAATTCAGTGAAAAAAAAAACAAAACAAATGCGGCCACCTATTACTACATAAATTCATTATTAAGAGTTAAAAGGCACATGTCCCAACTAGATTCACAGGACACTGCTTTTTTTTAAAGATACACTCATCATTTTTACACAAACATTTTTTTACCAAAAACGCTTCTTGGGTGTGGTTTGGCTCTAGGATGTGTCTTCGCCCAACTTCAGGGAGCACTCTCATGAGCTCTCAAAATTAAAAATTAAACTTAATATCTATAAAACCCTTGAGAATGGAGCAGGTGGATATAAAATAACCTCGAACTTTAATGGGCTAACACATCCAACTCGATGGCGATTTGGGGTGCTTCCAAACACACGACTATCACCTTCCCTATAAGCCTCTACCCAAATCACGATTTGGGGTACCCTTAAACTTGCGTTAGAAAACAAAAGACCCAATCGACCTTGTGATTAAACTTGCGTTTCTTGCGTTATAACACAAGAAACGCTTATCACAGTCCCAATCGACCTCTGCCCAAATCACGATTTGGGGCACTCCCAAACTTGCAATCTACAATGTTAACCGACACACAAGCAACTCTAATCACTGCCCATTAACGATAATAACAACTCACTAATACCATCATCATATAGAGAATAGAAAGGAAAAAGAAAAAGAAAAAAACCAATTACACCCCAAATCACAAAAGTCCCAACAAGGCAAAGGAGAAGCAAAACAACCCAACCCTAACCCTAACTCTAATCTACTTTTTAAGAAAATCAAAGAAATTGAAATGCGAAACTGCGCGCATACCAGCGAGAGTAGTGACGTGATAGATGGAGCCATGGAGGCCGCCGATGGCGGAGCGGCCGAAGCCCTCGGCCTGTCCGGCGAGAGCGCGCAAGCTACAGTCAACGTGAGAATAAGGAAGAGAAGACATGGCGTTGTTGATGGGAGGATGAGAAATGGAGCTGAGAGAGGAAGAAGATATAATAGGGAGGGGATTTGGCGGGTAAGAAGGGTTGGAGGAAGAAGGTAACGGATCTTGAAAGGAGCAGTTACTGCCGTTGCGTTTGTGGCGGGAAGGATGGGAAGAGGAGAAGCAATGACCCATCAATGTCAATCCTCAACGGAACGGACGCGGAATTCGGCTTTTTCTTTTTAATTGCTGTCTCTCTCTCTCTCTCTCTCTCTCTCTCTCTCTCTCTCTGTCTGTCGGTAGTACTTAGTGGGGGCCAGTTGGGTGGGTCCTCCTGTTGAGGGAAGGGCTGTATTTTGCATCAAGACCCTTATTTATTTGACTATTTGTGAAAACAACTCTGATTGATTAGGGAAAGAAATCAAGGATAGCAAGGGGTTGGGTTAATTGGGTGAAGAGGCCCGTCTGACCGGATTCTATTGGGGGTGAGTTTGGTAGTGAATTTGAATTTTGGGTTTAGCCCAACCCACCATGCTCCTTTATCTATTAATTTATTCACTTCTTGGTATGGGGATTTTCTCATTTAGATAAATGGAAATTTAAAGCCATTTATTCTATTTTACTTTAGATTTTCACGTAAAATAGAATACATGAAAAGTAAATTTCAAAAAATCCATTTAAATAAATGAAAATTTAAATCCATTTTTAACAATGGTTATGGCCCTCCAAAAAAAAAAATTCACATGAAAAGTAATTTAAAGCCATGATGCAATTCAACATTCTTTTAACTTAAATACCATAAACTCACTTTTTCAATGCAGTACCATAAGTTCTCTTAACATCTCTAATCCTTAATGCCATTTGCGTAAGTCATACAAGCAAATGCTAACCGAATTTCATTAAATAACATATTTACTAGCCCCAAAGCCGTGAGTGCACGGATCCACAAATAAATGAAAAAAGTGTAAAATAAATGACAGGATAAATATTGGTTTTAATTAGAGAAGACTTACAGTAGGAAGAAAAAACACACTCAACTTTAGTTTGAGAAAAATAAATGCAAAGCTCAACTTGATTGCTAGCCAAGCTATAGCTAGCTCGATTACACAGAGTTACCCTCACATATGTAGATCGGGCCAACGCCCTTGGCAAGCCTGCATTGTTAGGCCCTTACCCATAAAGAGCTAAAGAAAAGACAGTTTTTTTTAGACCACCATCGACTATCAACCTAATGCTAGCCAATGCAATTCGATGGTCTTTCAGCATGCTATACAATCATGGGGCGTTTGGGACTCGAACTTGGTGCCCCATGAGGATTATGCAAATAACAATTATAATATGTCAATATCTTCAATTAGAAAAAGATACAAAGTCGATAAAATGTCACATGTATGGTAATTTAACAAAAGAAACTGCAATCTCTAACAATTCAAAGCCTTCACACCTACTAAGCATTTCCATGACTATATCTTGTACAAAGAAAACAACGGAATATTAAGACCTCTACACCTCTTAGTTTGCTCCTCCTTCCCCCCTAACTCTCCCTTCACTCTCTCATACTCAAACATAGAGAGAAAAGAAAGGTCGCATGAAATATATCAAAAAAAAAAAAAAAAAAAGCCTTAAATTGTGCATCATCAGAGACATTTAGATCCTGTGGTGTATAATGCAACACTTCGGAGTCATTGGAATTTTCCATTTACAATGGAAGGAAATTTTTAATGGCTTCCCCTTTTATGTGAAGCCCATTTTCTTCAACAGTCTTCAAAATCAGCTTCACCCCTGTCATAATCAACTGCCAATCATTCAAATTCTCCCCGAGGGTAGCATCCTTGTCATCCTCAGCTTCATGTTCCTTAGTCTTGGGGCACGAGTGGAACTGAATTATCCTGAAGATCCAAATCCAGGAAGCCATCTACGAATCCTCACCATGTGAAACAATTTCAAAGGCATCAGGATTCTGTCAGCTCAAGAAGCACAGAATCTTGGACTTCCCAATCCGTAGTCTGATAACTGAATAGAGGATACACAGATAGGGGTACTGTTACCAATAGAATCCGTCAACAAAAACTATGAATCAAAATTTTGTAAGAATAAAAAAATGACATAAATAGAGGTACCGTTACCATTCAAAAAAATATATCTAAGAATCAAATTTTTGAAAAAGACAAATAAGTATGGACTAAGTAAAACAACAAACAAGGGTACTGCTTCTGATCTCCCAGGAAGAAACTGAGAATGTTATTGATCAGGTAGAATCCAAAACTCCAAAACCACTATTTGTTATAAATAAATAAAAATGAAAGAAAGAAAACTCTAGCAACCTGGAGCTGCATCTGGGGGAAAAATAGTTTTTGCTTGGGATTAAAGAAAACCCCAAAACCCAGCAAGGCAGCAACTGTTTATACATAAGAAGATAATTACCCAATTCGAACCCTAAATCATACCATAATTTCATTTGTGACCCAAAAGCTCTAGCATTTCTAATCTAAAACCCCCAACTTCTGAAATCTGAAATCTTAGAATTTTCAAATCCAAAACCTCTAAAATTTCTGATTTCTAACCCATAAAACCTTGAATTTCTGATTTACAACCCATAACCTGAAATCTTCAAAAACCAGGGAAAAAACCCAAAATCAACTCCCAAAAAAACCCCAAATCTTCAGAAACATTAAAAAAAACCTAAATCTTCTCCCAAAAAAAAAATCCCAAATCTTCACACCCACACCCACACCCACACCCACACCCACACCCACACCCAGAGAGAGAGAGAGAGCTAACATTAAAAAAAAAAATCATAACTATGCTCTATATTTCATAATTCAAATGTTCTACACAAAGAAATGAATGACTTGATCAACTAAAACTTTTAGCAGGTTGTCATTCTTCATGGCTAATTTCTTTACCCATTACCATTCAAAAGATAGCAGTAAGGTGGCAGTGGTAGTGCCAGGTATGGCTCGAGTCAAACCCAACCCATACTATTTTCAGCTCAAGGGCAAGCCCATTAATCAACCAGACCAAAAAATCTGGCCAAGTGCCCGAATCAAGGTCACAACTGCCCAAGGAGGCCATTGTCCAACCTAATGTCAAGGCCTGGCGTATGCTTATTCATTTGGCAGGTCTAAAGATCCTGGCAAAGGCCCAACGAAGACCAAAAACCGACACGGACATCAGAACAGCACATGGCTGGTATGGCCTAAGAGTATGACGACCTTGACGAGCCAGCCCATTTCAAAGACAGCACAATAATCATATCAATCCTAAGGAGCACAATAAACTAAGCTACTTCACAGATATTATATTTGCCCACTCTACAAGGCCTTGGTGCAGCAGCAACAGGTAAGCAAAGAAGAGCAAGTAGATACAAAAAACAACATAAAAGAAATATAGAGCATACCTCCCATATCAATGCATCCAGATATTCCACACCAAATAAGTTAATATGATGAGTATCGTGTCATATTTCGCCATTTGTCCTTCAAATCAATCTGTGTTGGAATCACATATCATCAAATGCAACCCATGGAGAACTAGAACTCAAGACACTGTACATAAGCAGAAAACAACTTTCCCACTTTCTCATCCGCTTGAGTTATAAGCAAAAATTTTATACATACCGCTGTTCTTTCCTCAAATTTATCCGAATATCGCTTTAGAATGGGTTTCCAGTTCCCTGTGCCATACCTTCACACGAGGGAAATGCTCATCAAAATTCAATCAATCGAAAATAAAAGAGAACTGATTAATAAATATCATGTGATAATTATATGTCCAGGCTATTTAAGCATGGTAGAATAGGATGGAAATCTTGCAAGGAAAATCCATCCATGACCTGACACAACTGAAACTGACAGCATGTATTTCAGTTTTAAAAGCAAAAGACAGTTATTTTAGCAATGAGAAAAGGTAACTATTATATTAAACACTTATCTACCCTTACGACTATAACATGTACTCGTGATGTACATTTACAAACTCCACATGATTTGGTTGGTGGACCTTATATTGGATGAGCATGGCCCAAAAACCACACTGGTCTGAAAATCCAAGCCCTTCAACTGGGGTATAACGCATGCTGTCAGTTTCAGTTGTGTCAAGTACTCATGTCATACACGCACATGGTTTGGATGGTGGATCTTATATTGGATAAGTCAAAAAACAAGAAAGGGAGGGGAGGGGGGGTCATTACTGAGTGCAAGTCCAGCCAAAGAAGGGTCCTGAAAGGGTCCAGACTAGAGACAGTCCTAACCTTCGGCAATGATCTTATATTGGATAAGTATGGCCTAAAATTCAGACTGGTCTGGAAATCCTAGCCCTTCAACTGGTATACTATTTTTGGAAAGGATGTAATAGGTTATGAGAACAAAGCTGGCCAAGACTCCAATTTCTTTTCCCAAAGATGCCCCTAGTTGAAGCTTATGAATGTCCAATCAATGCAGGTTTTTATTGCATGTCATAATTCCTACAAATGTTTCACGCGAATCAAGACACAAATACCTAATGGAAAAATGCATCTGGAAACTTTTTTTTCTTCTTTTGTGTGTGGAGAAAATTGAAAAAATATATATTCCCTTCCAACAAGCAAATACATACTCTTTCACGGCTTCTCTCAAAAGTTCTTCTTCCTCTAAACTCCATTTCTTAATCTTTCTCCTCCTCGTAAAGTTTGTGATATTCATATCATGCTTCTTCAATGGAGAAATGGCCTTCCTCTCTGGACTAGGCAGACAAAGTTTTCTTGAACCATTTGGTGATGCATCTGATGGGGACTCTATCGAATCATCGTCCCACTGCACAAAACCAGCAGGTTATTAATACAAAAGAAATAATATGGGCATAACTATGTCGTGCCCCATGCTGTAGCGGGGCTGGTAAAGAGACATCAAAAGTCCTCAGGGGAGGCAGGGTACCCAAGTTCAAAACCCAGTCAGAATGAGGAGAGATCAGACATTAGTGCCTTGAAATAGGGTAGATTAGGTTAAACCAAAAAAATGGAAAAAATATCACCCTTCATGAATGCAATTAAAAGAAGTTCAGGTTCTTTCTTTTTTTTTTGGAAAGGGGGCTAAGTGAGATGAGATGCCCTTTCCACTGGGCTGTCTCTTGATTCTCAGAGAAGTAACGATTTTGTCAAGCCGTGTTAACATGAAAACAGTGTGATTTTGTACCAAATGATAGATAGGGTGTTAAGTAGTTAGTTTGCCGCACCTTTAATGCCTAGGCATTTTGAGTGTATTGGTTAGCAGCTTGAGATAGGGTAAGGGTTACAAAGGCTCAAACCAGTATGATGGCATCCATAATAATCATGATTTCAAGGCAAAAATTCATATCAGTGGATATTGGCTCTGCTTTCTTTTTTCCTTTTTCCTTTTAGTACTGTAAACTTTCAGAAACAAAAGAAATACAAAAAATGGCAACCCTTTGTGCGCCATCCATTCTGTACAATAGATCACAAAGCTCAATAATGGAAAATAAACCAGCCCCACACCATTTTTGTCCAAGACATCCAAAGATGAGAAACAGAAATACCATGAAACTCCTCTGAACAAATAACCACACCATGTTGTCCCCAACTACAGATGGCTAGGGACATGAGTGTGTGAGTGAGAGTGCGTGAGTTCAGATCTCCATTGTCAGGGGAAAAACACCAAATCACTTGAGTACAAGCCTCTCTTGCAACCCCGTGGGCAATTTAAGATTTGTTCCTAAAGGTACATCTGTTATTCCTTTCAATCCAAATTGACCACATGAATGCTACAATAGATCATCCCTGTAAATTTGAACCCCTCTTTTTTAGGAACACCCCAAACTCTAAATCTCCAAAATAGATAGAACTGATGCAGGCATGACCCACTTAATTAAAACCATAAAGGGGTAGGAAATACCCTAGAAACTGGAGGATGAATTATTTGAAGGAAATTATCCAAATAGTTTGGCGCTTCTTTCATTGCTTGAGTTGGTGCAGAAGGGATTAGTGAATTCTGTGTCCTATCACGGTATCACCTTGATTGGGATTTGGGAGTGTATAAAATCTTATCTAAGGTGTTGGTAGTTAGGCTTCAAAGAGTGTTGTCGTGCATCATTTCAAAAGCCCAAGCTGCCTTTGTTAAGGGTAGACGGATCCTCAATGGAGTACTTGTGGCAATGGATGTCTTGATTCTAGATATAGAGACGAGAATCTGAGTATGATATGTAGGTTGGGATTTGAGAAAGCCTATGACTGAGTTCACTGGAAATTTCCTATGACCAAGTTCACTGGAAATTTCTCTTATGCATGATGCATAGAATGGGATTTGGGATCAAATAACATTGTTGGATTTCAGAACATGTATCATCAACCATGTTCTCAGTTTTGATTAATGGCACCCCAAAAGGCTTCTTCTTGGCAGACAAGGGGATCCTCTCCGAGTAAAAAAAAAAACTTGAACTCAGAACCCGACTCAATTAGGGCCGAGTCCGAGTCGACGCGGCCGAGCAGGGCCGAGTCCCAATTTAAAATAAAATAGTTGGCCGAGTCGCATGGCCGAGTCCCATGATTCGAATCTAAGTCCCATAGGACCCAACTCGTTTAGTCGACTCAGCCAAATTTTTAATCCATATCCTCTCTCATCATTTCTTTTTGTTCTAATTGGTGAAGCATTATAAGTCAAATGTTTGCAATTGCTGCATCGGCAAATTTAATAAAGAGTTTCGAACCCACAAATGAAGAACCAACAATGAGTCATCTTCAATTTGCGGATGATTGATTGATCCTTTGTGCAGCAGAGGATGACCAAGTCATGAATGTGAAGGCTGAAGTGGTTTTTGGGCTTAAGGTGAACTTTTTTAAAAGCGAACCTATTGGGGTTAAGAATGGAAGACAACTGGCTTCAGGAGTTTGCTAATCTTATGGGGTGGGAGTAAAGCAAGTTCGGTTTGCCATAGTGTCTAAGTGTTGCTTCTAAATGCTTGAGGAACCTTTTAATCGAATGGGTGGAAAGAAAATTAGCTTCATGGAAAGCTCAATATTTGAATTTTGGAGGCCAAACTACTCTCATTAGATCAGCATTGTCTAATATACCAATATACTTAATCGATGTTCATGTGGCCATCAGAAGTAGTGAAACGGATTGAAAGACTTCAACAGGATTTTCTTCTGCAAGGTAGAGAGGATAAGCATAAATATCATCTTGTCAGCTGGTCCTTTGTGTGTAAATCTAAAAATGATGGAGGCCCAGGGTTTAGACCGATAACGCCTAATAATCAAGCCTTACCAGGCAAGTGGATGTAGGGATTTTGAGAAGATCCTGATCGTCTTTGGAAACAGACTCTTATGGCAAAATATGGTATTTCCAGCAATAGAAAGGATATTCAAGGGCTGCCTTCTTGCTTTACTGGATTTTGGAGAGCTATTTTATCAGTCAATAAAGTTTTTTTACCTAAACATTAGATTCAATGTTACTATAGGAGAGAAAATTCGCTTTTGGCTTGGGCTTAGGTTGGAGACAGTCCCCTAGCATTGCATTTTTTGGACCTCTTTTGATGTGCATTTGTGAGTAGTAAATGGATGACTAGTGTTAGAGTAGTGTGGGTCATGAGTTCAAAAGAAACCTCATTGCCGTGAATCAAAATAGCGGTTGTGTCGGGCGTAGCGACCAATGGCCAAAACGCTACGTAGAGGCCGATACGTAGCAATAGTAGCAATACATAGTGGCGTAGATCGAAAAAGTTGTCAAAATATTTTGAAAAAATATCCAAAAATCCAGAATATTGGAAAGAAGAGAATTTAAACAATATATCATCATAAAAGCTATTTTTCTGTGTTTTTTAAGTGGTTTTTTTTTTAACAAGTGGATACACACTATACATCTCTTATATACTATACAACTTATCCTTTGTATAATTGTACTTCCTTTCCATTACTGAAACTTCAGTTGACAGTTACTGATCAAAAAAAGAAAAGTGAGACAAAAGACATTAGTCTGTTCATAGGATTTTTGTTGAAGTACTGCAACATAATGAAAAATTCACAATTGAAGTAGCTCATATTTATAAAAAAAAAAAAAAATCCTCATAATCTAATCAATGGCATACATGAATGGATTAATTAGTGGCCCTTGGCTGACAATACGAAGCCAAGGAAAAGGAGGGTTGGGATCAAACCAGCAATCAGCCACAAAAACCCGACAAACCAATTAGTTTAGTTTATTTTGGTGTGACTTTAGCACTCCACCTTCCATGCAGTGTGAATAAAAGGTTAGCGCAAATGCAGATGACCGTACGTATAGAAAAGAACTTCAGCCACAGATTTTTGAAATCATGGAGTCACACAGCATGATTTTCTTACCTTGACCTCACAAAAGGTGATGCAAGCTGATAATCCAATGCTTAAACCGCAGGATTTTCGGATGGCATAGATATGCTAGTCAAAGGGAGGTTTTCTCAGCATTAAACATTAAGAACATGGAAATGCATCTGACCCACAACTAAAAGAAATACCACATTAATCTTCATTATGATCAGAATCCATATCTGAAAAGCCTTGTAGGCAATCATTAGAAAAAAAAAACTCCAATTCCACTAGGTGGTCAAAAAGACACAAATGGACTGCTATGTAACCCACAATGAACGATCATAATATGCATTACCTCATAAGTATGGGCAGTTCTATTCCGCGCCATAAAACCAGGCCATGATTTTCCATCACATTTCCCCGCGTTCTGTTTCCCATTACCAGCATCCCCCATGCAGTTGTCGTCTATGTGCTTTTCAACTGAAGCATTATTAGTGTCCACATCTAGCTGATTTTTATTATTTTCAGATTCCTTCTGATTTGCTTGTCCCATGTTAGACAGTATTCCTGTGGCAATTTCTAGCGCATCAGGAAGCGGGTCCTCCACAACTGTCTGTAGATCTACTGAACTAGATTTAAGGGCTTCCTGTGCTTTTGAAACCTCAGATGAAGGCAGGATGTCAAATTTATTTTGCACTCTAGCAGTACCGACTTTTCCCATAGTTGCAATCGATGGATCCCTGGATGGAACTGAAACAGATGCATCCATTTCACTAGGATGTAGACTCCCTTTACGCACATCTATACGGTACAAAACAAAAGAAAATAGATTATCAGATATTCAATGTTGGAAATAAGCAACAAGAAGAAGGAGAAGATCACTGAAGATTTGAATTCATCTCATGGGCCGTTTCCAGCAGAGTGATGTAAATTTGATTCAATTTGCAAAGATTGCAGTTTCAATGAAGCAAACACCCTTGTATTACAGTTTGCTCTTTGCAGCAGCACAACAAATATGGCATCATGAAGTTTACCCCAAATTTAACATTTAGAGAATATCCAATTTGTTTGGATAAAATTAAATTCCTAGGAATTATGCAGAAATTGGTTCCAACATGGGATTAATAAAGAGATGAGGCTGAAGAATACAAGGTGGAGAAGTGGATGTGATGTTGACTTTTCTAGGATTAGAATTACTAGGGTGATGGCTGGGAATTCATTTTCCATCTCCCCTTAATTCATTTTGCACTAAAGGGGAGGGGAGATTGTTTGATGACACCATTTATTGATCTTCGCCTTTGTTTTCTCAATTTTAACCATTTTTAGGAATATATTTCTTACAGCTCCTAGGAATGAAACAACTTGCATTGGCTTTAAATTTAAACAAACATCAAACAGGGAAATTACAAAATCAACAGCACAAAAAGGAAAATTCAAACAAAGCACTGCTAACCTTTAATCCACAATGGAAGCTTGCATTTCTTCCTCGTGCCCTCAAAATCACCCTTTTCCGCATCCAAGGCATCATCTTCCGACAAACCCACCGCCCCCCTCTTGCCCACTCTGCCATCTTTCAAATTCTCAACCAAAATCGTATTTTTCCCAACTTCCCCCTTCCCCAACAACGCCTCCGCCGCAAATTCCAGAAACGAAGGCCCCAATTCATCTTCCGCTTCCTCCAAGAAAGCCCTAACCGCATCCAGTGCCTCCTTCCTCGACTCCCTTCCGCGCAACTTCCTCCGAACTGCAGGGTTCTCCACCGCGGCGAGCATCTCCTTCTCCAAATCCCACAACCCATCCGAAACCAAACCAACCCCACCACCCCATCTTCGCATCACACCAATTTTCCCCTTCCAAACCCTATTAACTGCATCCGCAAATGAGGAATAGTCTTCGGGTTCCTCTCTCAAGAACTTGGCGGCGCATTCGACGGCGACGGAGGAGTATGCCCTTCTCATGGAATCGTGGGTTTCGGTCCCGGACATGTGGTGGATCTCTTCCATGATTTCTAGGGTTTTGAGGATGGATTCGGAGATGGAGGTCTTGGAGAGGAGGGAGGAGATTCTACGGAGGAGGATTGTTTTCTTGAGGCGGAGATCGGAGTCTGGTTGAGGGAGGAGTGAGATGAAAGTGCATGGAATCCAGTCGTCGATTGGTTGGCGGAGAAGGAATTCGAGAATCCATGAGGAGATGTTGGTATCCATTTGGATTAAGAAGAAGAAGAAGGGGTTTGCAGCAGAGATAACTGGGAAGAAAGAGGGAGTTTGAGGTATAATAGAGAGAGGGTTAAAAAAAAGGAAGAGAAACTAAAAAGAGCAGTCAATCTGATGATACTGTCTATATGCTCTTTGCAGTCTTGTTGCAGGAACCTCTCTTTGCTCTGATTTGAAATATATTTGAAATTTATATGGGCCAGACTTTTTATGGGTCACCATGGGTGCTTGTAAAAGAGGGATGGGAGTAGGGCTGTCAAAGGGGCCGAGATTGGGGTAGGGCAAATTTTGTGCTTTTAAGGTAATCCAAAACACCCTTGGTTGGATATCATAATGACAAATTAGAACTCTGACCCAAAAAGAAAGGGAAAAAGGATTGTGAAATAAAATGTAATGGAAAGGGGATAAGTGCCGACAACTAAAAGATAGAATTTTATTTTATTTTATTTTCAATTACACTGGCCAAACGAAAATTATTTTGCTTCATCTAGTAAATGTTGTTGATTGGCATGCTACCGTCTAGAAGCATGTGGCGGGTTTAAATTTTACAAACCAAAAAGGTCCTAAAGTTACTTTTCTGCCATTTTGTGTCGTTTTGCAATATAATCTATATCAACTATGTGTAATATATAGTAATGGTTGATATCGACTCTTCTGTCGTGTTTGGCAAATAAGATAGTTATAAGTTGGGGGAAATCTAACTAACGGATTAGTCGATATCGGCCATCATAGCTACGTTGTGATGGTTAATATCGACCATTCTGTCATTTTCAGCAACTAAGACGGTTACAGATTGGATCACCTGGTGCATGACAACATATTTACGTTAATCACCTGTTACACGACAACATTTTTACATTTTTATATTGATCACCTATCACATTTTCACTTCATTGATTGCCTATTATGAATCATTGAACTCCAACAAGAATGAATCTTACAAGTCTACAAAAAAAACAAAACTATGTCCCCAAATTCAAGATAAAATCAATAACAATGATATGAAATTCTGCATTTCAATATGAAAGAATCCTACAAGTCACAACTCTCTCACTTCCTCTTCCCTCTTTCTGTCTCTCGATCATAACATCAAACACATGGAAGAATCCACTTCTGAACCACCTCGTTCCCTAAACCCTCTCTCTCAGAGACAAAACATCGAACACATAGACTCCAACTCCAAAGTTATCTCCACTCCTCTCCTAAAACCTGTCAAGGACCGAGACTTCCTAACCCATCTCGAATCTTGTCTCACCAAATGCGATGACGTCGACAAGCTCCTCAAGATCTCCAACTATGCAGCGAAGATCATTCTCTCCTCCTCCCCAAAACCTCCCCTTGGACCTCTCTCTACCCCTACCTTAAATCCTTCAAATCCAACGTTGGCCTCTCTTCAAGGCCTTCCGCCTCGGCATATTCATCAAAGACCACAACACCCACCACCCCATCTCCCTCCTCTCGCTCCTCACATACAGCGGTGAAAGCCTTTACTATTTCATCGAACAATTGGTGTGGCACTCCAAAATCGGCCTCATTGACCACAACCACTTTTCATCTCTACAAAAGATTAGTGTCTGGGGCGAGCTTGTTGACTATGTTGGGAGCATTAGCTTGTAGATTAGGGATTTGAAGAAAATTGTGGAGGAAGAAGTGAGTTTCGGTGCTACGGTTAAGGAATGGAGATATAAAGGTGTTAGGGTTGAGAAGGAGATGGAGAAGACAACCGATTGGGGTCCATAGTAGACACTGAAGCTCAATATCGACCATTCCAAAAGAATAAAATAAAAAACAAAAGGGGCCCAAAGGACCGCTTCTGTCTATACGATTTTAGTGGGTCTTTTTTTATCTAGCTCCCATATGGGATTTTTCTCCCATAAATTCCTCTATAAATTATAAATTATATATATTATATGCACACAAGTTTTGGGTGTATATATATGGTTAGATTCTGACCAGGTTGTTCAAGCTCTAGCCTGGCTCTCAAGGTTTTGACTCGGGATCCTCTAGGGCGTTTCCTCACGGTGATCATGAAGAAGCCAATCAGGCTCCGCAACGTCACGGTAGGGATTGTCTGAGAAAACTCTAAGGTTTTTGGTTTTTCAAAATTAGGTAATATCTTATATTTAAGTCTTGGCATGTGGGGGTTTGTTTCTCTATTATAATTTTTAAAAAGAATTTGGTGTATTGGGAAATTCATGACATGATATGAGGTCCCATTTCCTTGCATTTGCGAATTTTTTTTTTACTAAGATTTACAACAAGAATTTAAAGTGCTAGGGTTTTTTAAATATGATGTGACGACGGTTTCTCCCCTTAATTTGCAAGTGTCATGTTTTTGTACAAAATAATTTCAAAATCCCAACCATCTAAAAAGGTTTAAAATGCCCGGGTAATATCTTGTGGTAAGCATCATCTTAGATTTTTTTTCCCATAAATTTTTTTGGCTGGGCCAATGGGATCCAATTCTGAATGGCAACAAGACACAGTGGTGTGGTGGGCCCCAACCTCTCTCTACATGATTTTGACCAATGCTAGTCCACGCGGAATTGTCTTCAAACTCGCAAGTCTCCAATCATTCATATTCATAATTCATATTCATATGCATCGATCGATTCATATTCATATGCTCTCGTCCTCATCTTCTTCTTCATCTGTAAAAAGTGCTGAAAAAGAAGTGCATAGGGTGGTGATATATCGATGGCTTCTAAGATCTGCCAATTGCTTCGGAGCCGCCCGATCGATCACATCTCATCTAGGGTTTTGAGCTCTCTCACTCGTCCTCTCTCTTCCTTCGCTTCTTCCGGCAGTACGATCCGAGCAACGCTCTTCCCTGGCGACGGAATCGGACCCGAGATTGCAGAATCTGTAAAACAGGTCCCATCTCTCTCTCTCTCTCTTTCTCTGCTTTTATCTCGTTTCTTTTGAATTGTTGTCGAGTGACTCTTCCATCGTGTTTGGATTGATTAGGGTGTTTGAGAAGGGGCGTGATAGATTTCAAGTTGTGGATTAGGGGATGGATGAATTTTCTTAGAGAGAGAGAGAGAGAGAGAGAGAGAGAGAGAGAGAGAGAGAGAGAGAGAGAGAGAGAGAGAGAGAGAGATTTGTGACGGGTGCGTTTGGATTTGCCCCAGATCGTAATCGATCGGTTTGTATGTTTTAACAGTGCAGAAAATGCATGACTTTTATCAGCTTCGTTTGCTGATATCGGTTTCAGGGGGAAGTATGGAGTAACGCTATTCCACTTCATGTGTTTTTCCGAACACAAGCTTCAATTGGGTGATTATTTGGTTGGAAAAGTGTAATGCATAGTTATCAGTTACCAGAAGAACCAATCAGAAGGAGATGGAGATAGAATAGATGTAATTTTTTAAATCTTTGGATGCTGCTACTGCAGTTTTGCAGGCAGACTAAGTTCTGTGAGTAAGAGTATGTGTGTTATAATCCGACCTTTACGCTGGGATATTTGATTATGGAATTCTTGGTTTGGCATGATATTTAAATAAATTCACATATGTAAATGCTACAAATGCAAATGTTACACATTTGAAATACATTACCATGTTTGTCAAAATCACCATTTTTACATGAGCAAATGAGTACATTCAATGGTTTTTTTAGATGTATTTGTTTTTTTTTTTTTTTTTTTTTTTTGGACGTTTTCACAAATTTCTAAAATCCTTGTAGAATTAAGATATGAAACCAAATATCCTGATGTTAAGCATTGCTACAAGCATATTGAATGGTTCAGATCATGAATTAGGGACCTACGGAAGTGCAGAAAATTAAATCCATAGAGGTTGGGTTTTTTTGGACATTTGTCATGAATTTCTCAATATCCAAAAAGATTTAAGATATGACATGTTGAAATTGAATGTTATGGTTTCTTACGATTTGGACATTTGTTATGCGGTTTCTTACCCCTGTAAAGAAGATGGACAGCTTCAATTGTGAATTTGGGGCCCACAAAAGTTTTTAAAAAAATGTCGATGATGGAGTTTGAACCCATAATCCTATGGGTGTCCTAGAATGTACCCATGCCTTGCTACAGTGATGTGCATAACCATTTTACCACCTCTTGAGGTGTGTAAATTTTTATTTGAAAATGGCCATATTTACACTATTTTCACATGTCATTTACTCATCATGTGTTTGAAACTTTAAATCAGGGCTACCAAACATGATGCTCTGTAACCATTACGCATGTGAATAGTTACTATATGTAAATGACTGTAGACAAACGACCCCTTAGCTTCATCTCATTTTTGGCCTATTATAGCTTCATCTCATTTTTTGGCCTATTGTTTAAAATTCTAATGTTCTTGCAGCAAATTTAATTGCCATTTTATATGAATATCAACTCTGGAAGTCACCATGGCTCATTAAACCTAATCTCTTGTGTCACTGAAGGTATTTAATGCAGCTGAAGTGCCAATAGAATGGGAGGAACACTATGTGGGAGACAAAGTAGACCCCAGAACCGAGAGTTTTTTGACATGGGAAAGCTTGGAGTCTGTGCGCAGAAATGGTGTGGGCTTGAAGGGGCCCATGGCTACACCAATTGGGAAAGGCCATAGGTCTTTGAACCTTACTCTGAGGAAGGAACTCGGTTTGTATGCCAATGTTAGACCGTGCTACAGTCTCCCTGGTTACAAAACTCGATATGACGATGTCAATCTTGTCACTATCCGTGAAAATACGGAAGGAGAGTATAGTGGTTTGGAGCACCAAGTAAGTCTGCTTCTATCTCGTTCACATTTATTTATTTATTTTATTTTTCAAATGGTCATGTGTTCATCTTTAATGCGAGGCATTATTTGATACTCTCAAGATTCCACTCTACATGACACTAACATGTCAAAGTTACCAATTTGTGAATAGGCAACACTAGAAAGTCCCATTGAGTGAGACCTAAATATGGTTAACACGAAAATGTTCAGTGGTCTAATTTCAACATGCAGACTTTGGTTGGTTAAAAGTTAAAATCACCCAGTAGATCTGATTTTATGACTTAGCCTGGTCTGAATCAGGGATCCAGTATTGTGCATGTGATTGTAATATGGGTTTTTTTTTTATTCGAATGGCTATGTATTCAGGCATTATTTCATACTCTCAAAATGCTACTTTACAGACGTGTTTATCTAGAGCTGTGGAAGGGAAACACACATTTGCTCTTCCATACAAACCCCACCCCCACTATCGGAAACACCTTTCCTCACTGGTGAGGAAAAATAGTCACCTTTAAAGGGCCCGCTTGTGTGGTTGTTTTTCTGCAGAAGAAGTAAGGATTGCGGAAACACTTTTTCTGCGACTCAGTAAAATCTACCTTCGGTGTGGCTGCTTTTCCAAAATGAGCTAAATTTTCTGTGATTCTGTTGAAAAGCTTTTCCTATTGGGGGGGTTGGGAAAAAAAGTTACACAGAAAAGGAAAAAGTCTGCGAACTGGTTTTCTGTGGGCATACACAAATGTTTATAACCCAATGTGAGAAAAAAGAGAAACACAGATAACCGATTCTCGATACACTCCGTCTCTGCAGATTCGCCCTTGCACAAGCACGTCCAACATGTCACTATAACATCAAAGTTTCCAATTTGTGCATGGGCATTGGGCAACACCCAAAATTCTCACCGAGTGAGACCTATGTATGGTTAACATGAGAATGTTCAATCGGCCTAATTTCAACACAGACGTTGGTCGGTTAGAAGTTGAATCACCCAATAGATCTGATTTTACAGTTTAGCCTGGTCCAAAATCAGGGCTGCGGTAATGTGCATGTGATTCTAATGTGGGTTATTATTATTTTTTTTCAAATGGTTATGTGTTCATCTTTAGTACTAGAGCCATTTCTGCTACCACGCAAATCTCTCCCTCCCTCACCCCTTCTTCAAATTGGAAGCCCTTGAAAGTAGGGTTTTCCTCGCTGAAATGTTACTACACTGAATCTCAGAAAAAACAGAGGAATGCAGAAAACTGATTCCAGATCTGCTCCTTTTCAGCGGATTTGCCTTTCCACAAACACGTCCTACATGCCACTAAAATTTCGAAGGTTTCCAAATTGTGAATCGGCAACACCCAAAATCTCACTGAGTGAGAGCTGTGCATGGCTAACACGAGAATATTTAATGGTCTAGTTTCAACATAGATGTTGGTTGGTTAAAAGTTAAAATCACCCAGTAGATCTTATTTTACGGCTTAGCCTGGTCCAAAAAACGGGCTGCAGTAGTATTCATGCAATTATAATATGGTTCGTACACTTGTATGTATTCATTTTCTGACAGTATCAATGTTTAATTTACTACTACTGCCAAATGCCAATGTTTTTTTTTATTGTCATCTCCATGATTATCTTTGTCATCATCATTGCTGTTGCTGCTATTGTTGTTATTGAGTAATGACCAAGAGCAAACCACTTGTATTACAATGCAATGCAACCCACATTATAGGGCCCACCTCAACCACCTCTCTTCATATTAGTTGTTTGGATTTGAAGGACCAATTCTTGATGGCATATTGAACACAACCATTGTACCAAGAACAAGAAAAATGAATGGTTAGAAGACTGTTCGAGCCATCTATTCAGTGGCTGAGGTCCTTTATGACATGATAATGTATATCAAATGAAGGTGGATTTTGAGATGCAATCCATGCTGCACTCTTCCTATCCAATTATCTGCCATGCATACAGGTCGGTTAAAGTAAGCCGTTGAGGATGAAGTGATTTCATTAACAATAATAATTCCAAATTTATATTCTTCTTTATTTTAGTAATTCCATTTTATATTAGGTGGTGAGAGGTGTAGTTGAAAGTCTCAAAATCATCACCCGCCAAGCAAGTTTGAGGGTGGCAGAATATGCTTTTCACTACGCGAAGGCCCATGGGCGACAAAAAGTTTCTGCCATTCACAAGGCCAACATAATGAGGAAGACTGATGGTCTTTTTCTTAAGGTAGGATGTGAAAGATCATAATTCAGCATAATTGTTTCTGTTTTCTATTTTCCCATCTTAGCAACGAACTTTCTTGATTTTATGTAGTGTTGTCGTGAGGTTGCTGAGAAGTACCCAGAGATATACTATGAAGAAGTGATCATTGATAATTGTTGTATGATGGTATGATTTAACTTTACTTTCTTTAAACTTAAGACGATTTAACAAAGAATGCTCTATAATAGCATGTTGATCATTGGGGGTCAAGTGCCATAACTCATACCTATGAAGCTTCATTCCTTAGTTATGGTTTTCACTGCCCAACTGGTCCATACAACAGTATCATGGATTAAACTCGGACTCGGCCCTAAATGAGTCGGGTCCTTTGGGACTCGGACTCGAATTATGGGACTTGGACTCAAATTATGGGACTCGGGCAATCGGGTGAGCCCCATAGGACTCGGGCAAGTCGCATGGGACTCAGCATGACTCATCCAAGTCAGATTTGGCCAACTATTTTAATTTTAAATTGGTAGACACGAACTCGGTCCGACTCAGCCCTAACTGAGTCCGGTCCCAAGTTCGAGTTTTATTTTTCCTTGAACAGTATTAATCAAGAAAACGAAAAGAGAAAAGAGGCTTATGGAGATAGTGGAAATTCTATGCCCATGATATCTTCACCGTTTCGATTTTTATATCATAAGTTGATCATCGTGGAAAAAGAATTAAAAATGCAGTTGGGACTTGAAACCAAAAGTTGGCTTTTGGCCTTGTTGCTACTCTCACAGTGTTGCTTGCTCTTTAACAGCTGGTAAAAAATCCAACACTCTTCGATGTTTTGGTTATGCCTAACCTCTATGGAGACATCATAAGTGACCTCTGCGCTGGCTTAATCGGTGGATTGGGCTTAACTCCCAGGTATTTATCTGTTGTTTCCATCATTGAGGGACTGTATATATTGTTTATTAATCCTTCTGACCCTTTTCATTCAGCTGTAATATTGGTGAGGGTGGCATTGCTCTGGCAGAGGCTGTGCATGGTTCAGCCCCTGATATAGCTGGCAAGGTGTGTATCAGTTTTACATTTGTTGTCCTATCTATGCATCTTTCTTCATAGGTATTGCATGCCATCAGACTGAAATCTCTCTCTCTCTCTCTCTCTCTATATATATATATATATATATATATATTGAATGGTTGCATCTAAGTATATTCACCCTTATGGATTAAAAATGATATGTAAATGGTACATTTGAGGAACACTTATATCAGTCCATTCTTTCCTTGGTGATTTCCATGGGGTCATGAATAGATGTTACAATCCCAGCCAATCGAAAGATGATGTTCACCAATTGAACGTTCTGGTTGTAAAATGGCACTGGTCAATGCATCAGGTGGGCCCTAATGTGCATAAACAGTGGATAGAACATATTTCGATGCTTCAGAACCTAGTGTAAATCCATTGGTTCAAAATAGCTACGTAGCGGCCACATCATTGGCCGTAGCAGTTGAGGCTATTGCGATTTTTGAAAATAGCAATGCTATTGTCTATAAGGCCTAGTAGAGCCAAGCTGATTTAATTTGAACTTTGAAGCACTATTTTTCCTATTTCTTCTCCTCAATAGTCTTTCCTTAAATTGTCTCTACCCTTGTATGGTTCCAAATAAAAAAAAGAAGAAGAAGAAGAAGAAGAAGAAGAAGAAGAAGAAGAAGATTGACTGCTATGCAAGATTCGATTTTTTAACCACTTAAAAAATCCACACCTCTATGCCACTGTGTATCGCCATAACTGCTACGTACCACCCACTACGTAGCATTTTTGGCCACTAGCCGTTATGCCCCTGCCGCTACGACTATTTTGATCCTTGGTGAATCATGGGGCTTGCCTGGTTAGCAGATGGGCAATATTTAAGTCGTGGTGATGATCCACATGGTGAAACTCCTAAGTTGACATGGTGCTACTTAGTGGTTGGCTGGTTGCTTTCATACATAATATGTAACACACACACACACACACGGCCATGATCCTATCCCACCTTGGGATGGGACCTAGGGGGATTTAAAGATCTGGGTGGGCCCCTCCCACGTATAAAAAATTAGCCCTATCTAATCATCCTAACCCTCCCATCCGAGGCCCACGAGTCTAGTCCATTTGCATGGGTGCAAACCCATGGGGCATGTTAAATATTTTCTTTGGGGGAGGGGGTGTTTTGGTCCACTCGGATGGATTATAGGTGGGCCCCCACTAAGAGTATGCACCATACACGGCGCACATGGGTTTATATATATTTCTATATATAAATATATATATATATATATGTATGTATACATCTCTTCTTTTTGCTGCATATGGTGGAATTGAACTCATGCACTCTCATTCATGCCCATGTCACCACACATGGTGGAATTGAACTCATGCACTCTCAGTCACGCCCATGTCACCACATATGGTGGAATTGAACCCATGTTGTAACCAGCTGACTGCAATTGATTCATCTAGTTGAAGTTTGTGTATTAGGGACTGTATTTGTTCTCTATTTAATTAGCTCTCTCGATTGACTGTTTCACAGAATCTGGCAAATCCAACTGCTCTGCTCTTAAGTGCTGTTACTATGTTGCGGCACTTGGAGCTCCATGACAAGGCAGATCGGATTCACAATGCAATTCTGAAAACCATCGCTGAAGGGAAGTACAGAACGGGTGACCTTGGTGGCACTTCAACCACAACGGAGTTCACAAAAGCAGTTTGTGATAATCTTTAAGTATGATGAGATTTTAGTTGGATTAAGTGACGCATAGTATACATCGCCTTCATTTTAAATAAGTTAGCCTCACTGCCACCAGATTTGCGTTGCTGGCATTATTGCTAACTTGTGAAGCTTAGAGAGTTCCAACTTAACTTTGCCCAATCATTATCTTCTTATTGTTGTACTGTAAGTTCTGTAATAAACTGCTCTACTGGTTCAGATGCATTTCCCCCCTTAAATTGAATTGGTTGTTTGTGAAAACCTCCCTGCTTCTGCTCTTTGTTAATAATTATAGCTTACATTAATTATCAAGTTACGGGGAAAACAGTAAAGAGGAATGACAATGCTTTAGGGCTAACTTGGTGTTGGAGCAACTGAAATTATGGGTAGGACTGCAGCATGTCGCTTTTGGATCACGAATTGCATACAAATCAACTGTGGTATGTTCTCTTGTAAAGACAGATTACTAGTATATTTGGAGTTGCAGGTAATCTTAGTACTAGCAACCAAGCTCCAAGGATCCAAATGGAGCCTTAGGGGTCTATATAATTTTATTAACCTACCATGGCTAAAACGTGGTTAAAACAATGATTCTGATGTGATTCCATGTGCCCGCACAATCTTAATGATACTCTTGTTAAATTTGTTGCCTTGGTAAGGAAATGTTTATGTGGCATGTTTTCTTCCAACGGAAAAAGGGGAGAGATGGAGGATATTTAGATGGAGATGTTTGTTTCTTGGTGAGGCAATGTTTGGTAGTAGTTTCACTTGCTCTGTGTCGAATTGAAGTGTGATTTTTCAAAGTGAGATTTCTTTAGCTTTCTGGATAAGCAGATTCAGATGCAGATCCAAGAGAAGTGGATTCAACAGTACTACAGATGCATTTCATCACACTGATTGTTCCTCAAACCGAAGGATGGAATTGGAATACTGAACATGCTTTCAGGTAGCAGATGCCAAATGGTAAATTAGGAAATGAGCAATATAAGATTGTTCCGGTTCATTGATATTGGATAAAGACATGGGGCAGTGATTTCTCGATTGTGCCCTATCCATCCATGACAGAGACAATCCTCACTGAACATCAGTCATCACCCAAGTGAAAACCAGGACAGCAAAATAAGCGCCTTATCCAGACTTCACTTGTCAGGTGAGCCTAACGCCAAAGCAATTGGGTTCTCACACATCAACTAAAACAAAACACAAGTGCTAAGCCAAAAATACAGAATTTAGTTAAGTGAAAATTCTAAAAAAAAAAAAAACTCTTTATATCATTTTGCAGGGGACCTTTGCTGCAAGCAATTTCCATCATTCCCCATAGAAAACGGGGGTAAATTAATTGTGTACAAATTACAACAGCCAATAGAATTACTTGATCAAGAGAGACAAGTCATGAGAACAACAGTATCATCCATTCAGAAGACGTGCAGCAACCTATTGGCTCACAAGTCAGCACTGAGACGATGCTATTGTGGCTTGTCTGACATGACTTTGTAAAAGGTCTCATCAAATGAGTGGCCAGATTTATCACCAACTGTTTATATTCTACTGGATCTCCTTCCATCGAGTTAGAGGCCGCTTGAAAGAGCGGTTATGCACATTGTAATGCTAGCTTAGGAGTCAATATCTGACAATGGTATTCTCCAGTAATTCCATGAGTTAAAATCCTCCTGCAAAGAAACACTGACATCAGGTGCCTCAATCTAATGGTTAAACGGAAGAGAATAAGATTGCATAGAAAGGAAAGTTACATAATTTACAACACTGTATGTTTGGGACGAGTAGTAAAAGAGACCCAACTCTCGAGTACTATAATATGTGGATTTGATGGCCTCAGGACCTGTGCCCCATCTCTCTCATATTAGATGATCAGCATCCATCCAGTAAACCAGAACAATGCTATCAATGCTCTACATCATCCAATGGGAAGACCTTTGTCACATCTCCAATCCACCACGAGGTTCACCATATCAACTCATTGGTTAAGGTGACCAAAGGGTCCCCACCACATGTAAATTTGTTAAAGAAAATGCTCAATTGAATGTCGTATCATCAACAAAACCATCATCAAAGCCTTACCCATCAATATGAAGTCAGCTTAATGACTTCTAAGTTTTCACTCAATCTTATTTAATGTCATGCTCTTGGTAACACCACAAGAGATTCATGATGTCTTTCCACACTACTACTTCTCGGGCATTTATTGGTTTACCCCTTCTCCTAGTTCCTTGAACTTGTACCCCATCAATTCATTGCACAGGGAAAGTAGTTCCTCAAAATAAATAGTGAATTTTAGGCCTTGTTTGGTATCTCTACTCTTATTTTGATAGAGCCATCCAAAAAAGAGCCATAAAAAACAGAGGCTGAAAGCAGAAAACATGTTTGGAATTACACAGATCTGTTTTAAATAGATTGTTTGGTACACCCTCTAATACCTCTTATTTAGAAGGGTAGTTTATGTCATAAAGTAAAAAAAGAAACTTACAAATATCCCACACTGACCGAAGGTAAAGCAAACAAATCTCTTTTTAGATTGAAGCCTAAAAAAATAAAAATTTACTTCTACTCATCAGCACCAAAACATTGAAATGATAAATCCCAGGCAAACATTACACAGATAAACACACTCAAAATTCAACATGCAGCAAAAAGAAATCCAATCTAATTCTATATCATCAGATTTCCCTATACATTTCATATCCACAAATTCAACCACCAAGTCCAGATCGGTGGGGCCCAGCTGATGGAGATAGCAGTGGTATTGGAAGCATCTGGCCATCCGTTTATTTGGGTGGTGAGGAACACCGACTAGATGGGATCAGAGGAAGAGTGGATGCCGGATGGGTTTGAGGAGAGGATGAAATGGAAGGGCCCGATCATCAAGGGGTGGGCCCCACAGGTGATGATCCTGGACCATCCGGCCGTTGGTGGGTTCGTGACCCACTACGGGTGGAACTCAGTGATTGAAGGAGTCACTGCTGGGGTGCCGATGTTGACCTGGTCAATGTATTCTGATGAGTTCTACAACGAGAAGCTGATCACACGTGTGCTTAAGATTGGGGTGGAGGTGGGGTCACGTGTGTCTAACTTTGAAAGTAGACCAGTCATTGGCAGAGAGGAGATTCAGAGGGCAGTGGCCCAGTTGATGGACGGCGGAGATGAAGCCAATGAGAGGAGGAAGAGAGCGAAGGAGCTGGGGGAGGTTGCAAAGAGGTCTGTGGAGAAGGGTGGGTCATGTTATATGGACTTGGATTGTCTGATCGAGGACCTGAAGGATGTTCGTGAGAAAACACAGAGGCAAGGGGGGCAATGGCTCTGCCGGAGTCCTCCCTCACGTGGTTGGTTTGCGTCAACGTGGCGTTGCAAATGGCGATGGCGATCAAGTACCCATCGACTCATGCTTTTGCCTTAGAAATTTCATATCCTTTTTGATGTCTTTGGCTGATGGGGTTTTTTCCCTAAAAATCTCAGACCTTTCTTGAAACTGAGGCTTCGATCCTCTTCCTATTGTGCGTTTAGATCTTCTTCTCTTTCCCTTTGCTCTTTCTCTTTCCCTCTCCTCATTTTCCTCTCCTGTCCGTCTCCCGGTATGGGCGTTCAGAGAAAATGGGTTTTTGTTGTGAGCATTTTCGGTGTCAATAAATCACCGTCTATGGGTATTTTTGTCCACAAAAGTAGCTTCCGCCTCTACTATTCTCAGACTCCATGCCTCTGATTTTCACAGGACCAAAATGGGAGCATCTCGTTTTAAGAGGATGCTCCTCTATTTCTCTAAAATAGACAGAGGGTAACATGGTGTGCCAAACGCTTTAAATTTTCAAAACTCTGTCCGTTTTAGACGTTTAGACAAATAGAGGGTAAAAATAGATTTGCCAAACATGCACTTAGTGTCCCAGTGAAAATGATAAATCTTGGAATCCAGTAACAAAACTCACCTGCTCAGCCAATGAAGTGGGTGGGAACATATCATTCACAAGTTTGTGCAAGGAGGTGTATGACTTCACATCAATGCAGTGATTGATAGCTACCTCACCCTGCCAGTTTAGATGAATAATTTAAAACAAAAGAAAATTTTCAGCGTTCATCAACATGGTGAAGCAAATGGAAAAATACCTTTGGATTAATGATGAATATTTTTCCCTTTGGAATACCAATCTTTCGATAGCTGAGCTCATCAGTGTCTCTATTCCCAAAGCCCGCATAAAAGGGGTTGTAATCAGAAGGGAAAAGTGCTCTAATATCCTGTCAAATTAGAGTTCATTGAGTCCTTAAAAATAAGTTGGTGCTTAGCAATGCAACAACAAAAGGTTTGCCATAACTACAAAGTTCACCTTTCATTTTCAATTAGAAATGTCTTCAGTGACACTTCCATTACCAAAAAAAAATGAATTCCAGGTTTAATATACCCTTCAGATCCATATCAACTGGACCTATTTACCAAACTTGGAACCTTGTAGGCTCTTATTTTTAATTTTCTGGGAACACATCATCAAGCACTGGTTTAAGGAGAGGATGGAGCTCGGAAATCCTTAATAACTCAGCGTAATGCTTCTAGCTTGCCACTCTGGCATTCAGTAGAGTTACTTCTATTTATTTCTTCTAATATCTTTCATGAGTGGTTCAAAAAAATTTCACCAGAGACTAAATTCACTGGTTACCACACAATCCAAAGGTTTGGTGTTTTATTTCAGTATGGATGCAGATTACAAGCAAGCAAAGATACTAAGAATTATCATAGATACTATTATAGATACAACAGAAATAAATTAATTCTCTATCCAAATAAATGATTGATAAGTACAGAAAATCTTACCTCTAAGCATGCAATCTTGAACTCATGAGGCGCTCTTCGTATAACTGTCACCAATATATCATTCATTATAATCACATCATCAGAGTGTTATTGCATCAATATAGGGTCAGCAAAAAGAGTTCTACTCTAAAATTCTGAACAGGCTATGACCAAGAAAACCATCTAAGGAGCCATGCATGTCTTGTCAGTTGTCACCAATAAAAAATAAATTCCCAAATCAAAGGTAAAAGTAACTTAACTGACAGAGTTAGCATCACAATGCAATAGAGTTATGATATACCATGAGATAAAGACGCTTGCCATAGTTGATTGGAAACAGCAGCAATAATGATGTTCAACCCTCAACACATGCAAATAAGCAACACCTTAATGGATGATATAACTTTGAAAATATTGGAACAAATTTATTTTCCTTCATAACTCATTTAGAAAAGAAAAAAAAAAACAAAGCATGCATGACACACCTTGAATAGTGCAATTACCAGAAACTGCAAGGAGTTGAGCAGAATTTTTTTTTTTTTTTTACAGATCGGTAACAAAACTTTCATTAAAAGGAAACAGGAATACAAAGATAAGACAGCATCAAACATCGAAGGGGTACAAGAGCATTGTATCCCATTCAACCCCACATTACATAATAACACCCACCCAAGGAGAAGCCCTATCAACCCCCTGGGAGTTGAGCAGAAGTAAATGTAGAAACAAAGTTTAGGGCATTCATATTAAAAAAGGGGGAAAATTAAAGGCCCGGTTTCTGAGGAATATGTCAAATAGTTTCATTACTGCTTCAGATTTAAAAATGGACAGCCAAACTGGGAAACCACACGAGCTCCAGTCTTCAACTAGAAGGCATTGATATAGATCACTGAGGCCCAGTGCACAAAACTTCCACACAAAACGCATATAAATTTTTTGATAGGTCACAAGACTCACAACTCAAACATACAACCTTGTGGTTGTAACAACGAGCACTTTTCAACTGCCCTACAGGCTCTTCTTTTTGGCACATGAAGGATGAGGATAGGAAGTTGGCTTGGTGTAAAGATATGTCCTGTTTGATCCATGCAGCAGAAATTCTGAAAGGCTCTAGGAAAAAGCGAACAATTCTACACAGGAAAATTAAATGCTTTGTCATCTAAATCAGTCTCTTCTGTCCATTAAAAAAGATGGTAGACCAGATTTAGCAACTGCATATAAGAGCAGATCCCAAAGTTATGGTGGGAAGGGGAAATTTTTTTTTTTTGCAGTCGAAAGCAGGATGGGACTTTCAGATGTATGAATTTTGAAATCTTCAAGATAATTTTATCTTTTAAAAAAAACAACCATTTTCTTCTTTCGTGACAGGCTTTTTTTCTTTTTCTTTTTCTTTTCTCTGTGGAGAAGGAAACAGTTAATAAAAATAATTAGGAAACAGCAGTAAATAAAAGATACCCATTCATCAAGTTGATGGAGAAAAGAAAAGGCATTACTGGCCCTACAACAATTCTGGACCTACATACCAGGCATCTCATGAAGCGCTTATTGGAAACTCCATCAGCTTTCTCACTAGTATCTCTTCTAACATGCGAAAACTGAACCTTGATGTTCCCTATGGACTCCCTTAACTAAGTGAGGTTCTCCAAGGTTCCCTTTTTTCTTTTTTTTTTTGGTTCCTCCTAGGAATAGTAACTCAATGTTGGCCAATCAGGAAACAACACATGCAAGAAAAGAGTGTAGTAGAGATGAGAATGTTGAGCTAGGTGTGGAGTAAAACTAGTAAAGATAGAATCATGAGTGCATTTGGGACATTTGGAGTATAATCAATAGGTGATAAATTAAGAGACTCATATGAGATGGTTTGGTCATGTCTACCACATGTCAATGATGGTGCCAGTGTGAATCTTTTCTATGCAAGTTGATAGCCCCTCAAGTGAAAAAGGGTAGGGCCGAAGAGGACATGAGCAATCCATCCTAGGACTTGCCCAGTATAGACTTGAATAGCTAAATAGGATTCATGTATCTAACCCCAACATAGTTGGGACAAGGTTTCCATGATGAATGGTAACATGAATTGAATCTGCAAACCCATGGCTGCAACACTGAGCACCTTCTGACTGTGCAATGGGCTCTTGTAAAGAACCTCCAAAGTTCTTTAGAAACATTTTTGCCCATGCTATATCGTTTAGTGAGTTGCCAACAATGACAAGTCCAGACCAATAAGTGTCACAGGATACAGATTACCACACTTCCTTCTAACGCACTATCCAGGTCCTGAGAAAGAAAGAATTAGCTCAACCTTCTTGTTCTAGATCATCCCTCCAATTGTTAATGGGCCTGGATCACCCAACTGGCCTCTTTCGAATTGGCAGCAAAAATTATACCACTTCAGATGGAGAGAATATATTGGAAACAGTTTCCCTAACAGTTTAAGTGAACTAAACTAAAATAGAACCGAAAGCAGTGAAAAAACAAAATTAAAAAAAGAAATGAAAAAGAAGCTACATAGGATTTCCAAAACCCTCCCTCCCTCCCTCTATACCTGCCCCTGGTTTAGATATAAATTCAGCCTCCTTGGTGGTCTCTTTTTCCATTGAGCGAATTTGAGCATAACAGTGCAGCCCCCTCTGGGGATTGGAATCACAAAGAACAGCATTCGATGAATCTCCTTCAATCATTAATTTTCCAACAAAAGCCTTCAAAAAACCCTAAAGGCTTCTCTAGTTCCTAGCGTCTCTGCCTCATTTGTGTTCTTGACAGTTGACACCATGTGCCAAGAACAAAACCACATTTATATCACCTGTCTCATCATAAGGAGCCTTATTGTCCCAACAGGTCCAGTTTTCATCCAGTACGGTGTGAGCCCTGATCACAACTGGGTTGGGTCCAATTTATATTTGATCAAAGTATAAAAGTATCAATATGATAACCAAACCTTGATGATTCGCACTATAGCCAATGTAATTAATACCAAATCAACCAAAGGATTAATCAGTCCAACAAGAATCAAGCATGAGATAACATACAACAACAATTGTGGAAATAGTTAGTGCCTTTAGTTGGTTTCAAGCATAACACCCAACAGAATAAGTGCCACAACATGATTAAATTAACCTAAGGAGTTTCAACGACATTTAATGACAATCCAAAGGATTCAAAAATCTCACACTATAAATCCCTTATGCCGCCATCAATGCTTCATAAAGGAAAAGGCAATTTTAGATTTAAAAAGAAATATGTTCTAATCCACACAATGCCACTGTAAAATATTTTCCTACTGGTGGAGGGCTGAAGCCTTGAAGAACTTTTCTGAGGGATACCAAAAAGATGGAGACCATTACTTTCATGGCCACCACCAATTGTCTTTTTTTTTTCTTTTTTGACCAGTGCACCACCAATTGTCTGCCCATTTCCATTTCTTGAAAGACACAATGAGAAGGGAAAAAGCAATACAAACATTATGTGACTTCATTTAGATTACTAATGGATGAAAAGTCATATTAAAACTAATAATAAAAGAGAAAGGAAGAGTAAGGTAAATGCTAATAGATTCTTCACAAAACTGCGTAAATGATCCATTTATGACTCAAATACTACTATGTGAGGAAGGTTCACATATGACAAACTGTGACCACATATCTGTCACGTAATCCCTAAACTTGAATCCAGGATAAAAGATGGATCGGCAGTGGAAGTAGATGGAAGATGGGTGGCCGATGCACTAGAAGACGAATACAATGTCACAAATGGTGAAGTACGCTCTAAAACTTGAAGCCAATGACAAAGGCCCACAATCTCATCATTGGCACCATAGTAATCAAATTGAGTTCATTTAGGCTAAATTGGCCGAAACTATTCGGTTCAGTCGGTGTACCAAACCGAACAAACCCCCATTGGGATTGCTCAATCAAAACCTGCATTTAAGCTTCAGATTCCTTGATCTAAAACAGGCCAAAATTCCCTATTTCAGCTAAATTGCATGTAAATGTTTTTCCCCCTAATTTTAATATCATTGAAAAAAAGTGCTCCATTCAGGTAAAAAGCCAAGTTCTTTCTTGGCCTCTTGTGAATGAGAAAGAGATCCCCCCCTCCCCCCTCTCGCCCTTCCCTTCGCTTCCCTTGTCCTCCTATTCCTCCTCAATCACATATTTATATAGTTTTGGCCTACTTTTTTCTTTAAATATATAGTTTGTTTAACCTTTTCACCATTTTTGAAATCTCTCTTTAAATTGTTAATATATTATTTTTTTTCATAACAGAACTCCAGAATGAAGCACAGAAATGTCAAATCATCTGGAATGTTTCAATCCGGAGTCAAATCAAAAGTGTCTGAAATGAAATTGACAACTATGATCGACACTCTTGTCTTCCTTGATATTGACCCACTGGTAAGAGCAATGCCTCCATTTGTATTAGACTTGGCTGAATAAGCAATTGCATTGCAAATAGGTCTGCTCACCAAATCCCAACAGGTCTCCGAGTGTGCTTATACCTACAAGAATGCGAGCAATGAAGCGTATCCTTGCCTATAATGGGTGGTCTGCCACGACCATGTCCACCACCACTCCGGCCACCTGTACCACCTCCACAGCTGCTTTCCTGGCCTCACCATGACATCCAGCACCAACAATCCTAGCTAAAGCCTACCTGTCTATAATCACTGTAGCGGATGATAGAACTAGCATCACCAGTTGTTGATTGACTTCAGTTTGGATAAGGGTAAAACTTTTCCTGATGCTGGCTTAAAATCTGCATTCATACAGGCTCATACTAAGGGTTCCATCCATCCAACAGTCCACAAATATGTTGTGCTGTGCCTCCATCTCACTCTTTAGTTTGTTTTTTCATGCAACAAGAATGAATGGACTGATACATATTCAATTCTATCCACATGCCCTGGAGCTTAGCACAGAAGTCCCCTAGGGACTGTACACCCATTTTAAGCTGAGGGATGCTTCTGACAAGGTGGTAAATGTGGACACTATTTTTCTTTTGTGCATATGCCGCAAATATGGAATCACATGACTCCTATGCAGTCTGCAGTCTTACAGTGAGAAAAGCTATCTGCGAAAACATTTTTCATGAAATTAAGAATCCAAATCATTACCAACGTATTCTCAACTACCAAATTCCCACACTTTGGATCATCAATTGGTGGTTCTTTGACGCTACCAAGTACCATGTATGTGACCAAGCCTCCTTGTCCCATCAGTTACCATCTAAGCAGAAAAAGGTCACTCTGTATAATTTTTTTTTTCCATCAAACAAGTTTATTGTAATCATAGCGTCTGGATCAACGGTTACTGAAATTGGGTTCCAATGGAATCCACTCACCCTTAAAATCCATTCAATGAGATATAGGTTTATCAAATACACCCAAACCCACCAAGAAAAACATCTATGAGGTTTAACACTTCAACATCTTAGAAATCACAAAAAACCAAATAAACAACAAACAAAAACTCAACTAATTCCATAAATTGCTGATGAACCTCAAATAGCAGAAAACTACACTCTTTTCTACCATCAACCCTAAGGTGCTGACATCAGCACACACTTGGTTGAGGGGGTGATATGGCCGCCATTCATCAAGTAGAGACTTCCTTCTTGCTTTTCTTAGTGTTTTCTACCTTCTAGCAATGCTTTGATACTAAGTTGAAAGGATTAAAGTAAGAAAATTTAAGTGATTTTAGAAAAAAGAAAGAAAAAGTTATGAAAGCGGATGAGAGAGAGAGAGAGAGAGTACCGGCTATCATGTTTGACTGGACAACCCCAACACCACCCCCTCCCCCCCGCCCCCCCCCCCAAACCAAACCCCAACCCACCCACCCACCCCCACCACACCCCCTCAAAAAGTTGATTTCATTGAAACTTTGAATATTTGGAAAGAAATGCACCGCAATTTCTCAAAATTACAAAAATGTCCCTGCAGTTTTATAAAATTACAACCCAAGCCCGGTACAACAGAAACAAACAACAGAAACAAATTGTAAAATAACCCTGTATTAACCTTCAAAAGATATATATTTATTAACATATGCTTGTATTGCTTCTCTTCCCATCTTGTCATACTGTACTTCAAAGAACACAAGGTTGCTTCCATTTTTTATCATCATTATCTCTTATCCTTAATAGATATTTTACTCATTAAGAAATGTAATGAAGGATGGATCGATGAGGAGTCTTCAAGCACATCTTGGAGTTGCCAACGGAGTCTTCACACAAGACTGGACCCCAACTCAAGATAGGAATAGAGAAAGGCACTCATTCCTTCGTTTCTTGGGAGAACCTTTACAGCCTTTATAGAGAGTATTGGCCAACAATCTTGGCTCTCAATTAGAGATTATAACTTCTAATTAGAGTAGTCAACAATCTTTGACTAAATTAGAGATTATAATTTCTAATCAAGGATCCTAAAGAAATTGACTAATGCCTTTCTAAATTTAAGCAGATCACAATAAAGTTGATTCTCTCAGGACAAACCTTCCCGTTTGGTAACTTTACATGTAGAACGAAGTGAGGTGAAGCCTCAAATCAAGAAAGAATAAAATATAAGGGGGTTAGATGGTCTTTTGTCCTTAGTGGCTTGATAAGGAATCTTTTTGACTTTTTGTGTAAAAAGAGGTTTTTTTTTTTTTTTTGTCATTTAGTGGATTGAAGATGTTGCTTTTTGATTTTTTTTAAAAAAAAAGGGGGGAATTTTGAATGTGTACTTTTGATATGACCCCCTAGCCCTTTCATGTCTCGCAAATGGAGGTTTTACTTCACCTTGACTTTAATAGTAAATTACCAAACAGGAGGGAGGGGTTTTTGAGTTCTATAAAGTCATCATTTTCAAAAACAAAACTTCCAGAGGGGTCATTTGTTTGCACTCATTCACATATGTAAATGATTACCATGCATAATGGTTATGCATCATAACATTTATTTGCGCTCATTCATGCATGTGGTGTGTAAATGAGGTGTGAAAAATAGTGTAAATAAGGCCATTTACACACCAAAAATTTCAGACCTACATAGGTGTGAAAGAGATTCACGCCCCTTATGAAAAAAGGTGCCGATACAGTCTCTTAAACATGGTGATTGCATTCTTGTGGGGCGCATCGACTACCTTTATTTTTTCTAATTCCCTTGGTCCCCATATTTGTAATCCAAACCATTCATTTTGTTTATTGAACTAAATCCAGAAGCTTGAAGCTGATTATCTCAAATCTTCATAGATTTTGAGTAATTTGTGAAAAAGTCCCAACCCATAGCTCTAATTTTCTACACTTCTGTGTACCCCACGATTCATGATCCGAACCGTTCAATATTCTTTTACTGATGCTAAATATTAGGGCGGTCTTAATTCTTCATGGATTATGATAAATTTGTCAAAAACTTCCAAAAGATTCAAAAGAGTCTAAAACTATTGGATGTAATCATATACTCATGTGAAAACGGTGATTTTGACAAACATGTAACGTGTTTAGCATGTGTAACATTTGCATTTGTAGCATTTACATATATAAATCTCATTTTCTATCACATTTGTAAAAGAGGCCAGACGACCCCCTGAAATACAAGATTTGACAAGTGAAATGATTGCCCTTATTTAACATGTCATTAATTAATTAATCACAAGTTACGGCCCGTCTTAGTAGACTGGTCACTGGGCATATGCTGGTCTTCCTAGGCATTGTTTTATAAGTCTTCCTGGTAATATACTGGTCACCGGGCATTGTTTTATTTAACATGACAAACATTGTTTTATGGTCTTCCTGGTCACTGGCCATCGCCTGCATCAAAAATGGTTCCTACATATGTTGATCTACATTTATTATTCAATTATATTTCATTTCATGGCTACTCACAAGCTTTTACTGCATAATTGGAACTCAGAATAGGTTAATTTAACTAAGAAACCATCATAAATTGTCAATGATAAAAGAAAAAGCGCACAAACTTCACTTGAGGAATAAGGCATCACCTTCTCGGTACAATGAGGGAAATAGTCCATCAGGAGAGAGGACAACAGGCCCATTAGGTAATGCTTTTCCATCCTGCAGTATCAGCAGTGAGTAAGCCTACCCAACAAATGAATGCATCACAGCTATTTCAAGCACAACAGAAGTCCTCTGCCCTCTTGTGTTATCCTAAGCGTGACTCTTAATGATCTACAAAAGAATCAAGGAACCAAGCACTAGGGGAGAAAAAAGGGAACCAGCAACCCACCACCAGTGCTAGAACCTAAAATTTGCATGGCCACAGAATGGCCAAGTCAGAATTGATTATATTTGGCAGACTTCACTATTTCTATTGAAGTGCCAATCACATTACTAAGGATATGAATAACTGTTGGATGCGGCATCAGATGGTCAGAAATAAATGAAGCAATTTCATTCAAGTACCTGTTTCAGATTAAGAAGAAAACTTCTGGTCAAATATGCCTGAACAATTGCACGCGCACTCAGAAAAAGCAATTGATAACCGTTTTCCTGCATTCAAATGAAACAGGGTACAATTAAGAGACTGCAAAAGTGAACCTCTCGTGCTGGAAGATAAAAATGTTATGGGATTAATCTATTTGTATAATTATCTGATAAATTACTTGAAAACTCATACTGCCTGCCAAAAGACACTACATAGATTGAATCCAAATAAAAGCAACAAGGTAGCCAGAGGCAGAGCCTGATAAATTTTAATAGTCTGGAAATATCAATCCAGATAAGCAAATTAATTTCCATTATTTTTTCCCTTTTTGATCATTTCAACTCAAGGCATACAATAACTCTGAGAATAAAAATATAATTTGCAGGATGTACCCATGTGACAAGGCCACCCATTTTATTCACTCATACAAAATTATCGTGAAGGTTTTTTTTCAACACATTTCATCTCTCCAAAATTTAGAATCAAATTCTTTTTCATTCTTCCTTTTCTTTTCTTTAAGAGCAACCACAAAAACGAAAAGGAAAAGCAAAAACCAGATCAAACAGCGTAGCTAGTACCAAAATATGTTCCTAGCGGGCGCTGGATAGGCATATGGTACAGCATTTCCATGAAGTGCCACAAAGAGAACCAACTTTTAGTTTCAAGTGTCAAACACATACAAGCAGGGGTTACAAAGGGTTCCACTGCGAAAAGTAAATGGAATGACCACCAATACAATTATAGATTCAGATTAGGATTCCCAACATTCAGATCATGGCCTCTAGATACTTTGCTGCAGAATGATTCAACAATTAAGCTTTCGAGCAGCACTGCTATGTGCCGAAAATAGACCTTGATGCCTTTTTCAATAGAAGAGAAGGGGCAAAACAAGAGTAGAGACAGGTGGAGATTATAAAGTTGGTGCAAGCATGCTCAGAGCTAGCAAAATAGCCATGGTCCACAACCCATGAAGCCCGGATACTTGTACAAGCCCAACGTATCCATATTGGACCGATACAACACTTGTATTGGTACCTGATACTGCACCGATACTTCTAGAGAACAAGTTTAACATATTCTACTTATAAAGTCCTTTATTTCATATAGTTCTTTTAATAATTTTACTTCTCTCCATTAAAAATTCTAGAAAGGGATGAAAATAATAATAATTTCATTGATTAAAAAATGATCAAAAGAAAAAATTAGGACAACAGTATCCATATTCGTGTCCTAGATTTTCAAAAGCGAGAAGTCATATCCCCCATCCCTACATCGATGTCCATATTGATATCCATATCTAGGCATCATAGTCCACAGCATTGTGCAAAGACCATAAGAGTTTTCTTTTTTCCTTATTTATAGTAGAGGTTATATTTCATGTTAAAAAATATCCATTTGGAAAGAGATGTTGATTGAAACTCTAAAAATTAACAAGTTTTACATATGGAGGCTCTCTCTCTCTCTCTCTCTCTCTCTCTCTCTTCATTTTTCTCCACAGAGAATATGGATTATGGAAGATATTAAAGAAACCAAGAAGCAACAACCCAATGGCCATGTGCATGCTTGTGGTTTTTTTTTTTTTGGTGCAGTGGTTTGGGGAGTCTTCTCTCAACATTCAATTTCTCATAATTTTCTCGATTTTTACATTTTCAAGATCTTACTATTTTTTTCATTTAGTTATGATTAAAAATATTAAGTATTCAAAGTCAGAGTCTTGACTTACATGACCTAGTCATCAAGACTTAAGCCACTCCTCATGACTCAACTTGGCAGGTTTGAATTAAGTCAAAATTTTCACACCATTTTTTTTTTTTTGGAATGTTAACCACCCGCATAATAAAAATGATAATTATAAGCTCAAAAATAAGTAGAAGACATCTAGAAGAACAAAATTACATCCCATAAAATGAGTAATGATCTCCTCTTAAGCAAGAAGTCCATTGCCATCAGATGCATCAATTGCCTCATTTTGAGGTTGAGGTAGATGCTTTACATTTCTTTTTAGTCTTCTCTAAAACCAAGAAAGGAAAACCCAGACTCACCCATTAGTTTGTTAAGCACTTTGTTATGGATTTACAATGGCTCCAACTTTCATAAGCACAATGGAGATTTTGAGTTTTTGTTACTTAGCTAGAAACAAGTTCAAATGATAAGAAAGACAAAAACAACAGAAACAAGAAGATCGATAAGTAACCAAATGGCTCCAACTTTCATAAGCACAATGGAGATGTTTGAGTTTTTGTTACTTAGCTAGAAACAAGTTCAAATGATTAGAAAGACAAAAACAACACAAACAAGAAGATCGATAAGTAACCAAATGTCTCCAACTTTCATAAGCACAATGGAGATTTTGAGTTCTTGTTACTTAGCTAGAAACAAGTTCAAATGATAAGAAAGACAAAAACAACACAAACAAGAAGATCAACAAGTAACAAACATATCAGTTTACCTGATAAAGAGCATACCTTAATTGCAGAAAAAAGATGCGCTACTCCAGACTGTGTCCAATCTTTCCCTACCAGAGGCATGACTTGTCCTAAGACATCAGACCTAAAACGTACCAGAAAATGAAACCAAATACTGCATCATTCTTTTGGCTTTGGAACTGCTAAAATGCTAATAGTTACGTCAAAAGAGGGAAAAGAAAAGCTTAACAACTAAAAATGTGGCAGAAACAACCTTCCAACTAGTTATAAATTTCAAAAACAATGAACGAAATCACCATAAGTCCAATTGTCCTTTTCTTTTAGCTGCTAGCTGCTGACTGCTGAGATGGTTTGCATCATTCTGCTTAATTTTTTTTCATAAAATGGAAGCTGGTCATCTACTATGTTCAAGAAAATGCACAAAGATGCACTTGGACAGGTACATGAACACACATGAGCATTTGATCTCTAGTCAGGACAATACTTAATGTCTTGATGTGGTACATCGCACTTGATTAAATTCAACATGGTTTCAATCTCACAATTCTTGACGACTTGGTCTAAAGAGTTCTCTTCTCTGCTCAGTTGAGTGAGAGCTCACTCTTGTTTTATGCGTTGAAATTCTGAATTTGGCCCCTAAATATTATGAAGCATGATTGGAACGCCCCACCCCACACGCATGCATGATATTGTCTGCTTTGTCCCATGGGCCTCACTGTTTTGTTTCTGGTGGGCTGCAAGATAAGGGTGCAAGCTCTACATATAAATCCCAATCACTTTCCTCTTTATAGTTGATGTGGGACTCAAGGCGTCACAATGATTGTAAACCAGGTTTCATAGAAACATAAACCACAGTATGTTGGATGAATAGTTAACAACAAGTTCTAAAACATTAGACGGAGAAATGGTATTTCACCAACATGACAAAGAACACTTGGCTAAGGAAAGGGTAGAACAAATAATGATATGAGGATGGGAAAGCAATGACGCACACATACACAAATCCACTAGCACCCACAGTGGTTGATATATGTTCATAAGTTCATATCTACGGGTCCCACTTGGATGCATATAATCACAGTTGTCCGATCTAGTAAGGCGTCCAGATGCCCAATAACCTGGTTGAGTTGAGCAGGAAACTCGATGGGAAGACTAGGTGGGTCTAAGAGATAACTTTTAAATATATATATTTTTATCGGTAACTAAAACTTTCAATAAGAGAAGGAGAGAATACAAAAAGAAAAACAAAAAGAGGCAAGAAAACAAGAAAAGATAAAGAAAAGAAAAGGAGGCTAAAGGGTACAAGAGCATTGTACCCCACCCATACCCCAATTACATAATAAAACCCTCCCAAGGATAGATTCTCTCCACCCCCTACTTGGCTAGTGCATCAGCCATACAGTTGGTCGTTCTAAGCTGGTGACAAAAGACAACATTAATGGTAGTAGTGAAAGCTCGAATTTCATTAAAGAGGAATTGGAATTTCCAGGGAAAATGCTTCCTATTAGACACCCATGCAATTGCATTTGAGGAATCACTCTCCACAATAAGATCACCCTAGAAGCATCTCGAAAGCATCGGAGGGCTTCCAAACTAGCCAAAACCTACGCTTCATTAGAATCACAAACGCCCACACGCTTTGAGAACATAAACAAGACCTCCCCCTTGCTATTCCGAAGTACACCTCCAATTCCCGCCAGCCCTTGTTTACCTCTCGTAGCACCGTCCACATTAAACTTGAACACACCAGGAGAGGGAGGAGACCAAAGAACAACTCTCCTCACCTTACTTGGTCTGCATCCCATGCAAGCTTCCCAATTAAGACGGATATCATTGAGACTAAAATTGGAGAACTCTTTTCTAATCAAGGTCCATTGAGCGATCCTCCTAGTTATTCTATCAATCAACACCGAAAGGGAAGAAAAATCACCCCTAAAATCCTCTCATTCCTTTAAAGAGGATGCACAATATAGGAGAAAAATAGGACTTCAATAATCTTGAAACACGTTATCCCCTTTTAATACATTCATAATTAAAACTAAAAACCCAATGTAAGATTTTCTCCTCTCCCTAAATTATTCCATGACTTGTTTCAGTAAAGAATTGCATCTGTCATAGATCTACTTTTTTCTAAGTTGCATTGAGTATGTGTGTTGAATCCAATACTAGATCAAGGTGCTAATTCAGTAAACCTCAGAACACAAGATTTGTGGATTCAACAAAATATCTTAATAAAATTTAAATAACATGCAAAATTCACAATAACAAAAAAAATATTATACAATTGATTAAAACTTAAGTAATAAACACTTAATATTTTAGCTTAGAATAGAAAAAAATTCATAATAGACACATTAGTCAACTACAAAAACAGTGTTTTAGTTAATACTGGGAAAATCCATGGATGTCCAATATGTGTCCACTAATACATTTATCGTTTGAACAAAAAGATAACAGCAGCATAGTTTGGCGTAAATCCAAGCTAGTTCTCAAAAATATTAAATTCTGGTCTTAGGTGTTGCTCTGTAGCTCTATTCTTGGTCATAGATATATGAGAGAGAGAGAGGGGGGGGGGGGGGGGGTGGTGTGGTGTGTGGGGGGGAGGGAGGGAGAGATGGGGGGAGAGGGAGAGGGAGAGGGGACGAGGAGGGGTTTTTGGGGATTTTTTTATTTTATTTTTGGGGTTGTGGGGTGGGGGTGTGGGGGTGTGGGGGTGGTTAGGAATACATGTATTATATGTAGACCCATATTTCACCTTTTGTAGCTGCTCATGAGCCGGCCCCCTTCATTGTTTTTATCTTCTACAGTTGCTGTCGAAGGGTTTCAAGCCCTTGACGTCGACCAAATCCTTGCAGACGCTAATATCACAATGAACCCAATCTCTTCAGATATGACGCCAGTTCTGGTACTCAGTATTGCACCAATGCTTCCTATTTTCCGAAATTTCTAATAACCCCAGATTCCAGTCCTCCAATCAGGTATATGTTCGGCGCAAAGCTATTGCCTCCACCCAAACTTCTTTCTTTGGAGCCTGCTTCCTCACCATCCACTAATTTAGATCCATCAGAATGTCAAGCTCTACGTCGTTCTATTCAAGTAAGTAAATCGCTTGATAGAGATGGATTTTCTTCCTTATTTACCACTGTGGATTCTATTTACGTTCCCACCTCCCATAAGCAGGCTATAAAGGAAGATTGCTGGAAGCAAGCCGTGATTGAGGAACTTCCTACACTTGAAGCCAATCATACATGAGAACTTGTCCCTTGGTAAAAAAATGGGTCCATCATTTGGTGCAAATTGATGAATTCTATGAAAGTACAGGCCAATGGATCACTAGAATGATAGAGGGCCCACCTTGTTGCACAAGGCTTTAAACAAAAATATACAATAGATGACTAGGAGACCTTTGCATCAGTCACTAACATGACTACTGTTCATACTTTTTTGGTTGTCCCATCTATCCAAAAGTGGCCTCTGTACCAACTCGACATAAAAAATGATTTCCTCAATGAATGAGGAACTTCGCAAGGTTGTTCATATCTCTCCTCCTCCTGGGTAAGATTGTCCTTCAAGCATAGTATGTCATTTGAATAAGTCTCTAAATGGTCTCCTCCTCTGAGTATAGGAAGTGGGTCTAGGCCCAATGGGTTGGCCAACCTATTGTCTAGCTTGCATAAGCGGGCTTCGCAACGATGGTGACAGTATTTTAGCTTTGTGTTCTAAGCGTGTGGGTTGTATGGAGTCTAATGAGGCAGTGGTTTTGGCTATTTTAGAACCTCTTTGAATTTTTTGCATCCTTTCACTCCAAGGTTATGGTGGAAATAGGGTGTCAAATGGGCCGTGCCAACACGTTTACTCACGGCGCAGCCGTGCGACTGGCTGGCATGGCATGGCTCGTAAAAGTTCACATGCCGTGCCATGCCAGCAAGGCCTAGCTACAGGCCGTGCCTTCCACGGGCCGTTCTGTGTTTGGGGGTGCAGGGGCGGCGTGGTTATTTGTAGCCTTCCAAATGCTAAAATGACTTAAAATACCCAAAATATGCCCCTTTTTTTTACCGTTGGGAGGGGTAAATGGGTAAAATACCCAATATAGCTATTTTTTACCATATGGGCCGGGCTACGTTGTGCCATACCCTGGCCCAACACAGCTATGGCTGGAACAGGCCGTGCCTGTGCTGGGCCAGGCCATGACACGTTGACTAGCCTCTGGGCAGTCTGGCTCATTTGACATCCCTGAGTGGAAAGTGACTCTAGGAATGTGATGTCCTGGGTTTCTTCTTTGGCAAAGCCCCCTTAGAGATTCCAATTCTACTTCAATGAGATTAAGGTGTTGTCCTCTTCTATTTCTGTGGAGTTTCACCTCGTTCAGCAATCAGCTAATGGGTTTTGCCGATTCACTGGCCAAGGAATGGGTGGATAGAACCCTTCCTTTTGTTGTTTTATCGTTGTAACTTTCTTGTTCCTGTTCCTTTTCTTTTCTTTTTTTCCTTTTTGGTTTGGTCTTGTTGTTGCTCTCTTTTTGATGGCACATATAAGACTTTTATACCTCTCTCTTCCTCTTCCCTTTGTGGTTGGGTGATTTTCTTGATTGTATTCTTCTTCTTTTAATGAGAGTTATAGTTACCATTCATTCTATTTGAATGTGTCGATTGACATGTTACCATATTAGGTACAATTCGTCCCAAAGTCTAACACCAACTACTAAAAAAACAAAAACAAAAGGGTCTAACACCTCTCTTCATATTTCAATGCCACTTCATATGTTCACACCCAGGTTCTACAAACCACCCATTAGAACCCCCAATAACCTAGCTTAAGATCTTAAGATATTAAATTACAATATCAATATTCGGCTACAATCCATCTGCAACCATTAAGGTTGCCAACCTAGGATGTGGAGCCACCTAGTTGCAAGCATATCTCCTTAGTGAGGATTGGAAAGTGTCATCATAGAGTTTACCGAATGGGTCGTACATTGGGCCAATCTAATGATTGTAACCATCTAATTAAGAGGCCCCAAGTGCAATGATGATACGTACACTTATAAAATCATTAGATTTTGACTATGTGGACCACATTCACTAATCTATAATGAGACCTTTAAATCCCATCCATGCCCCCTTCCTCCACTTCTGCCCTATTTATTCACATGCATCCAGGTGAGCCTCACATCCAAGGTCCACAGTTTTAAAGCTTTGTATGATTTCGAGCCCAATCCAGTAACACATGATGAGACCTTTAAATCCCATCCTCAGCCCCACATCCAGGGTTCACAGCTATAGAGCTTTGTACTATTTGTAACCAAACATTACTATAAATAACAAAAGTACTTTTTATCAGCTACATTATAAGTTTTTCAGTTACTAGGTATGTCTGGATCTAGAATACAATCATAACAAACAAAAAACCAATTTAAACAACCAGGAGATTGTTCAATGTGGAATAAGTCAAAACATGTCAAGTATGATACAGCTGTGGAAGACTGTACAACTAATTTGAAAGCATTAACTTACAACAGAAGTCTAGCACTACATTTCGCTGGTTTAAAAGAAATTATTCAAAAAAAAAAAAAAGCAGCTCCAATATATCCAAGTAAGTTGCTACCAAAACCAAACTAAAATGAAGACAGAGAAATAATCTAATAAGAATTACTTGGTAATAGTCCCATCGACATCAGATATAACTATTTTTGCATTCCACTTCCACAAGTACATATGTGCATCAACCTGTTCCAAAATATTTGTATCAAGCAGTTAGCATGTATAAGGATAACAGAAAGAAGATGACACTAGTTTTCATCCTCATCACTTAAACACTAAAGTGTGTAGGAAGTAGCATACCTGTTGCTTTCCAAGAACCCTGGTAGAGAAACTGAAGGCTATCAAATTTTGACCATCTTTCAGATTTAAAGATGCAATTTGCTCACTAGTTGGAACATTTGTTCTTAGAAACTTCTTTTGAAGAGACCCATTCTCACCATCATGTGTCAATAATGGTTCCACACTTGGACTGAAGCAAGATTCAGAATCAACAAATACATCTGCACTTGAAGCATTGCTATTACTGTGTTGAAGGGTTTTAGTTCTTCTAAACGGAATTGGCCAGAGCCTCCATATACGACTAGGAGTGGAAGAGAGTCCAGTATTATTGTCACCACCCTTTGGTGTCTCATTCTGTCCAACAGGAATAGCCTCTTTCGGCTCAGCAGGAAAATCCAAACCAAATGCGACCATTCCAAGAATAATAGGAGCAGCTTTTGCCCATGTCATATATGTATCTTTATATCTGACAATGAGTTTTTCATTCTTAACAATCGATGGTCCAGATACTCTGTACTTTTCTTCAGATAAACGATGTGCACTGAATGCCTCATTGGCAGGACCCCATCCCATACCAGGATGGAGTAAGTTTCCACAAAGAGATATTTCAAAACCTGCAGACCATAAGAAACTATGAAGAAAATGCAGACATAATCTATCACCCTCAACTATAAAATGGAAGTCCACTTCTAAAGTAAATAAGCACTTTAATGTCCTTACCCATGGCTGCACCAGATTTTATCTCTTCATCAGATACCTCAGTTTGGGATTCCAGATTCTTATTGCATTCTTCGTCAGTGACCATTGGTTGATTACTTTCATGCTGTTGTGACTGCTGTGCTGCACCAAGCTGTTCATCCTTTAGCTCTGAGTCATTACAAACTGAGATATTTTCAGAACCCAAAGAGTCCACATTCTTGTTAAATGAGGCAGTACTTTCAAGGGCCTCCATGTGCATGCCTTCAACTAAGGAACCACACTCACATGGGGATTCAGAATAGGGAAGGGGTGCTCTAGCACCATTGCTGACCTTAAGATCACCCCGAGCTGATGTACCCTCCACTGAAGAGAGGAAGGAAGGTGTACCCACATTCCCAGGTGATCCCATGGATAGAGAAAGAGTATCTCCCAAGACATCATCTTCGGCATGTGAGGTTAGATCTGAAGGATCCAAGTAACTTTTGAATCTCTCTTGTCTACTTGAACAAGAATTGCTATCCTCTGAACTACAGTTCATGACCAAATCATTACCCAATTTGTCAACATTAGGAGTCTCCTGCAGTAGAACAGCATGCTGTCCGACTTCTTTACAGACATCTGACGAAAAGTTGGAAGTACCATCACCGCCAATAGGGAGAACACCTCCAGATGAGCTATTATAGATGGACTCCTCAATATCACCAAATAAACTGGCAGCCCAAGTGTCTTCACCAGTACCAAAAGGTCCAAAATCCCCATTGCTTGAATCTTGTGTTTGCTCAATTGTTTCCTCAGTTCCATCACTTGGACCCAGATGAAATTGTGGTGTGCTCAACTGCACGTTGTCCGTGTTCTCTTTGAATGAAGATATGGGAGCTGTCAGCACATGCCCATCCACGCTGACCAAGACCACTTCTGAATCAGAACCTTGAGCTTTCACAAAATCCCCCCCATGATCTACGCTTTCATAACGATAGTACCCCTGAGACCCAACAGGACTAACTTGAGAAGTTTTCCCATCATGATATCCAAATAACAATTGTTCATTATTAACTTTTCCGCTGTCAGTTTGACCTATACTTAATGAGACACATTCCTCAGGCTCAGAGACTTTAGTGCCATCATCAATGGAAACACCATTCTCATTTTGGTGATTTCTGACGCTATTATCATTACCATCTTGAACGACTTCCAAAATGTCAATATTCACCGGGCCATTATGATTTTCAGTATTATGATCTGATACCTCTCTCACAAAATAAGCTTCACCTGAATTATCAAGATACATATGAAACCCAGCATCAACACCATTGACAGAGATGCCAACAATCTTCTCAGCGCCTTTAAGAACACCCTGAAATTTACCAAAACGCACATACCAAGGTGTGCTTCGATAAGTCCCATCCTTCTGCTCAACAACAATGATATCGACAGCACCACCAAAAGGATGGAAAGGTGTAGCGACAGAGTAAACACCCTGTGAAATGATACTCCCGACTTTACCAACCACATTCATGTTGTCCAGCTAACCGAAAGCCAATAAATAAATGTGGAAAAATAAAACCAGTAACAAAGTCTTAAAATACTAAATCTCGCATCTTAGTTTTCAACAACACAGCTAAAGAGCAATTCTCGGCAGAATCAAATAGTTATAAAGAATGCACTAGATTTGTTTCCAAATGCAATCTGCTCCCTGTAACAATTTCTGCATGAAATCAAAGTTCAAACAATAAGTTAAAAAGGTTGACAACTTCTGTTATTAGTGATATTAACTCTAAATGAACTCATAAATACCACATTTAAAGCAAATATAAATGTGATAATAACCAGAATCACATGCAAACGAGATCAGCCACCCTAACCAAAACACAACCCAAAACCCAGTCTATTATCCGCAACACCACAATTTAGAGAAAGCTGAGCAGCAACTCCCAAGCTTTAAGACAGCTATAGCATAAGGCACTAGTTTTGCTAACAAATTGAGCACTTCCTAGTTCCTACCTAAAGGAAAAGATCAGGCATTAGAGTTCCTCTGCTCAAGCTGGTTTGGGACTGCCTGAACCAGCATGAAATTACTACTAAAAATTCATGGGGTAAAAAAAAAAAAACTGTTTCCGCCTTCTTTTTTATTGAAGATCGCTTCCTATGTTATTTTTATCATGACTTTGGTAGCAGCATAATTGATACTTATTGATATAATTTCAGGAAAAAAGAACTCAATCTACTGTTCTAAAGAAAAGCCAATAACTTTCCACAGAATTCTACAATAGTGATCTGTAATTGTTGCACATATTTTTTCTATCAGTATCATTTCATGTAATTGTCACCGACTTAACAACCCTATGCAATTCAAGCTCCACTGCAAATGAAATATTCGAGAAATGCTGAGACTACCCATAAATAAAACATTTCATTAACAGAATCTAGCACTATAACTTTGACAACTGTAATCCCTTTCCCATCATTATTCCAGTGAGCTAATTTTACATTCAAAGACACTAATCATCAACCATTTATCACAAACTAAAGAGATAAGAAAGTTAAAAAAAAAAAAAAAAAAAAAAAAAAAAAAAAAAAAAAAAACCAAACCATCAATATTTCCACCAGAAATCACTGGTGGTGACTACAACCATATCAAATTCAAATCCTACATTGTTTTAATTTGAAATTCAGCAGCAGAAAACCCAGAAACCAAAACCCAAAAACCTCCAGAACCCAAAATTGCAAACAGTAGCAAATATAAACTTCTCTTAGTTAAAAAGAAAAGCCTAAAACATCAAAATCCAAATCCAGAGGAGATTCAACTTCCATCCACTAGTAATTTATAAAGAATTCCAAGTCATGAGTAACAACATTCATATAAATCTAACTGTTTAGTATAAAAAAAAAAGAACCAAAGAAACCCTAAAAGCCCCACCAACTATTAGGAGTTAGAAGGTGAGTAGTACAGAGAAAAGTAGAAATCGAGAGAGGAGAGAAAAAAAACGCGGAGGAGATTTAGATATCTACAGAGAAGATAAAAGCAAATGAGGAAAGTAGAGGGAAATGATTCTTACGAGCAAAGAAGAAGAAAGAAAGAAAGACGAACGAACCTGGAAGAGATGGAGATAATAGAGCAGAGAAAGAGAGATAAGCACGAAGACGACGAGGCTTTTTCTCCTTCTGCTCCGGGCTTTAAATAGGCTTTGAAGTCTCCGTCTTTTCCCAACTCCAAACATGTGGACTTTGGATAACGATCGGACAAATTGAGTCTCTGTTTAATGTAAGGTAGGCAATAATAATAATCATCTGCCTCCTTGGGGCCAAGGGAGTTTCCAAGTCTCAGCCGGCCCTACACTTACTTCATCCAAGCCGTTCATACCGAAGCCAGTCGAGTTTTACTTTATCATTAATATCATTCCATTTATGTAAAGGTAGGATTTTTGTGTGTGTGTTTTTTTATTATATGAGAGAAATTGTAAACTATTGTAATATTAAATTAGCCTGATTACTGAAAATCTTCTGCTATGCTTCACTTGTGTTAGTTTTGGTGTATTGTACTCTCCTCTGAAAGTATTATCCTTTGTATTTTATACAACCGTGGATAATTAAAATGGAATTTAAATTGGAAAGGTATCTATTTAAATATGAATTTGTGATATTGGTAGCTTGGATCATTAAAAGCAAGGAAAATATATTGAATTTCAGGTAGGCAATAGCTTTTATTGTCCTTGTGTGTAGTAATTAAAGTAAAATAAGGTGTATGTTTTATGAATATGCCTTTTGTTGGTTCCGGGTAATTTTGTGGACACCCTTACTCTTTTGACATTTTGATGCTGTGCTGATGTGGGGTTAGAACTTAGAAGACTTGGCCCGGTGAGGTGACAATTGACAACGACAAAGAAAAGTCACGAGAAACATGTGGCATTTATTTATGGTGCCCAAGGCCAACATGGTTCGCATGAGACAACGCACTCAGCTGAGGACGAGCCGACTCGAGACCATTTCCGGCTCGCTGACGTCTTCTTGGCAGTGTTCTAGAATTCGACCGAGTCTGAGTCGGCTATAGACTCAGTAGGGACCCTGTGGGTTGACTTGGACTCAGCTGAGTCCTACAAGTTTTCCTTGGGTGTGTCCTCTGGACCTTTTTTTTCTTGCCTCAGTCATTTTCATACTCTCTCTTCCATTCTTCAACTCAAGCCCCATCAATGCTGTGTGGGTAAAATACCGTAATGACGAGACTAAATGAGGACCATGGTAATACACCAGCCATTCACCTTGGTCTCGGTCATCACAGCCAGCAGTTCGGCGACTCATTAGAAAGCGTCGGCTCAAGAGACTCCCCCGCTCCCAAGCTCAGCTGCTCGGTTAGAAGCATCAGCCCAGCGTTTATCAGCTCGGCGTAAGTGTCAGCTAAGTGTTAGTCCAGCCAGACCGTTCCTGATCCCGGTAAAAGTACTAAAGGCAGAGTGGGCCGTCACGTTCCTATGAGAAGTACCGGCGCGCCCTGACAGATAAGAGCGCTCATTTATAGCGATAGAATCGCTCATTTATAGCGATAGAATCGCTCATTTATGGTGATATGAAGTTGGCTTTATCATCCTTTAACATTAACTGACCGAAAGCATGTAATTTTCTGATGGGATGTGCCCTTTTTACCTACCGCTGAATGTCAGGGTAAGGTCCCACTACCCCCACTCACAAAGAAGAATGAGCAAGGAATCATCTACATATACACATGGGGACAGCCCCATAAAGGTATGCGCAAACTCACAATACGTGAACCCCTACTAAAACTTTCATTCTCTTCTTCCTCCACCTGCTTAGTTTTTTTAGAGCTAACTCAGGCATCGGAGTGCCTTCGGCTCAAAGCAGTCAGGGGCTCTGACCCAAGCCATTTTCCTTTCCTTTTCAGGTTCTCAGCGTTCGGTCTTTCCCAATCCTACATCCTAATATAAGTGGGTGATACTTTTATTGCCTACAAATGCCATGATCTAAACCCTGCACTCTCCAACCCTCTCTTCCACCTTCCAACTTCAATACCATTAATGCCATAAAACTCTATTTCCAACTTTCCCTTTCACATATTGCAGATACAAGAACAATTGTTCAGGTGAAATTAATGCAAAGTTGAGCTAGCAGACTCAAGTAGCATTTTGTTGAATGGATCTAGAATGTTGGGGAATATTGGAGATTTTGTAAGGAACCAACAGATTTTGTCACAACCCGGGCCCGAGATTAGGGTTACCACGGCCAAACCCCGAGTCGCGATTGTCATACTTACTCCCGTAAACCTCACATCGCCGAAGCCAATACGAAATTCACAAGGGATCTTACATATACCTGTCAAATGTACATTTTTGCGGAAATATATATATACATTGACATCCAACTTTAATATGTACAAGTCCTTTACAGAAAGTAAAGTTTACTTACACATCTCATTTCCTATTTAAATCAACCATGCATATTCAAATACAATGCATGTGATCACTATTTACAACCAAAATAAATCTATTCAAAATGTTTTCAAAACTCGCTAAACCGGTCGCCTCCGATTTACATCCATCCGTTGGCGGCGCGGTCTCTGAACCACTGGAACGGGCAACTTGGCCTGTAATGTCATCAATAACACTGTGAACACGACGGTTCCACAATGTATACACAATTCTATGATAATCATATGTTTAACAAATTCAAACAATTTATATCAATTCAATTCACTTCAATTCAATTCAATGCATATAGTTCTTCCCTGAATGAAGCATTCAATTCATATAATTCTCCCCTGAAGAGAGTATTCAATTCATGTAGTTCTCCCCTGAAGGGAGCATTTAAGTCATTATATACACTTTATCAAGTGTCTTTTCGTTGTCCTCTAGCATAGGCGGAAGGTGCACCATTCACAACCCAGCCTTTCAAGTACTCATTTCATTTCAATATTACTCACTTTATTAGGTGGCTTTTCAAATGTTACGCACTTTATTAAGTGGCTTTTCAAATGGGTGGGATTTACCAGTGTCTTGATCAGAGATCACCGGCATCACCACGGAACTCCGGAACGTTCCATCTACTGCAGCAGACTTAATCTTTCATACATTACAGTGTTTGTTTATTTCAGTTCTTTTCTTTTCATTTCATTGCATTTCATTTCATAATTCAACACATTATTCAATGATAGCTCAACAAGGAGCATAAATGTAGTAGACGAGAGAGGACAAGCCAACTCAAGTCATAAACAATTAAATTTCCTAAAACAACATTCGGGTGAAACGTTCATTATGCAATGTAGGTGTTATTTTAGATGACATCACTTTTTAGTGAAATTTATATTCACATAAGTTTAGCTAACACCCATGAAGGTTTAGGAAAATATCAGAAATCAATTCTGATAGCCACTCAATTTCGGCCACCTCGTCGATTACCTAGCGGTTAGCCGCATTATGGATTTCGGCTGACCGAACCACATTCGGTCAGCTTTCCAGAATTTCTCAATTTACAGAACAATTTGCTCAATTCGGTCACCTACTTGGCTAACCGAAATTCAAATTTCGGTTAGCCTAATTTCTTCGGTCAGCTTACGGTTCGTTTTCCAGAAGCTAAACTTCTGATGGAAAAACCCTGACAAGATTTTCGGTCACCTTGAGGTCAACCCTCAGCTAGCCGAACTCACAATTTCTGCTAGCCGACCTATGTCGGTCAGCTCTCAGTCAAATGTCGGTCAGCCTGGCGGCTGACCGAATTGTGCCCAGAAGGTCAGAAAATTCTGAACTGAATTTTCTGTAACTGAACTCCTCGAGCTCTAACAAGTCAGTTAACATTTGAAATCAATATAATTGAGTATACTTGCCTTGTTTGGAAACTAATCAGCAAGAATCCCCTGGTCTAGCTTGAATCCAAGATGAATTCCTCAAGCCAATCCTTCTTTTAAACCTAAAACCCAAAAATCAATCCACAAGATAGAATTCTTATGGATTCTTTGGGCCAAAACCATTCTAGCTCAATAAATAAAACATGGAAGTGCTGAATTCAACTCAAACACTTACTTGTAGCCTCTTTGGTGGAAATATTGAGATCTTCTCAAGCTTAAACTCCAAGAAAGTAAGAAAATAGATGAAGAAGAGAACGGTCAAGATGGAGTCCCTCTTCACAAGCACTTGCCAACTCTCCCAATCATCACTCAATGAAGATAAATTGGAAGAAAGAAGAAGAAGAGAAAGAAAGAGAAGAAGAGAGATCGGCTGGGATGAAAAATGAACTCAAATGAGTTCATCATTATCTTATAATCCCAAATTTTGCATTGAACCCCCCTCCTATTCCTCTAATTACAATTTAAGTCAAATGAATGGTCATTTGAACCAATTCACGCTGAATGGAGTCGTCATATTTACGGAAGTTAACGTACTCCTCGAGATATACGTGTGAGTATCAAGAGTTTCCGTATTCGACGAAATACGTGCAATTTCGTATTTACGAAAAAGTCCTTACATCACTCAATTTGGCCTAAAACCATTTCTAATCCATTCAGAACCTCCACTATTCTTTTCATTAAGTGCAATTTGACCATTTGAGCCAAATTCTATATCAATTTAGCCATTAATCAACATTAATTCAATAAAACATGTTGAATTAGCATTAATCCCGATTAATTAGAGTTAATCTTAATTAACTCGGGACAGGATGTTACAGATTTCCTGTCCTCGTTATAGCTAGAAGACAAATGACCCATTAGTCACACAAACAAGTGGGGCACCACGATAGGGCCATCTATTAAAAACCTGAATTGGCTGAAATATATGATCTTCTGTTATTTGGGATTTGGCTAAATTTTATTTTAGTAGGAATTTGTCTCACAACATCATTCAATATTTGGAAAACACAAGAGTGGATGATTTTAACAGCTCTGACCCATGGTCCGCCACAACTCACACCATTAGGATTGCCATACCAAGAATTCCTGCTGCAATGTACTTACTTGGTTGTCTTCAAGTTTGAGATGCTGAAAATTTCACATAAGACGTGTGGATGTATTGCAGATTTGCTTTGGTTGTTAAAGGAATTAGAATATCAGTTGTGTGGGGAAGTACCATAATATCGAAATTAAACTAAAACATCGGTAACAATACCGGCTAGTTCTTCTTGATCTCGGTAACTCAAGTCTCGGCAGCTCAATAGCTCGGCAAAGAGTATCAACTAGGTAAGACCACTTCTGAAGGCCGGAAGTGGGCCGTCATACTTCTACGAAAAGTACGGACACTCTCTGACAGATAAAGTGGCTTGTGATAGAGATAAGGAGTTGACTTTATCACCCCATCACGTCAACTGTCCTAGGAGAAATGGAAGTTTCCGATGGGATGTTCCATTTTCACCTATCACTCAGTGTCAGAGTAAGGTTCGATGGGACCTTACCCCCACTTACCTCCACTTAGCAAAAAGGTGGACGAGAATCCTACCTACATAAACGCACGGGGGTTAGTCCCATGAAGGTACGCACAAAAGCATACACCCTCTTCTCCACTCCTCTTCTCCACTCATCCTTTGCTTAATTGCAGAACTAACTCAGGCATCGGAGTGCCTTCGGCTAACGCCAGCCAGGGCTCTGACCTCTGCTTCCCTCCTTCTCTTTCAGGTCTTGGGCGTTCGGTCTTCCCCTTAATCAAGTTCTTTATTTACCTAACTAAGTAGGTGTTGTTTTTAGCACTTACATCAGCGTTCGACTTCCATGTCAAAATAGGCATATATTGGACATCTATTTTAACTTTATGCAGCTAGAAATGAAAATGGATCGACATGATTGGGCATCAATTCATGTCTACTGTGTTGTGATATGTGTAAGTTTTTTGGTCTGCACATGCTAGGTTGGATGTAGATATTTGACCCATGTTTTGGGATGAGTCATGAACCAAAAATCAACTATACACATGTCATTTATTATTGGCCATTAAATCAAACAGAAAGAAGTTGAGTGACTAAATCCAATCAAAATTCATTTTTTACTTATTGATGAGCTTCTAAACTCCACCAACACATCATATAATCCCATATATACATTTCAAGCATTGCTCTTAATTGGCAAGTCCATGAGTAAAGATGGCACAAAACTCAGGCAATGGTGAGATTAATCCTTGTCACCGAACATCTCTAATGGCTGAGGCTCCATTAGTAATTTATCTAGTTATGATATTTTAGTAGTATTTCGCTTTGTTTTAATGAATTGACGTGTTCGAACTTCAAAGCCATTTTACTTCATATGTTTCCTAAATTGTAATCCACATTATCATGTATCTCTTGTTCCTTATTTTTCTAAACTTGAAGCTTGTTCTCCGAATAACAAATAAAGATCGATAGTTTCAATGATTTTTTTTAGGGAAAATTTCAAAAACGCCCTTAACTTTTGGGTGATTTTCAAAAAAGGTTCAAAAGAATTCAATATTTAAAAAACGTATGAAAGTTTTCAAGACTTCTTTCACTCAAGTCCAATCTGGCAATTATAACCACCGCCGGCAACTTTTTATTAATTTTTTTTAAAAAGACGAAAATGCCCATACTCAGTCGCACGTAGGGTTTTTTTGTTCTTTTTCTTTATTCCTTCTCTCCCAAACCTACCGTCTCTGCCTCCTCGTTTCCCACCTTCCCATATCTTGGTAAATATATGTGAGTAAAACCAGGCCACTGCCCCAAATCGACAGTTGCTGCAAGTGACAGTGACTCTCGCAAGGTATGCAAATCGTTTTTTTATTTTTATTTTTAGAGTGTGGTACTTTGTATTTTATGATGAGCACAGAGTACAAAGAGGATGAAGATAACCAAGGCTCTTACGAAGTTACTGTATCACCGTAGTACACCTTAGTGCAATTGGCAATCCACTGTAGTACAAAGAGGATGAAGACGGCTGAGGCTTTTTTGCATCTATTTCCATAACATGTCAAAATAACCATTTATTCCCATCCACTAAAATCCCTTGCACAAATAGAGAAATGCAACTCTGTAATCTCATGACAATCTGCCATTTTATTTCCACCTATTTTCTTCTAATTACAAAAACCCAATCATCCCTTAGTAAAACATGATTTAGTTGAATAAATAATTATTTTGTAGGGGAAGCAATGAGCATAACCTGTTTACTGTTATTATAAATCCAATTCCTGTAGGATCTCAATGTAGTATTGTAAGTAAATGAATACGAACACCTTTTACCTCCAATCAAGTTTTAAGTTTTCTTCATTCATTCAAAAGTTAAAACACTTGAGCCCTTGGTTTTATTTAATGAAATTTAAGTATTTTTTGCAATACTGATGGAAACTGGGTCTGTTTACTTAATGAACATCTATTGTGTAGCCACTCTAATCTTGCATTACTTATTTTTGGATTTATTGTTTAGATGGCATCGGGATCACACGATGATGAGTTTGATCCAGAAATCAGAAATGAAATAAATGTTGAAGAAGATGAAATAGATGAGTCCTATGCACCTGATAAAGATGATGATTTTGTGGAGTATAATTATGATGGTATGGAGCTTGAAGATGAAAATTGGGAATTTGAAAATGACTTTATATCAGGATCCGAGGGTGTGGGTCATGAGTAAAGGTTGTAAGGGAAGATGTGACTGCCATTCATATGACACATGTACAGGAAGATGGAGAGTTATCAGAATACACTTCACACTCAAGTTGTCATTCACTCAATTCAGGTTCAGATTCAGATGAATATCGTACCATCGTTATCATGAATCTGACCCTAATATGCAAATGGATCGGCCAGCTTTATCAATAGCTCTTTCTTTCAAGGATGTCAACATGATTAGAATGGTGCTTAGGCAATATGCCGTTTGAAACCAAGTGCCCAATTAAATTGATTACAGTTCATAAATAATTTAATCAATAGTTAATTTCAGTTTTCACGTCATTATTAATCCAATATTTGGGTACTCTAATCAATGCATTGTGTTATATAAGTGACTTAGAACAAGCAAAAGTGATCTTATAGTTGGTCCAACATTTTGGAAAATGAATGAAATTAAATGGATTTTTTTTCATTTTGAATTAAAAAAAAAAAAAAAAACTACCAAAAGTGTATGGAGATCTCCCAACAGGACCTAATTGAAAAAAGTCTTGAAAGCTTTCATACATTTTTAAAATATTCAATTCCTTGGTCCTTTTTTGAAAACTACTTAAAAAGTTTATGACCGTTTTGAAAATTTTCTTTTTACCTACTTATTACTAACTAAAGGCAGTTTTGTCCTTTTGAGTTTTTATTTAAGCAAAGTTGCCGGCGGTGGGTATGGATTGCCGGATTGGACTTGAGTGAAAGAAGTCTTGAAAACTTTCATACGTTTTTGAAATATTGAATTCTTTTGACCCTTTTTTGAAAATCACCCAGAAGTTAAGGACTTTTTTGAAAATTTCCCTTTTTTTTTTTTTTTTTTTTTTTGAAAGAGAGTATTTTATCAAAGGTGTTGGTGGTTTTCTTGAAAGAGAGCATTTTACAAAGGTGTCGTATGCCAACAGCCAATGTTGGTAACTTATTTTCTTCACTTCTTGAAGAACTATTTTTCCTCTATATGCACAAGCAACAATCTGTCTAGAGAGGCAAAATATTCTATTCTCTGCTTAGCTGGAGGTTCTGATCCATAAAAGATTAAGTTTAGAACCTATATTAAATTCCAATTTATATATGGGTTTAGATCAAACCCCAATTTAAATTCCAATTAATAAACAGATATCGTTTCATATCTATACAGTTTTCAACCCGTAGACCTAGGACTCAACCCATTTGCCCATTCTTTTCACACATCTCATATGCTCCATTTAATGATTCTATCAATTAAAATACAAAAACTGCACATATTATATTATTCCTTTGTTTGTTCAATTGTTGGATATAGATTGCCTTGAATGCTGCTAAACCAATTGGGGAGATGGTGTGGTTAGTGTCACTTATCTATGTGGTTGAGTTTAAATCTTCTACAAAGTAAAAAAGAAAAAGAATAAGGGGGTTAAATATGTGTCTTTAATGTTGCAAACTATAGCTCAAAATCAATTTAGGTTGGACTATTTTGTGTTAAATTGTAGAGGTAATAGACTTGATGTATTGTTATAGGTCAAAATACTCCTGTTTTAAACAAAAAGGAAGAAGGTATAACACATTTTAGAATAGGATCATGATCCTCTAATCGAAATTGATTTTAGAACCGATTCTGATTCCTCTTATCAAATTTTGGTCCAAAACCAGCGAATAAGTTTAAAGCCAAAACAAGATTCGAAATCGAAACCATTACTTAGAAAATGGTTCCAACTCCTTTGCATTCCTAAATACTCTTACCAAGAGGAGGTTGCCACACACTCAAAAAAATAAAAAAATTCTTGAGACTTTTCTAATTTTGGCCTGCAAAAATATTCCCCAACCACAAGATTCCATATATTCAAAGAAGAAAGAAAATGACTTTGACTAATGTGGATTCCCATCCATCAAAGAAGGTAATCCTTCCTCGTTTAGAGAAGGGGAGTTGCCAGCTTTGAAAGAAAGGTGACACAAGTCACGATATCGTGACTACTTGTGATATTGTGATAAAGAGCATTTTTATATATAAAAGAAAGAGATCTTATATGAAGCACTCTGCAGATGATTTTAGAATTTTCTTAACTAGCCTATTTTTTTAAAAAGTTTAAACTTAATTTTTCGTAAAAAAAAATCAATTTAAAAGAGAATATTGAAGAAGCTACACTTTTTAAGTTTTTATAATGAAACTAATTAAAAATTTAAATTTTAGATTCTTTTTTTGCTAGATTGGACCAAAGATAAGGGAGTGTTATTCTCAAGAAGAGTCCAAGGATTGATCCTTGGTTTTTTCGGTAAAACTACTAGTGCCTTGGCACAAGACTATTTAGGGGTTTGGAAAAAAAGAAGAAGATTTAGTTCGATAAACTTCATTCTCAATCTTACACATTAGTTAGTAAAATAAAATAAAATAAAAACTCGTTTGGCAATTTAATGATTTGGTGGTTAAATGACGTGGCTCTAGTTGAACCAAAATCCAACACACCTCGGTCCTAATAAAAACAGATTGGTCTGGTCTAGTTTGATTTTCAGAGCAATTTCCCTTTTTTTTTTTTTTTTTTTTAATTCTTCTTTTCTTATGATGAAAAAAAATAATAAATCATTCTTTGAGTTTCACATTTCTTGCCATAATAAATCATCCTTCTTCTCACGGCTCTCTGGCTCTCCTCTGCATCTGCATGCGCTAACCGGTTAACAACACACCGAATCTCTCTCAGACAAAATCACAGACACAAGATGGGCAAAACAGTCCTCCACCACCTCCTCACCACCCCCACCCTCCTCCTCCTCCTCCTCCTTCTCCTCCTCTTTCCTTTCTCCACCCTCGTCCTCGGCGAGATCAAGTCCGTAACCATCTCCTCCGATTCCCGCCCCATGATCCTCTTCGAAAAGTTCGGCTTCACCCACACCGGCCACGTCTCCGTCTCCGTCTCCTCAGTATCCTTCTCCTCATCCTCCTCCTCCTCCGCCCTCCCTTCCCTCTTCGGCTTCTTCCTCCTCTCGCAAGAATCCCTCCTCCAAGTCATCCAAGAATCCCAATTCAAACCCAATTTCTGCGTCCTCTCCTCCCAATACACCTTCCCCCTCTTCAAATTCCAAGAACTCTCCCCCCAATCCTCCTCCTTCAACCAATCCTTCCCAATCACAGCCCCAAATGAATACTCCCTCTTCTTCGCCAGTTGCGCCCCTGCAAGCTCTGTCTCAATGCAGGTCCACACAGAAATGTACAATCTTGACCCCAATGGCTCCAAGGACTATCTCCCCGCTGGACAAACCCAGCTCCCATTCCTTTATTTCTCAGTTTTCTTGGCCTACTTGGCCTTTTTGGCCATCTGGGTCTCATTCTGTTTCAAAAACAAGCATGCCCTTCACAGGATTCATCTTCTCATGGCGGGATTGCTCCTCATCAAGGCGATCTATCTCATATGTGCAGCGGAAGATAAGCATTACATCAAAATTACGGGTACCCCACATGGGTGGGATGTTCTCTTTTACATATTTCAATGCATTCGGGGAATTCTGCTCTTTACTGTGATTGTTTTGATTGGGACTGGATGGTCCTTCCTCAAGCCCTTCCTGCAGGAGAAGGAGAAGAAGGTTTTGATGATTGTTATCCCCCTCCAGGTGCTTGCCAATATTGCCTCTGTGGTGATTGGCGAGACCGGACCGTTTATCCGGGACTGGGTCACCTGGAACCAGGTGTTTCTCATCATTGATGTCATCTGCTGCTGCGCTGTAATATTTCCTATTGTTTGGTCCATCAGATCATTGAGGGAGACATCCAAGACCGACGGGAAGGCCGCCCGGAACCTTGCCAAGCTCACCCTTTTCCGCCAATTCTATGTTGTTGTTGTGGGCTACTTGTATTTTACTAGAATTATTGTTTACGCGCTCCGGACCATTGCTGCCTATAAGTTCCAGTGGGTTACCACTGCTGCTGAGGAGGGGGCCAGCCTTGCTTTCTACTTGTTTATGTTCTACATGGTCAGGCCGGAGGAGAGGAATGAGTACATTGCTCTGGATGAGGACGAAGAAGAGGCTGCAGAGGTCGCGCTTAGAAGCGATGAGTTTGAGCTATGAACTTATCTTAGAAATTCAAGGAATCAGATTTGTACTGTTGCTTCATAAATAGGTGACATGCAGTTACAATTGGAATGGAATGATGTGTGGTGTGCAGTTCCATTCGAATTCTAACAAATGAATTTTTTAGATATTTTTTCTGGTTTTTTTTTTTTGTTCGTTTTTATTTATTTTTATTTTTTCAAATTAAAGTTTGGTTTATGCTATTGGATCATTGAATCTGATGCAATTTGCTGAGTCAATGTTGTGAGATTTTTTTCATAGCTTTGCACTAGGTGTTGTTTCTTTATAGACTTACTTGCAGCTGTACAACGAACCAGCTATACCTCCTTTACGAAGAGGATATTCCTAACCAATGCAGCTAGTGATATCTTTTAACTTAAAAAGCAAGAAAGTGATTTCCTTTCTTGAATGATATCCAAATATTTAAATGAAAATTATGTATTGAGTATTTTGTAAGACTCAACAGTCAGCCTTCTCTCTGTCTTTTTTTTTCTTCTCATTGCATTGTAATCAGTAAAGAAGAATTAATAATGCACTTGTGTCTTCCCCATGAAATTGCTTGATATCTTTACATGAGTACTCTTTTTTATTTTTATTTTTTAATCTATAATTCCTGATGGAGAAGGTAAGCTGAGGGTAATATAAGCAGTAATTAATAAATAGTAGTTAGAGAGGATGCCTCCTAAGACAAACTGTGGAATGTTACAATATAGTTGGGACAAGGCTTTGATGTGATGATTATAGAGCATACCTTCAAAGACAAGACCTGTGAAGCGTTACCTGGAATGAAAAGGTCTTCTGGAGGCAAAAGTTGCAATCTACTTGGCTCAAGGAAGGATATAGGAGTATAAAGTTTTTTTTTTTCTTTTCATAGTATGGGTTGTGCAAGAAGAAGAAGAAGAAGAAGCTAGTCTTTGTGTACATTAGCTATGGAAGGAGAAGTTTGGATGACCCCGTGGAAATTAAAGAAGGGTTGAAGGAGCATTTTAACAGATTATACTCAAAAGAGGACTGTCTTTGTCTGACATGACATTGATTTTGAGGCAGTCTTAATGGAACAATATGTGAGAGAGAGCATTTCAAGCAGTGGAAGCGGTGAAGAACATTCGGGAGAGAAGGCATCAAGCTTGGATGGATTATATTTTTCTATTATAAAGGCTGGTTGGAGGTTTTTAAAAGGTATTTTCATGTCAATGCTCATTGATATCATAAAAGAGTTAGTCACCAAAGGACTAAAGTCTACTTTTATTGCTTTGATGTCTGAGTAGTAAAATCTGGTGGTACTCAATTACCGTAGGTTGATTAGCCTAGAGGGTGCATACCATTGATGAGTTATTGGCACAATCTTAGCCAAAGAGATTTGAGAAGTAATGCACTGCATTATTGGGCCTTCTCTGGGGACCTTTTTTATCGCTGGATAAATAGTAGATGGAGTGTTAATAGCCAGTGAGGATACAGGTTTTAGAGATAAAGCATAGAACAGTTACATGATTCACAAGATGAGCTTTAGCGAGAAGTGGAGAGGTGGATGAAGGAATGCAGTCCTCTGATATTTTTTCCTAATGTTGGAAAATGTGTTGCCAACATCTACCTTTAGTTGCACAAGGGATCTTACACCAAGGACATCCACTTTCTCCTTTTTTTGTTCACAAGTGTCGCCGAAGGATTGGAGGGAGCTTCTTGAGAGGGCCTAATATAAAGATTGAAATGGGGAAGAGGGGAATACATATCCCGCCTGCAATTTGCAAGTAACATGTTACTTTTTCGTGTAAGGTTGACACTTGAAGTCGAGATGGCAAAAGGAATTCTTAAATGTTTTGGATCTGTCTCATGCCTGAAAATTAATTTGAGAAAGGGCATTATGGTATGAGTGGAGGTGGAAGTAGAGAGGATCTTAAATGTTTTGGACCTGTCTTTGCTACGAGCCTGCAATTGTTAATTGTAAGGCGAAGGAGGTTCCGTTAAAATATTTGGGCTTACAATTAGGAGCCAATTTAAAATATACTGCTACCCAATCTTTCACAGAATAGAAAGGAAATTTTCAACATGGAAATGAAAATATCTTTTCTTTGGGAGGGTGCATTAACCTTATCAGTGTAGCCTTTTGAAACCTTCCAGTTTATTATCTCACACTTTAAACCAATGGCAGCGGCAAATGAGTTGGAGAAGTTGCAAGGAGACTTTGTGGGATGGAAAAGAGAGAGAAAAAAAGAAAAGAAAGGAAAAGTTCATTTAGTGAACTGGGAGGAGGCGTCAGAAAACACAAAGGGAGATTGGGGTTAGGAAGAATTAAGGGGAGGAACTGTTCCCTATTAAATAAATGGAAATGAAGTTTTGGGAGGAAAATGAAACATTGTGGAGGAAATGAAATAGTCTAGAAAAATATGAGGTGGGACAAGGGAGATGGGTGATGGGTTAGTGAAGCCTGATTTAGACCTTATTTAATTACAGGGGTTTATCTGTAATGTGTCGGTTTAATCTGGACCATTTGTTATGGGGCCAGATCCGACGGTTGTGGTTGTCTAGAGGTTTAGGGTTTCATGTATTTATACTGGGTGGTGAGAGCATTGTTATTACGGTGAAAATTGAGAGAGAACGAGAGAGACAGTGAGTGCTTGTACTCTTGTGGGAATCTCCAATAATAGTGAACGGCGTGAATCTCCCGTGGATGTAGGCAATCTTGCCGAACCACGTAAATCTGTGTCTCGTGGATTGATTGTGTGATTGAAGGGTTGTTGTTCTTAGATTGTGCGTTTGTTCTTGCAATCCCTAACAACTGGTATCAGAGCAAAAGGTTTCGCGCGCGATCAGGATCAGATTGGGTTTAATCCCGGAGAAGAGATCAATCTCGATCTCTTGATTTGCAGCAATCTCGATCTCTTGATTTGCAGTACAGTAATTAGGAGGAAGGAGGATTCAAGAACTATTGCAGATTTGATCTCGGTTCTTGATTTGCAATCCATAGGATCTTGAAGTGGGCCCCGCGCCAGATCTAATTGATCGGAGAAGACAAAGAAGATCGGATCGTTGCAGTGAAACAGAGAATCCAAACTTGGGTTCCCGGGATCGATCATCGTCGTCGCCGGTCGCCTGCGTCGAAGAAGGTGGGAAATCCACTGCTCCCCCTTTTTTTTTTTCCGCTGCTCGTCGCTGCTCTCGTTTTCTGAAACCCCCTTTTTTTCGCCGCTCGTCGCTACTCTCGTCTTCTGAAACCCTTGGAACCGCCCACCACCCCTGTCCAACGCTGCTGTTCCGTCGCCGTCGGCGTTGTTCCGTCGCCGTGCCGCCGCCGCCGCCGCCGCCTCGCAGTCCGGCTACCTGCCTGTCGTCGCCGCTGAAGAAGAAGACAGTGACTGGGCTACAGCTCTGTTCTGAAACAGAGCCAGTGAGGAAGAAGACCCAGTTGGGCCCGGGTTGGTTCAGGTCAGGTCCGACCTGACCCACTCCAGAAGCCCAGCAGTTCTTGGGTCAGTTTCTAGGCCAGGTTCCAGGCCAGGTCAGGGCTGACCCGGCCCAGTCCGTGAAGGAGAAGCCCAGCAGCCAGCAGACGCTAACGTCATCCTGAAGCAGTACGGTCAACAATCCATTTTGATCGGATTCAAGGGCCAGAATTGTTTCTTGATTTCTGAAGCCATCCGGACTCAGAATTGCGCTCCGTTTTTTTTGTTGGATTCGTATCAACGAGATCTACAAGGTAGACGGAACGGATTGACAGTTTGACCAGCAGAATTCATATCAAGTAGATAGAGCTTGATTTGAGTGGGAGCAATGACGGACGACATGAAGCTCACGATTGAGAAGTTTAATGGCACAAACTTCGCGTATTGGAAGATGCAGATTGAAGATCTCCTCTACCAGAAGAATTTCTACCTGCCGCTTGGGGGAAAAGCCCAGAAACCTACAACAATGTCAGATGCAGAGTGGGAGGTACTCGACAGGAAAGCCTTAGGTACTGTTCGTCTCTCTCTATCAAAGTCTGTTACATTCAATATATCTAAGGAGAAAACCACTAAAGATGTTATGGATGCCCTATCTCGAATGTATGAAAAACCTTCTGCCTCAAATAAAGTTTTCTTGATGAGAAAGTTGTTTAACATGAAGATGGTTGAAAGTGGGGTTGTTGCTGAACACCTGAACGAGTTTAACACGGTCATGAGCCAGTTATCCTCTGTTAACGTACAATTCGAAGATGAAATTTGGGCTTTGTTGGTCTTGTCTTCTTTACCAGACAGCTGGAATGGTATGGTTACATCACTTAGTAATTCTTCAGGATCAAACAAACTGAAATTTGATGATGTTGTGAGTGCTATCATCGATGAGGAAATTCGCAGGAAACCTTCAGGTGAATCATCAGGAAGTGCATTGAATGTGGGAAACGGAGGGAGGTCATCTGAGAGAGAGCAAAGTCATGGAAGATCAAAATCACGGAGTAAGTCAAGATCTTCAAAAGGCAAAATCGAGTGCTGGAATTGTGGCAAAAAGGGACATCTGAAAAAGGATTGCAGAGCTCCACCAAAGAAGAATAAGCAAAAGAACGGTAATAAGGATAACGAAGCTTCCGCAAATGTCGCAGGTGATGCTGTTCAAGATGCTTTAATTCTTGCTTTTGATTATAAGTCTGAATCTTGGGTTATAGATTCGGGTGCATCCTTTCATGCCACTGCACATAAAGAATATCTCAAAAATTATGTACAAGGTGATTTTGGAAAAGTCTATCTTGGTGATGATGAACCTTATGACATAATTGGCAAGGGAGATGTTCAGATTAAATTGCCAAATGGCAGTATATGGAAATTGAATGATGTCAGGCATGTACCTAGCCTGAAGAGAAACCTCATATCAGTTGGTCAGCTTGCTAGCTCTGGTCACGTAACTGTCTTTGCAGATAATTTCTGGAAAGTTACAAAAGGGAGTATGGTTGTTGCTCGCGGTAAGAAAGAAGGAACTCTTTATTTAACCAACAGCTCTACAAGTTCCATTGCAGTTGCAGATAAAGGCATTGACTCAAACACATGGCACTATAGACTCGGACACATGAGTGAGAAAGGGATGAAGATTCTTCATTCTAAAGGAAAGCTAGAAGGACTCAAGTCCTTGGACTTAGAGTTCTGTGAAGACTGTGTTTTCGGAAAGCAGAAGAAAGTTACATTCTCTAAAGTAGGCAGGCCACCGAAGTCAGAAAGGTTGGAACTAGTACACACGGATGTGTGGGGACAAACTCAGGTACCTTCTCTTGGTGGATCTTCTTACTTTGTTACATTCATTGATGATGCTACCAGGAAATTATGGGTATATCTCATGAAAACACAAGTCTGACGTGTTTGATGTTTTCAAAAAGTGGAAAGCTTTGGTTGAAAACGAAACAGGTTTGAAACTGAAATGCCTAAGGTCTGATAATGGGGGAGAGTACTGCAGCAAAGAATTTGAGGAGTATTGTGCAAAAAATGGCATTAAGCGAGAGAAGACCATTCCCAATACACCACAGCAAAATGGTGTGGCTGAGCGCATGAACAGGACAATTGTTGAGCGTGCCAGAAGTATGAGGCTACATGCTGGATTGCCTAAGCAGTTTTGGGCAGAAGCAGTGAATGCTGCTGCATACTTGATCAATCGAGGGCCTTCAGTACATTTGGATGGTGGACTACCAGAGGAAGCTTGGACCGGAAAAGAGGTAAACCTTTCACACTTAAAAGTATTTGGTTGTATCTCTTATGTTCATGTTGATGCTGAAAAAAGAGACAAACTAGATTCTAAATCTAGGAAATGCACTTTCATTGGATATGGTTCTGATGAGTTCGGTTACCGCTTCTGGGATGAAGAAAATAGAAAAATCATTAGAAGCAGAAATGTTATATTCAATGAGAAAGTGATGCACAAAAACAAGGACAAGGTGCATGAGGACAGCAATGAATATTTAGAACTGGATGACACTTCTGAAAATGATGTACCTGAAGTACATGGAAATGAAAACCCGCAGGTGGACCCTCAAACACCTGCCCCAGTAAGAAGGTCATCTAGGACTCCTAAGCCTACACAGCGCTATTCACCTTCTTTGTTTTACTTATTTTAACTGATGGTGGTGAGCCAGAATGTTATGAAGAAGCATTGCAGGTTGAAACTCGGGCAAGGTGGGAACAAGCCATGGAAGATGAGATGAAATCTTTATCATCAAATCAGACATGGGAGTTAGTTCAGTTGCCTAAGGGAAAGAAAGCTTTGCACAACAAGTGGGTGTACAAATTGAAGGAAGAACATAACGGTAGCAGCGATACAAAGCCAGATTAGTTGCAAAAGGCTTCCAGCAGAAGGCAGGTATTGATTACTCTGAGTTATTTTCTCCTGTGGTTAAATTGAACACAATCAGAAGTGTGTTGAGCATTGTGGCGGTAGAAAATTTACATCTTGAGCAATTAGATGTGAAAACTGCGTTTCCCCATGGTGACTTGGAAGAAGACATCTATATGCATCAGCCACAGGGATATGCTGTGCCAGGAAAGGAGGAAATGGTGTGTAAGCTCAAAAAGAGTTTATACGGTTTGAAGCAAGCCCCAAGACAATGGTATATTAAATTTGACAGTTTTATGTACAACACAGGTTACAAACGATGCCATGCAGACCATTGTTGTTATTTCAAAAGTTTTGATGACTGTTACATTATTCTACTCTTGTACGTAGATGATATGCTCGTTGCAGGTTCAAATATGCATGCAATAAATAATTTGAAGAAACAGTTGTCACAGGAATTTGAAATGAAGGATTTGGGTGCTGCAAATCAGATTCTTGGTATGAGAATTAGTAGAGACATGAAAAATCGCACATTGAAGTTGTCTCAGGCAGAATATGTTGAAAAGATTCTAAACAAGTTCAATAGGCATGGTGCTAAGCCAGTTAGCACTCCGCTAGCCAGCCACTTCAAACTCTCAAAAGAGTTGTCTCCTAAGACAGAACAGGAGAAGGAGAACATGTCCAAGGTCCCATATGCTTCAGCTGTTGGTAGCTTGATGTATGCTATGGTTTGCACCAGACCAGACATTGCTCATGCAGTGGGAGTTGTAAGCAGATTTATGAGTAATCCGGGAAAAATGCATTGGGAAGTAGTTAAGTGGATTCTCAGATATCTGAGAGGCACCACAAAGGCAGCATTGCATTTTGGAGGATCAGAGATTAAATTGCATGGCTATGTTGATTCGGACTTAGCAGGAGATCTTGATAGAAGCAGAAGCACTACAGGATATGTCTTCACATTGGGTAGTGCAGCAGTCAGTTGGAAGTCTCAATTACAGGATGTCGTTGCACTTTCAACCACAGAAGCAGAGTATGTTGCCGCTACAGAAGCTAGTAAGGAAATGATTTGGTTACAGGAGTTAATGGGAGAGTTGGGTAAGAAGCAAGAGTCTAGCAGACTTTACAGTGATAGTAAGAGTGCCATCCATCTTACAAAAAATTCAGCCTTTCATCCAAAAACCAAACACATTCGGATCAGATATCACTTCATACGATGGCTTCTGGAAGAAAAAGTGTTGAAACTGGAGAAGATTTTATCAAGTGAGAATCCTGCAGATATGTTCACTAAGGTGGTAACTACAGAGAAACTGAAGCTGTGCTCAGCTTCAGTTAGTCTTCAAGCATGAAGATGAGGTATCGAGATTCTTAGCCGTGTTCTGTTATTGTCAAAGCCATTCAGTATGATCAGTCTTCAAGTGGGAGATTGATGGGTTAGTGAAGCCTGATTTAGACCTTATTTAATTACAGGGGTTTATCTGTAATGTGTCGGTTTAATCTGGACCATTTGTTATGGGGTTAGATCCGACGGTTGTGGTTGTCTAGAGGTTTAGGGTTTCATGTATTTATACTGGGTGGTGAGAGCATTGTTATTACGGTGAAAATTGAGAGAGAACGAGAGAGACAGTGAGTGCTTGTACTCTTGTGGGAATCTCCAATAATAGTGAACGGCGTGAATCTCCCGTGGATGTAGGCAATCTTGCCGAACCACGTAAATCTGTGTCTCGTGGATTGATTGTGTGATTGAAGGATTGTTGTTCTTAGATTGTGTGTGTGTTCTTGCGATCCCTAACAATGGGTAATGGGAGTTCCTAGGTCAAAGGGTTCAAAAGTTTAGAATGATTTGTCAGGGCGGGGAAGCCTGAGTCTACAGTTGGAAGCCTCTTTTCTATGGGCGTTTAATATTTGGTCAGAAAAGGGATTCAATAAGGTTTTGGGAGGAGGTATGGGAGGGAGGCGAGTCCTTTATGATTAGGTATCCACAGTTGTATTCAGGTATTGTCCGCAAGGGGGTCCTCATCTGTCAATGTGATATGAGTCTAAGTCAGTTGAGCTACGAGTCTTTTTTATCACTTGACATTGTCTTTTTATGTGGCGGAAGCAATGATATGAGAAGTTGGAGGTGGGTTCCATTAGGTGGGTTCTGCCAAGTCATTTCTTCAAGCTCTTGCTCCCTCCCCCTTGGACCAGTTTCCATGTTCACTAGTTTGGTTGGGGTTGGCTCTACCTAGGGTGGAAGCTCTTTGTTGGTTGGCAGTTCCAGGAAAGGTACTTACTAAGGAGAATCTCAGAAGAAAAGACTCCCGACAGATGCTCCAGTAACAAGTTCTTTTTGCAATGAGGATGATAAGACTTTCAATCATCATATTGTCACTTTGCATATGCATTGGATAGAATTTGCGCCATTATTTGAAGTTCATTGGGTTCAACAAAATGAGTTGGAATCTTCTTTCATGGAGGTCATGACCTTTCCGTTCTAGGGGTAAGATTTTTATTGAAGTTGATGTTACAAGCAATATTATGATCAATTATGGAAGGAAAAGAAAGAGTGGAGAATTTAGTCTCAAGGAAAACCAGCGAGGAATGGTTTTTTAGCTCATAAAAGCAATCTCTTAGGGCCTGGTTGCTTGGCTTTGAGTGGAGTGATGTGTGCCATTTTCTTGTTTATGAGACAAGGAAAATGAATTACAGTGTTGCTTGTTTATTTAGATGACTATTGTTGCTTTGTATTGTCCAGAAGAGAATGTGGATCTTATGAATTATTTTAGCAAGGCTTTTGAAATCTAAGACATGATATTTCTTGAAGATGGTGATTGCTAGATGTAATTATTCGATTGCATGACTCATGCCAGGCTCTCTGAATCTGTGGAAGGAAACAGGGATGATTGTGTATAACCCTGCATTTATGTTGTTGGAAGTAAATTATTGACTTCGTGCCATGGTTTATTAGCTGGTAAAGTATGTTGGTACTTTTTAGTGATTAGTTGAAAGCTAATATCCAGTTCAGGCATTTACCTCATGTTCCATATATGAACGTGGTGTCACATTTTTAGACACTGGAAGTCTAATCTGCCTTTACATCTTTTTAGTGATTTGTTGAAAGCATCACATCCCCCCCCCCCCCCCCCCCCCCCCGGTAGTTTCTAAGAACTCCACCAATACCCAGAACTCCTTGTGTACCCCTTGCTGCCCCCATCGACCTTGAATTTTAGAACCCCATTTGGAGGAGGTGACTGCCTTTACATCTTGTTTAGTCTCCTCCCTAACTATGCCGAATCATTACTCATGACTGAAGACAAAAATCCTTTGAATTATCTCTTTCCCATTGAAAATCCTATCTTCTCTTTCCTTCCAAAAGATATCAAGTAAGAGCAAAGGTATGATCTTCCATAGTAAGAGTCCACAACCTTTAAAAGGAGCAAGCCTCCAAGTCTCAAGCACTTCTAAAGTTCTAACTGTGGCTGTGAGTTGTGACAATGAGCACTTCCAACTATGTTCTAGGATCATCAATTGAGTGATATTCTGATCAGATTATTCTGTTGTTTTCTCTATTCCAGTTCATCTGAACATCCATGATAATGGCAGTGAATTTTGCAAGTGGTGTTCCTGCAAAGAGAACTTGATTGGTTGCTTGCTTTCTTGCCAACCCAGTTACCTTCAATAACTACCCGAATTTCTTATCTTGTACTAAAAATCAGACCACGGTAGGTCTCTTCTTGATTGGAAGTGTTTTAGAATTAGAATGTTTATTCTAGGTTATAGTTACGCTCTTAAATAGAAGCATTGTAGCCTGGATTGACCTAGTTATTAAACATGGCATGTTGGTGGTCTTATTGGCACCACGAAGTAATTAGGTTTTGCATGGATAGGTGGTGGTGGTTGTGGAGTAGTTATCTTGGATTCATAGACAAATCGTTGTGTAGTGAGAACTTGAAACAATATTTTGGTGTAATTTGAGGTTGCTGTTGAAGGTTTGTTTATTTATGACTCGCAGGAAGTGGAAATTAAGGTGAACTATATATGAAGATATTAAGAGTTTCAGAGGTGATTATATTAATTTTTTTAATTTCTCAATTTCTTTTATCTTCTATCCACCCTTTTGTTTCTTTGCTGTTGCTCCAGCAAACAGGCACCCAGGGGGGACTCCTGCACCAAACTTGGGTGTCAACACCACTTAATGATGAAGATGGAGATGTTTTGAAGAGATTTTGATGTGACTTCTTAACCGCATGAATGCCTGTCAGTTGGTTGCATCTAACCAATAGAAGCTCTGGTGGCCCTCAGAAGTTCCCTTTTTGGTCCAGCTCTTATCAGATGGGGGAAACAATTTGTGATGTCAATCTAAGGAGAGAGATTCCTTGTTGGCGCATATGGTGGCCATCCACAGTGTAGGGATAGAGAAAGTTCAATTTTGGAACCCATCTGGATGCTATAGGGAAACAATCAATCAGTGATGAACCCTACCAAATTGGCAACATTGAACTATGGGGCCTTCTTTTATTTTTATTTTTTATTGACTCTTGATTTAGACACATAAACGAAGATACCCAAAGATTTGGGTGATGAAGGCGGCATGAGACCTGTCAGCTGCCCAAAATCCACGTTCGAAGAATTAATTTTAGTAATTTTTTTATTCTTCGACTTTGGCTGTGTTTTGAGTGAGGAATCTGAGATTGATAGGAATGCAGAAACACAATTCATGTGGACAAGGCTTTGATGGTAGTGATGATGATAGGAAATTGTTTTGATTTTTCTTGCAGCCAAAGGTACTTAGGTGTGATAATTTTATGCAGAAAAAAAAATAATTTCCTTGATAGCGAAGATTTTGATTTCCCATTGGAGGGTGAGAAAGTAGGATTCTTTTCTCCTGTGAACCACACCGGAAACTAGTCCCTTGGGGTTGTTTGGAGTTAGTTTTGACAAATTTCAGGACACACCTATACTATAGACATTTCCAAGTGTGGATTTCACACATGGAATTTGTCTTTCTTTCTTTTCGGGAACTTAAAAAGAATATTTTAAAATTGGATACGACGACCGTGGATCCTAACATTGAATATTGATGGTAGAAGACCTCTCGGTTAATGTCCAACATTTTTTCTTATTTGACCTTTTTGCCTCCATTCACTGATATCAATGAATAATGTGGACATTCACTGGGTTTTTTTTTAAACCACTTTCTTCCTCCTCTCCTCGACAACTTTTCTTTGATTTAGCTCACCATCATCTTCTTTTTAAGAAATGATTACAGAAGAAATATGGGGCATGAAAGAGCGAGCCACAGAAGTGGTGGGGGTTGAGGGAGAAAATGAGGAGGCCGAGGGCGAAGTAGATGGAGAGGAAGCAGAAGATTTGAGTGATGATGAAGTTGGAGTTGAAGGAGTTGGGTTGAAGTGGGGCTGTGGGGTTCTTGGCTGACTGGAGACAGACGAGGTAGATATTTTTCTCATCTTCGATGGGGTTTTGGAATTGGTGGGTGGTGGGAGTAGTGTTGGTTGGGAGCTCAGCAATGGTTGCATACTCATACCATCTAGACACAATAAAAAGTGACTCAATTAATCCTTTCTTGAAGAAAATGATGATGATAAATTGAATTAGAAAAAAAGAGATATTACAGAGAAGAAGAAGAGGATTAAGAAAGTAGAAAAAACTCCAACATTCATTGATATCAATGAACGTCTACATTATTCATTGATATTAGTGAATATGAGGAAAGAATTCAAATAAAAGAAGAAAATTGGGGGGGGGGGGGGGGGTGTTCCTCTACTGTCAATATTCAGAGTTTGGGTCAAAGTTGTCGCATCCAATTTTAAGTGGAGGTTTTTTATTTTTTTATTTTTTTTATTGAGATGACAGCAGATGAAGGAGAGCACATTCTCTATGGAAAAAAATCTAAAGCTTGACCCTCCCTGTGAACTTAAAATCCATGACCCTCGTTTTTGTTGAGAATTTTTTGCACTAAACATCAGCATATTTCAATATATCTGTAGATAATTTGTTGCCATATACATACATATATATATATATATAAATATGTGTCTGTGTCTTTAATAACATGGTTTACAGTTTACTCTCATGGCATTATGTAAAGGCCTAATTGGGCCAATCAGTGTGGCGTTTCTTGACTCGAGCTGCCAACCTAATTTGAACACGACCCAATTATTCAAAGTTCATGCTTTCCTTTTTTTTTTTTTTGTTTATGTCAAGGTTTGGCATTTTTTCAATTTCTTGCCTGGTCAACAAGTGGATTGGGTTGTGTTCCGGCTGGGTTGCCTGGACTACCCGACCCAACAAACCCAAATATAGACAGACCCCTTTTTGGAGGTCTGGTTGCATGTCCCGGAATATCCCTATCCGTTTATGGTCTTAGGTACATGACTCCAGATGAAGTGAAATTTGTTGGAGTGCATTTATATTTGGAAATGTGTATGTGACTGACTGTGTCACGTGATCAGTCTGGATCAAGTCAATGAAGGGCCGTCCTTCCTGTATCAAACCAACTCATCCTTGTAAAAAATCCCATGCGAAAGTCAGCATCTTACCATATTATTAGGTGGGGGTTGTTTTCCACATGGTCGAAGGTCGACCCACTATAGCATTTCGGTGAAGTCAATATGGCATGGGAGCCTCTCCCTTTAACATCTCCCACCTAAAATTCAAAGAGTGTGGTCATTGTAGCTCCATGTCCTCAACCGGGCGTTTAAATTCACGTGCCCGCACACGCCTAACGACCAATGCATCCCTGCTGCTGCCTACTTCACATTTTGCTATCTACCCTTGACTTTGCCATGGTATCAAGAGAAATTCCCCAAACTACCTGCTTCAGTGGGGTCACCTCACCTTTAAGTGTAGGTGGGTTAAAAAAAAAAAAGGAAAAAAAAAGATTGATCTAATCAGGAGCACTTGTTAAGTGTGGAAGCAGCTATTAATTGATCTAATCAATCCATATTATACACCTCAACCATTATAGGAACTGGCACAATTTTCACTGAAGATGGATTGATTTGCATCATTTGATTATACTTAGGAGGCTTATTTATATTTCTAAACATGGTGATGTATTCAACTGTATTATTGACCCATTTTTTTTGGAGTGAAATTTGGGCTTATATCTATATTTAGTAAAGAGTGTTATAAGAATAAATTGGACCAGTCAAAGGTGGGCCAACGACTAACATTTAGAAGGAAAAAAAAAACCATTACCAATGGCCTACTGATTTTTTGGGATAGGAGGACCACGAAAGCATAATGGTAGTCTTCATATTTTAAATTCATAGAGGTTTTATTTGATGGTGGTCGAAAACTAAGGAACAATTTTGAAGTTTAACTTAAATCATCTTTACCACATAACTTAAGAGGTCTTAATGCCACTCCCAGGTTGGTGGAGTGGCAGCTACTTTTTGTATTCAAAACTCGTCTCAAATTTATCCGGTGTGTTTTTGTATCGGTTTTGCTCGCATGTGTGACTTGGGCATTAGTGTTATTGGATCAAAAACTTTATTGGAGTGAAATAATTTTCTTATTTATTTATTTTTCAAGAGTAGGTAGATCCAAGTCAAACCAGGATTTACGGAGTGCCATTTTCGTTATTTTAGTGAATGCCAGCAGCAAATGCTAGTTGAGAAATAAATACATAACGCTGCCTCATTCCCACATCTTAAAAGGCAGTTGCCATCTGAAATCTCTCTCATTCTCTTTCCACTGCAAAAACCAAACCCTCTGAAATTCTCTCTCTCTCTCTCGCAGCTGTGCCTGTGAATCGATCGATCAACAACAGATCAATTTCTCTTCTTCTAAAGCTTCCATTGCATCTGACAAAGAGATGGGTCCGTTGCAGTGCGTGACACCGATTCAGGTCGAAAGTTTGGTCTTTCCAGCCGCGGTCAAGCCTCTCGGCTCTTCCAAGACCTTTTTTCTCGGCGGCGCAGGTTAGTAACCCCCCTCCCGTTCATTTTAGCAAGCGGCAGCGCGTGTGTGACTGACGCGGGGTGAGGCTATCTTGCGCAGGTGCGAGGGGTCTGGAGATCCAGGGCAAGTTCGTCAAGTTCACGGCCATTGGGGTCTACTTGGAGGAACAGGCCCTTCCGTCGCTCTCCCTCAAGTGGAAGGGGAAAAAGGGACAGGAGCTCACGGATGCCGTTGATTTTTTCAGGGACGTCGTCACAGGTGCGTGTCACTTGATGATCGTATCTGATGGGACCCACTCAGTAAGAATTTTGGGCCAGTGGGTCCCCCTCCCCTCTTCCTTTTTGTTTCTTTTAAATTATTGAAAATCTCACTTTCGACAATTCTTTGAAGTCGCCAGGCATTCAATGGGGCCATTACAGTTTTAGATATTTTCTATTTTTTGTTTCTTGATCAGGTTTGGTCGGTTCTATATTTAAATACATGTTTGAATGGAGCTATGGTATAATGATGGCTTGCGTTGTTATTACGACTATGGTTCCTATTTTTTTTGGAGCTAGAGGTCTTGATATTAACCCTCAGTTCACTCTGGAGGCGTACAGGATTAGAAACCCTCCGATAGACAGAAAAAAAATGGTATATAATATAATGATGTGATGTCTTTCATAATTATAATTAAAAAAAATTCCAAAGAACTTCTCAGTGATCGGAATGAAAATGAAAGCATTTTTATTAGGCCTAATAAAGTAATGAAATCATTAATAATAGATAGGGTAAAACCAATATCTTTTAGCTCTAGATGTATTATTTATCATGATTAAAATTCAATATTAATAAGATTTACTGAAAATGAAAAATAAATAAATTAAAGATATCAAAGATTAAAAATCATAATGCGGATTATTGTTTTCAGAAATGCAGCAAAGATCCAAATTTTATCCAGTGAATATGACCAGGAGGGTTTGCATGTGGGGAATTAGTTTCCCTTTATTATCAAGAAACAAAAATCTAAACTTTGGCAAGTGCTTATAATTGATAGGGCATGTATTAATGCTAAAAAACTAGTTTGACTAATCAGACGATGGGGCAAAAAAATAAAAATAAAAATAATAAATTGGAGTGGAGAGTCAGGTGACTAGCTGAGCCCCAAGCCAAATTTGCATGGTTAATCCAAGCGCCTATGAATGAAAGCGAGAGGTGTAAAATTTGGATGATTGCTATGCTGACCGTTGAAATGATCATCATGGTGTAGGGCCCTTCGAGAAATTTATGCAAGTGACCATGATCTTGCCGTTGACTGGTCAACAGTACTCAGAGAAGGTGACAGAGAACTGCGTGGCATATTGGAAAGCCGTTGGATTGTACACTGAAGCAGAGGCCATAGCCGTTGAAAAGTTCAAACAAGTCTTCAAAGAGGAGACCTTCCCTCCTGGCTCTACAATCTTCTTTACCCTCAACCCATCCGGCTCTCTCACGGTAAGTACAGTAAAAGGTCCAACAGAGATGGCCCACCTATTTTCCATCAATGATGGACGGCCTTTATTGCATCTTTGGCTTCTTTCAGCAATTGAAACCATCACTTAAAACTTTTGAGTTGAGTCATGAGTCATGACTCATGAGTCATGAGTGTAGTCTCTAAAAACTCGGAAACTCGAAAGTAGACTGATTCGGAAAGTCCTCCAGTGGAGCAACTTGGAGACTCAGTGATCCATTGAGTCGAGCGAGTTTTAAAACTATGGATCAGCAAATGTTTGGTGTCCAGGCATGTCAATGAGCCGAGTCAGAATCGGCCAATTGTGGATCATCTGTGTTTTGGCCCAAAGTTTGCAGGAGACCTGTTGGGTTTACCCCGAAATGGGCTATATCTAAGGTCCAATCGAATGGGTCTGTTAAGAGAATTCAAGGCCTGATTGCTAGATGTGTTGGTCTTGGGCTTTGATATGAAGGTTTCAATTCTAACAGTGTCCCCGTCCAGTCATAGTTCAGGCCCAATTATGAAAATCTCTCAGACAGGGCTTGGATTTGAACTTCAAGCCCATGTGCTGATTCTTCCCATTCAAAATGGGGACGCTAGACTTGGCTTGGAATGAGTCGATCCAGTGACTCTGCCAAGTTGTGATTGATTCAAAAGGTCAAAATTCGTTCATTCTCCCGATCATTTTCTAAAACATGGAAGCTACACTCGGCTCAAAATGAGTTGATAGACCAGTTCGACACGAAAATCTTTCCCCTCTCCTTGACCTGCACCAGTAGGTTGGTTTTCCCCACATGTGCTCTGTGGATCTGGACTCTGTAATTTCTCCTAAATTTTCTTGAATTTTGACTGGTCTTGGCCGAGTCAACGGAGTCTATTTGAATTTTAACTGAGTCTATCATGTCCCAAGTTTGGCCAAGGACCATGCTTCTCACCGGCTAAACCGAACCAAACCGGGTTTTGTTAAAATGGTCCTGATATGGGGACCGGAAATAAATGGGAAAGGAAGGAACAATGCAGGCCTACTTGGGCCTCTCTAAAACATATATGGCCAAAGACTGGACTATTTTCAATTGGGTATTTGCCTGTTTGGGAACCTATTTTCATCCTCAGCTGCTTTTGGCTTCCATAAATTTAGGCCTAAAACGAGGATAAAGGCTGCTAACTTTGAACTCTGTATTTGCAATTTCAGATCGGATTCTCCAAAGATAGCTCCATACCTGAAAAAGCTGCTGGAGTTATAGAAAACAAACAGATGTCTGAGGCTGTCTTGGAGTCCATGATAGGCAAACATGGTGTTTCACCTGAAGCCAAGCAGAGTTTGGCAACCCGAGTATCTCAACTGTTGAAGGAATTTGATGTGGAAACTGAAGAGGTGAAAGTTGAGGGAGAAGAGGGAGAGAAGTTGAAGCAGTAAGTGGTAGTAGCATATACTTTTTATGCCTTTGTGAGTTGAAGAATATTAACACATTGTCAATAATAATGCATGGCCATTTGGATTGTGCCATCATCTTTTGATGTTCCGAGACAGATTATTACATGCATGGATGGACTCCTACATATGAACTTTTCCTTGTATGTTTGGTCAAATGTATTCTCCTTTCGGAGGATATCCGCTTTGGATGTCTAGCTCTTCTGTGTTGGTGCTGGCAATGTGTTGGGTTAAGCGGTTGGACTGTTCGGCTCACCTCTATTAGTATTAGGGACAGGTTTGGTTGGTCTTTTTTCCCTTGTGGGACTCTCTGGGATTTCTCTCTCTACATTCAAGCAAGGGGTCCCTTAACCTTTGCTTGGACTGCAAGGATTGAATACCCTGAAGGCACCACACGAGTAATGAAGCCCAGGAGGTGAAAACAAAAATGCCGAGGTTGACAGTGGTTTTGATGGTTTGGTGAGTTATATAGATTTCAATTAAGAGTTGAGTTCTGGGTAGGTTTGGATTTTGGCTGTTAAAAAGCATCAATGCCTTTTGTTCTTTTTATCACCTATGTATGGGTTAGGCAATAATGACAACGACAATGATTTAATTAAACCGCGTTCATAACATATATTTTTAAAGTGGCTTCTCATGAGAGACGCAAGAGCGTTTTCCATTTTAAATGTTTAATTTCTCTTCTAAATTACAGACTACCATTTTCGTTATTTTAGTGAATGCCAGGAGCAGCAGCAAATGCTAGTGCTGAGAAATAAATACATAACGCTGCCTCATTCCCACATCTTGAAACGCAGTTGCCATCTGAAAATCTCTCTTACTCTCTTTCCACTGCAAAAACCAATCCCTCTGAAATCTCTCTCTCTCTCTCTTTCAGCTATGTTGTTGTGAATCGATCGATAAACAACAGATCAATTTTTTTCCTTCTAAAGCTTCCATTGCATCTGACAGAGAGATGGGTCCGTTGCAGTGCGTGACGCCAGTTCAGGTCGAAAGTTTGGTCTTCCCACCCGCGGTCAAGCCTCTCGGCTCTTCCAAGGCCTTTTTTCTCGGCGGCGCAGGTTAGTAACCCACCCCACTCCCGTTCATGTTAGCAAGTGGCAGCGTGCGCGTGCGACTGACGCGGGGTGAGGCTATCTTGCGCAGGTGCGAGGGGTTTGGAGATCCAGGGCAAGTTCGTCAAGTTCACGGCCATTGGGGTCTACTTGGAGGAACAGGCCGTTCCGTTGCTCTCCCTCAAGTGGAAGGGGAAAACGGGACAGGAGCTCACGGATGCCGTTGATTTTTTCAGGGACGTCGTCACAGGTGCGTCACTTGATGATCGTATCTGATGGGACCCACCCAGTAAGAATTTTGGGCCAGTGGGTCCCCCTCCCCTCTTCTTTTTTTTTCTTTTAAATTATTGAAAATTTCACTTTCAGACAATTCTTTGAAGTCGCAAAAAGCATTCAGTGTGGCCCTTGCAGTTTTAGATATTTTCTAAATTTTTTTTCTTGATCAGATTTGGTGGGTTCTATATTTAAATACCTGTTTGAATTGGGCTATGATGTAATGCTGGCCTTAGTGGTCAAAACCATGGTTCCTACCTCTTTCGGAGCTAGAGGTCTTGGTATTAACCTCCGGTTCATTCTGGAGGCCTAGAGGGACTAGTACACCCAAAGGATTAGGAACCCTCCGATAGCAAAAATGAAAAATGGTATATGATATGATGATGTGGTGTCTTCCATAATTATAATTAAAAAGATTCCAAAGAACTTCAAAGTGATCGGTATGAAAATGAAAGCATTTTTATTAGGCCTAATAAAGTAATGAAATCATTAATCATAGATAGGGTAAAGCCAATATCTTTTAGTTCTAGATGTATTATTTATCATGGTTAAAATTCAATATTAATAAGATTTACTGAAAATGAAAAATAAATAAATTAAAGATATTACAAATTAAAAATCAGGATGTGGATTTGTTTTCAGAAATGCAGGAAAGATCCAAATTTTATCCGGTGAATATGGCCAGGAGGGTTTGCATGTGGCCCCGGGAATTAGTTTCCCTTTATTATCAAGAAACAAAAAATCTAAACTTTGGCAAGTGCTTATAATTGATAGGGCATGTATTAATGCCATAAAACTAGTTTGACTAATCAGATGATGGGCCAAACAAAAATAAAAAATACAAATAATAATAAATTGGAGTAGAGAGTCAGGTGACTAGCTGAGCCCCAAGCCAAATTTGCATGGTTAATCCAAGCGCTTATGAATGAAAGCGAGAGGAGTGTAAAATTTGGATGATTGCTATGCTGACTGTTGAAATGATCATCATGGTGTAGGGCCCTTCGAGAAATTTATGCAAGTGACCATGATCTTGCCGTTGACTGGTCAACAGTACTCAGAGAAGGTGACAGAGAACTGCGTGGCATATTGGAAAGCCGTTGGATTGTACACTGAAGCAGAGGCCATAGCCGTTGAAAAGTTCAAACAGGTCTTCAAAGAGGAGACCTTCCCTCCTGGCTCTACAATCTTCTTTACCCTCAATCCATCTGGCTCTCTCACGGTGAGCACATTACAAGGCCCACCTATGATGGACGGCCTTCCTTGTTTCTTTGGCTTGTTTCATCAATTCAAACCATCACTTGAAATTTTGAGTTGAGTGAGTCATGAGTGTAGTCTCTAAAAACTCGGAAACTCGAAAGTCCTCCAGTGGAGCAACTTGGTGACTCAGTGATCCATTGAGTCGAGCGAGTTTTAAAACTATGGATCAGGATATGATTGGTGCCCAGGCTTGTCAATGAGCCGAGTCGGAATTGGCTACTTGGGCCTCTCTAAAACATAAATAGCCGAAGCCTGGATCATTTTCAATTGGGTATTTGATTTTGGGAACCTATTTAGGCTTTTTTCATCCCCAGCTGCTAGTGGCTTCCTTTACATTTGCGCTAAAATCAGGATAAAGCTAACCTTGAGCTCTGTTTTTGCAATTTCAGATTGGATTCTCCAAAGATAGCTCCATACCTGAACAAGCTGCTGGAGTAATAGAAAACAAACAGATGTCTGAGGCTGTCTTGGAGTCCATGATAGGCAAACATGGTGTTTCACCTGAAGCCAAGCAGAGTTTGGCAACCCGAGTATCTCAACTGTTGGAAGGAATTTGACGTGGAAACTGAAAAGGTGTGAAAGTTGAGGGAGAAGAGGGAGAGAAGTTGAAGCAATAAGCGGTAGTAGCATATGCTTTTTATGCCTTTGTGAGTTGAAGAATTACACATTGTCAATCATGCATGACCATTTGGATTGTGCTATCATCTTTTGATGTTCAAAGACAGATTATTACATGCATGGATGGATTCCTATATGTGAACTTTCCCTTGCGTGTTTGATCAAATGTAATCTCCATTCTTAGTATATGCGCCTTGGATGTCTAGCTCTTTTGTGTTGGTGATGGCAATGTGTTGGGTTAAGCGGTTGGCCTGTTTGGCTCACCTCTATTAGTATTAGGGACAGGTTTGGTTGGTCTTTTTTCCCTTATGGGACTGTGCGGGATTTCTCTCTCTGCGTTCAAGCAGGGGATCCTTAACCTTTGCTTGGACTGCAAGGGCTGAATACCCTGAAGGCACCACACAAGTAATGAAGCCCAGCAGGTGAAAACAAAAATGCCGAGGTTGACAGTGGTTTTGATGGTTTAGTGAGTTCTATAGATTTCAACTCAAAGTTGAGTTCTGGGTGGGTTTGGGTCTTGGGTGTTAAAAGCCTCAATGCGCATGCATGATTTCCAATGTATGGGTCAGACAATGATGACAATAACAAAGATTTAATTAAATTGCATTTCAAAATCATCAAAGCCTTGTCCCAACTATGTTGGGATTGGCTATACGAATTCTGTTTTTCCATTCTAATCTATCTGAATTATAAACCTCATTTTATCACCTATACGAATTAAACCGCATTTATACATATATTTTTAAAGTTGTTTCTCACGAGAGATGCAAGAGCGTTTTCCGTTATAAATGTTTAATTTCTCTTCTAAATTAGAGGGGTTTTTGGGGTAGCCTGCAGTAAACCCAACCTGCAACCATTGTATGGGGAAAACTGGTTATGTCCTCCAATTGCCGGTTAGCTCATCTAGTAAATTGGCATCACAAGTCTGCAACGGGAAGGCGGGGGACCGACATCCGAGCCCTGGTTAGAAAACAAGAGACATAACCAATAGTACTAATTGTTACAAAGATGTTACATAGTTAGTTCCAAACAGGCTTCATGTGATAGTGATGCTTTGTTAGATCCCACAGAATGTCCTTCAACATATTGCCCTACAATATTTAACCACTACTTGACCTGATCTTGCTTTTGCAGCAGATCAGGTCTGTCAGTTTAGGAATGGGCCTCTTCAGTTTTTTGTAAGGAATCATAACTCCTGGTCTTTCTTTTCAAAGGTGTTGCTTTCTCTTCTACATACACTGAAGTTGACTGGGCTCGCAGTCCCTAGGACCCCGCCAGCTCGACCAGTGGTTAATTTGCATTTCAATCTTGACAAAAATTTCTTGGAGTGCAAAGAAACATTGCAACATTTCACAATCCTGTGCAGAGTCTGATTTCTATTCATCATCACATACATACTGCCAAACTTACTTGGATTCGAATGCTACTAAAGGACTCTTCTACTTTCTCAAAGATCCAGAACGTTGAGATACTGTGATAACCAAAGAGTCATCTCTATTATCCAATCCGGCCCCTCATGACCTCACAAAATTTATTGAGGTGCACAATAACTTTGTCGAGGATTGTGTTCTTCATGGTTGATCAAGTTGCTGAAATTTTCACTAAAAGAAATGCCAGTAGGTTCAGGTTTATGTTCAATGGATTCTAAGGAATGCCAGGAATCTATCACACATACTCTACCAAAATTGTCTCCAATTGATTTTAAGGAATCAACAACACCTACCCGCATTAGTCAGACCTGTCCAAGTCAATCACACCTAAGATTAACAAATTGTGTTGCATCTTTGACAAAGGACTTAGCATGTACATGATATATAAATACTCTATATAAATGAGAATTTCAGTCTATCTCAATTGAAATTGTTAGAGGTGAGTTTCATTGATTATTTCATTGATTATTGTGGTAGGGGCAGCTCAAGATAATTTGAGGCCTAAAGTGGCAATCCTAAAATGAGGTTTTTTTATTTTTATTTTTTTCTATTATTATAAATATTTTATTTAAAATCTATTTTTCTCACTAATAGTAAATACCCCATTTGTTGTCTTAGCTAACCTTACTGTTTTAGATCAATCTTCTTAATCTAGTAGGTTAAAAGAGACACATATAAACAGGAGGAAGAAGTAAGGAAAAGATGTGGTATGATAAATAGGTGTTTTTGCTGCTTTATGCTGGATTAGAGGAAAATAGTTATAATATTGATAATAAACTATAATCAAGCCTTTTAATTTTTCTTCTTTTTTTAAAAATTTTCTTGATTACAAGATATTGATAGTAATGAATGGATTGGAGATTCATACGATTGGAGCTTTTTTGTGTCAATTTAATGTGGCAATTAAGTTGTTAAGCCACTGATTGCATCCTATCAAGTTTGAGTATATAACATGTGGCTTATCAAATTCTGAGATCCTTTGTGTCAATTTAATGTGGCAATTAAGTTGTCAAGTCACTGATTGCATCATTTCAAGTTTGAGTCCATAACATGTGGCTTATCAAATTATAATTAATAATAATATCAGGGACTCATTATTGCAAAAAGTCTTGCCAATCCCCACATAAATATGAAAATTTGAAAGGGGAATTCAGCTGTACGTCCCTGTACCTTTTTCTTTGTGACCTTAGGTCCACAACCTTTTCTCATAGTGTGGGAGTTCCTTTTTTCAAATTTGAACACCTAAAATGTCCAAGTTACCATTTTTTTTTTAAAATTCTTATTTATTTTAAGATAAAATATATCCCATGATTAGCGGGATATGCTATTAATAATTGTTAACTACCATTTAATTGGCCATGATTAATGAATATCCCATTAATGAGATTTCCATTAATCATGGACACATAAGGATAGAAAAAATTCAAAAAAAAAAAAAAAAAAAAAAAAAAGAAGAAGAAGAAGAGAAGATTTATGATTGAGCTAAAAAACTAGAAGGAAAATATGGGGTATGATCTCTTTCAGTTAAGGGGTAAATTAGTCATAAAAAATGGAATTAGCCTCATTAAGGACTTCTGGCTGGAATATTTCCAACCGCAAGGGAGTAGAGGCATTAGTGCAAAATAACTTGAATTGCGCCTTTGTTTTATGAGATTCTAGAGACTTCTCGCTAATTATTCCAATTTGTGAAAGGTCCCTTGAACGATTTTCATTTGACCCTAAGTACGTATAGTAGCTATATATGAAATGAAACATTGGTTTCCAATTAAATAGAAGTCAATTGTTTCTCTCTCTCTATATATATTTATATATATATGGGGATATTCTTGTGCATCCTTCCTTCACTATATGGTGAGGGACAAACTTAATAGGGCCCACCTAGGGACCCATTGATCATGAGACTTTTGGGGGATGGGAAGAGACATCTTGGATGAGACCATATATTAAATTTGTGGTCAATCCCATGCCTCCAACCCCTTCATCCGTGGCCCACAAATTTACTGGCTTTATATTAAATGAAAAGAATTTGACCCTCGATCCAACAGTCCAATTCATTTGGATATGTGAAAAATTCAATGAGTCTCATGTACTTAAGTGGATTCCATGTGTGTGGATGGTTCGGATGTGTTATAAAGTCAACCCTACTATGTTGTCCCTCACCATAACACATAACACGGTGATAGATAGATACATAGAGATTTGTTAGGATTTGAAAAGACACTTGAAAAGGAAGGACGGTTGTTACTTTAATGCTTCTTTTTGGAATGTGAAAACGGGAGAAAAAAAGGGATGGCAATTGCTTGTGGTTTTCAACTATGATGCCAAAAATAAGAAAAAGAAAAAAGAATCAACTATAATATGACTCCTACACTTTCCAACAACCAGATGACCTTAAAACTTACAACAGGCCATATCCCATTTCCACCTAGGAAAGGCCATGGATCTGATTAAATGGGCGACCACTTGACCTGCCCCGATTAGTGGGGTTTCATAGTGGTTTTAACTTTTAATGGGTTTAGAGACAACTCAATTCGGGTTCAAAGTAAGTCTTAGTTATGATGTTGACTTGTGCTAGGTTGTGGGCGGTTTTGGGCTTTGCCTAAGCTAACCTCCTTTTTCTTCCCAGTTATATATGATATATGGACTTGTGCCAGTGGGTGATTTTGGGTTTTGTCTATGCTAACCTACTTCTTCTTCTCAGTATATATATGGAAGATGCTCCTATGAGAGCATTTTTTACTTTAGTATGAGAGAATGTGAGGGTCCTTACCCTAGCTTTCATAGTAAGGTGAGAGATGCTCTCATAAGAGCTTCGAGCATTTTCATATATATATAGGAAAATGCTCATGTGAGAGACACTCTCACCAAATTGGAGAGAGATTGGTGGAGGCCCTCACATAAATATTTGGAGTCCTTGCATTTAAGTTGGTGAAAGTGAATATTTATGTGAGGACCCCCACCCATCTCTCACCAACTTAGTGAAAATGTCTCTTACATGAGCATTTCCTATATATATATATATATATATATGAAAAATTCTAAAAAAACGCTTCACTTAAAAAATGCCCCCTTTTGCGCTCTTTTTTTTTTCTTTTTCCATAGGACTCATGTGAGGACCCGTTCCTACAAATACCTAGTGGGACCCAATTTGACCAAGTCAAATCCTTGATTATCCTATTTAATAGGTAATTAGCATAGGTAGTTGGTAATCCCCATCAATTTAGCTTAAACTATAAGACTAAGACCCTTGTGAAATTTATAGTGGTTTCCTAGAATTAATTTTCTAATTAGAAGCCTAAGTTGCAATCCTAACCATATATAGTATTTCCTACTTTAAATGCTAATTAATAGAAATTAATGGAATAGATGACTAATGTTCATAAGCTTTAGAACTAGCTTGTATATATATAATTCTTAATAAATATTGGGTGTTTATTGTTAATTTAGTATGTCTTCATTAGATTAAGACTTAGTTAATATTAGAATTAATAAGAAAGGCATTGAGAGTTAAGAACATTCTAGAAACTCACTTAATGACCTAACTACCCATGGCCCCATTCCATTTTCATTTACAACCAAGTTGCCCTTTTGGTAATTAGCCTAAACCCTAAGCTATAAAACCCATAACTATTGCAAAACCTAGCCTAAAACCCTAATTCACTCTCATCTTCCTTACCTCTCCCTAAGGAATCCTAATCCCCCAAATCCCAGCCCAAGAAGAATTTAGGAGGCCACCCCAATTTCATCAACGACACCTTAGGAACTTAGAATTCACGTATCTCTCTCTCAACTCCATCTTCAATCTCGAATAGAGGCAAGTAGACATGTTTAGATTCTTCCATTTAATCGATTAATATGCTTAGATTTACAATTACTGTCTTTTACGAATGGTTAGCATGATTCTATTTATAGATGGTTGGTTAAATAATGTGATGTGTGGAATTGATTGTTCTAAGCCCTTCTTTTGTGTTTTTGGCCATTGATGGATGAGAATCTCTCATTTGGAAGATCAATGGCCCATTTGTGATGAGATCATGATGTGGGAGGTGTAAGTTTGGAGATGATCAGTGTAGATCTGGGTTAGATTTGATTAAGTTTTGATAAAGAAAGGAAAAATGGCAGAATCCTAAAAATGTGGAATTCGTGTGTACCCGGTCGACATCATCCCCCAGGATGTTGACCAGGCACACAGGAAAGCTTCAGCTAACTGGGAGCGAAAATGGCCATAGGGTACAGTCCCCGTGTACCTGGTCGACCAGCCAGGGGGCCTGGTTGATCGGACAGTGTACCAGGTCGACCGGCCACACTGTATTTTGCCCCACCTGCCAGATATTTGGGAAAATGTCCGCAGTGTATCCGGTCGACCGGGTGGACCATGATGTCGACCAGGGACACTGCAGAAGGTGATTTCTGACTCCCAGCTAGCTAACCATTTCCACAGAGTCCCAGGTCGACCGGGTGGACCATGATGTCGACCTGATACACTGTAAATAGTGATTTTGCAGATTTAGTTCCCTTCTATGATCTAATCATGTGTGGGCCCCGTTGACCTTTCATTTGGACCGTTTGGGATACGCTGAACACGAGTCAAGGGCCGGGCTTAACCTTGACCCGCGTAGCCACCTAAGTAGGGTTTATGGTTGTAAACGTTACATTATTCAATGGTTATGGACGTCCTATGATACTAAATACCTTCAGGAGCACCAAGGATGCATAATAAGCATCTAGGACTCCGTGATCACTGTCTTAGGTGAAGTGGGCCCTAGACCTGAATGGAGGGGCAGCGATCATCTATGGATTTGTGACATATGATACGTATATTAATGAAACAGACACTAAGGCTAGCTGGTAGGTCCGAACCTGGGATATTGGCCTTGAGAGGGACTATAATCAGGGTATTGCACTTAGGCTCTGATCCATGATCACGGTCTGTATTGGATGAGATGTCAGGATATGACACTTGAAGTCCTGACCTGTAATATTGGAAACTTAACGGTAGATATTAATGGATAGACTGTATAATGAGATAATGTTAATTAAGCGTGTCGAGAAACGGAGTTTACAAGGGTATGCATTATTAACTGTTGAGAATCGTAAGGACGGATTATATATACCTGAACTCCGTGTCTCATACCTTTGACTAATATCGTCACATATTAATTATGATAAGGCTATCCAGTTCGGAGTACCCCCACCTAGTGGTCTGTAGGATTTGTGGGTGTACGATTGGTCTGCTGAGGGTTATGATGCAGGCATGGACATTGATATTGAGATATTGTTGGTTGACACGGTAGGTATCGGTGGGGGAGGGGTACTGAGATCGCCAGCGCTCGAACCGGGTGTGGATGGACAGTGATGTTGATCTAGCACGTAAAACCAATGGTTGAGACTTGGCTGTGGCTATGGATATTATTGGTTGATCTAGCACATAAGACCAATGGCTGAAACTTGGCTATGACTATGGGTATTAATGGACTCTTGTATGCTCCTATTCGATGAGATAACAGCGAGGGGTGGCTATGACCCCCATGGATGATGTCCATCGACAGTTGTCAGGGCGAAGACGACGGGTTGACTCTGACCTCCCACGTCCCTTGTACTTCAACTGTGGACTTACCTTGTGTGCTCTTATGGATATATATTGGATGTATTAATATTATGTATTTAGAATGTCGTTGCTTAGTGTCTTGACCGTTGACGTTGACACGGTTGGATCTAGATACGACGATTGTAGATATGGTAGGGTTACTTTCTCTAGTTACTCCTATTATTGGTGACATAGATGTATTGCATAGTTCATATGATATATATTGATGATGATGGCTTCCCTTGTTTACCTGATATGTTGTATCTAACATATGTTATATTATTATCTCGACTACTGTTCATGCACTACACTCCACACTGTTTATGTTGCACTCTGATATCCTATATCATTATTGAGATACTAATTACACAGGTACAGCTGAGATTAGGTATGATTTTCTTCCCTATCTGTTAATATGATGTATTGCCATCTAAGCATGCCTATTTGCCTGGCTCATTGAGCCTGACCCAATCCTTGGTGTTTTCAGATATATTCTCTTCTGCTTTCTTTGATTGGAATTGCTTGGTGGCTGATCCGTTGCAGCATGGTTCATAGAATGGTGCAGTTGGTACACCAAGAGGCATCTATCAGATATATTACTATTTCTTCCTTTTATTGTAGTTGACCGTGTTGGCATATGATTGAATAGTTAGCTTAATTATAGAAAGTACATTGTAATCCCTTAAAGTGAAATAAAATTTTAGGACTCTGTCCATCTACATGCTCTTATGAGATTTAAACTTGATTATATTATTGGATTTCCGCATCTCTTAGGTACTTTCTCGTACTATCTCGAAATTCGTAGCGCCCGGATTTTGGGGCGTTACAACTCATGTTGTATCAATTAAGTCTTTTTACACACATTACCCCCAATTAATAGTCACAAGTCTAAGTTTGATATTCATCCAATTTTTTCTCACCGTTGTATTGAAATCATAATAAAATGATGCATCAAAACCATTAAATTTTAGGGTCAAAGATCAAAAGGTTAGTATAATCTTATAGGCTCGAGATTTTGCATGTAGGTATGCCTCATATGGATCTTTCTATCTAATGAACTTCTATGATCATCATGCATCCCAATGGGCCAAACTAGGAGTGACGTTTTTTTTTTCTAAAAAATGACCGGAAGCTGTGTAGCATTGTCCTATATATATATATATATTCATGGAGCCCTTCTAGGACCCCGCTAATCATGAAACTTATTGGGGATGGAAAAAGATATTTTGGATAGGCCTATATATCAAATTTGGGGTCAATCGCATACCTCTAACCCCTTCATTCAAGGCACACAAACTTAACGACTCTATTTGGATATGTGACAACTTAGTGGATCCAATGTAAATTAAGAGGCCCCTTGTGTGTAGATGGTTCGAATGTATATTATAAAGTCAATCCAACTATGTTGACCCTTGTATTAATATGGTGAGTGATGGATGCGCAGATTTTGAATAAGGCGTTTAATGATGGCACCTGTGCCAGCTAGGACCCCTTTTCCGCGTACACGCCGTGTTACAACCATTCTCAGCACGAGGAGTCTCCGCATCCCATAAATAGATGTGGGTATCTTGTCTCATGATCTCCCTCTCTCTATATATATCTGCCTTGGAATAGCAGAGGAGTTCCGATTTCTAGTATCTTTCTTCCATTTTTCTCATTTGTGGAAGAAGAAGAAGAAAGAGCACAAAGGCTTGTCAATGGATACCGAAGAAGCCGCACCACAGAGAAATCTACAAAGATATGACTCACTTGACGCCGAAGCAGCTATCATCTCTCAGAGTCATGGCAATGGATCCAAGGTCTCTTCACTTCACTTGCTTCTAAAAGCTAGCAGTGTTTCTCAAGTTGCTTTTTAACCTGCCCACTTGATTCATTCCAGTTATTCTGGTTTAGTAGTAGTTCATATCATCTACACTACACTAGCATCATGATTTTGTCCATGATGCTCAGATTTAAGGGCTGATCCATCTAGGATTTGATCTATTTGTAACCATTGAAACAGATCCTAGTGAGGTTCTGCGCCATCCTTTGATGGATGGTGGGGCCCATCTTTTCCAAATCGAAACTGATCATCAGCTTTTACACCCATTATGAGTGTTTTATCTAAATTTTCTAAGAAAATCTCAATGGCCTACTTGTTAGATTGATAACACATAGGGACTCCCACCATTTTTATTCCAACAAAAAAAAACGTAAAGCAAGTTCTTTCATGTGTTTCAGATAAAGTCAGATTCAATGGTGGGTATCTTAACATATTTGAATAGCGATTTACAAGATGATCACTATACAGGGTGTTAAGGCTGATGACATGCTTGGATTTTCGAAAGTTGGGACCCACCATGCATCGAAGAAGGGTGTTGCACCGTAGTAGTACGACGCAGCGCTGCTTAAGTTCTGCCCCCAGACCCCATTCCAATCCCCTTGTTAAAAAGAAAGTTTTAAGAATCAAACGAACCATTGAACCAAAGAAGGGTACAGTCGAGTGAAATTGGTTCGACCTGTAGTTCCTTCAATTCAACCCTGATATCAACTTAACATCATAAATATTACATAATAAATATAAAACTTTTTCAACACATAATTTGAAAAACGTAGAAAGAACCAGGTAGAAGATGTAAATTTTTTAAGAATAGCCATTCAGTTAAAAAAAAAAAAAAAAATAATAATTACAGATTTGGAATCTCAACAATTAAAATAGTAACAAATGTCATCTTTTTCCAATCTTATTGATTTGGTGTTCTTGCAAAACCGCCTGATTCAAAATGGCTCTTTGGTTGAGCTATGTGGTTCACAAAGCAAATCTTAGGATGAGCAATTTTGGTTTAACCAAATTGCGACAACGAGACAAGCTGGTTTAATTTGGTTTTATCGGCGGTCTGTTCTATTTTGTTAATACACTAGTTATAAGGGTTAACTCAAACCTAAAATTATTCGGTTAAAATGCATAAAAGGAAGCAAAAGTAATAACTATTAATATACATAATTATAAATGAAAAATAAAAAAAAGAGATATATGTCTAAAGCCAACTCTGCGAAGTTAGAAACATTTTCAGAACAAAATCAAGCCCTTTGATTCCTTGTATATTGTAAATATAAATATTTGTATGGAAATATGGCTCTAAGGATGCATTAATAGGATCTCATATAAGAAATCATGGAAATGATATGGTGCAGCTTTTTCCCTCAGTAGCCATGAGTTGGATTGGATCTTTTATCTCCACTTCATTCAGTGCCACTTGCCACGCCTATAACTATTTTTGACATTTTTTTAATGAGTTACTTTATAACAAGTTTGAGTGATGTAGTGGATAGAGTATCTTTCCTGAAGCTTCAATAAGTGAGAGGTTTTGAGGTTTGGGAGTTGTTCTTCATCTGTGTGTCCAGTGCTAGTCTCCCTGTCCGCTACTATGTTTTTTACATTTTTTTTTTTTAGTGGGATTTATTGTAGAATTCTTATTTGCTCTTATGTTCTAGAGTAAAGTTTAAAGTGTTCAAAGTAATAGAAGGCTGTGGGGTTCAAATCTTAATACATGCTCTGTTAAAAGTCAAGATTGAGGAAATGGCCAAAAATCTAAATAAGGTTTAAAACTAATAAACCTTTTAAAATTAGGCAATTAAGAAGACCCAAAAGAGTTGGAATTTTTTTTTGAAATAATCCTTTATTAATAATATGATTGAGTTGCAATCTCTAACTTCTCAAGTGGCAGTTTATTAATATTTGAAGAATAAAATGTGCTTTTAACTTGGAATTTCCAAAGTAGAAGGCAGTGTTTATGACAAAAGTTAAAAACTTTTAACTATTTAACTGCAAATCTATTTCCTAACTAAATTTCAAATGTGGAGTTTGGAAAATTTTGCAGGCAGTTGACATGAGGACAATCTTAATCCTTGCCTTTCAAAGCATAGGCATTGTATATGGGGACCTTGGCACATCTCCTCTTTACACATTTTCAGGCACCTTCCCCAACGGCATACGGCACAAAGATGACATTCTGGGCGCGCTTTCATTGGTCTACTATACACTCATCTTAATCCCTATGATTAAGTACGCCTTTATCGTCTTAGGTGCAAATGACAATGGTGACGGTATGGATTATTTATCAAAACTTGTCCAACTTTTCTTGCTGCATTTGTGATGAAAAGAGATTATATATGCATTGAGCTATAGCATATGTTAATCTCTCTTCTTTTGTGATATGATTTGATAAACAAATTGTCATTGTAGGGGGAACATTTGCATTGTATTCATTGATTTGTCGTTACGCTAAAGTGGGGTTACTTCCAAGCCAAGAACCTGAAGATCGAGATATATCGAATTATCAGCTAGAAATGCCAAGCAGCCGCTTGCGCAGGGCTTCGAAGGTGAAGTCCACATTGGAGAACAGTCAAACTGCGAAGCATTTTCTTTTATGCATTACTATGCTCGGAACTGCAATGGTAATCGGGGACGGAATTGTCACGCCTAGCATGTCAGGTATGACAAAATTTTATTGATGATGACTTCCTATGTGCTTTTGCACTATGATTCAAAAGGTGCCAGTATATTAGGTTCAGGCCAAGCTTACATTGCTCTAAATTGTCATTATAAATCTTAAGGCCTTGAGCTTATTCCTTTATTTATCTATAATCCAACAATGCAATGGTGATTTCTTCTCATCCTAATTAACAAAGAGGGAGGATCAAACTTTAACCCTCATATGCCTCAATTCATAGTTTTTTCCCCTCCTTGGTGACAAATTATATTATTTAATTTTTTTCCGGCAGTTTTATCAGCAGTTGGAGGGATCAAAAAAGCTGCAGATGCCATGACAGAAGGTAATATCTCTTAACACAAATATGTATAGGACACAACTGCGAATCGAAATGCATTCTTACTCTGTTGATTTCTTCAAAAATTGACATTTATTAACTGATACAGTAAATATTGTTCTATGTTTAAAACCATGTAGTATTCATGGCAAGATTGAAAGATAGGCTCCAAATGTGGATGGTTGGTATGAATAAGTTGTTGATTCTTGACTTGTGCATTGCAAAGCAAATGTACTGTATATTTGGGCCAAGTATTTGGGCAATTATATATAACATCTAAATTGTAATAGATAATTGAACTGTGGACTGGGAGGAAAATCTAGTGTTTCTATGAGTCAATCATTTTGTATTGATGTGGAATTGTAGCAATTGAATTGTTTTCCATAAGAAAAAGTAACTCAAGTCACTCTTATTTTATCCCCCTTTTCTTTAATGTTTGTAGGAAGGATCGTCTGGGTGTCTATTGCAATTTTGGTTTTGCTGTTTTCAGTTCAGAGATTTGGAACTGCTAAAGTGGGCTACACTTTCTCTCCGATCCTTACACTCTGGTTCTTTTTAATCAGTGGTATTGGCATCTACAATGTCGTCAGGCATGACCATTCTGTTATCAAGGCACTCAACCCGGCATACATCATTCATTATTTCAAGAAGAATAAAAAAGATGCATGGATTTCCCTTGGTGGTGTCATCCTTTGCACAACAGGTTAAGCTCTTTTTCTTGTCTAAATTAACTGCATCACCTTTGCAAAATGGATGTACACACACATACACAAATATTTGATCTCTTGGGGGATGTAATCCAACCCATGATCTCCATGGGAAACATAACCTAGAGATCACAGCCGTCCTCCCGACACGTAATTGTCATGGATTCAGATGACCTCTATGGAGAGGGGCGTACTTCATCATCACCCTATATGGAAGTTTGTTATGTCTTATTATGATGATGATGATGCCAACTGCGAGATGTGTGTTGGTGTGAGTGCAAGAAATTTGAAGTGGTAAGATATGGCCCAACTATCAGTAACTTTAAGACTTCGTATTCCTATCCCCTATGAATTAGTTGGGTTGATATTCACCTTTGGAATCACTTAAATGTTCTATAAATCTTGATTGAAGATTAAAATTTTGACCTCCACCGAACTTTTTTATGGGCTAAATCTTAAACCACTTGTAAGTTATAATCAAAATGTAGACCTTCTCATCCCCTCCCTTTCCCATGCTTGGGGTGGGATCCACTAAAGGTTAAGGCGAGGGCCCTGATTATCTGGTTGTCCTACAAACCTGATTGAGAAAATTTGTTGTAAGACCATTTTATGGTCCTGATTGATAATTGGGTCTACATCTGAGTCTCCTAAGGAACAGGACCAAATACTTGTTTATACTTTATACCAGTAAAAGTGTATTAATATGCAATAACATATATAATGTACCTAATTAAGTACGCTGAATATGATTTATATATTGTTATATAGTAATGACGCAAATAATAGGGAAAAAATGATTTGGTTCCAGATCTAATTGGTTCATCTTTTCCAGGCCTGGTTCTAGTATTTGTACCCATTAATATTTCAATAAATGTCGAAAGGTCGAAGGACCCAAGTTGGACCAGATTGTTTACAACCTCATTGAAGGGTTCCTATGGTTTCATTATATTTATTTTTGTTTTCTCCATTTTCTAAATTTTTATTGATGATTGGATGCAACAGGGGCTGAGGCTCTTTTTGCTGATCTGGGGCATTTCACGGTTCGGTCAATACAGATAAGCTCATGTTCGTTGGTGTTTCCATCAGTTGTTTTAGCCTATACAGGTCAAGCTGCATACCTTCGCAAATTCCCTGAAAATGTGGGAGATGTCTTCTACAAGTCCATACCAGGTATAACAACTATAATTTTATCAAGCAAATAATAATTTGCGGGCTTTGCATTAGTGGGAAAGCCCCTAGTTTAAAAAAAAAAATTCAAACAGTACTTAGCTAGAAAAGCTTCCAAACTGAACTGAACCTGACCTGTTTCCATCCTAATGGGTGGCTTGGTCCACTGCTAACATAATCAAAACCAGGTAACTAATTGGCTTGAGCTTGTTAATTGTGTATTGCAGGCCCTTTATACTGGCCCATGTTTGTGGTGGCCGTCTTATCTGCTATCATTGCCAGCCAGTCATTGATCTCTGCTGCCTTTTCCATCATCCAACAGTCCCTTGCTCTCGGATGCTTTCCACCCGTCAAGGTCATTCACACATCATCCAAGTATGAAGGACAGATTTACATTCCTGAAATTAATTACATGCTCATGATAGCTTGCATTGGTGTAACTGCTGCGTTTAAGACAACTGAGAAGATTACCAATGCATATGGTATGTAACATTAGAGCCCATTGTACTTATCTGGTTCTTGTATGGTTTGATATTGGTATAGATAAGGACTCGGATCAGTCAAGCCCAGCATAATATGAGCATTACCTCTTTATGAAAACTTAATTTGACCAGGTAATCATTGACTCAGCCTCCGGCCTCAGTTTTGAAGCTTGATCAGAATTGGATTGGGCTTGGTATTAGGTCTTGCTTACCATGATACCATGTTACATAATATCATGCTAATGTATATATACAATAAGTATAATCTACATGTGTACTTGTATTATGACTTGAAGTTATAGCTCCAACTGAGGCTGGGGCTTGCCCACATGCCATATGGGCTTGGCTTGGACTTGGTCAATATCTGAGTTAAACTCCCTAATATGAATGACTTTTTAGTACATAGAAGAGAAATGGAGAGCGATAAGAACTATGCATGTAGTAGTTGGAAGTGGAACTGTCACAGCGCCACACAACTTTGGAGTTCTCATAGGATCTGGGGCCGCATGGCTTTAAAATGAATCATATTTAGCTGAGATGGGATTTGACTTATAAGCTCCTGACTTGGACATACCCGATACGAGACTTGGACAAAGTCTCATGGTTCTAACCGAAGCACTCCACTCTTACCCCTGTCTTGTAAGCTTAAGACTTAAATATTTCCAGTGTGGGACTTAGACAAAGTCTCATGGTGCTAATCGAAGCACTCCTCCCTTACCCTTGTGGCTTCCCTTTTCTTGGCTCATAGGATCATTTCACCTGATCTTACCCCAAGGGATTACCCAAGCAATTTGGAATCTCACGGGAACATTACCACATAGAGTGATAAATCTTGACCTTCATTTCTTAACGAATAGAGGTTGAAACAAAAACAAAATATAGGACATGAGGGATGTCAGTGGGGCACAATAGTCCCACTAATTCAAGAGGACATAGATTAGCCAGCCATCTACCAAAAGTTAATCTATTAGTGATTGATTAATAACCATTTGATCCAAGGCTATAATGGATGTAGAAATGGATAATCTCGTTTTAACTATTGAACATCCATTTCATGGGCATAGATCGCATGCCTTAGAATATTCTATGATTCCATGAACCTAATTTCCATTACTTCACAACCCCTTGAGAATTGTGGAGACACAAGGTCCACTTAAAGGTTCCACCTTTCTCCATCAATTGCTAGAAAACGGATGGAACGATGAGTTGAAAATTACTCATTTAAGTAAGAAAAAAATGGAAACATAAAACCAACACCGACTTCAAGAAAGTCTGGTAGTTAAAGTGACATATTGGCCACGCATGGAGTGATTGAGAAAAATATGCTTAGTATAAAGACGATTAGTACAACTGTAAAAGTAAGCCTTTCATATGCTTGGTGGGTTATTATTATATTTTGTGATGTTTATGCTTACAAGTTGCTTTCCTTCGTGCAGGGGTCGCGGTGGTATCTGTCATGACACTTACATCCATATTGCTGGTGCTTATAATGCTAATGATATGGAAAACTCATATTCTTCTTATAATTGCATACATCATTACAATAGGTGTTGTCGAGCTTATATTTTTAACCTCTGTTCTCTACAAATTCATTCAAGGTGGCTACCTCCCAATAGGTGTTGGAGCATTCCTCATGGTTGTGATGTATGTATGGAATTATGTATATCGTAGGAAATACACTTATGAGTTTGAAAATAAGGTGCCCGTTGATGAGCTAAGGCAGATCATGGCCAACCCCAACTTCCGTAGCCTGCCTGGGATCGCCTTCTTCTACTCAGAATTAGTCCAAGGGATCCCACCCATCTTCAAGCACTACACTGAAAATGTGCCCTCACTGCACTCGGTGGTCATCTTTGTCTCCATCAAGTCGCTTCACATAAGAACAGTCCCACCGGAAGAGCGCTTCTTATTCCGTCGAGTCCACCCCCGGGAGCTTATGGTGTTTAGATGCATTGTAAGGTATGGGTACATGGACCTTTACAATGATGAAAGTTCATTAGAGAGGTCAATGGTGGACAGACTCAGAGAATTTATAAGAGAAGAATTAAGGGCATTGCCAGCTAAGTGCAATAGTAAAGACTTATTGAAGAATGGTAGTGAAATGGATGAGGGGGAGACAGTAAGTGACCAGGCTAAGGAAGAAGACATTGAGAGGAGGGAGGTGGTAGAGAGGGAGGTAGAGTTTGTGGATAGAGAATATAATGAAAGGGCTGTTCATCTCTTTGGAGTGAATGAGGTGGTTGCATCAAAAGGGTCTAGTTTTGGAAAGAAGGTTATGATAGAATATGCGTATAACTTCTTGAAGAGGCTCCTCAGACACAGTAATGATTTGTTTGGTGTCCCTCATAAGCGTGTGTTGAGGGTTGGTATGAATTATGAACTTTAGAGGGATAAGGTTAAAGATTGAGAACATAATAGGAATGAAGACATGACAAAGGTGGTTGCTCTCTTCACTTTGAAAAAGGTATTTTAAATAATCGGCCTGCTTTTCTTGAATAAAATATTTTGATTATTTACAAGTTGAAGGCATGTATCAGACAAATTTAATGAAGAATGATTGTTAGCTTAGTTTTACCATAATTTTAATGGTGTCGTTATCATTGATGGATATTATATTCTATTGTGGACTCAAAATGAAAATGCGATACAAGAAAATAGAGGGATTTTGCTTTATTTTTATTTCTTAAGTACAATTAACCCATAGTCGGAATGTTCAGGGCCTTTGACACCTCTTTAACAATCCCAAGAGGTCAGAAAAAGTTCACTTGAAGATAATAATCTGTACATATATTTTTTTTATTTGTCTTGTAATTAATCTTAATCGGGAAACTTCCTTTCAATTGCTCATGTTCTAGAGTTGGAACCAAGTTTCATTATAGTATGAAACTCAAAAATCTTGTAGTGCTAATTGTGTGAATCAAGTGAGGCCATATGCGTTCCTTTTATCTAGCAAAAAAAAAAAAAAAAGTGAGCCCTTATGTGGGTGTATGGGGGCCACCTTAATTAGACATGTCTTACATTCTTCCACTTAATCAAAAGACCATGCCCTTATTTTTTTTATTTTTTTTAACCTACAAATTGTTCGCATAAAATAATTTATTTACCAAAATGACTCCTAGATTCTACTAATAAAGGATGATGAGTAAAATAGTAGAAGAACTCACCAAGTGCGCCTTACATAGCTCATGTAGGTGATTATTATGATTGTAATGCTTGATATTTATGGGTTCTCTTTATTCAACGATTGTTGTAGCATTGTTACATGAACTTGCATTGGTGTTGCTACTGCTAATACTATTAATAATGTGAAATCTTCATATTTCTCCTTAAAATTGTATATATCACTACAATAGGTTTCATCAATCTTGTTTATTTAAACCACCGTTCCCTTCAAATTTGGCAAAGATGGCTACTCCAATTAGCCTTGATGGCTTATTTACTTATTGTATCTCTTAACATACGCACATCACTTGGGATGAAGAGAGAAACTAAATATCATGTTTGCAGTAAACTTTTTTGTCAAAAATAAAGGAACAGCCCAGTGATTAGGTGTCTCGCCCAGAGCATGATCGTTGGGTGCAAATGATCATCTCCCCAGCTTGTGTTGAGGTTTACTTCGCGTCAATTGAGTCTATAAAGGGTCCAACCCAACCACCTTGGCTGAGTACAAGATGTCATTAATCCAGTCAGTTCTTTCAAAGCGTGCTTATTGGTTCACTCATGAAACCATAATCTTCACACAGGTCCGTCTGACCAACCACATCACCTTCAAGACTGAGTCAATTTGGCTGAGTTTCTATTTTTATCTTTTTAGTATCAAACTTTCTGAACTACGCTTCAAGACATGGAAAATATTCATGAACAAACTCGCAATTTTCAATGTATAACTTTCCAATGAAAAGAAAATAACATGAGATAAGAGGCAGTGGTCATGCAATGATTGAAAAAAAAAAAAAAAAAAAGCAGAAAAGAAAGAAAAAGCTAAATGAGCTAATTGATATAATTCAATATAAATGAATGTTTACACTTGCAGCTTCCAATAATTAGAAAACAAATCCCCCCAGTTTAGTCCACCGACTTTCATCCATGGCTGGTATTTTGAGTATCTTGCCTGAAAGATGAGCTGTGTACTAAAGTTATCTATTAGCCAGCAGTTAAATCGAACATATGAGGAAGCGGTCTCACATTCATGATTGCATCCACCATCTGACCAAAAATAAAGTTTAAAATTTTAATAATAGACAAAATCATATGAGAATTGATAGCCATCCAAAAAACCAATAATGTCAAGCCCATACATGCATGCAGCCTTATAAACATACACTAGAGCTACTCAAATGCTTAATAACTCAACTTGGTTTGTACTCAAAGAGGACTCAGTTGTAAAATGACTCATTTGTGGAACAATCAACTGGGCCTCTCTCTGTTCTTGCGTGCCTTTGATAAAGACTGAATAATAAGCTAAACTCCGAACAGATATCATTGAATCGAGTCTGCTTGCCAAGTTTTTGTGACTCAATCAAGTTTCTAGGGAGGTAGGTCACTTAATAGGTTATCAAGAACACGCTGCCCACAAAATATCAATAGCTGCAACACATGATCTAAATTGCTACAAAGAACTGCCAATGAATATATATAATTGAATGGTTACTATTATTAAAGAAATTGTACTGCCAATGAATATTGTGGACAGAATTAAAATTTAGGGCAAAAGGATACAGCGTAGTTGATTTGGGTGCATCTTTTCTGTTGTAAAAAGAAAAGGACTTACAAACCAGTATGGTCCAGTTAACTTCAAACAGAACTTACGTCAGAAAAGAAACTTGTGGCATAAACAGCATTGTCAGAAGCTAGTAGACCTCAAAAAGGCATCAAAGCATAGATCTCCTTACCTCATCTGTGACTTGGGCTTGGGCCCTACGATGTCTCTCCACCAACCCTGTTAGAACTTCAATAAGACAATTTTTTACCTCATCTGTCAACATCCGGCCAGCACCATATTCCTGGAAATACCAATCACATGCTTTAAGAACAGATACACCAAGACAAACTTACGACTTTCAGCCAGAACATATTCTAATAATATGAATTTTGGCTTCAGAGAGAAACAGATCTCGCCAGGTAAACAATAAGTTATAGTAGGCATAAGATACTGAAGCAAAATACTAGATAATTATGTAAATTACCACAATAAATAAGAAAACACAGCAAAATAAAATAAATAGAATGATCTCAACTCACCGTCCTGAAATGTTCGAGCTCTATAACACCCTGTCCCGAGTTAATCAATATTAACTCTAAGTAATCGAGATTAATGCTAATTAGGCATGTTTCATTGAATTAATGTTGGTTAATGGCCAAATTGAGTCGAAATTGTCTTAAATGATCAATTTGAGCTTAATGAGAAGGTAATGAATGAAGGTGAACTAATTGAAGTGATTTTAGACTAAATCAAGTAGTCTAAGGCTTTTTCGTAAATACGAATTTCCGTGTATTTCGTCGAATACAGAAACTCTTGATACCCGCGCGTGTATCTCGAAGAGTACGTTAACTTCCGTACTAGGAGCAATTCCGTTCGACATGAATTGGTTCAAATGACCATTCATTTGACTCGAATTGTAATTAAGAAGGTTGAGGAGGGTTTAATGGGCGTATTTAGGTTGAGATGAACTCAAATGAGCTCATTCCCTCATCTCCCAGCACAGCCACCTCTCTCTTTCTCTTCTTCTTCTTTCTTCCAATTTCTCTCCATCAAGTGTGGTTTGGAAGCTTGACAAGTGGATTAAAGAGGATACTTCATCTTCTCCATTTTTCTTCTTTGGTTTGTTGGAGTTGAAGCTTGAGAAGAAGCTCAAAGTTCTTTTCTATAGAGCTACAAGTAAGTATTTTGATTAGTTACAAAGCTTCCAAGTCCTCTTGATTGGTTAGAGTGTTTACTATTGCAAAGAACTCATGTGAGTTCTGTTTTGTGGATTGGTTGATTTTAGGATCAAAGAGGGTTTTCACTTTGGGGAAATTTCGTCTCAAGATCAAGCAGAGCAAGGGATTTTGGCTAATTAATCTTCAATCAAGGCAAATATACTCAATCCTAGTGATTTAAGATGCAAATATATTGATTTGAACTCAAAGAGTTCAATTCCAAAAATTGCAATTCAGAATTTTTCTAAACTTCTGGGCGCAGTCGGCTGACCGACACCTAACCGACCTTTCTGAGCTGAAATTCACAGAAAATTCCAGCTTCTGAAAAGCTGACCATGAGCTGACAGACAGAGTTTGACTAGCCGAATTTGTGAGTTCGGCTAGCCGAAGGTTGACCGCAAGGTGACCGAAATCCTGTCAGGATTTTCTATTAGGAGTTGAGCTTCTGTAAAGCTGACTGAAGGGTGACTGAAAGTAGTTCGGCTAGCCGAATTCGAAATTTCGGTCAGTTGAATAGGTGACTGAACAGGTGACCGAATTGGGAGAAACTGTTTGTAATTGTGAGATTCTGGAAAGCTGACCGAATGTGGTTCGGTCAGTCGAATTCTAGACTTCGGTTAGCCGACAGGTAACCGACGAGGTGACCGAACTTGGGGAAATTTCATATTTGATTTTTGATTTCTCTGAATAGAAGCCTGTTAACTAAGGCTAGTGTTAGTATCATTTTCATAAATACTCATAGGTGTTAGCTAAGGTTATGCTAATGTAAATTTCACTAAAAGTGATGTCATCAAGAATAACACATGCATTAGATAATGAACGTTTCACCCGAATGTCTGGTTTAGGAAAATTTAATTAGATTTATTGATTTGATTTGAATTGCTCTTCCGAGTTTGGCACTACACAGTAACTCTTAAGCTTATAGTAGAGTTGAGAATGAGTAATGTAATGAATAATGCAAAGAATTAATGAAATGAACCAATGAAATGAATTAATGAACAATCCTACTGCAGTAGATGACATGGAGCGTTCCGGAGCTCCGTGGTGATGCCGGTGATCTCTGATAAAGATACTGGTAAATTCTACACATTTGAAAAGTCACTTAATAAAGTGTATAATATGGAAATTGAAATTGCATGAGTCATTTCTTAAGGCTGGGTCATGGAATGGTGCGCCCTTCCGCCCTGTGCCAATGAGGACAATGATAAGCCACTTAATAAAGTGCACTTATTGATATTGAATGCTTCCTTCAGGGAAGAGCTAAATGAATGAATAAATGTAATGTAAATGTTTACTGATTTGAATTGTTTAAAATTGCTAGACAAATTATTAGTATGGAATTGTGTATACATTGTTGAACCGTTGTGTTCACAGTGTTATTGATGACATTACAGGCTAAGTTCCCGTCTCGATAATACAGAGGCCGCACTGCTAGCGGAGGAGGCCCATCAGGTTCCTCCAGGAGGACTGAATGAGTGGACTTAGATCGGAGGGCAATTATATTAAAATCTTTTAAAATATTTTGAAAAATACATGTATATTCATTTTAAATGTAAATAGTAGTCACATGCATTGTATTTTGAATATGCAATGGTGGACTTGAATAGGAAATGAAATGTGTAAGTTGAACTTTATTATTATGTAAAGAACTTGTATGGTATAAATTGATTGTCAATGTATATATTTATTTCCACAAAAATGTACATTTGACAGGTATGAATGTATGATATCCCTTGTGAATTTCATATCGACTTCAGTTAATAATGGATTTACGGGATAAGTATGGAGATCGCCACTCGGGATTTAACCGTGGTAATCTAATCTCGGGCCCGGGTTGTGACAAGCTCAGAATCATCTTCGAGGAAAAAACCAAGGTATTGTACTGGTATATCAACCTGACATCACCAAGGAATGAATTTGTAGGTCAAAACAATCAACAGATGAACAAAAGAGGCCTTATGATCAAATACCCAAGCATGCATGTCAACATAATCAATTTGCACCTTTTTTTATATTCATCTTCAATCCGGTAAATAAATCTTCTTTTGTCCATGTGTTCTATATTTGTAAAAACCATAGTTCAAAATAGAGGTTGTAGTAGGTATAGCAGCTGTAAGCCAAAATGATAAATAGCAGGTGATACTTAGTGGTATGAGTAAAAAATGTGGTTAAAAATAAAAAAAAATTCCATAATATTGGACAATGCTAGAATTTAATGTCTTTCTTTCATGAGTAACTAAAATAAGAGGTGCAACAACCCTCCCTCCATGGCAAAGAGGTCATGTATCTTTGTATGACTGATCGATGGGATTAAAAAAATACCAAGAATCAACAAGTAAATAAGGAAATATTAAAAAAAAAGGTAACTTCAAACCATTTGGGATCGATCTAGAAGAAACATAGAAAGTTAGTTGGAATGCATTAGGATGTTGACCCACTTTGAATTTTTTTAATAAAAACATCCTAAAAAATCTGAACATAAATAACAAAATAAATAAATAAATAAATACCTTGAAGCATTAAGGATTGATCTATGGGAAACACTTATATACAAGTTAGAATGAATTTGGTTGTGAATTTGTTGGCCCACTTTAAGAAAAAAAATTCTTTTAATAAATCCAAAAATAAATAGCAATTTTTTTTTAAAAGCCTCCAATGATTTGGCATTGATCTATGGGAAACATAGATCTAAAAGTTATGAAGGCATTTTGAAGTGGTTCATAAAAAAACAAAGAGCAAAATAAGAAAAAAGAAAAAAAAAACAAAGAAAGTTTAAACAACAGCTCCTACGCTTGTGAGTGCCACTATTTTTAAAATAATGTAGATGCCTCGGCCGATACATCTGATAATGTGACTACTATGTCACCATTATTTTGAGTTGTGAAAAAAACTTAATCACTATCACTATTACTAGCAAAATGCCCTTGTGCTTAGCATGGGTATTAAAAGTCACACAAAAAATATCATTTAATTTTATAACATAAATAAAAATTTTAATTTCGATATTATATGTTCATATTAAATAAACGCTAAAACAGAAGTGTTTCTCGAACCAAAAAAAAATTTATAGGCTTTCTTAAAAATCACACAATTGAAAATTTAAATAAATAATAAGTTTTAAATTTTAAATTTTTTAGTGGAAACATGAAATATGAAATTGAAATGAAGCGGCTGATTTCACAATTGAAACCAGTTTGCTTCATTATTCAGCTACAGATCTCAATAACGGTTTTAAGAGTTAATAATAGCGTAAGGTGAAAATTAAAAGAAATTTAAAGAGGCATTAAAGAGGGCCAAATTGGTGTAAAAGATGGTCAAAATGAGATACAAATGAAGCAGCTGATTTCAAAATTGAAATCAGTTCGCTTCATTAGATATATATATATATATATAATTATATAATTGAAGCCTCATCCTATCTCTCCAGGCTTCGCTTTATTAGTACGATGGGACCCAACAATCGATGGAGTCTTCAAACATTCACCACAGATACCCAGCCTTCAGATTCATCACAATTGGCAAGCAAGCCCCCCAAGAGTCATCACACAAATGGGAAACCGTTGCCCAATCAATGCAGCCACAATATAAGAGGAAAAGAAAAAAAAAATCATTTATTCACGAAAGAGATATAAGTTATCTACAAAGGAAGGAAGGGCAATCCTTTGTATTAGGGACCTAGATAGAATTTTCTTTCTCTTTTATGAAATTGATTACGTGCCAATCTCTTGTTGCTTGATTTCCTCTTTCATTGGTTACATGTCAATCAATTATCTTTTACTGGTTACATGACATCAATTATCATGCTGGATTTAAGATGACTTATCTAGATCTAAATGACTTGTCTAGATCTAGAAAACTTCATCAGAAAGTCAATTGTCCTAATTGAGCTCGTTGACCTTGGATTAGATTCAATCAATCAGACATTTATAGGCTTGGGACACTGGGGTATGATTACGCCGAATGGGCTAGCACATTATGGATTGGGTTGGATGGGCCGGTGCACTATGGGTTGGGCTTATGGGCTGATTGGCAGTGAAGCTTTTCTTGGGCCTCATTTTCTTGGTCTTGAGGCCCATGGCTGCACTACTTCAGTCTAACACTTTCACCATTTTTTTTCTCTATGCATGTTGTTTCAAAATATTCTACTTAACTTTATAAATATTTTTGCAATATTCAAGAATCACATAAACTAATCGTTATCACAAAAATTGAGCCTCATGCCATCTATCCAGGGCTTTTTTTTGTAAGCTTTACGTAATTCACTGTGACGCCACAGCCTAACACGTCCATTTAATTACTCTGACCTTGGACATGTGAGTAAAATTTAATTTGTACAGTAAAATGTCGGTTTCATGGAAATTCTGGGTTGTCATGTCCAGTAATGGTTTAAAGATTTTGATCCATATTTACTAGAGCACGGCCATATATAATATCACATAATACAATTTCTCTCTCTCTCTCTCTCTCTATATATATATATATATATATATACATATATAACATTTCAATTGTTGGCATTAGATATGGATGTGAGGGCCCCTACCAAATCTCTCATAATAAGTGAGAGCATCTATCGTAAGAGCATCTCCCATATATGTATGCAATATATATATAACTCTCACCAACTTGGTGAGAGTGCCTCTTATAGGAGCATCTCTCATATATATATATATATATATATGCACGCGTGCGCACACATATATAGTACACTTAGGTGTGGATGTCTCCCAAGGGTGAGTGTGTGAGATAACTTGAGATGCCTCCCTAGGGCCCTAGCAATCATAGAGGACGTGGGGGATTGAAAGATCCAAAGGCCAAAGGGGATCGGCCCATTAATAAAACTTCAAGTCAGTCACATCGTCCTAACCCCTTGATCTGTGGCCCTTGAGTTTTAGTGGTTTTAGAATGAACTTCTTTTATTATTTCAATGTAATGGTCCAATCCATTCGGATTTGTGTATAGCCGTTGGGATGGTGAGTGGTTTAGGGTGACTGGATTCGATTGATTATGTGGGCCTTGCAATGGATGTCTCAAACCTCGCGCAATGTGAGACATCCATGTGTGTGTGTTCCTACAGAGAGGCTTGGACTGTTACCTCTAGATTTGCTCCATATTTTCGATGATTGTCTATAGAATCTTGGCAACCTGAAAAGGCATACCTTTTCACCTACAAATTATACAATGTCATACTTAGTACAAAGATCACAATTATTAGCACACACGCACTCCAAAAACATGCATATGCCCAACATAAGTTGTCCTCTCAAAAAGAAAAAGAAAAAGAAAAAGGAGCAAAAAAATAAACAAGTTCATATGCATAATTCATTTTTAACATGTCTACTGAAAATCAGAATTTTGTAGCTCATTAAAAATGAATAACCAAATGCCATCCCATGAACATTAGTGTAGTTTGAAGTGCATTGTGAGGGCCATCTACAATCACAGTTGGACATTTGGGTAAGAGACGCTAATGCGGATTCCATATGGCCTGCATAACACATGGGTTGGACGATATTACCCAGATGATGATCTCCACAACAGATGGTTAGAACAATTTATTCAACCTTCCATTTCTCAGGTCCAATCAAGGTATTATCTGAGCCATGAGCAATCTACTCATCATCCATTTATGGTGCAAGCTAGTCACTAGAGGGCCTTGGTGGGACACATGATGCAACCTGCATCTTAATGCAACACCATATGAGTGGGAGATTCCACTAAATCATTCATATATATATATATATATATATATTCATATGATAGATTCATCGAAGGAACTGGAACAATGGGAAAATCAAGGGTAGAGTTGCAACAGGGGTCAGGCCTGATGCAAACAAGATTGACCCAACCCAATCGTTGATCAAGTTGATCCAAATCAGGTTTGGGTCAGCTTCAGGCGAAAAAGTGTCTTCCCAAAAAATGAAATTTCAATCAGGATTGGGAAGCAACCTGATCCAACCTGAAATTAATATTAAAAAAATTACCTATTCATGCATTCCTTCTTGTCATATTAATAAACTCAGACTACTGTCGTCGTCACCATCATCATCCCAAAGCCTTGTCCCAACCATATTGGAGTTGTTAATTAGGCCAACTATGACCTATAGAGCATAATGTTGGCCAACTAAGAAATAAGGCATGCAATAAATGAGTGTAGCATAATGTTGGCCAGCCAAGAAATAAAGCACGCAATAAATGAGTGTTGCAGGGATGAAAATGTTTTCATAGATGTGTGGTAAAATTAGGAAAGATACAATCAGAAATGAGTACATTCAGGAGGATATTAGAGTATCCATCAATAGGTGGTAAATTAAAAGAGACTACGGAGAGCTCAAAGCTTCAAACCCTACCCATTTGTTTACTCTCTTGTTCATAGTCCATCCTCTCCATGAGAGAAATAAGGCATGGAGAGCGGATTTGAAGAACTTGAGATCAACCGCATGCCTTAGGGAGAAAAACAGAAAATGAAGAGCTTACACTAACTTGCAGCAAAGGTGCGAGAAGATAAAGATTGATCTTTGGCATTGAAATTGATGGATAGATCAAGAGAAAATAACAGTGAAGTTAAAGCCATTCAAGGTGGAGGTCCTTGTGTGGAAAAATGATAAAAACTAAGCGCCTTATTTCTCTCATCTCATTCTTTCTCTCCTCTCTCATGGCAGGGATTTTCCTAAGTTGTGGGTTTTGGGGCTTTTTTTCTAGGATCCTATTGCTTTTGTTGTTGGAAGGTTGGATGGACTTAAAATGGGCATTTAATTGTTGGAATTGGGGCTTCTGTTAAAATTCGAAATTAGGCCTATTTGGTGTAAATTTTGGCCAAAATTCACGTTGATCAAGTTGGGTTGAGATTTGAGGATATATATGTCCAGCCTAGGTTGGGTTGGCTCGAACATGACCCAACTGGGTCCTCTAAGAACTGTCTCCCTCTCTATCTCTATCTATTTGTCTATATATAATAATTTAGGGGTTTTGATTTTGTGATGAACCCTAGATGGCCCACCTAGGGCATGGTGAAGGTGGGGGATGGAAAGATGCTGGCCATCTCGCACCACCATTGCACCATAAGTTCTTTGCACTAGATTAGAATTCTCTCTCTCTACACAAACTGTGGCTCCCATTTGGGGATGGGACTAGAGGGAATGGAAAGATCTATGTGAGACCACCTCTAGTATCAAGTTTGACCCCAACCACATGCCCCTAACCCCTTCATTCGTAGCCCACAAGTTTAATGGCTTCGTATTAAAAAAATTATTCAACCATCGATCGAACGGTTCAGTCCATTCGGATGTGTCCCAATCCTTGGGATCAGTGACTACCAGGGGGGTTCCTATTTGCGCATGGTTTGCATGGGTTGCTAGGTGGGCCCCATCAATAGTTCTCACGGAAGCATGTTCTCACCTTAATATTTCCAATACATATATTTATATATATATATATATGAAACATTCATGTGAATCCATCTCTCAACATATGGCAAGGGACAAACTTGATGGGGCCCACCCAGGGCCACAATGATCATGGGAATCGGGGGGCATGGAAAGAGGCATCTTGGATGAGCCCATATATCAAGCTTGGGGTCAATCCCATGCCTTGAACCCTTTCATCGGTGACCCACAAATTTAACGACTTTATATTGAGGAAAAAAATTTGACCCTCTGATCCAATAGTCAAATCCATTCAGATAGGTGAGAACTCGATGAAATATACATCTGGCATAATTAAAAGGGTCCCATGTGTGTAGATGGTTCGGATGGATAATAAAGTCGGCTCCACTATATTGTCCTTCACCGTAATATGGTGAGGGATAGATGCACATGAATACTTCCCTATATATATATATATAGTATGTGTGTTACACGATTTGCGACTTAGGTGCAAAACCTAGCTGTGGGCCACCTTGATTCATGGTAATCACAGGAACGACAATGTAAAGATCTCATTGACACCTAGGGCCAGCCAAAATAATCAGCCTCATCACATCATCCTAAGACCTTGGTCTTTTTACCTCAAAGTTAGTTGATCTTAACTGCAACAATATTTTGGATTTTCAATCCAACAAAATAACAACTAGATGTGTCAAATTAGGGTGAGTTCCGACAAAAAAAGGGGAGGAAGAGGATCATAGGTGGTTCAGGTGAAAATGGAAGAACTGTACCTGTCTCAGTGACGATCATGAGTGCCAAATTTGGTTGAATGCCAATTCAAACAGGGATACAATCATATGTGGTCCAGGTGAAAATGCAAGGGTTTACACATCCATATACCTATATATTTACATCTTGAGTAATAATCAAGTGAACATCCACTGTGAGACCTACCCAAATGCATGGCATGACATATGATGCCCCAACACACCCTGGATAAGGTAGGAACCCTGATTTTACACATAAATGAAGTATTCATAAGTATTCATTTTGAAGACTTCATGGGCACTATAATGCATGTCATTCATGGGGTTGGGATGTTTGGTGGTGTCTGTGGTTGGTTGGGGGGGTTATGGTTTGGAAAGATCTCTGTGGACTAGGTTTTTCACATCATCCTAAGCCCTTGATTTATGTGCTGAAAGTTAAACAATTATATATGCATGTGTGTGTATCTGTGTGTGTGTGAGTGTTGAAAACAGAATCAAATCCAACACAAATATAAGCCAGATGAGTATTAGATTGAGTGAGTTCCAATTCTTTGGATTAGTCAGGTGGCTAGAAAAAGAAGGTGTGCACATCTATACATGTTTCTGCATTAAGAAACAGTCAGTCAACACACTTATATTGGGAAAACATCAAAAGCACTGGAATTCACCCTCCCAAGAGGTACAGAGACAGCACAGTTGGGGTAGCATCCCTGATAGTAGCCATTTCCGCCTTCTGGCATAGGAGGGAGACGTATTTTAAGAGGCCACGAAGCTCCTAAGAGCTGAGTTGGCCCATGTTGAGCATACAGATCAGATAATGAAGGTCGAAACCAATCTCTACTGAGGTGGTGTCCATCTCAGCCGCATTGGAGATGGTTTTGATCTATGCATCAAGATCACGTTCCGTCACAGAAAGGCCATGCACGTGAGCAGCGTATCCACTGATAATGTCCTTGAGAGCACTCCCATTCAATGTAGGGATGTGAAATCTCCATCGATGCACTGTGGACATTACTGAGCAGGGATAAAAGGACCAACTGCAGGTTGTCTCTGACATTACTGAGCTGAAAGGACCAACTCCAGCAGACTAGTGATAGGGATGTCTCTGACATTATTTTAAGAATCAATCAAGCTTGTTTTACCTCGTTTTAATATGGAGTTGTTGCTTAACACAAATCCAACAGGTTGGTTTAATCCTGGGCAATTATAAGCTCACACTCGCAATACTCAACCCCAGATATGAATAACAGCAATTAGAAAGAAATCTCGCAAGCACTAATTCTATCAAAGAATAATAATGTGACCCTACAAGTAATGCAAAGTGAATGCTCAGAACAGATATACGCCTATCCAATCTAATTATAGTAAAATAACTGGTATGCACTAAGCAACCTAGAAATAGGCTACTAGTATGCACACGGGGGGGGGGGGGGGTGTGTTATCTATTTTATTATACTAATTAATAGGATTTAGTAGGGTAGTTTATTATTATCCTTAAGTCTTAAGATTAGACTTTTATTTATTTCTTTATAGATATAAGGTATTCTTTGTGATTCTATTAGGGTTTTAGTTAGATTAGGACTTAGCTAGTAATTAAATTTTAATAGGAGAGGTGGAGGAAGTAACACCTCGTCCTTTGACCTTCAACTAATTATAATTAATTGTGTGATTAGTTTGTAAGCGTGTTTAGAGTCTTAGCGAGTCGGGTTTGGCGTGTGGATCTTGCGTGAGAAATCTCGCACGAGTCTGAGTTCGTTTGGATACAGTAGGGGGTGGTTTGCAATTTTGAGAATTTTTCAAGGGTTTTTATAAGATTATGAGTTTTTGTGAGTTGGGTGCATCGGGTAGATCTCGGCATTTCACGAACTTTAGTCTTTTATCGCATTTTGATCCGACGCGTCGAAGAGGCCCGAGTATCCACATTAGTGAAACCATAGACTTAAATGTGATTAGCCCATAAATCTAACCAAATATGACCCTCCCTCACCCATGTCATTCCTTCTCTTTCATTTCACTGTTCCAAGTCCAGAGACTCAGCCTCCTCACTGCCTCTCTCCCGTTTCCGGCCATCGGAGCTCTATTCTCGCTGGCCAAGCTCCTCTTCTTCTTCTCTAAGCCTCCAAGAACCCAACCTTTCCATTCTCTAAACTTCCCATCCACAAACCACTTCAAGGTAAGCTCTTAAAGCTTGTAGACTATCTCTTCTTCTCCCTCTTTGGTTAGAAATGGATTAGAGAAGCTTATCCCCTTCCTTTGCATTCATTTTGTAGAGTGATTTTGGGTTTGAGAGTTGTTTCTCCAAGTTTGGGCTTTGAGAGGATTTTCCCAAAACTTTCTTCTTGAGATTTGGTCAAGCTCTTCATCTAAGGCAAGTAGATATTTATATATATGCTTGGATATGTTTATCTGTCCTTTGATTTAATGATTGATGTTGATTTAGATGTCATTTGCTCATTTGATGTTTGAGAGGATTGAAAACATGATAAATGGCTTGTTTTGATTGAAATGGATTGTTTTTGTTTAGAATAGACTTGATGAGAGGGGGTATAGTTGTATGTGAAGAGGGAAAGGCCCTATTTTCTTCCTTGTTTGCAGGTGTGAATGAAGGAAGGGAGTGAAACTCCACATTTCTGAATCAACTCAGAATTCGGTTAAGAATTTTGGGGTCTGTCGGTTAACCAAACTTGGGTGTCGGTTAAAAAAACTGGAGTAGTAGGCTAACCGAGCACGGGTGTCGATTGACCAAACTGCAGTTCGGTGACCCTCGGTGACCTGTCGATCCCAATTCCAGAATATGACATTTTCTGAAGGAGGAGTTTGGCTATCGGTCAGCTTGTCGGCTGATCGAATTGCACTTCGGTTACCTATCGGTTCCGATTCCAGAGAGCTCCATTTCTGGGCGTTTTGTGCAGTCGGTCACTATGTCGGTCGACCCTCAGTTAACCGAACCCGTCGGCTGACCGAACCCTGCTGTGGGCTTGACCGAATTTCCCCCTTTTTGAAAGGGTTTGTCCTTTGGTCTATGGACTTAGGTGAAACCTTTATTACCCCTTGTGGACTCATTTGACTACGTACGAGGGACATTTGAGCAAATGATTCCTCATAGTTATTTTAGTTTTCTTGGGTTCCAACGTCGCTCAATCCCGAATGGTACAGGACAACGGGATACCCTTTTTATATCTATGCATGAAGACTATTTGTTTGGGTATCACGAACCTTATTCATTTCATTGACTGAGCTGAGTTGTACAAGATTTCAGGAATAACATTTGACTTAGGTTTGGATTGTTTATCGTTTCTGATTCCGAATCGTACCGTTTGGTACTATCTACATGTAATGTTCATGTTCTTTAGCTTCGTTTACTTTGCTTTGTATTGGGATCACATGAAAAACTTAGATGATGGACTTAGGATCCCCTTTGATGTTTCGTTTATTCTGAAATCTGTTTGAAGTGTTGAGACTAGGCGGCTTTGATTGTAAGGCTCGAAGAGAACTACTATTGAAGTCTGAAATCTGTTTGAAGTCTGATTTGATTAGAAGTAAAGTAGTTTCTCTATTGTTTATTGAATCTTGCTCGCACAAGAAAGTCTAGTCATTCACTGATGTTTGTTTAGGATTATGTTTGTCGGGCACCACTCAGTTGTTAACGTCTAACACAGCTGGGGCACCGCTTGTGTGAGGGCTTTGGATTCTGGACTGTCTGCAGATCGAGTTGGTGTAATGGACACCGCCTGATGCCAATGGGGTATCATTCTGAACATTCTGATTGAAGGAGTATGATCCCAAACTATATATATATCTCTACCACAGCTCAATGGGAGTAGGGAGGGTAATGACACTATCCCGTGGTAATTAGCACATGTGGACCGCCTATTTTGTTGGTTGATTATTGATTCGAATGCTATGCATTTCTGGTAACTCTGACTACTAGTGTACTCTATTTTAGTTCTGCATATTTATGATGTTTTATATATCTATCCACTTGCCGACCGTTGTATCTGATGATGCTACTTTTGGTACATAGGTATCGAGCCCTTCTACCTCGAGGAGGAAGCGACGGAGGAAGTTCAGGCATATCAGCCTGATGACTCCTTAGACTATAGTACGGATGTCATTGTATAGCCGTATTGACCCTGTACACGAGTGCCATCACGTTATTCTTGATTAGCTTCATCTTTTGGTCTTTTGTTCTTTATTTTGATTTGGCTTAGTTTTTGTGTGGCCTTCTTATTGTAATTAATACTTTGGTTAATTGTCTTAAACTTGAACTTCAGTTATACAATTTAGTCTTTGCTCGTAACTATATAATCTTGAGATACCTCTTGTTATTATGAAGCTTTCGCTAATCGTTGTTTTATTCGAGGAAATGTTTATCCCTCACAGCGGTCTTCGATCCAATTGGGACACAATTGGGGCCATGTTATATTTGATTAAGGTTGAAAATTTTTTAATTGGCCCTAATCTCACGTATAACCCCGGTTTCACTTTCGGGGACGTGACCGTTATAGTTAGGAAGCTTCTAGAATTCCCTCCAAATGACTACGTTACCCATACCCTCATTTCCAATTCCATTTAAACCCTAAGGACATTTTGGTAATCAACCACTAAACCCTAACCTATATATACTAACTATTGCAATAACATGAGCATAATCCTAATTCTCTCTCATCTCTCATCTTCCCTATCTCTCCCTAAAAAACCCTAATTCCCCAAATCCCAGCACAAGGAGTAAGAGATCAGTCCCAATTGCATTATCAACCTCCTAGGAGCTTGGATTTCTCATCTTTTTGTCAATTATCTTTACAATTTCGGATTGAGGCAAAATACCTTATGCTAGATAAATTAGAATGCATGCTTCCTTCCTTTGATTCTGCAATTTCAATTCAGTTATGTATATATGTATGTTTAGATCTACCATTTGAGCTTTGTTTATGAATTTATAGCCATTTTGATGGATGAGATCTCTCATTTGGAAGATCAATTGCCCAAGGATGGATGTGGGTTGTGCATTGGAGTGTTTTCTTGTTTGGTGATGTTTCTATGATGATTAGAAGTGATTAGAAGTAATTTGGTAGGAAATTGGATTGAAGAGGAGAAACTCAGAAATTGAGTTTTCTGTTGCAGACAAGTGTACCAGGTCGACCGGCCTGTAGTCGGGTCGACCGAGCACACTAAAATTGGTGAAAAACCAAGACTCAGTTAAAATTCTGCAGGACTATCAGACCAGTGTACGCGGTCGACCAGGCCTTGTGCCAGGTCAACTGGGTACACAGAGACTGCAGGAAATAGCTGGGAGCTGAAACATCTATTTTCTCAAGACTTTAGTACGTGCGGTCAACCGCCTAGGCCAGGAGGTCAACCAGATACATTGACGGAATTCAGTTTAAGATGTTGCCTGCCAAGTGACTGTCCACTATTCCCAATATGTGCGGTTGACTGCCCAGGTCAGGAGGTCAATCGAAGACACTGCAAAGGATGTCGACCTGGGAGTCAACCGCCAATGTACCCGGTCGACATCCCTTGGGATGATGTCGATCAGATACACTATGTACAGTGATTTTCTAACCTTCAGTTCTTTTGAGATTGTGATCGTTTGTGGGGCCCATTGACCATTCAAATAGACTTCCATTGATGTGCCAAGCACGAGTCAAAGGTGTGGCTCAACCTTGACTTGTGGGGACCACCAAATAGATTTTTGGGATTGGATTTGTTAGTGATTCGACCCTTAAACGTAGTCAATGATGTCCGTAACTTCAGGAGCACCAAATATAACATCCTTTTGACATTTGAGACTACAGTTAGAGATCTAATTATCTGATGTGGCCCTGAAAATGAGAGTGGACCATTACCTAGGTTGGACCCTTGTTTATTCCACTTGATTCTATTGTTTGGAGGAGTTTATATATTGTTCTTTTCTTCTATCCTTGTTATTGTTATAAGCATGTTAATTAAAGGGAAATTGGAGGACCTGAACCTAGCACTACCTGGTGGTGACCCAGTGATGTAATTGGTAATAAATAACCCATGTCTGTAGTTAGGCGGGCTCTCATACGACCTAAGTTGGGAGTGTGGTACCTTAAAATGAAGAGGTTGGTCATGATGTATAGTTGTGAATGGATGTGGATTGGCTATTTGCTTTGTTGTAATAGACTAAGGCCATGGTTGTGGCCTAGTGTGGGTCCAATGATTGGACTTGGACTTGAGATTGGATATTGGGCTGTGTCCCATAATATTATACTTGAACCTTTTAGAGGCTTGGTTAGGACCTTGCTCGTGCAAGGTAAGCCTAGACAGACACAGACATGTATTTGTTCCCTGGGTCTGCACTAGATATTCACTCAGTTGATCTAAGCTCAGCCTGTTGACTGATCATCACTGGTAGGAGCTATATTGGTTATGACTAGAACTATCATGATGAGCTATGGCTAGACGGATGGTGTGATATCGGGTCTGATCTAATCTGATAAAAGGGTGTGATTGGTGCGATAAAGGGGTGTGATTGGTGTTATATTAATATATTGTTATTATCAGGGTTATTATCCCTTGCATGTTTATTTTACTTTTCCCCGCCGCGACTGTTTACAGTATGGAAGGGCCGCAGTATAATATCCCGCAGTATCCAGCTTGTGTGAATGTGCCATATTGATATCTATTAGAATAGATTACTTAATCATTCTGATTCTAAACTGTTATTTACTGCTAAATTATCTAGTTTATGTTTCCTTGTTACTCTCATGATTATATACTTGTCTCTATTCTCTTTTGTTGCATACATCCTGTGTTATCTGTATATAGTGCCTTGCCAGATTCTTGGATCTGACCCATCTTTGGTGCTTAGGTTTCAACCTTGACCCCGCAGGTGACGCAATCCATGAGGCGTTTGTAACCGGCGACTACGGTTGGGGACTGGTTGACCAGGTGGTTGAACCGTTGGATGGAGTGCCTACACCGGGTGTCTGAGTGCACATTTATTTTTGGGATTTGAGCGATTTTGTAGTGAGCAGGGTGTTATTCAAATATGTAATCAAACTGGTTATTCATACTTTGAGATTTTGTTAGACTTCAGCTCCATTCCATCTAATTCATTTTATATGATATTTATTGCTTCCGCTATCTTTTCTTATGCTTCTGCAATACAACTATTGATTATTTTGTTGCTCGAAAAGTTTTAAAAACTTGACCTCACTGCAGACTATGATCTTAGAAGTTCTCGGATTTTCTAGCAAGTAGCGCGCCAAATTTGGTGCCTTAGTGGTAACTTCGGTATTCGGAATTGGGCTGTTACAGAGGGGAGTATTTCTAGTTGATTTACAATCTCCATAAGTGCTGCCTCCAGTTCATCACTATCTTGAACGATTTCAGATTTGATAAGGCCCTACTGAATGCATGTGTCTAACTCCTCTTTGCATCCATGTGCTCTTGGAAGCACCTCTCCTATATAGCCTGCTCGATCACCTCAATCTGAAAGCAATCTTCATATCTAGGCATTTTCATAGCTTCGAACACTTTGAACTCAATGTGCTGCCCATTGACCTTCATTTCAATTGTGCCTTTCTGTACATCTATCTTTGAACCCGCAGTGGCCATGAATGGTTTGCCCAGTATACTAGAAAGGTGGTGTGGCATTGATACACTCTCCATGTCTAGTTCCACAAAGTCAGTAGGTAATATGAATTCTCCTACCTTCACCAAAATGTCCTCTAGAATGCCCCTTGGGTGTTTTACACTCCTGTCCGCTAATTGCAATATAATAGAAGTTGGTTTGAGCTCTCCTAAACCCAAATACTCATAGACTGGAAATGGCAGCAAATTGATACTAAAACCTAAATCCAGTAAGGCTCTCTCAAACATATAATCTCCTATCTTGCAAAGTATAGTAAAGCTCCCAAGATCCTTAAGTTTGGGAGGAAGCTTTCTTGACAGAACCACACTGACTTCCTCGGTTAACTTAACCTCTTCATGATCTCTAAATCTCTTTTTGTTTGTACATAAGTCCTTGATAAACTTTGCATAAGAGGGTATCTGCTTGATAGCATCAATCAGTGGGATGTTAATCTCTACCTTCCTCAGTGTCTCAAAGATGTCCTATGTGAACCGACTCTTCGTTTCCTGTCTCAACCTTTGAGGATACGGTGGAACTAGTTCATACACTTTCTCTGGTTCTTAAGAAGCTGTGACCTGAATAAGAGTGGCCGCAATGTCTGTGCTCCTTTTGTCACTCTTCTGGTTCACATTAATCTCATTTTGCCTTGCATTGTCCTGTGGCTCAATGTCTACAGTTTTAGGATTTTCATTTGGCCCATTCGCGCTGGTGTCTATGACTGTACCATGTTGCCTCATTCTCTTGTAGACCTTCTCTGGCTTCGTGGTGAGGGTAATTATGGCCTTCAAATGCTCATGATTTTTAAGGTTTATTTCAGTTTGACTTGGGAACTTACCGTCCTCCATCTTGCTCAAGGCATTAGCTATCTTACCCACCTGTGCTTCCAGCTTTGCCAAACTCTGCTGAGTGTTCGCAATTGCTTGACTATGCTGCTAGAAATTAGCCTGAGATGATTGAATAAACTGAGTCACCAAACTTTTGAACTCATCTGCTGGTGGATTTTGTGCACTGTTATGAGAAAAAAATATTTTAGGGGTGTTGGTAGCTTCTCTGCTGTCCTTGATACTACTGCTAATTACCTTAATTGTTTTGATTGTTCTAATTGCCTCCCCAAGAAAAGTTTGGATGGTTCCTCCACTCAGGATTGTAAGTATTGTTGTAGGGATTGTTTTGCTTAGGGAATGTGTTGCCAACATAATTGGCATGCTCTAGATCTGTAAAAGATGACATGGGATAGCATTCAGTCGTATGGTTAGTGTGTGAACATATAGCACATACTTCTTTTGATGGTTGTCCGAGCATGCTATTGGAAGCTATTGCTTTGATGATCATGTCTATCTTTTTATCCATGGCCGCCATCTGGGCAGTTACATTTTGACCCGTCCTAGAACAGGGTTTGCAAATATAAATTATCTTGATGCTAACTGGGTGTCGTATCCACTGGGACAAAAAAGCTAAGTTGTGTTGGTTCCTTAATTCCTAAACTAATCCTAATAGAAAACAAAGCATTGATTTCTAAACTAATCATATGAGAAAACGTAGTGTTGGTTTGATGGGTTTGATTCCTAAACTAACCAATTAAAAGACAATGTTTTAATTCAATCATCTAAAAGATCTTAGGATACAAATCCACTCTAACCTCGCATCTTGGCAAGTATAGACCTAGGGTTCCACTATCAACGCTAAAAAGACTCTATCTGGTTACAAACCTTCAAAAGTCAACAAATAAAGGATGTGAATGTAGATCGATGCATAACCTATCTCTATGGCATAAATTATCCTAGATCTTATCAACACATTCAATCAAGCACCGTTATATGACTGGCATTCAAATCTACAAGATTTAAAATACTAAAGAAAGAGATATTGCATTAAAGAAATAAAATCCAATCAATGGATAACATCATTGTCATATAACCAAAAGCGTTTAAAAGAAAACCCTAGAACCTATACATCACCATAAACACAAGAATAGGGCTTCATCGCAGCCCTAAGATAAAGATTTAGTTACTCATGGCGAGAGGTTAATGAAGAATCTCTGATGAAATCCCCATTGACACTCTTCCAAAGCTCCAAAACCTCGCTCCCGATCTTCTCCCAAGATGTGAATGAATTCTAAAACAAGTTTGAGCTTTTGTTTATAGGTTTTGGGATGAAAAACCTCGTCAAAAAGCGGAGAGGCGGAGTCTTCACCCAGGTCGGCCGTCCGAACGCCAAACAACAGTGCCTGGGTGCCCAGTTCTGTCTCCGGGCATCCGGACGCCCGGAGGCAGAACCTCCGGGACATTTCCGCATTTTTTGGATTTTTGCCATTTTTTCTGTCTTGTGCAAATTTATTCTCAAAGCTCCTAAGGAACCTGTAAACAGAAAAATAACATAATTAATGATAATTAATATCAACTAAAGGTATAACAAAGTCCTCATTGAGGGTTCCAAATGGTGTATTTTAGGGTCTCATCACATTTCCTTGAGACTGCACCTCATATACTTCTTGCTTCTTACCCATTTGTCTGGTCCTACAAGAGAATTGTTGTGAGTTTTCACTAAGAGTTTCAAAAAGTTCATATGCTTCCTTACTGTTTTTCTCAATCAGGGCTCTTCCACATGCAGAGTCTACTATTCCCTTATTCAGCTCATTCAGTCCTTCATAGAAAGCTTGAACTTAATCATCTTTGGTGAGGTTGTGATGTGGGCACTTTAATAATAAATCATTAAAATGCTCCCACACTTCCCAGAATTGATCTCCATCTTTCTACTAAAATGTTTGGATTTCTCTTCTTAACTGCCTTGTCTTCTAAGTAGGGAAAAATTTCTTAAGAAACTTATTAGCTAGTTGCTCCCAAGAGGTGATAGAACCTGCATCCAAGGAATTTAACCATATTTTAGCTTTATCCTTAAGAGAAAAAGGAGATAGACGTAGCCTGATGCCCTCTAGGGTAACTTCTTGTATTTGTTGTTTCGCACACAGCTCAAAGAATTCCTTAATATGAAGATAAGGATCCTCATTAGGTAACCCATGATAGTGTGGCACCATATTCAATAGTTGTGCAGTGAGGGTGAAATTGCCAGCTGTATTTGGTGGATAAAGGATGGTGGACGGCTAGTCGGTGTGCAAGGGAATGTAAGACTCCTTCATTGGTCTTTTTTTTTATTGTTCACTACCTCTTCTTCTTCCTCAGCCATCTTTCTTTTAGGACTTTGATTCCGTTAACAGTTATTTCTTTAAGTTCTGAGTCAAATGAGGGTTGTGTATTGGATTTTGCCCTCTCAGCTTGCCTTCGATATCGTCTAAAGGTTATTTCGATTTCTGGATCGTAGACAATGATCGCTAAGTCCTGAGATCGCCTACCTTGCATATATCAACTTTAAGGCTGCAAGAAAACACTAACTAAATAAGTAAAGTGCTAAAAGAAAGAAAATGTAGAAAACTGAAAATAAAATAGCTGAACTAAAAGAATACTATGAGAAAACAGTAAATAACAACACTTTAAAACCTTCAAGCAACTGAACTAAAGACTAAACTAGACTATGATACTACACTAAACTCATGTTTTGACACTATTATATGCAAACAAGTCCCCGGCAACGGCGCCAAAAACTTAGTATGCACTAAGCAACCTAGAAATAGGCTACCAGTATGTACACAATTAAAACTCGCAAGTGCACAAGATCACTATGTAGTGTAGTGAATTATAAGTACGAGTTCAATCCCACAAAGACTTGTGATAAAATAATGTCAAAAGCAACTAAAAATCAGAATATTAAAAGAAATAATTGAATGATGAAAAGTTGAATTAACTACTAAAAAAAACAGTAATTTAAACTATCAAAGCTAAAGGGAAAGTAATCTAAAACACACAACTAGTACTAAAATTGAAAAACAGTAATAATGAATGAACTAGGGTTTCATCTACTCCTCTAACCAACCCTATGCATGTCCCTTATTACCCTTTAATAAAAAATCAGAATTATTAGTGACATCTATCAACCTGGACTATGGCATATGCGTTTAGATTACTATTCCCCTAAATCTAATTCATGAGTAGCATACTACATGAATTGTTCATTATGATGCAAAAACTAAGCAAGGCATATGTCTTAGTCAAAACACACATAATGCATAAAAACAATGGGAATGATAAATCCATGAGTCTAAGCATGGCATATACTTAGATTATTCATAATTCTAAACCCTAGATGCTTAATCATCAAGATCAATCAAAATTAAGTTAGCTACGCTTAAATTTAATTGAACATTACATAGTTGGCATGGCATATACACAACTCATCAATTAAAACATGGTTTAGAATCTTAACTAATAAAACTGAAATCTAAATTAAAAGATGCCAAAAGAAACTACATAGAACTAGGCTAGCGTTTCAACTACACCCTAGCCCTAAAAGATTTAGCTACTCATGTCTGGAATTAAAAACAAAATAGAAAATAGAGCCATAAGAAGAACTCTGAATATTGAAAAAGAAGAAGAATTCTGCCAGCAGCTTTTTCCCCCTTTCATCGCTCCAAAAGCTCTCCAAGATGCTCCAAAGAATGCTCCAAAGGTGGATGTATGGGAAATAAGGTTTATGGGATGAAGATGGCTGGTTTTTGTGATAATAGGGTGCTGGTATGGTGGCTGGAATTCTCTTGGATGTGCACTGTTCATATGCCTTTTATAAGCCTTGCAAAAGTATCTCTTTTGTGAAGAATCTCCTCCTTTTTAGGCTTCTCTCCTTGAATTATTAGATCTCCACCTTACTTTATAATTAGGCTTCCTAATTAGAATGGAATAGGAGCCTTCTTTCTTGATTGACAAGACTTTCTAAATCTGGTCCCACTTGTATTTTCTAGAAAAATCTGCTAGTGGGCCCACAAATATGAGTTTTAATTGTAAGGAATAAATCTATCACAAAAGTGGGCCCTATATGGTGCGTGTACCATTGAGTGTGGGACTCCCTTCTTAGACTTCTAACTTGACTTGAATTCTTCCTGTAAACTTTTCTTATTTTTCTCCTTTTTCTTCTCCATTCTTGGGCTCCACTTTAACTTGAATAAGACTCTCCAAATTCTGAAATTTCACTTTTAACAATGACTGTGGACCCCCCTTAGGCATGTAACCCTAGGTTGGGTTTCTTCTTTTTTCTTCTTTCTTCCACTTTCCTTATTTGATTATGCTTTCTTGTTCTCCAAGCCTTTTCTTCTAATTTGGATTGTAAGTTTCCAAAGACCTAGAAAGTAGTCTTTGAAATCTGAAATAGCTTGGATGGGACCCACCATGATCCTTCTTGATGATTCACGCCCATTCTTCTTCATGATTTCTTCTCTTTTTAGCTCCTTTTGACCTAAGTATAAAAATTAACAAAACTATGTAAAATCAAATAAAATAACTATGACTAGCATAAGATAAATTAAATATTAGGGCTTAGATTGTAAACAATTAAGCACTTATCAATGACCCACTTAAGTTAATTAATCGGGGTGTTTGGAATTCAACAGTACGGCTGCATCTGGGTTTTGAAAGGCTGCTTTGACTGACTGGAAAGTTCTTTGCCAGAATACTCCATTGCTCAGGCTCGTGATAGGATAAATTTTTGCAAGCACTGTGTGAGAACCACCCTCTATGTCTTGAATATCCTCTTCTTTAATGTAGCAGTAGATCCAGTGCCTGGCTCAGAAAAATTAGGAGAACACCGGTAGATAAGTACTAGGTCTCTTTGGTTTTGTTCGAACCTATCTGATGACGGAGCATTTTCTTTTATTCATCTTCTTGACCTGTTGGAGATTGTACGTCTTTTGTATTATGGGAGTGATATCACATTTAGGTACCTGAGTAAAGATAATTTATTTTTTGTTAAAGGTTTCTTCTATGAACCACAGTCTTATGATTTATCAAGAGGTGGGTTAAATATAAAAGGACTCCTAGAGTAGTTGCTTCTTGTTGGTTAGCCACTTCAGATAAAATTTTGTCAGTTGATCAATCATTAAGCTGTCATCACATTATGAGAGACGGGTGTCATTAATGGGATAGAGAATCTGGGCACTCTGGTTCAGTCAAATTATGAGTGCAGTGGTACAGTAGTGTGGTCTTCTTGATTTCATCAGAACTTATATGATGATGCAGCACCTTCTTTTATTTGACTTCTTAACTTACTCGAGAGTATTTTCTTCCAGGTTATGGAAGTGATCATCATATTTGGGCACATGGGTGGAAAGGGCTTTCTTCTGGTCAAAAGTTCTTTTATGAACTAAATTCTTTCAATTTACCAGGGGAGGAGGTTGCTTATATTTGAGAGAAAAGCTCCCTCCTAGAGTTACATCCTTTTTTTGGCTGGCAACTTCGGAATTTTGACAGTTGATTGGATACAGTCATCAGCGCGTTATAGTGAAGGGGTGCTTTTCATGCTGCAAAATACAAGAGTAGGGAATCATCTTTTCGTCAAGTGCAGCTTCACTTACAAGGTTAGGATGTTCATTTTGGAGCTTTCCATATCTCATGGGTTATGTGCATATCTTTGCACCACTTGGTTTCTTCTTAGTGTAAGGGGATATGCTTTCTTCTTCTTCTTCTTTTTAATGATACAAGGGAATATGCTCGAAAGAGGGAAATTACTTTTGTGGCACCTAAGTTTGGCCTCTATTGTTGGGCACTTTGGACAGAGAAGAATAACTACCCTCACAAAAAGAAAATTGATTCAGTCTACACAGTGGTGTCATGAGAGTTTGTCGTATGGTGATTCAAGTGGCCTCAACAAAATATAATGTTCAAGAGTGTTCTCCATTGGATTTATGATGCTTTTGGTATGATTGTTTCACACTAATTCCATGTCTATGCCCCCTGATGTGCTTTGGTTATTCCATCCTCTAGGCCGATTGAATCTTAATTTTGACGGGAGTACAGTTATGGGAATTGGGAAGTAGAGATGGAGTTAGAGGCCTTGCTAGAGATTGGGGGTTTTTTTTGCAAAGATATTAATCTGAACCTTTTTTTTTTAATTTGAAAAAAAGGGACTAGAACCCGCAATCTTGGGAGGGTTCTTAATTTACTTCTCATATTTTATTAGGGTCTAGGTTCAATGACTCTTTTATTTTAAGGAAATAAAATGCTAGGGTTCTCTCGAATATGTTGGAGGGAGGGAGGGATGGTGCTTAGGCTCAAATATGCTAAGGTTGACCATCAAAGGCCGTTGTCCCAAATATGGTACGGTTGGTGACATGGATTCTGTTTCTCCATTCCGATCTATACTGAGCCAAATCTTTGGACAATTGCCTAATTATGATGCACTCAACTAATAGGTTGTTAAGTTGTTGCAAGTCCATGTCTACGCCTAGCTCCAAGTTGTGCCTGCAACAACCTGGTTTTGCTCATTGGTTGTGCTATCAAGTGTCCTTCAGGTGCTTCTAACTATCTGTGGCGGACAACAGCTTTATCAAATGAGATGCAAAATCTGCAACTTTAGAAGGGTTTTTATTAGTTCATATTCCCAGTTTGGTTGATATATTTTGAAGGTTGGTCAACTTGCTAAAAAGGGATGTTTCTAGACTCTATTGTATTTGATGCTTAATTATGCGAACTGATATGGCTGTTCTTATTTTGTTATTTGATCAATTCATTACCATTAGGAAAAGAACATATATATATATATATATATCCAAACAACGGTCTAGTAAATTCGGATCTGACCGAAAGTTGGTGAACATGTGCAATTTAGGGGGGTCATGTGTTTGGTCCATTTGGATGGACCAAAGGTGGGCCCCACAAGCAAAAGCTTACAAGATTTTATCTTAAGCTTGAGCTTATGAGAGCCTTGCTCATATATATATATATATATTTCTAACGCTCACGCATTTACAGCTCAGGATCTACGAAATATTGACAAGACAATGGTTCACAATCTGGGAATTGTCGGGAATTATTTGAAAATTGAAAGTCAGAGTTTTTTATAAATTAAAAGATATGGTTTATTTCATTTTTCACTTTATAGTAAAAAATGGGAAAGGGAAAAATACTATCCTAAACCCTCAAGATCTCAATTTAAAATTTCTAGAGGAAAAGGGAAGCTAGTTTTGTTTATGAGATTATTAAAGATGACTCATACAACAATTTGGGCAACTTTATACTCATCAAATCATGTTGTTGTATCACTAACAAGCATATTATTATTTTTTAACTATCATAGTAATTCTGAAATCATGAAAGGTTTATTAGGCAACTATAACACCCTGTCCCGAGTTAATCAAGATTGACTATAATTAATCGGGATTAATGCTAATTGAATGTGTCTTAAGGAATTAATGTGGCTCGAAGGTCAAATTGACTTGCAATTGAATTGAAATTATCTCAAACGATTGATTTGAGCTTAATGATAAGGTAATGAATGTTATTCAAGGAATTGAAGTGATTTTAGGCCAAATCAAGTAATACAAGGACTTTTTCGTAAATACGAATTTATGCGTATTTGGTCAAATACGGAAATTCTTGATATCTACGTGTATCTCGAGGAGTACGTTAGTTTCTGTAATAAGCGCGAATCCGTTCGACGTGAATTGGATCAAATGACCCTTCATTTGACTCAATATGTAAATAATGGAAATGAGAGGGGGTTAAGTACAAAAATGGGCTTATAACAAGATGATGATGAACTTTGGGTTCATCCATTCACTTCGGCAGCCGGCCAACTCTCTCTCTCTCTCTCTCTCTCTCTCTCTGTTTTCTCGTTTTCTTGCTTCCTTCCATTCTCAATCAAAGAGTGAAGATTTGTCAGTGATTTTGAAGAAAACTCATCTTCTTCATCTTCTCCACCTTTTTCCTTGTTTTCATTAAAGTTAAAGCTTGAGAAGATCTCAAGAAGTCCTTCAATAGACTACAAGTAAGTGAATTAGGTTGCTTATAGCATTTCTCAATTCTCCTTGATGGTTTGGATTGGTTTCTTACATAAGAAACTCATTGGGATTCTCTTGAATGGATTGTTTTTTATTTAGGTTCCAAAGAGGGTTTCACTTTGGAGTTTTCATCTTGGATTTAAGCTAATAAAGGAGATTTTTGCTAATTAATCTCCAAACAAGGCAAGTGTACTCAATTATCATGATTTATGATGTAAATGAAATTGTTAGAACTCAAGGAGTTCAATTCCAGAAATTTATGTTCAGAGAATTCTGAACTTCTGGAAGTAGTTCGGTCAGCCGACAGGCTGATCGACACTTGACCGACGTTTTCTAGGCTGCATTTCACCAGAGATTACAGTTTCTGGAAAGCTAACCGAACTCAGCCGAATTTGCAGCTCGGTCGACCAACAGTCGACCGAACCACCTGACTGAGTTGTCTGAGAGCCATCTGGTGCTCTCTGGAATTGGAACCGAGGGGCTATCGAACCGAGTTCGGTTAGCCGACAGTGTAAGGTCGGTCAACCGACAAGGTGACCAAATTCCTTTAGGAAAAATGTCAGGATTTATATCATGAGACTGAGCTTCTGGAAAGCTGACCGACAGAGTTCGGTTAGCTGAGGTTTCAGAATTTATTTTTGATATTTTCCTAAACCTTCATAGGTGTTGGCTAAGGTTATGTGAATGTGAATTTTATTAAAAGTGATGTCATCTAAATAACACATATATTACATAACGAACGTTTCACCCAAATGTTGTTTTAGGAAAATTTACTTGTTTAATTGTTTAATTATTTTATTGTTTGAGTTTATTTATTCTCTCACATATAGTACTATATTGTGTTGTTGTGCTCCTCGTGAGCTACAATTGAATAATGTATTAAATTAATGAAACGAAAGGAGTTAATGAAATGAAATGAATGAATAATGAATAATTCTACTGCAGTAGTTGTTATGGAGTGTTCCGGATCTCCGTGGTGATGTCGGTGATCTCTGATCAAGACACTGGTAAACCCCACACAGTTGAAAAAGTCACTTAATAAAGTATATAACATTGAAATAAAATGAGTCCTTCGTAAGGCTGGGTCATGAATAGTGTGCCCTTCCGCCTATACCATTGAGACAATGAAAAGTCACTTAATAAAGTGTACGTAATGATATCGAATGCTTCATTCAGAGAAGAACTAAATGAATGAATAAATGGAATTTTAATTACTAAACAAATTATTATCATAGAATTGTATATATATTGTTGAAACGTCGTGTTCACAGTGTTATTGATGACGTTACAGGCCAATCTGCCCGTCCCGATATTACAGAGGCGGCGCCGCCAGCGGAGGAGACAAATTAGGTTCCTCTAGGAGGATTAAATGAGTGAATATAGATCGGAGGGCAGTCACATTAGAATGTTTTGGAATATTTTGAGTATAGATTCATTTTGATATCACCTGCATTGTATTTGAATATACAGGGTTGACTTAAACTTAAATAGGAAATAAAATGTATAAGTAAACTTTACTTTTATGTCAAGAACTTATACAGTTTCCGTTAATTGATTGTCAATGTATATATATATATTTCCGCAAAAGTGTACAGTTAATAGGTATATGTAGGGATCCCTTGTAGATTTCGTATTGACTTCGGTAATGCGAGATTTACAGGAGTAAGAATGGAGATCGCGACTTGGGGTTTAGCATTGGTAACCGTAATCTCGAGCCTGGGTCGTGACAACAACCCTTACCAACTTCCACACAAGATACCTCTAAATGACCCCCAGGGAAAACAAAATGGCCAGGGAATTCACCTACATTATAGCTTCGTTGCAACACAAGAATCTTCTTATCAGCTGTCTCTACAACTACAGCATTACCCAAGGGACTCGCTGTGTGCTGGCATCGAATAGAGTCATCTGCAAAATTTGACTAATGAATTAAGATGGCACATATGACTCCAGAAATGAATATCACAAGCATTAAAAGTAAAGAGACACAAACTGATCAAGACTTTAAAGTTGCTTACTAACTTAATCCAATAGGAACAATGGAAGATACAATTAATATGTAAATGGAAAAACACCAATAAGCACAATACTTGCAACAGGTTTGTGTGGGTAAAACACCGTAATGACAAAGTTAAGCAAAGAATACAGCTAAGCCCGCCGAACACCTCAGCCTATGGTAGAAGATCGTCAGCTCGGCAGCTCGGTCAATAGCTCGGCAGCTCGGTCAATAGCTTGGTAGCTCAACACCACAGTTCGGCAGTTCGGCATAATGCCAGCTCGGCATAAAGGCACGCCACGGCCAAGCCACCCTTGGTCTTAGACCACAATACTAGAGTCAGAGTGGGCCGCCACCTCCTTCCTGGAAATACGGCGCGCCCAGACAGATATGAGCAGTCATTTATGGCGATAGGATCGCTCATTTATGGCGATAAGAAGTGCGCTTTATCAAGCCCTGTACGCCAACTGGCTGAAGGCGTGGAAAGAGAGGGAGGGGTGTTGTCCATTTCATCTACTGCTGCCAGTCAGGGTAAGGATCGATGGGACCTCACCTCACCTACCCCCACTCACAGAGAGAATGAACGAGGAACGATCACCTATATATACACATGGGATCAGTCCCATGGGAGGTACGCAATACACAACTCACAAATACTCCACACCCTCTCATTCCTCCCTGGCTCCTCCTGTTTAGTTTTCTCAGAGCTAACTCAGGCATCGGAGTGCCTTCGGCTCACGACAGCCAGGGCCTCTGACCTTAGTCTTTCTCCTTCCTTTTCAGGTTCTTGGAAGTTCAGCATTCCCTGTCCCAAGGAGTGTTACCTCGACCTCATCTCAACCTAAGTAGGTGTCGTTTTTACCGCCTACAGTTTGGCGCCGTCTGTGGGAAACTGAACAAAAAGCTTGCAAACACTATGCCTCCAAAAACCAGAAACGGCGAAGGACCCTCCAGACGCAAGGCTTTGTCCATTCAGCCTACGTTGGCACAGGATCTTCCACCTCCACCCCCTCAACAAAGGAGGTCTGGGGGGAGGTCTCCCACGGTCCAAACACAGTCGCGGTCAAGGGGAGTGACCATGCTCTCCCTTCGCGACGTCCCACCTCCGGAGCAACCCCACCATAGCCATAAGCGGGCCATGCAAGGCGACAAGTCAGTCACCAAGCCGCACGAGAAGTCAGCGCCGGCTGGATCGCAGTCGCACCATCAGGCCAACCTCGATCAAGACGAAGACCCCCCCTTGGAGGACATCAGAGCACAGAACCGCCTCATCCAGGAACAGCATGAGCTTATCCAACGGCTCAGGCAACAGCTCGACGACAAGAAGGATCAGAGCCCGCCGCCCAGGCGTCCGGGCCACGGGCAAGACCTGAGGCACGTCCTCAACAGTAAGAGACGCGACCGAGACCAAGGGGAAGAAGGCTCCAGCAGCAGTCACATGCATGAAGGGCCGAAGAAACAGCGCTAGGTCTTGGAGGACGAAGAGCTAAAGCAGTGGATCGACCAGCAGGTGAAGCAAACGATCCGCCGGAATATGGAGACTGCTGGTATCGATCGAGACCAGTATACAGCCTTTGAAGCTGAGGACACTGGCGCGTCTCCTTTCTCTAGGGAGATAAGAAAATACACACTCCCCGAGAAGTTCAGCGTCCCGAGATTCACCCTGTATGACGGAACCTCGGACCCTGCTGCTCACCTCCGACATTACATCCAGAGGATGTCGGTCTGGGGGGATGACAATTCCCTGAAATGTCGAATTTTTTCCTCCAGTTTGGCGGATCTCCCCCTACGGTGGTTTTGCTCGCTTCCTGAAGATTCTATCTCCAGTTGGCGGCAGCTTCGGACCTCCTTCCTGGGGAAATTCCAGGCTCATCGCGTCATCCTGAAGACCGATGCCGACCTGATGGCCCTCCAAATGCAGGAGAACGAGAGCGTCACCCAGTTCACTCGCCGGTTCTGGACTGTCTACAGCCAGATCGAGTGCGCTTCTGAGGAGCTAGCAGTGAGGTCTTTCCAGCTGGCTCTGCAGCCAGGCATCCCGCTTCGGGCGCAGCTGGTCATGTACCCCGTGACCACCATGCAGGAACTGATGACCCGAGCAAATCGGTTCATCCTGGCAGAAAAAGACGAGGTGCGAGGTCGGGAGAACTTCGGCCTCACTAAGAAGAGCCACCCGACCAAGGGAGACAGCAGGTCCTCCAGGAGGGAGGATCGTCGCAGAGACCCTTCCCCCGATCGGCGCAAGGCCCGGTCTTTGGAGCAGCGCCGAACCCCCTCTACTTCAGCAGCGGGATCAAGGAGCGGCAGGAGGTCAGGCCACGAGCAGACCTCCTACGTGGCAGTAAATACCATCTTCAAGGAGCCAATCTATAGGCTCCTCAACAAAATAAAGGCGCAGCCTTTCTTCAAATGGCCGCGGCCAATGACAACCGACCCCTCCTCCCGGGACCAGAGTAGGTTCTGTGCCTACCACAAGCAAAATGGGCACAGAACCGACGAATGTAGGAGCTACAAGTTCCACCTGGAAAACCTCGTAAAGGAGGGACACCTCAGGGAGTACATCAAGCAGGAGGGCCGAGGTGATGACCGACCTTCCCGGCGGGACGCTGACAACCAGGACAGCGAGCCAGAAGGCATTATCCACGTCATTCACCTCGCCGCCCCACCTAAGAAGAGCTCTCAGGCTCGCGCCGAGGCCAGGCGCGCCTCCCATCAAAAACAGGTGCTGACCGCGGCACCAGAGCAAGCCGCGAAGAAGGCCAAAACGGAGGGGGTCAGAATATGGTTTTCTGACAAGGACTTGGAAGACGTCGAGCTACCGCACAACGATGCTCTAGTGCTCACCTTGAAGCTGCAAAACTTCTTGGTTCAGAGAGCCCTTGTCGACCCTGGCAGTTCATCCGAAGTCCTCTACTACGATTGCTTAAAGAAGTTGGGACTAAAGGACGAGGACCTCCAGGATGCCCGCACCCCTCTGGTCGGCTTCAGCTCCAAGCCTGTTTACCCCAAGGGTAGGGTCTCCCTTAGAGTCCAAGTAGGAGGCGCCTGCAGGCAAGTCGACTTCCTAGTAGTCGATGTCCCTTCCCCGTACAACGTTATAATGGGGAGGATATGGCTGCACAGCATAGAGGCGGTGCCCTCCACCCGCCATCAGAAACTCAAGTTCCCTTTGGAAAATCGGTCGGGCCGAACGGAGGTGATCACCGTTAGAGGCGACCAGCACATAGCCAGGCAATGCCTGATGGCCGTGCTGCCTGACGAAGCTGAGCCTTCCCAAGTCAATGTGGCTGAACTGGATAGAGAGGCCGAGCTCGGGGACGTCGGCAGGGCTCCGGCGCAGAAAAGCATCGAGGACCTGACCAAGGTCAACATTGATCCCGCCGACCCCGACAGGTTCTTTCTCGTGGGAAGCCAGCTCCCCGAGTCCGAGAAGACAGAACTGCTCGACCTCCTCGTAGAGAATAAGGCGGTCTTTGCCTGGACACCCTATGAGATGCCCAGCATTGACCCGGCAGTCATCCGCCATGAGCTGAAGGTGGATCCCAACCATACGCCCGTGCTCCAAAAACCGCGCGGACTGGTGTACCGCAGACTGAGGCCGTGGTTGAGGAAGTTCAGAAGCTCCTCGAGGCAGGCGCAATAAAAGAGGTCCACTATCCGCAGTGGCTAGCCAACACCGTGGTGGTCAAAAAGAAGACGGGAAAATGGAGGGTCTGCGTGGACTTCACCGACCTCAATAAGGCCTGTCCCAAAGACAGCTTCCCTCTTCCGAAGATTGACCAGCTCATCGACGCCACTGCCGGACATGACCGGATGAGTTTCCTGGATGCCTACCGAGGGTACCATCAGATCCCCCTGTACGCGGCAGACCAGGAGAAGACAGCTTTCATCACTCCCAGGGGCACCTATTGTTACAAGGTGATGCCCTTCGGGCTAAAGAATGCGGGAGCGACATACCAGCGGTTGGTGACAAAGATGTTCCAGGCCCAGCTCGGGAAGACGGTGGAGGTCTACATCGATGATATGGTCGTCAAATCCAAGATGTCGCAGGACCACTTGACCGACCTCCGCCAAATTTTTGGCATCCTCCACCGGTACCAGTTGAAGCTGAACGCATCCAAGTGCGCCTTTGGTGTCGGTTCCGGCAAGTTCCTAGGGAGCCTGGTCACAAGAAGGGGGATCGAAGCGAACCCTGACCAGATCACCGCGATCCAAGAGCTCCAGTGTCCGACCTCAGCGAAACAAGTTCAGCGGCTGACCGGAATGGCTGCCGCCCTGAACCGATTTATCAGCCGCGCTTCGGACAAGTGCAGACCTTTGTTCCAACTCTTGCGAAAGGAGTCCAAGTTCCAGTGGACGTCGGACTGTTCTCAGGCGCTGCAACAGCTAAAACAATACCTTTCATCTCCACCGCTGCTCTCCACCCCGACTTTTGGAGAGGCACTGTTCTTGTACCTGTCGGTCTCGGACCATGCAGTGAGCTCGGTGCTCATCAGAGAGGACAACGGCCAGCAAAGGCCTATCTATTACACGAGCAAAACCCTGCTGAACGCCGAGACCCGGTATCTGCAACTCGAAAAGCTCGCCCTGGCGCTCGTCAGCGCCTCTCGGAAGCTCTCTCACTACTTCCAAACCTTCACAATAGTGGTCGTAACAGAATACCTACTGAAGGCTCTCTTCCGGAAGGCCGATTTCTCCGGACGGATCTCCAAATGGGCTGTCGAACTGGGGCAATATGACATCAGGTATCAGCCCAGAACGGCCATCAAAGCTCAAGTCCTAGCGGACTTCATTGTGGAATTTACTCCTCCGAGTTCGGCACCAACCGCGCTCGACGCCGAACTGGGGGGCGATAGGGGTACAGAGGTTGTCACCGAGACTGAGCAAGAACAGTCCTGGAAAGAACTCCTAGACTCGTCCTGGAAAGTCTTTGTAGACGGATCCTCAACATCCAAGAGAGCTGGCGCTGGCGTAGTTCTCCAGTCTCCCGAAGGCCTCGTCATCGAACAAGCTGTGACGCTGGGTTTCAAGGCATCTAACAACGAGGCCGAATATGAAGCGCTCATTGCCGGACTTAACAGTGCCAAAATCCTGGAAGCCCGGTTCGTTGTGGTTTTCAGCGACTCCCAGCTGGTGACGAGCCAGCTCAGCGGAGACTACCAAGCTCGGGATGACAGGATGGCTGCATACCTTGCCCACGCCAAGGGACTCCTCTCCCAGTTCGAAAAGGCCGAGGTCCGGCAGATCGGCAGAGAGTCCAACTCCCATGCAGACGCCCTCGCCAGCCTCGCCTCGGCTGTGGAAGCCGGTGAAAAGAGAACTATCGAAGTAGAAACACTGCGGGAGCCCAGCATCGACCTCCAGCAACCCCGGCAGCTCCTGTGCCTCGATCTCGGCCCAAGCTGGATGGACCCCATCATTGCATACCTGAAGGACGACCAGCTACCCGAGGACAGGACTGAAGCCCGAAAGGTCAGATTGAAGGCGACTCGGTGTTGGCTTTCCCCAGACAGCAGGCTCTACAGAAAATCGTTCATCGGGCCTTACCTCCAGTGCGTTCACCCCAGCAAAGTCGACGATTTCCTCTACGAGATTCACGAAGGGGTCTGCGGCAGTTATATAGGAGGTCGGTCTCTTGCTTATCGGGCTATCAGCCAAGGCTACTGGTGGCCGTACATGCAGAAGGACGCCCAGCTCTATGCCAAAAAATGCGAGAAGTGCCAGAAGTTCTCTCACTCTCTCCACCAGCCAGCCCAGGACCTGAGCCCCCTCTCCAGTCCGTGGCCTTTTGCCCAGTGGGGCCTGGACATCGTCGGACCGCTTCACCGAACTCCAGGGAATAAAAGGTGGTTGATAGTGGCCACAGACTACTTCACGAAATGGGTGGAGGCTGAACCCTTATCCTCCATCACCGAATTAGACACAAAGAACTTTGTGTGGAAGAATATCATCACGAGATTTGGAATTCCCCGTACTCTCATTACCAACAACGGAACGCAGTTCGATTCCAACCTCTTCAAAGGCTTCTGCCAGGAGTATGGCATTCGCAATATCTACTCCACCCCGGCGTATCCACAGAGCAACGGTCAGGCCAAGATCTCGAACAAAATACTTCTCGACGGAATTAAAAAGAGACTCGACCGAGCCAAAGGTCGATGGGCAGAGGAGCTGCCGAGTGTTCTATGGGCCTACCGAACTACTCCGAGGCGTTCCACCTCGGCTACCCCGTTCTCCCTCGCCTACGGCATGGAAGCAGTCATTCCCCTTGAGGCCGGCCTCCCGACCTTAAGGTCGGAACTCTGCGAACAGGGTCTGAACGATCTGAACGTGGCACAAGAGCTGAACTTGGCTGAAGAACGAAGAGAGGCGGCAGCTATCCGCCTGGCCGCCTATCAACAACAATTGGCCAGGGGATACAACCCGAAGGTCAAGGAAAGAAGATTCGCGATAGGAGAGTTGGTCTTGAAGAAAACACTTCCTGGCGACCGAGATCCTAACGAAGGCAAGCTGGTGCCCAACTGGCAGGGACCGTTCAGAATAACCTCTACGGCCGGGAGATCTGCCTACCGACTCGAAGATATGGAAGGGAAGGCGCTCCCGCGACCATGGAATGCGACGCATCTAAAAAAATTCTACTTCTGAGAAATGTATCAAAGAAATCAAATATTAATAAAAGGCGCTTTTTCGGGAATGAGTCTTTGCATTGCTTAGATCCCTCACGGCTCGACGCCTCTAATCGGAGTATCAACTGTCAGCTCGGTGTCATCACCCGCTTCGACGAAACTATATACATCAGAGTCCGGTAAGAGTACCACCCTCGCGGCTCGGCGCCTCTGTTCAGAGGGCCAACCGCCCTTAGCTCGGTGCCTGCACCAACCTGGCCGGCATAGCCATATGCTCATCAGGGTCCGGTAACAGTACCACCCTCGCGGCTCGGCGCCTCTGTTCAGAGGGTCAACCGCCCTCAGCTCGGTGCCTGCACCAGCCAGGACGGCACAGCCATATGCACATCAGGGTCCGGTAACAGTACCACCCTCGCGGCTCGGCGCCTCTGTTAAGAGGGTCAACCGCCCTCAGCTCGGTGCCCCCACCAGCTTGGGCGGCATAGCCATATGCACATCAGGGTCCGGTAGCAGTACTGCCCTCGCGGCTCGGCGCCTCTGTTAAGAGGGCCAACCGCCCTCAGCTCGGTGCCCCCACCAGCTTGGGCGGCATAGCCATATGCACATTAGGGTCCGGTAGCAGTACCGCCCTCGCGGCTCGGCGCCTCTGTTCAGAGGGCCAACCGCCCTCAGCTCGGTGCCTGCACTAGCCTGGGCGGCACAGCCACATGCTCATCAGGGTCCGGTAACAGTACCACCCTCGCGGCTCGGCGCCTCTGTTCAGAGGGCCAACCGCCCTCAGCTCGGTGCCTGCACCAGCCTGGGCGGCACAGCCATATGCTCATTAGGGTCCGGTAGCAGTACCGCCCTCGAGACTCGGCGCCTCTGTTCAGAGGGCCAACCGACCTCAGCTCGGTGCTTGCACCAGCCTGGGCGGCACAACCACATGCTCATCAGGGTCCGGTACCAGTACCACCCTCGCTTAAGTACCTATTATACTACTCGGCAGGCTACTTGTGTAGATACTCATTCCACCACAAACAAAACGAAGATTATGCGCATAATATGTAACAAAAAAAAATGCTGTTTTATTACGAAAAGATCTGTCTGAATACAATGTATGGAAAATGAAAGAATACAAAATTCAGGGAGCTGCGGCTCCCTTATCACAATTAACCTCGGTAACGCTCTCGCTGGGAACGGCCGAGGCAATCTCGGGAGCCACTGGAGGAGCAGGGGCGACTTCCACTGAGGAGGGAGCTGTGGGGACCTCCGAGGCTGAAGGAACTGAGGCGAATTCCGAGACGGCCCGCAACTCCGAGTCTGAGCGAGGAAACCTAGGGGAATTCTGGAAGATGGAGCTGTCCGTAGGGACTCCAACCCTTTTTAAGGCCGCCTTCCACCCAAGTGTCCACGCCTTGTCTCGGATTCCTGGCAACTGCGCCTTATAGTCAGTTGCCAGTTTGTTGACCTCCTCGTTCATCACGGCCTCATGCTCGGCTAGGTACTCTTCCTTGAGTTTGGCCTCCTGCCCTTTTAGAGCTAGCGCGAGCTCGGCCGCCTTCCCCTCCAGAGCCATCTCCAGCTTTCTTTCAGCCAGCTTTCTCTCGGAGATGAGCCTCTTGTTCGTCCCCCGCAGCATCTGCATATCCTCCTCCTTCCGCGACGACGCGAGCCGGACCTCGTCTAGTTCCCAGGAAAGGTGGGCGTTTTGATCCGCTGCCTCCTTTGCTTCCTCTTTGAGGTGCTCGGCCAAGGCCCGTGCTGCGTCGAGCTCGGCAAGAAGATCCGCGTTCTTGCTCGCCTCCTCCCCCAGGGGTCGCGTCCTTTGCTGCCAGGGACTTCAGCAGCTCCTCTCTCTCCGCTGCCCAGACTGCTGCCCTAGCCTCGGCTGCGTCCAGCCTTCCCATGCCAGTTTGGCACTTTTGCAAGAGCTGCAGTAAGAACAGAGGGTCACCTAAAGAAATGCAGCAAAAAAAGAAAAGAACATGAATAAGCGTACATACCGCTAACAATGACCGCATTGAGGAAAGCAGCAGCGATTCATTATCCATCTGCGCCCACCTTGCCATATCCTGGGGTAGGGCGCAAGCCCGTCCCAGAGCGGCAACCACTTCAGGGTTGACCGCTCTGTCCGACTCGGCTAGTTGCCTCCCCAGCACTCCCTCGATGTCCGGTCTCCAAGGGACAAAATCGGAGGGAGTGGCAGCTCCCCCGACCGACATAGCAGGTTCCGGGGCAGGTGGGGGTTCGACCCTAGGCCTCTTCTCCTGCCTGCGCGCCTCGACGACCTCGGCAGTACCCTCTTTGCCTGAGTCGGAGGGCGACTCTTTAACGACAATGGCCGGAGGATAAGCGCCGACCTCGGCCGCTGCAGGAGGTCCTGATTGGGCCCCGTCGATGGATTCTGGAACCGTCTCGGTCTCGGGAGCGAGAACCTCTGCAGCATTCGCGGACGACGTAGTTGGGGCGACGTCGGCGCCTCGAAAGGGGTCCGAGGTCTCGCCCCCTATGCCCCCAAAGGCTGCGGCGGAGAGGTCTTCGGCCACGAAGCGCTGGCGACGACTGCGCAGCATCTCGACTTCGGACTCTTCCGAGCTGGATGAGCTCCGGGACTCGCTGGAAACGATAAATTTCTGCCTCTGCCGCTTCCGCCCGGTCTCTGCTCTTACCACCCCTGCGAGTTCGCGACCCCGAGACTCTTCGCCCGACTCTGCCGGAATCCCGCTGGGAATCGCTATAGTCACCGTCTCTGATATGGGGACCTCGGTCTGTTCGGTGTTCGGGCCGATGCTTTCCCCGTGTAGCACAGAGTCAATCCCGGTCACCCGCCTCGGGGTGATGAAAGACTTGTAGTGCGGCTTGTACCCCAGGAGCGAGAACGCCGCTCAGCAGTGATGGCCGCGGTACTTCCGCACCTTCTCGTGCCAATCACTGTTAACCTTCCACCGGTTCCTCCTGGCGAGCTCCCTCCTCTGTCGGAAACCTGCAGAAACAGAACGATGTTAACGGGAGATAAATAGGGTTAAAACTACAAAACCCAAGGGGCCTCGGTTTTTACTTAGGGGGACTCCTATTCTCCGTGGAATTCGGGCTGTGGTGCTGGGCTCCGCCTCGCCGAACTCCCATGCCCCTCGGACAAAGACACGGTCCTCCCCCGCGTACTTATAGGAATCTTCCAGCGCGATCACGAAGGCAGTTCGGTGTGCCCTTAGCCGGAGGTAGTACGTATGCCCTTCTGCGGATTTGCAGAGGTCATACGCCTCCTCGATGTCCGGGACACCGAGGCTGATTGACAATATTTCGTTCAGCCGCACCACCCCCATGATGATCTTATACCCATTGGGGAGCAACTGGCAGGGACTCAACCCCCACTCCCGGAGACAGTCCCTGAGGAGTGGGTGAAGGGGGAACCGGACCCCTCCCTCCATGACGGACACCAGCCAAAATGGCATCCAGCCGTCGCTGTATGTGATGCCATCGTCAGGGCCGTCTGGCCTGACTTCTACATTCGCAGGGACCTAGTATGCCTCCCTAAACAGGCCTATGGACAGTGGGTCCCCTAGCCAGTGCCTGTGAACGCCCATTCTCTACCCTAGACGGTGAACTACCTATTAGAAAGGGATAAGACAGAGGGAAGAGACCCTACGATGAAAGGCTGTGCAAACGAGAGTGCTCGCAAGTAGTACTGTTCTTCAGCAGAGTGCAACAGGGTTTCTGTGGGATCGAAAAAGAAGGATGACAGAGGAGGTACCCTAATTTATAAGGGTTGGGGGCGTCGTTTCAGAGTTCAAGAGAAGCCTTTAATGTGGCCCTACCTCGAATAGCCCTAGCGTCGTCTCGGGCAGCCCAGTCGTCCTGCAGATATGATTGCGCGCCCTTCGGAGAGGCGACACGTGGCACCGGCGCCGCATTTCCAGAGGACTATTAAATGCCTCGACAGACGAAAGGGCAACCGCCTCGACTGACGAAAAGAACTTAATGAGGCACTCCACATCAGCAAAAGAACTTAATGAGGCACTCCACGTCAGCAAAAGGCGATAGGGAGGAATCCCCCACCGAACCGAGACCCCGCCATCTCGGCAGTGCAGCATTAACCGGGTACTATTCAAAGATTAGCGGCAGTCCCGGCCTGACTAAACCACTCAGCTTCCGACCTGCTCCAAGGAGCTCACAGGTCAAAAGCTGGGGGGGGGGGGGAATTATGGGTACACAGCAGACCGAGACCACGATTCATGCGCCGGGTCTCGGTCATTGACGGATGTCTCAATTTTGAGAATGGCTAGGAGTTCGGCTAGCCGAACCAACAACTCAAACAGAAAAGCAATGCGACGTACGGTCGACCATAAACATTTCATCAAAGACAAGGAGAAAGGAAGCCAGAATGTGAGGAAGGTTTTTCATTAATCAAAGTTCCTGATTACAAGATGAATGGCGATGCGATAAAAAAAAAAGAGAAAAATTACAAAAAGCCTCAGAGGGCTGCAGCCTCCACATTACAGTCAATCTCTGGAGGGACCTCGGCCACGACCGCGCTGGCCTCGGGAGCGGTCGGGGTAGCTTCAGGCACGGCCGCGCCCGCTTCAGGAACACTAGCCTCGGGAGCGACAGCTTCACGAGGGGCCTCGACGACCAGAGTCACCTGAGAGCTCTCGGGATCAGCGTTGGCAGCCGGAGCCTCTTGAGGCACCCCGGGGGCGGCACTCGCTTCCGGACAGGTTTGCGAAGGAGGGTCAGAGGTGACTCGAGACACGGCCGCGAGCTCCGAGTCCGAGCAGGAGAATTTTGGGGGATTTAGGAAGAGAGGGCTATCCTCAGGGACCCCAGCCTTGTTCAGGGCTGCTTTCCACCCGAGTTCCCAGGCTCGGTCCCGGATCCCTGGCAGCTGAGCCTTGTAATCAGCGAACAGCCTGCCGACTTCCTCCCCCATGATGGAGTCATGCTCGGCGAGGAACTCCTCCTTGAGCCTGGCCTCTTGTTTTGCCAGGGCAGACTCAATCTCGGCCGCCTTCCCCCTCAACGCCATCTCCAGGGAACCCTGCGCCTGGTTCCGCTGAGAGAGGAGCCTCCTGTTTGTCCCCTTCGCGCTCTCCAGGTCGTCTTCCAGTCGCTTCGTCGCAATCCGGAGATCATCGAGCTCGGAGGCAAGGTGGAGGTTCTGGCCCTTCTCGTCCTCCAGCTCGTCCTTGAGACGCTCGACCTCGATCTTTGACTCCTCAAGATCAAAGACGAGGCCGGCGTTCCTGGCCGTCACCTCTGCCAGCGTCGCGTCCTTGGACACCGAGGACGCCCACAGCTCGTCCCTCTCAACCACCCATTCTGCCTCCCGCGCCTCGGCTGCATCGAGCCTCTCAATGCCCATCTGGCACCTCTGTAATAGCTGCAAAATAAGAACCCGAAGTCAATAAAACGACACCGGACCAAAAGCTGAGGGAAAAATACTGCACTTACCGATACCAGAGATCGCATCGAGGAGAGCAGGAGTGACTCATTGTCCATCTCGGCCCACCTTGCCATGTCTTGAGGGAGGGCGCAGGCTCGTCCTAGTGCTGAGACCACTTGGGGATCGGTCGCACAGTCTGTCTCGGCCAGCGGCCTCCCCAGAACCTCCTCGATGGCCAGCTTCCACGGAGCCAGAGGAGGAGGCAGGATCGTCCCACCAGCAGGCGGAGGCGAAGAGGGGCCAGGCGAGGCCTCGACCCTTGCCCTCTTCTCGGGCCGTCCGCCCTCAGCGACCTCGGCGGGGCGAGCCCGACCTCCGGCCCCCACGGCCTGATCAGAGGGTAAGTCATCCGCAGCCACGGCCGGAGGCGGAGCTAAGACGACCTCTGCCTCGTCGGGCCGAGCAGCCTCAATCGCGGCGGTACCCACCGTCTCGGCGTCTGGGGCAGGAGTGCCACCCGGGAATACTGGAGGCGTCGCGGCCACTGCCTGAGGAGGATCCCGGGCCCCGCTTCCGATATCCCTGAAAGCCGCCGCGGACAAGTCTTCCGCAGCGTAGCGTCGACCTCGCTGGCGTAACATTTCCTCTTCCTCTTCCTCTCCCTCCGAGCTGGAAGCTACTAACGCCCTTCGGGAAGGCCGGGGCTTGGCTCTCGAAGTGCCGACAGGCTCCGCGACAGAGGCTGCTGGAGCACGGTCAACCGATCCAACCAGACGTCCGGCGGGAATCGCAACGGTCACCGCCGCCGAGCCAGGCACCACGGTCGTCACTGTCTCTCTACTCAAGACTTCCCCGCTCAGCACGGAGTCTATTCCCGACACCCTTCTGGAGGTGGTGAAGGACCTGTTGTGGGGCACGTACCCCAAGAGAGACCACGCAGCACGACAGTTGTGGCCGCGATAGTTCCTCACCTGCTCGTGCCACGCGCTGTTCACCTTCCAGTGGTTCCTCTTCGCGAGCTCCCTCTTTTTGCGGAAATCTGCACAGACAAAATCATGTCAAGAGCCAAACAGAGGAAGAAAGGAAAGAACTGCAAACCGAAAGAACTTCGGTCTTTACTTGGAGGAATTCCTATTTTTCGAGGAACCCGGACCATGGAGGCAGGCTCCCCTTCACCGAACTCCCATCCTCCTCTGACGAGTACTCGGTCTTCACCCGCGTACCTATTGGAGTCCTCCAGCGCGGTCACGAACCCAGTCCGGCGGACCCTCAGCCGGAGGTAGTAAGTGTCCCCTTCTGCGGATTTGCAGAGGTCATACGTGTCCTCAATATCCGAGACACCAAGGCCGATTTCCAGAATCTGGTTGAGCCGCACTACCCCCATTATGATTTTGTATCCATTGGGAAGTAGCTGGCATGGGCACAACCTCCACTCCCAGAGGCAGTCCCGGACCAGTGGGTGCAGGGGAAAGCGGACTCCCCCTTCCACTACAGAGACTAGCCAGAACGGCATCCAGCCATCACGATAGGTGAGGCCGTCATCGGGGCCATCCGGTCTGACCTCCACATTGGAGGGGACCTTGTATAAATCCCTAAAATGATCTATAGAACCTGGGTCTCCTAACAAATGTCTATAGACTCCCATTCTCGACTCAAGACAGAGACCTATCTAAAAGAGAAGACGAAGAAAACGGAGAAGGGTCCTACGAATGGGGATTGCCCAAGCAAGATCACCGGAAGTTCGCAGGCACCGGAGAGGTACTCTCGCAGAGCGCAGTAGAAGTCTGAAGAAAAGCAGAGAGAAGTGGAAACGAAGAAGGCGCCCAGATTTATAAGACCTAGGGCGTCGATTCGGCTTTCAAGGAGAGCCTTTAAGAGGCGTCCCCTCAATCAGCCCTAACGTCCCATCTCGCAGCCCTAACGTCTCCTCGAAGTAATTGCGAGACAGCCAAAAGAAGTGACACGTGTCACCACTAGCGCGATATCCGAGGGCTATTAAATATCGGGGACAGGCGAAGGGACATCTCTCAAGGGGTCTGCACGATAGCAGCGACCTCCAGACCCAAAGGGACCCTCCTGATCCGAATCTCCCTCGTCCCGGTACCACCCTCATATGACGATCACCCTCACTTGAGCTCAGTAGCAGAGCCAGCTGTACGGTCATCAAGCTTCTGACCTCCTCGAGCTGGGAGGCTCTCAGAAGTCAAAAGCTAGGGGGCAATTATGTGGGTAAAACACCGTAATGACAAAGTTAAGCAAAGAATACAGCTAAGCCCGCCGAACACCTCAGCCTATGGTAGAAGATCGTCAGCTCGGCAGCTCGGTCAATAGCTCGGCAGCTCGGTCAATAGCTTGGTAGCTCAACACCACAGTTCGGCAGTTCGGCATAATGCCAGCTCGGCATAAAGGCACGCCACGGCCAAGCCACCCTTGGTCTTAGACCACAATACTAGAGTCAGAGTGGGCCGCCACCTCCTTCCTGGAAATACGGTGCGCCCAGACAGATATGAGCAGTCATTTATGGCGATAGGATCGCTCATTTATGGCGATAAGAAGTGCGCTTTATCAAGCCCTGTGCGCCAACTGGCTGAAGGCGTGGAAAGAGAGGGAGGGGTGTTGTCCATTTCATCTACTGCTGCCAGTCAGGGTAAGGATCGATGGGACCTCACCTCACCTACCCCCACTCATAGAGAGAATGAACGAGGAACGATCACCTATATATACACATGGGATCAGTCCCATGGGAGGTACGCAATACACAACTCACAAATACTCCACACCCTCTCATTCCTCCCTGGCTCCTCCTGTTTAGTTTTCTCAGAGCTAACTCAGGCATCGGAGTGCCTTCGGCTCACGACAGCCAGGGCCTCTGACCCTAGTCTTTCTCCTTCCTTTTCAGGTTCTTGGAAGTTCAGCATTCCCTGTCCCAAGGAGTGTTACCTCGACCTCATCTCAACCTAAGTAGGTGTCGTTTTTACCGCCTACAAGGTTTTTATGTACTTAGCTTCTAAACAACATCATTTGCTAATGGATTTTGACCAATGAGAGAAAAAAAAAAAAATGAAAGTGAAAAGAATGTTTTCTACTACAACCACCTACAGGCTTAGTTGCTTATCAATAGCCTCACAAAAAGCTTATATTGCCAAAAGATGAGAGGTTGTGTAACTTAATACATGACTCTAATATTGGGCTCAATATAAAAAGTTATGGCACATGAAAGTACCTTCAGAAGGAACAAGAAATTTCTCCCACAACGGATTTAAGTTTGTGCCCACAATTGTCCTGGAGAGAAATGGATCACAGAAGAATATGTATCAACTAGAGAGAGATTCATACTTACAAAACAAGAGTTTAAACTACAATTAAAGTCCAACCATGCCATTCTCCAAGTTCTTGCTGGAATTCATACAGCCGGGTATTTTTATAACTATGATGAAGGGTTTAAAAATAATGAACATTATTCAAATCAGAAAAGCACTTTGTATAGAAAATTTAACCATGTTCAATATGAAAAATAAGCAGCACATGGAAATGATGGAATGGGCTACAAACTCAACCGCCTTTTTTGTTGAAGGGCAAAGAAATTTATTCAAATATCTAAGAAATGTATGAGATATTCATAGTTATCGGTGCAATAAGATTTATCTATCACATATTTTATGGAAGTGTCATCGTCATTGCATTATCCCATATATTTGTCTTTGGGTTAGAAGTTCCACTTCTCTACTCATCCCTATGCAGATACTGTTACTCAGCAACATGGTTCCAAAACACAGATTCATTGTATCAGCCATAGATGAAACTAGACTGTATCTCAGTTTGTCTGGGTCATTTTCTTCAAAAAGAAAAATTGGAAAAAAAAATCTAGAAATCAAAAGATTGCAAATCTTAAGTTTTAATTGGTTTTAGGGTTTTTTCTGGGAATCTGGTCGCAGTCTTGAACATTTGAACTCAAGGGATAGCTCAAAGAAGATTACCATAAGACCAAAGACCAGTGACTAACTCACTATAGGGTATTTTAGATGTAAATAAATTAATAAAATAGAGTGATGAAACTCAAGGCTACATTTTTCATAGAGATTTCACTGTGACTTTATTACGAGAAAGCGTCTCAACTTAGACAAGAACAAGAATAACATAAGGAATGACTCATTTGAAATCTCAGTTCAAAAACCTGAAGGCTATCCTCTGTGACCTATTCCTAATATGTCAAACACCCTCCCATAAAGCCATAATCACATGGTCCTAAGGATGGTGTGGTTGGTAGTAAAAATAATAAACCCCTTGATCCTTGAAAGTAACAGCAGATAAAGTAACAGCACATATCTGGAATAAATGATTATCATGTCCATCACTATCGCATACCCTCTTGTTGAGTCTCAGTGCTTATGCTCTACTAGATCAAATTTCATGATTTCTTCCATAAGCTTTGAATCATGCAACTTTATGAAAATGACAAGATTTTGAGGCTGGATGAATGTGTAGATGAGAGGATGCTTGACTTTTTATAACACCCTGTCTCGAGTTAATCAAGATTAACTCTAATTAATTGGGATTAATACTAATTAAGCATGTTTTGTTGCATTAGTGTTGATTAAGGGCTAAATTAAATTGGAAGTGGCTCAAATGATTGATTTGAGCATCATGGAAAGGTAATGAAGGTGATTACATGCAGTGAAATGATTGTTAAACTTGGAATGAGGGGTACGAGGACTTTTTCGGAAATACGAATTTCCGCGTATTTCTTCGAATACGGAAACCCTTGATACCCGCGCGCGTATCTCGAGGAGTACGTTAATTTCTGTAGCTGTAGTAATTCCATTCGACGTGAATTTGATCAAAGGGCCCTTCATTTGACTCAAATTGTAATTAGTGGAAATGAGAGGGGCTAAAATGCAAATGAGGGCTTATAAGATTGAGATGAACTCCTTTGGGTTCATTCTCAATCCCAACACAGCTCTCTTCCTCTCTTTCTTTCTCATCTTCTTCCTTCTTCCAATTTCTCTTCATTGAGTGGTGAATTGGAGGCTTGACAAGTGTGTTTGAAGAGGATGCATCGTCTTCATCACCTTCTTCATCTCTTTTCTTGATTTCTTGGTGTTTCAAGCTCGAGAAGATCTCAAGAACTCCCTCCAAAGAGACTACAAGTAAGTGTTTGAGTTTAATTCAGAACTTCCAGGTTTTATTCATTGAGATAGAATGATTTTGGCCCAAAGAATTCATAAGAGTTCTATTTTTGTGGATTGGTTTTGGGTTTTAGGTTCAAAAGAGGGTTTGGCTTGAGGATTTCATCTTGGATTCAAGCTAGGCAGGGGGATTCTTACTAATTAATTTCCAAACAAGGCAAGTGTGCTCAATTCTATTGATTTCATATGTTAATAGACTTGTTAGAACTCAAGGAGTTCAATTCCAGGAAATTTGGTTCAGAAATTTCTGAACTTCTGGGCGCAGTTCGGTCAGCCGACAGACTAACCGACTCCTGACCGTAAGCTGACCGACATACTTCGGCTAGCCGAAATTGTGAGTTCGGCTAGCCGAGGGTTGACCGCAAGATAACCGAAAATCTTATCAGGATTTTTCCATTAGAAGTTGAGCTTCTGAAAACTTGACAGTGACCCGACCGACATAGTTCGGCTAGCCGAAAGTGTGAGTTCGGCTAGCCGAGGGCTGATCGCAGGGTAACCGAAACTCTTGTCAGGGTTTTCCATCAGAAGTTGAGCTTCTGGAAAGCGGACCGAAGGGTGATCGAGAGTAATTTGGCTAACCGAAATTTGTATTCCGATCAACCGAGTAGGTGACCGAGAAGGTGACCGAATTGGGCGAAATGGTCTGTATTTTATGAAATTCTGGAAAGCTGACCGAATGTGGTTCGGTCAACCGAATTCCGTATTTCGGTTAACCGCTAAGTAACCGACGAGGTGACCGAAACTGAGGAGGTATCAGAATTGATTTCTGATATTTTCCTAAACCTTCATGGGTGTTAGCTAAGGTTATGTGAGTATAAAATTCACTACAAAGTGATGTCATCTAGAATAACACATACATTGCATAACGAACGTTTCACCTAAATGTTGTTTTAGGAAAATTTACTTGTTTAAGGATTTCATACTTGAGTTGGCACGTCCTCTCACATCTAGTGCTGTGGTGCTCCTTATTGAGCTACCATTGAATAATGTATCGAATTAATGAAATAAAATGCAATGAAATGAAAGGAAAAGAACTGAAATGAACAACAACTGTAATGAATTAAAGATCAAGTCTGCTGCAGTAGATGGAGTGTTCCGGACCTTCGTGGTGATGCTGGTGATCTCTGGTCAAAATACTGGTAGATCCCACACATTTGAAAAGCCACTTAATAAAGTGTGTAATATTGAAATGAAATGAGTCCTTCTTAAGGCTGGGTCACGAATGGTATGCCCTTCCGCCTATGCCCAGAGGACAACGAAAAGACACTTGACAAAGTGTACATAATGAATTGAATGCTTCCTTCAGGGGAGAATTACATGAATGATAAATATACATGTATTGAATTGAATTGATTTGAATTGTTTAGAATTGCTAAACATATTATTATAATAGAATTGTGTATACATTGTTGAACCGTCGTATTCACAGTGTTATTGATGACGTTACAGGCCAAGTTACCCGTCCCAGTAGTGCAGAGACCGCGCCGCCAGCAGAGGAGGCCAATCCGGTTCCTCCAGGAGGACTAAATGAGTGGACGTAGCTAGGAGGGCGACCGGTTTAGAATGTTTTATAAACATTTTGAATAAATTCATTTTGATGTAAATAGTAATCACATGCATTGTATTTGAATATGCATGGTTGACTTAAATAAGAAATGAGGTGTGTAAGTAAACTTTACTTTTATGTAAAGAACTTGTACAGGTTAAAGTTGGTTGTCAATGTATATATATTTCCGCAAGAATGTACATTTGTCAGGTATATGTAAGATCCCTTGTGGATCTCGTATTGACTCCGGTGATGCGATGTTTACGGGAGTAAGTATGGTGTTCGTGACTCGGAGTTTGGCCGTGGTAACCCTAATCTCGGACCCGGGTTGTGACACTTTTACTCAAGATAGAAAATGGTGTTAAAATTATTTCAAAAGCATAAAACACAGCACTGTCTCCAGCTTGATTGCCAGATCGCCACTGGGCCATGGCTCTAATACCATGATGAAACTCAAGGCCACATTTTTCATAGAAATTTGAATAAGATGAGGAATCACTCATTTGAAATCTCACCTCAAAGTCAAAAACATAAAGCGTATCCTCTCTAACTTACCTCATAACCTATTCATAATATCTCTAACAAGTATAATCATGGTGGGAATGGAGCTCCAATCAATGTTTAAAACTTGAAAATGGGTCCTAACTCGAAACCCTGCCCATTTGAGTTATTCGACCAAATGACAGTTTTTGGTCAAAATGGGACCAACTTGCCTAACTCTTCAAGTCATTTGAGTCAACTCAGCCAAGTTGAGGCAAGTAATAAGTTTTAAGAACATGGTAACAGGCTTTAGGTCTCAAAAACTCAAACTAAACCCATAAAAGGTCAGTAGAAGTCATGGCCAAAACCAATACGCATTGGGTGGCCATTGGATCTATCTATACCTGCTTGTTGTGATCTAGGGCCTATGAGAAGAGATCAAGCACACACAAGAACACGGAGATTTACGTGGTTTGGCTTTTGGCCTACGTCCACGGGGAAGACGGGAGAACTCAGTTGATAATCAGAAGGAGGTCGTACATCATAGAGACCCTAAGCCTCAATTTATAATATCAGCCCAATACCTAGTTACACCCAAACACTACTTCTAATCACAGTAGACCTATGATAATAGACCTACTTCTAATCACAGTAGAACATGGGCAATACAGGGGCCCAATTTATTTATTATTTATTCAATTGAGCCAAACAAATAATAAATCTCCACCTTGGCGAACATTGAAGCTGATCCTCATGCACTTAACACGTCTCACCGTCTCCACCTGCCCCTTAGGGCACTCAGGTACTGAGCACACCGATCAAGTCCAAGCAATGCTTGAACTTGAATTTAAACCATTCCTTCATGAGTGCACCAAATCGCTTGTACCATTGTCCAGAAGCTTGCTTCGACCCGTACAATGATTTCTTTAAACTGCATACATGATCAGGAACATTAAACTGCACTCTACCTGCACTGGAAGCTCCTTCATCTTCCTCGTAGAACCGCTTGCATTCGATGGCCTGATTTTCCTCATCAAGAGACTCCATTTCTTCAGTCATAGTTGCTGCCTGTTGACTACTTTTCAGCCCTTCCATTAATTCAAGAGACCCAGTCGTCAATGCGTATGCAACCATATCATCACGGCCATTGTCTGATGTCGACGCGTACGTCTTCATATCCTCGAAACCGTATCTAACTGGCGGTTTCCTTTCTCTCTGCGGTCTACCCGTCTGCAGCATCTGCGGCTCTATCTACTGCATCTGTTGCACAGTCTGACGATCCCCTGTATCCCGGGAGGAGTCGGATGCACTCTCCTTCTTCACTAGGATGTCGGACTCCACCTGAACGGTGTCACTGCTGCTACCGACTTCTGTCCTCTCCACCTGCTTTCTCAATTCGAGTAAAGCATCCTCATGAAATGTAACATCCCTGCTGATGACAAATCTGGGTGAATCTTGATCAGTACACCACAACCTGTATCCTTTCACCCCAGAAGCATATCCCACCAAGATGCACTTAACAGCCCTTGGTTCTAACTTATCGGCTTTCACGCGAGCATAAGCCGGACAACCGAAGATCCTCAAGTTAGAATAATCAGCTGGATTACCTGACTACATTTCTTCCGGTGTTTTGCAACCAATCTTTGTGTGTGGAGACCTATTTATCAAGTAGCCTGCAGCATTTACTGCCTCAGCCCAAAAGTGCTTGGACAATCCTGCAGTAAACAACATACAACGAGCTCTTTCCAAGATCGTTTTGTTCATCTTCTTTGCAACTCCATTCTGCAGCGGAGTTTCTGTAGTGGTGTAATGCCGAACTATGCTATGATCCGTGCAATAGTTCTCAAACTCTGTCGATCTGTACTCCTTGCCATTACCTGTCTTCAACTTCTTCACCTTTCTGCCAGTCTGTTTCTCAACCATTTCTTTCCATCGTTTGAATGTAACAAAGGTCTGATCCTTCGTCTTCAGAGTATAAACCCAAACTTTCCTTGAATAATCATCAATAAAAGTCAGCATAAACCGGGACCCGCCCTTGGAGTAAACCTTAGAAGGCCCCCCATACATCTGAATGAACATAATCAAGGATAACTTTCGTGCGATGAAGACTTGTCTTGAAACTGACCTTTCGATGCTTCCCGAAGACGCATCTCTCATAGAAATCCAACTTGCTTGTCTTTGTGCCACATAGCAAATTCTGATTGCTCAGTATTGTCAATCCCTTCTCACTCATGTGACCCAGGCGCAAGTGCCATAAGCGTGTTGAGACAGATTCATGGTCATCTGAGGAAGACACTGCAACTCCACCTGTAACTGTATTTCCAGACAAAACATATAAGTTTCCAACTCTATTGCCTCTCATAAAAACCAGAGCACCCTTCACAACCTTCATGACTCCACCTTCAGCTGAGAACTTACAACCATCGGAGTCCAAGGCACCAAGAGAAATAAGATTCTTTTTCAGATCAGGAACATGCCGAACTTTTGCCAACGTTCTGACGATTCCATCATACATCTTGATTTTAACTGTTCCAATTCCAACCGTCTTACATGCAACATTGTTGCCCATCAAGACACTACCACCGTTGATTTCTCTATAAGTGGTAAACCAGTCCCTATTGGGACACATATGGTAAGAACAACCAGAATCAAGAATCCATTCATCCTTAGAACGAATACCATTTTCAATCATAGAAAGTGCATTGTCGGAATCATAATCTGATCTTCCATCTGCAATACTGACTGAATTATCATCAGATGATGAATCTTCTATTTCTTTCCCTTTCCTCTGCCTTTCGGGACAGTTTTTTCTAATGTGCCCTTTCTTATGGCAATAATAACATTCAATGTTTTTCCTGTTGGATCTATGTTTGCCCTTATCACTGGAGTCTTTTGTTCTTCCTCGTACTACCAAACCCTCACCCGAACTATCATTGTCAGCTGCAACCTTTTTCTTCAATTCTTTCGAGTTCAAGGCTGCCTTTACATCCTCTTTGGAGAGAGTATCTCTACCATACATCATGGTATCAACAAAATGCTCATATGAGGGTGGTAACGAGCACAGCAACATAATAGCTTGGTCCTCATCATCAATTTCAACATTGATATTTTCTAAATCCATAATAGCTTTTGTGAAAGAATCAAGGTGAGTTGAAATAGACGTACCTTCCTGCATTTGTAACGTGAACAACCGCTTCTTTAGATACAAGCGATTCGTGAGAGATTTCGTGATGTACAAGTTCTCCAACTTTTGCCATATGCCAGCAGCAGTTTTTTTCTAAACAACCATTCGCCGTACACCATCACTCAAGAACAGCAGAATCTGACCATACGCCTTTTCCAGCAACTCATCCTTCTCTTCATCTGATAATTTTTCAGATAGAGCATTCTTTCCCCTCAAAGCTTTATGCAACCCATTCTGGACCAACAAAGCATGCATCTTCAGACGCCAAAGACCGAAGTCATTATTACCGTCGAATTTTTCAATATCGAATTTAGCAGCCATTCCGCAAATCTTTCACTGGAACTGTGTAGATCTGGTCACCACGAGCACGCTGGAAGAAACGGATATGAAATCCGACTTTGGACGGCTAAGATATCGCAGAAATAAGTTTCTGCGCTCTGATCAGTCAATCTTCTTTATTGACCGTTGAACAACCAATCTTCTTCCACAACAGCGTAGATCTGCTCGCAACGAGTCCGTAGGTTCAAACGGATCTCAGATCGGACTCCGGATCGTCAAGATATCGCGAAAACAATTTTCAACCTTTGAATTGGTCAAACTGGCTTTGACCGTGCGATCTGCTGACGTCAGCGATTCCCTGCGGGCTTTGCTTCTGGGCTTCTTCTCACGGGTCAGGTCAACCTGGACTTGACCTGACCTGGACCTGACGAACGGGCTTCTGAAGCGGGTCAGGCTTGACCTGACCTGGACCCGACCCGGAAACTAGCCCAGAACTCTGGGTCGTCTTCCTCGTCAGGTTCTGGTTCTGTTCCAGAACCAGAACTGGCGATCCTCCTCCTGCGACCACGGGACGGCAGCGCAGGCTTCTCCGGCGACGGTGGCGGCAGCGGCGGGGAGTTCTGGCGACGGGCGGCGGAGTGATGGCAGCGTTCAACAGCACAGCGTTCACGTCAACCGGGCCCTTCCTGCTATCTTTTTCCACGGCAACGGGACGGCGGGGCAGGCGGCAACCCCCTCCTTCTCCGGCGACGCGCAACAAGACTCCGGCGATGGGCGCAGAAATCCGGCGTGTGCCGTTTCCCGTTCGGCGTCTGCTGAACCTCTGTTTCAGCAGTGGATGCAAATCTCTGCAAACCACTGTTTCAGCAGTGGTTCAAATCGCCCAGCATCTGCGAGAAGCTTAGAGGAGAGAAGGGTGCAAAAGAAAAAATTCTCTGCTTTTCTCTTCTCCGGTGTCAGCACTAGAGGCTTCGGTCCTCTCCTCTCTTCCGGTGAAGCAGCAAAGGCAGCACAAGACCGGCAGCGATCCCGTAATCTTCTCCGATTTATATCAGAGACAAGGAACTGTTGTCTCTCTTCTTCTTCAATCCGTGGCCACTTCGAGATCAAACGATCTCCCTCTCTGCACCACAACTCCAGCCCTCTGAGATCCGATCTATCGAATCTCTTCCGATCACACGAAATTGCTTTGATACTAGTTTGTTGTGATCTAGGGCCTATGAGAAGAGATCAAGTACACACAAGAACACGGAGATTTACGTGGTTCGGCTTTTGGCCTACGTCCACGGGGAAGATGGGAGAACTCAATTGATAATCAGAAGGAGGTCGTACATCATAGAGACCCTAAGCCTCTATTTATAATATCAGCCCAATACCCAGTTACACCCAAACACTACTTTTAATCACAGTAGACCTATGATGATAGACCTACTTCTAATCACAGTAGAACATGGGCAATACAGGGGCCCAATTTATTTATTATTTATTCAATTGAGCCAAACAAATAACACTGCTAATAAGGTTCCAAACGGGTCGTCCTTCCTCATCAAACAATCTTTCCATTTCTAATTGTTATGTGTGTCAGTCAAACACCGACTCCATACGAATCTAGAACGTTCTCTCTCCTTGTTTTTTTTTTTTTTCTGGAATAGTCCTCATTCACCTCCTCTTTAGAGATGCATCTAGAAACCGACATTGAAGAATGGAAGAGATGAGGCCACATGGACCATCTCCCATCCACTTGAGCATCCCATCACGGACTTACACAACTGTATATAGGTGCCTTGGGGTCATTTGTGAGCCAAGTCGAGTGAAAGTGGCGTCTGAGTAATTTAAGTGATGAGTGGTATAGTCGAGACACACAGTAGTGTACAGCAGTGTGTTGTGAGAAGTAATTAGTGAGTGCTCTCTTTGTAGTAAATGAGTGTATTGAGTAAAGTGTAGGGAGTCTCTTTTTTTGTAAGATTGTAGGTCTAAAAGGTATGTTCCTTTGTAATAGTATATTTATATAGGATTTATGAAGTGAGTTCTTGTTCTTAGTGTAATTTGTAATTAAGTAGTAACTAGTGTATATTTTTATTGTCCAAGCTATCAAAGCCATCATCCAACAATGTGCTCCCAAACAATCTTTAGTTCTATTTTTATTTAGTGAAGATCTTGAGATCTTTCTATCATTCAATTTACAAGTATTAGTTGTAAAACGTGTTTTTAATCTTCTAGTTGCTCTCTAACTTGCTGGAAAGTAAATTGGAACCGGCAGTGATTGTGAGAGTTGTATTCATAGTTCAAATTTATCGTACGCCAAACTTTGGAGAAGTCAAAACGCTTTCCTATTTTCTAAGACTATTAACAGTTACTGGTAAAGAACCTTCCAAAAAAAAGTTTCAATATTTTTTTTTTTTTTTGGGGAGAAGTGGGAGGTTTCTTTTCCTATTTAAGAAATTCATGCACTCAGAAGTTATATATCATAAACAAAGGTAGGCAGTGCAAGTAAGTGAACAAAATAACGAAACGGTGGGAGATCTCTCATGTGATGGGACTATATTGCACTTCGCTGATTGCTTAGAAAATTTTTCAGAAATGCACCAACATCCAAGTGCCCTTCTCAAACATTGAAAATTATGAAGGAATGTTCCAAACTCATAAAACAAGAGAAAAAAAAAAAAAACCTTAGGGGGTGGTCATTTGTCTTCTTGCACGGGATATGAAATGGGTTTGCATATGTGAAACATATTATAATGTTTGTTTGAAAGCACCAGTTTCACATAAGTGATATCGAATTTAATTGTTTTTGGGGGTTTTTCACATTTTTTTTTTATTTAAGATATGAAACTCTTCACATCTTGAGATTTATCAATTATATGTGAATAATAGTTCAGATCATGAATTGGGGCCAACAAAAGTGCAGATCTATAGGTTGGGTTCTCCGGTTTTTCTCTTTTCTTTTTTTTTTTTCTTTTTTTGGGTGTTTTCACAAATTTTTCAAAATCTTTAAAGCTTTAACGTATGAAACTAAACATCTTGGGGTTTATTAGAATGAAAATATTGAACGTTCAGATTGCAATTTTGAGGCTCATAGGACTGCAAAAAAAAAAAAAAAAAATCCCCCTTGCACTGGGTTTTGATCCCATGACCCTGTGCAGGTAGCTTTTGTATCAGCACCCCTTTGAGGCATGAGGTGTGTGTGAAATGGTTTCAACTGGACAGGTGTGAAATTTTTATGTGAAAATGGATCCATTTTCACACCAAAATTTTCACATGGTTCATATTTTTATTTTTGTTTTTATAACCATATGATATATAAATGAGTGCAAACAAACGTATTCAAGCGCAAACATTATGGGCTTTTTTGTTTTGCAGTAGAAATATAGAATACATATGAATTGAATACATAGGAATTAATGGTCAAACAAGCTCCACCGAAGAATTATTAAAGAGGTAAAGTGCAAATGACATGAGGTAAGGGGTGAAGGATATAAGGCAACAATTTAGATGGGACCTTGACTTTCTTAGGATTTGAATTACTAGGATGATGGCTGGGTATTCATTTCCCATTTTCCCTTTATTCACTTTTAATTAAAGGAGGTTATTTGATGGTCATTTTCATATATTCACCTAATATTTTCATTTCTAACCACTCATGGCATGAATTCCTATGTATTTTATCCAAACAAACAGGCCCTACACGTGTAACATTTAAATATGTGAATGAGTGAAAACAAATGACAAACGAACCCTATATCCAAACTATGGAGTTAAAATTGTCAAAATGTTAAAATGAATTGCAAAGAGACGTGTGATATAAACTAACATTATCATAATAACAAAATCTGTGCAATTATATTACATATATTATAATTCATTCAGACCTTCAAGGATGTCTTATCTAACGGCTGAAGTTCCTTGATAGTTGATATAGCCTTAAATGTAGTATCATGATAAAGACTTAGATGTAGATAGACTGAGTTCACTACAATAACAAAGTTCCATTAAGAGTAGACTTCCAGCAGAATCATTGTCCATTAAAGTGCAGAGTTAATTCTCCTTTATTCTGATAAAGCTTTAGAAAAGATTAGGCTTATTTATGTCGTGAACAAGAATGGTATGATAATACTTTTCCAGATAGTTACCTAAGAAGAGAAAAATTAGCCATTTTTATGGAGATTCCGTAATTGAAGAAAGATATTTCACGCAGATCGATACACTCAAAACAAACAGAAAGTTGGCTAAGATTTGGACAAAATAATCAAATATCAACTGAGCCCATTAAATAAAAAATAATATAACTAAAATAAATTTCACGGCCAAAGAGAGACCTGTAATCTGTCAAACCAAGGTGAAGGCACACATTGGACTCTTGGTTAGGTACACCTACATCATGCATGGAGTAACCTCCATACTATAAAACAAAAGGTAAAATATAAATAATACTCTAAGCAAAACTGCACAATAAAGTGCAGGGTAAAATTTCATGCTTTATACAAAATATTTAGTCTCAGATGCATCAAGAAAGATTTTTTTTTTCCTTTACAAGAGACTCAAATACAGGATTGTATAATCATTTAGGCTGCCAAAATGGTAATGATTTCAATCACATTTTATTATTTAGTTAATCATAAGAAATAATTCACCAGTTATTATTTCTATAGCCATTCTATTTCACATGCACGACCCATATATGACCATAGTTTTCCGATCTAGTGGGTCGACTTGGAACCCAGCCGAGTAAACTTGATGAGTTTTAGTTGAAACTCAGCTGAATCATTTGGTCGCCTTGCGACTCAGTATGACTCGTCCTGTTCTGGTCAAATCAGATGGGCAACCTTATGAATTTTTGCTTCAAATATTAACAAAAAAAAAAGGCCACCCAGTGCAGTCCCATCGATAAAGGGTTCTGCGAAGGTCTAGATTGGAGACAGACCTAACCTTTGGCAATTTTGCATAAATTGGCTACTCACAAGTCTCAAACCTGCGTTGTCATGCATGGCACCCGAGACTTTAGCATTGCACCAAAGCAATGACCTCTAAAATATTAGAAAAAAACCAGAGAAAATAATCGACAAGCCTTGTAGAAGTAAAATCAAAGAAAACCAAAAAGTTGAATAAGCAATTCATGTGAATTCATGTAGACTTTTACACATTTTCTATATTATAGTTATCTAAATACTTATGTTCATAATATAAATATCCAAAAACAAATTAACAAACATGCCTGGTAATCCGTTGAGATTCCTGGATGACTCGACCCATGCATCCACGAGCCAATCCATTGAGTCAGAAAATTATATCTGTACCTATTATTTATACACGCTAAGCTTTCTGTAAAGATGAGGCCATTTCAAAATGATCCAAATTATTTATATGAAGCACCCACTATGGATAGTTTCCGAACCAAATATCATTTCCATGGAACAAATAAAGTCACCTGATAAAGAACTTGCAAAATGGAAATATATATATATATATATTTATGTAGCCATAGGTTCTCATATAACTGCAAAATAAGAATATAATCAAATGAGTAGATTGTTAGACAGAGAAGATTTTGTTGGGCATGACTTCGCTCATCTATTTTGGGCCCAGTACAATGAACTAGACCTTATTTCAATTGATTTCAGATGAGTCAGGAGTGACTTATCCCAACTCATCTAAAATCTAACAAATTTCAATGAGTCAGGACAAGTCGCCCCAGTAACTTTTCTGACTCGTTCAGAAAGGGCTCCAACAATCTTATAAATTTGTTTCTCTCAGTTTTGCAATCCTATCATGGTTATGTTACTTTCTTTCCCCCTTTCCCATCTTCTTAGACTTCCAACTCCAAGAGGTGATTTTGTGCAAGAGACACCTTTCTAATTGCAAGATTTCATCATTTAAAGTCCTTGGGTTTAAAATTCTTCTGATTCTTCTCTCCCATTTTCATATTTTCTTCCTATCATTCATTTGAGTATATAACATGTGGCTTATCAAATTATAATTAATAATAATATTTTTCATATATATATATATATATATATTCAATGAGATTTGTTAGGATTTGAAAAAACACTGGAAAAGAAAGGACGGTTGCTACTTTAATGCTTCTTTTTTGGAATGTGAAAATGGGAGAAAAAAAGGGATGGCAATTGCTTGTGGTTTTCAACTATGATGCCAAAAATAAGAAAAAGAAAAAAGAATCAACTATAATAGGACTCCTACACTTGCCAACAACCAGATGACCTTAATACTCACAACAGGCCATAGCCTATTCCCACCTAGGAAAGGCCATGGATCTGATTAAATGGGTGACCACTTGACCTGCCCCGATTAGTGGGGTTTTATAGTGGTTTTAACTTTTAATGGGTTTAGAGACGACTCAATTCGGGTTCAAGGTAAGTATTGGTTATGATGTTGACTTGTGCCAGGTTGTGGGTGGTTTTGGGTTTTGCCTAAGCTAACCTCCTTCTTCTCCCCAGTTAAATATGATATATGGACTTGTGCCAGTGGGTGGTTTTGGGTTTTGTCTATGCTAACCTACTTCTTATTTCCAGTATATATATGTGAGATGCTCCTATGAGAGCATTTTTACTTTATTATGAGAGAATGTAAGGGTCCCTACCTTAGCTTTCATAGTAAGATAAGAGATGCGTTCATAAGAGCATTGAGCATCTTCATATATACATATATATATATATATGGAAAATTCTAAAAATCGCTCCACTATAAAAAAGCTCCCTTTTGCGCATTTTTTTTTCGTCATAAGACCCATGTTGTATCAATTAAGTCTTTTCACACACACTACCCCCAATGAATAGTCACAGGTCTAAGTTTGACATTCATCCAGTTTTTCCTCCCCGTTATATTGAAATTATAATAAAATGATGCATCTAAACTATTAAATTTTAGGGTCATAGATCAAAAGGCTAGTATAATCTTATAAGCTCGAGATTTTGCATGTAGGTATGCCTCATATGGATTTTTCTATCCAATGGACTTCTATAATCATCATGCATCCCAATGGGCCAAACTAGGAGGAGTGTTTTTTTTCTAAAAAATGCCCGGACGCTGTGTAGCGCTCTCATATATATATATATATATATATTCATAGAGCTCTCTTAGAGCCCCACTGATCATAAAACTTGTTGAAGATGGAAATAGACATTTTGGATGGGCCTATATATCAAGTTTTGGGGTCAATTGTATACCTTTAACCCCTTCATTCAAGGCATACAAGTTTAACGACTTTATTCGGATAGGTGAAAACTTAGTGGATCCAATATAAATTAGAAGGCCCCTTGTGTGTAAATGGTTCGAATGTATATTATAAAGTCAATCCAACTATGTTGACCTTCAAGAAAATACGGTGAGAGATGGATGCACATATTTAGATTCAGGCGTTTAATGATGGCACCTGTTCCAGCCAGGACCCGGTTTCCGCGTACACGCCTTTTTGTAGCCATTCTGAGCACGAGGAGTCTCCTCATCCTATAAATAAATGTGGGTATCTTGTCTCGTGATCTCCCTCTCTATATATATCTGCCTTGGAATAGCAGAGGAGTTCCAATTTCTAGTATCTTTCTTCCATTTTTCTCATTTGAGGAAGAAGAAGAAGAAGAAAGAGCACAAAGACTTGTCAATGGATACCGAAGAAGCCGCACCACAGAGAAAACTACAGAGATATGACTCACTTGACGCCGAAGCAGCTATCATCTCTCAGAGTCATGGCAATGGATCTAAGGTCTCTTCACTTCACTTGCTTCTTAAAGCTAGTAGTGTTTCTCTCAAGTTGCTTTTTAACCTGCCCACTTGATTCATTCCAGTTATTCTGGATTAGTAGTAGTTCATATCATCTACACTACACTAGCATCATGATTTTGTTCATGATGCTCAGATTTAAGGGCTGATCTATCTAGGATTTGATCTATTTGTAACCATTGAAACAGATCCCTTGTGACCCCTATTTAGATTGAGACCTTTCAAACCCATTTCACTCATTGGAAGCATGAGTGAGGCTCGTGGATCTGGCCTATTTCTACCTTGGCCCAATGGTTTAAACCAAATGTTTAGATCATTAGATCATGGGTTCGAGACATGGCACCAACAAAAAGGATCAAGGGAGAGAAAAAAAGACTCGTGGATCTCGACTAAAATCAGGTGTCCAGCATGCAGGTTTGCAGAGCAGCGTTACTTACAAGAATGCATGCTTGATAGGATTTTCATTTTTCACTCAGTATATGTTCCACTGTGGCCCACAGTTCTGTTCACCCAGATGAGAGGATCATGCCCCTTCAAAATCAGATCAGTGTCATCTTTTAAATGCTTTGGATCATTCATTGAACGGTGGGCCGGTGGCACACTGATGGAGGAAAACCCAAGCAAAAAGTGTACACATCTTCGGGCATTGTATATATATCATCTTTGATGGGCCAAACCTGATCACACTCTTTAGCGGTTTAGATTGATTCTAAACCCTAAATCCAAGATCTTAGATCCTAAACACGCCTTCACACGAGGATTAAATACGGTTATCCTTTCAAAAGCTCTTAATTACTATGCATGTATGACTAAAAAACATAGGTCTACGTATTTATTGCATTTCAAATCTCGAAGGAACTTTTACCAGAAAAACAAACCAATATAATAATAAATCTCGAAGGAACAGATACCACCAATTCCAATGGGTTGACGGTTGACCACTTGGCCTCTGTATTTAGCATGCAACTGCCCGTTTCGAATTGATTATGTTATAAATGCTGCTGCTACAGAACAGAGGGCCCATCTTTTCCAAATCGAACTGATCATCAGCTTTTACACCATTATGAGTGTTTTATCTAAATTTTATAAGAAAATCTCAATGGGCCATTTGTTAGATTGATCATATACAGGGACTCCCATCATTTTTATTCCAACAAAAAAAAAAACGTAAAGCAAGTTCTATCATGTGTTTCAGATAAAGTCAGATTCAATGGTGAGTATCTTAACATATTTAAATAGCGATTTACAAGATGATCAGTATATAGGGTGTTAGGGCTGATGACATGCTTGGATTTTCGAAAGTTGGGCATTGAAGATGGGCGTTGCACCGTAGTAATACGATGCAGCGTTGCTTAACTTCTGCCCCCAGAACCCATTCCAATCCCCTTGTTAAAAAGAAAGTTTTAAGAATCAAACGAACCATTGAACCAAAGAAGGGTACAGTCGAGTGAAATTGGTTCGACCTGTAGTTCCTTCAATTCAACCCTGATATCAACTTAACATCATAAATATTACATAATAAATATAAAACTTTTTCAACACATAATTTGAAAAACGTAGAAAGAACCAGGTAGAAGATGTAAAATTTTAAGAATAGCCATTCAGTTTCAAAAAAAAATAATAATAATTAATTACAGATTTGGAATCTCAACAATTAAAATAGTAACAAATGTCATCTTTTTCCAATCTTATTGATTTGGTGTTCTTGCAAAGCCGCCTGATTCGAAATGGCTCCTGTGTTGAGCTATGTGGTTCACAAAGCAAATCTTAGGATGAGCAATTTTGGTTTAACCAAATTGTGACAACTAGACAAGCTGGTTTAATTTGGTTTTATCGGCGGTCTGTTCTATTTTGTTAATACACTAGTTATAAGGGTTAACTCAAACCTAAAATTATTCGGTTAAAATGCATAAAAGGGAGAAAAAGTAATAACTATTAATATATACAATTCTAAATGAAAAATAAAAAAAAGAGATATTTGTCTAAAGCCAACTCTGCGAAGTTAGAAACATTTTCAGAACAAAATCAAGCCCTTTGATTCCTTGTATATTGTAAATATAAATATTTATATGGAAATATGGCTCTAAGGATGCATTGATAGGATCTCATATAAGAAATCATGGAAATGATATGGTGCAGCTTTTTCCCTCAGTAGCCATAAGTTGGATTGGATCTTTTATCTCCACTTCATTCAGTGCCACTTGCCACGCCTATAACTATTTTTGACATTTTTTAATGAGTTACTTTATAACAAGTTTGAGTGCTGTAGTGGATAGAGTGTCTTTCCTGAAGCTTCAATAAGTGAGAGGTTTTGAGGTTTGGGAGTTGTTCTTCATCTGTGTGTCCAGTGCTAGCTTCCCTGTCCGCTACTATGTTTTTTACATTTTTTTTTAGTGGGATTTATTGTAGAATTCTTGTTTGCTCTTGCAGGCAGTGAGAACACGACACCCACTTAGATTAAGATGAACTTTGTAGATCAGGGTAGACTGAACGCCAAAAACCTAAAAAGGGAAGGAAAATGGCTTGGGTCAGAGCTCCTGGCTGCCGTGAGCCAAAGGCACTCCGATGCCTGAGTTAGTTCTGAGAAAACTAAGCAGGAGGAGGAAAAAAATGAGAGATTGTATGTTGTGTATTGTCTATCGCGTACCTCCATGGGACTGATCCCATGTGTATATGTAGATTCCTCGTTCATTCCCTTTGCTGAGTGGGGGTAGGTGGGGTAAAGTCCCATCAGGCCTTTCCCTGACACTCGGCGGTAGGTAAAAAGGGGACATCCCATCAGCAACTTCCATGCTTCCGGTCAGTTGATGTTAAGGGATGATGAAGCTAACTTTTTATCGCCATAAATGAGCTCCCCTATCGCCATAAATGAGCACCCCTATCTGTCAGGGCGTGCCTGTACTTCTCGCAGAAGTGTGATGGCCTACTCTGCCTTCAGTACTTTTACCGGGACCAGGAATGGTCCGACTGGGCTGGCATTTAGCTGGTACATACGCCGGGCTGCCGAGCTACCGAGCAGGGGAACCTCGAGCCAACGCCTCTTGCCGAGCTTGAGGCAATAGTCAAGCAATTGCTTCGAAAAGACACTAGGGCTGCGCGATGTGACGTTAGGGCTGCTTGAGGCGACGTCTCATTAAAGACGCTCCTTGAAAGGCGAAACAGCGCCTTTAACCCCTATAAATTAGGGCGTCTCCTTCATCCTGACTCTCTTCTTTCTCTACGCTCTGTTGAAATTTCTGTTGCACAGCATACTGTTGAAGAGCTCTCTGTCGCCCGCAAATTGTTAGCGCCTTCGTCTGTGCAGCCCCCCTTGTAGGGTTTCTCTACTTCCTTCTTTCTTTGCTTCCCTTTTAGGTAGATAATAGGGATTTATAGGCACTTGCTAGAAGACCCACTTTCCATAACTGTCTTCAGGGACATGTATAAAATCCCTGTTACCGTAGAGGTCAGACCAGATGGTCCTAACGATGGCCTTGCTTATGACGATGGCTGGATGCCCTTTTGGCTAATCACCATCGCGGAGGCTGGGATCCGATTCCCCCTTCACCCACTCCTAAGGGACTGTCTCTGGGAGTGGAATTTGTGCCCTTGCCAACTGCTACCCAATGGATACAAGATCATTATGAGGGTAGTGCGGTTGAACAGGATCCTGGGGATCAACCTCAGTGTCTCGGACATCGAGGACACATATGACCTCTGCAAATCCGCAGAAGGGAACACCCATTATCTCCGGCTAAGGGTTGGCCGGACTGGCTTCGTGACAGAACTGGAGGACTCCTACAAGTACACGGGCGACGACCAAGTGTTCGTCAAAGGAGGATAGGAGTTCGGCGAGGCAGAGGCTAGCACCATGATTTGGATTCCTTGAAAAATAGGAATTCCTCCAAGTAAACGCCCACCTTTCTTCTGAGCTCGACGTTACCCGGATCGCAGTAGCACGGCAGGGAGAAAACTTGCAAACCGTCCGCGGGGCAAACAAGAGGCTAATCTCCCAACGGACTATGGCTAAAGGCGAACTGGGGATAGCCCTTAAGGGGAAGGCGGCCAAGCTTGAGTCTGCTCTGGCGAAGCAGGAAGCTGAGCTCAAAGAGAAGTTCTTAACCGAGCATGACGCCGCCATGGGGGACGAGGTGGGCAAACTGGCAGCGGACTACAAGGCTCAGTTGCCAGGGATCTAGGATCGAGCCTAGGAGCTCGGATGGAAGGCAGCCTTGAAGAAGGTTGGGGTTCCTGGGGATAGCCCTATTTTTAGGAATCCCCCCAAGTTCCCTCGCTCGAACTCGGAACTCCACACCATTGCTTCGCCCCTCCTTCCCGATCCATCTTCTCAAGCCTCCCCAGAGGTGAACGCCGCCCCCTAGGTGCCTCCGGAAGCTCCTCCAATGGCCAGTGCTGCGCCTGAAGCTTCCTCCACGCCCGAAGTCGTCCCAGTCGCCTTGGTAGTCTCTGAGACCGTTTTGGCTGACCCTGAAGAGAGCGCAGCCGGATCCAACGCTGGGGCCCCTGTGGGGATCGACTACAACATCGAAGCCGTGGCCCCCTGAGTCTTGTATTTTTTTTCTTTTTCTTTTAATGTATCTTTCTCATTTGCTTGTAACCAACATTTATATCAATGAAAATGCGACTTTTTCCCACTTAACTTCTTTTTCCTGACTGAATAGGTGTATGGATGTCTTTCTTTTGCTCAAGTAATTGGTCTCGGGTACTATACTTCCTGTTAGCTTTAAAATTGGACCTTTGTACTTAAGTAACCGAGCTCGGTTTATAAACCGGAGCCTCAGCGACTTGCGCCCATGATTAAGGAAGTGCGCCTATCCAGTCTCGACTTGGCGAAGGAATCCGCCTCGATTCTTCAATCCCAAGGTTTTCCTAAGCGTCGAAGTCTGTGCCTTCGAAGTTTTTGGCTTTTCCATCGTAGCCTATGCTGGCACCGAGCTAAGGACGGTTGGCACTCTGACCAAGCTGCCGAGCCGAGGCAAGGACTGTCACCGGGCCCCTGATGTTTTTTGCTTTGCCATCATAGCTGGTGCTAGCACCGAGCTAAGGACGGTTGGCACTCTGATCGAGCTGTCAAGCCAGGGCGGGGACTGTCACCGGGCCCTTGATATTTTTGGCTTTGTCGTCATAGCTGGTGCTGGCACCGAGCTAAGGACGGTTGGCACTCTGACCGAGCCGTCGAGCCGGGGCGGGGACTGTCACCGGGCCCTTAAAAGCTGGCATTGCTGCCGAGCTATGTAACTTGAAGCAGTTTGAAAGAGAGATCTGTTCCAAAAGAATGCGCTTTTATTAATGTTTGAATCCTTGAGTACATTTTTCAGAAGTATAACTTTATGAGGTGTATCGTATTCCATGGCCGTGGCAGCTCCTTGCGTTCCATGTCTTCAAGTCGGTATGCGGATCTCCCTGCTGCTGAAAGTACTTTGAATGGCCCTTGCCAGTTAGGTGCTAGCTTGCCCTCATTCGGATTTATGTCCCCCGAAAGTGTTTTCTTCAAGACTGGCTCTCCCACCGTGAATCTTCTTTCTTTGACCTTCTGGTTGTATCCCCTAGCCAACTGTTGCTGATAGGAGACTAGGCGGATGGCGGCCGCTTCTCTCCGCTCTTCAGCGAAGTCCAACTCTCGAGCCACGTTCAGATCATTCAGCCCTTTATCGCAGAGTTCTGACCTCAAGGTCGAGAGCCCGACCTCAAGTGGAATAACTGCTTCCATGCCGTAGGCAAGGGAGAATGGCGTAGCCGAGGTGGAACGCCTTGGAGTCGTCCTGTATGCCCATAGAACACTCAGGAGCTCTTCTGCCCAACTTCCTTTAACTCGGTCGAGTCTCTTCTTGAGTCTGTCGAGGATTACTTTGTTAAAGATCTCAGCCTGGCCGTTGCTTTGTGGATACACCGGGGTGGAATAGACATTTCGGATGCCGTGCTCCTGGTAGAAGCCCTTGAAAAGGTTGGAATCGAACTGCGTCTCGTTGTCTGAGATGAGAGTCCAAGGGATCCCAAACCTAGTAATGATGTTTTTCCATACGAAGCTTTTCGTGTCCTGTTCAGTGATGGAAGACAGAGGCTCGGCTTCAACCCATTTGGTGAAGTAATCAGTGGCTATTATCAGCCACCTTTTATTCCCTAGAGTTTGGTGAAGCTGTCCTACAATGTCCAAACCCCACTGAGCGAAGGGCCACGGATTGGAGAGTGAGCTCAGGTCCTGTGCTGGCTGATGGAGCGAGTGGGAGAACTTCTGGCACTTTTCGCATCTTCTGGCGTAGAGATGGGCGTCCTTATGCATGTATGGCCGCCAGTACCCTTGGCTGATTGCTCAGTAAGCCAGCGACCGACCTCCAATGTGACTGCCGCAGATCCCTTCATGAATTTCGTAGAGGAAATCGTCGACTGTGCTTGGGTGAACGCACTGGAGGTAGGGCCTGGTGAATGACTTCCTGTAGAGTCTGCCATATGGGGAGAGCCAAAACCGGGTTGCTTTCAGCCTTATCTTCTGCGCTTCCGTCCTGTCTTTGGGCAACTAGTCGTCCTTCAGGTATGCGACGATCAGATCCATCCAGCTCGGACCGAGGTCGACACACATGAGCTGCCGAGGTCGCTGGAGTTCGATGCTGGGCTCTTGCAGGGTTTCTACTTCCACAGTTCTTTTATTACAAGCGTCGACAGCCGAGGCGAGGCTAGCGAGGGCGTCTGCATGAGAGTTGGACTCTCTGCCGATCTGCTGGACTTCAGCTCTTTCGAATTTTGAGAGGAGTTGCTTCGCGTGAGCTAGGTAGGCCGCCATCCTATCATCTCGGGCTTGGTAATCTCCGCTGAGCTGGTTCGTCACCAACTGAGAATTACTGAAAATCACTACACGCCGAGCTTCCAAGAATTTGGCACTATTTAGTCCGGAGATGAGCGCTTCGCACTCGGCCTCATTATTGGACGCCCTTGAAGCCGAATGTTAGAACTTGCTCGATGACAAGGCCTTCCGGAGATTGGAGGACTATGCTAGCGCTAGCCCTCTTGGTCGTTGAGGATCCGTCGAAGAAGACCTTCCAGGCTGAGTCAATGAACTTCCTCCGAGACTGCTCTTGCTCCGTCTTGGTGACTGCCCCCATATCCATGTTGCCCCCCAGTTCGGTGTCGAGCAGGGTCGGTGCCGAACTCTGAGAGGTGAACTCCACGATAAAGTCTGCTAGGACTTGGGCTTTGATGGTCATTCTGGGTTGGTACTTAATATCGTACTGCCCCAGTTCGACAGCCCATTTGGAGATTCTACCAGAGAAATCTTCCTTCCGGAAGAGAGCCTTGAGTGGGTGTGCTGTCACGACTACTATTGTGAAGGTTTGGAAGTAGTGGGAGAGCTTCCGCGAGGCACTGACATGCTCCAAGACAAGCTTTTTGAGCTGCAAGTACCGGGTCTCGACGTCGAGCGGGATCTTGCTCGTGTAATAGATAGGCCGTTGTTGGCCGTTTTCCGCTCTAATAAGGACCGAGCTCACTACGTGATCCGGGACCGCCAGGTACAAGTACAGCGCTTCACCATGGGTTGGAGTCGTCGGCAGCAGTGGCGAAGAGAGGTAGTGCTTGAGCTGTTGCAGGGCCTAATCGCAGTCCGAAGTCCAATGGAATTTGGAGCCTTTTCGCAAAAGCTGGAAGAAAGACCTGCAATTGTCGGAAGCTTGGCTGATGAAGCGATTGAGCGTGGTCAACCGCTGAACCTGCTTTGCCGAGGTCGGACTTTGCAGCTCCTGGATCGCCGTGATCTGATCTGGGTTTGCTTCGATCCCTCTTCTTGTGACCATGCTTCCCAAGAACTTGCCAGAACCGACACCGAAAGCGCACTTGGATGCATTAAGCTTCAACTGAAACTGGCGCAGGATGTCGAAGATTTGCCTAAGGTCGGTCAAGTGGTCGTCTGACCTTTTAGACTTGACGACCATGTCATCAATGTAGACCTCCACTGTCTTGCCCAGCTGCGCTTGGAACATCTTGGTCACCAGCCGCTGGTATGTCGCTCCTGCATTCTTTAACCCGAAGGGCATCACTTTGTAGCAATAGGTGCCCCTTGGTGTGATGAAGGACGTTTTCTCCTGGTCTGCTTCGCATAAAGGAATCTGATGGTATCCCCGGTAGGCGTCGAGGAAGCTCATGCGGTCATGTCCGGCAATGACATCAATAAGCTAGTCGATCTTTGGAAGAGGGAAGGTGTCCTTGGGACAAGCTCTATTTAGGTCGGTGAAGTCCACGCAGACCCTCCATTTTCCCGTCTTCTTCTTGACCACCACTGTGTTAGCCAACCACTGCGGGTAGTGGACCTCTTTTATTGCCTCTGCCTCGAGCGGCTTTTGAACCTCCTCAATCACGGCCTCCATTTGTGGGACCCCCGTTCGGCGTGCTTTTTGGATCACGGGCTTATGGCTGGGGTCCACGTTCAGCTTGTGGCACATGACTGCTGGGTCGATGCTGGGCACCTCATATGGTGTCCATGCAAAGACCTCTTTATTCTCGAGGAGGAGGTCGAGTAGCTCCGTCTTCTCGAGCTCGAGGAGCTGGCTTCCTATCAGGCAGAATCTGTCTAGGTCGGCAGTGTCGATTTTGACCTCGGTGAGGTCCTCTTTGCTCTTCTGTGCAGGAGCCCTGCCAACGTCCCCGAGCTCTGCCTCTCTGTCCAGCTTGGCCATGTGGACTTGGGATGATTCGGCTTCACCAGGCAACACAGCCAGCAGGCACTGCCTGGCCATGTGCTGGTCGCCTCTCACAGTGATCACGTCAGTCCGGCCGGACTGGTTTTCCAGAGGAAATTTGAGTTTCTAATGGCGAGTGGAGGGCACAGCCTCCATGCTATGCAGCCACGTCCGCCCCATTATAACATTGTAAGGGGAAGGAAAGTCGACTACAAGGAAGTCGACCTGCCTGGAGGCGCCTCCGACTTGGACTCTGAGGGAGATCTTGCCCTTCAGGTACATGGGCTTGGAGCTAAAGCCGACCAGAGGGGTACATGCTGTCTGGAGATCCTCGTCTTTGAGCTTGAGCTTTTTGAAGCAGTCGTAGTAGAGGATCTCGGACAAACTGCAGGGATCAACAAGGACTCTCTGAACCAAGAAGTTCTGCAGCTTCATGGTGAGCACTAGAGGGTCGTTATGAGGGAGTTCGACGTCCTCTAGGTCCCTATCTGAGAACCAGATCTTGGGCCCCTCTGTCTTGGTTTTCTTCGCAGCTGGCTCCGGTGCAGCAGTCAGCACCTGCTTCTGGTTAAAGGCCCTCTTGGCCTCGGCACGGGCCTGGGAGCTCCCCTTAGCCGAAGGGCTAAGGTGAATGACGTTGATGATGCCCTCCGGTTCGCTGTCGTCGTCTCGGTGGTGAGGGCGGCTATTGTCCCCGCCGTCCTCCATGATGTAGTCCCGCAGGTACCCGTTCTTTACGAGGTTCTCCAGATGGGACTGGAAGCTCTTGCACTCATCGGTTTTGTGCCCGTTTTGTTTATGGTAAGCACAGAACTTGCTCTAGTCCCGGGAGGAGGATTCACCTTTCATCGGCTACGGCCACTTGAAGAAGAGCTGCGTCTTTATTTTGCTGAGGAGCTTATAGATTGACTCCTTGAAGACCGTGTTAATGGCTCTGTAGACTAGGGCTTCGCGTCTGGACGCCCTGCCTCCCCCTAAGGCTGTTGCCGAAGTGGACAGGGCTCCGTGATGATCTAAGGGGGCCCTGCGTCTGTCTGGAGACCAAACTCTGCGCCGATCTGGGGACCGAGCTCTGTGACAGTCCTCCCTCCTGGAGGACCTGCTGTCTCCCTTGGGGGCAACCTTCTGGGTGAGGCCGAAGTTCTCCCTACCTCGGACCTCGTCCACTTCCGCTCGGATAAACCGGTTTGCCCGAGTCATCAGCTCTTTCATTATGGCCATGGGGTACAAACCAACTGCCCCAGTAGCTCAATGCACAGCTGCAGAGCTTGCTCGAAGGACTTCACAGCCATTTCCTCACTAGCGCTCTCGATCTGGCTATAGATGGTCCAGAATCGTCTAGCGAACTGGGTGACGTTCTCGTGCTCTCGCATTGGAAGGGCCATCAGGTCGGCATCTATCTTCGGGATGACACGATAGGCCTGGAACTTCTCTAGGAAGGAGGTCCGGAGCTGCCGCGAACTGGAGATGGAGCCTTCAGGGAGTGAGCAAAACCATCGAAGGGGAGATCTTCTAAACTGGAGGAGAAGACTCGACAGTTCATCAAGTCATCATCACCCCACACCGACATCCGCTGGACGAAATGTCGGAAGTGCGCTGTAGGGTCCGAGGTTCCGTCATACAAGGTGAACCTTGGGACGTTGAACTTCTCAGGAAGGGAGTATTTCTTAATATCCCTAGAGAAAGGGGATGCACCCATGTCTATAGCTTCAAAGGTGCAGTATTGGTCTCGGGCGATACCAGCAGTTTCTATATTCTAACAGATAGTCTGCTTGATCTGCTTGTCAAGCCACTGCTTGAGCTCCTCCTCGTCTCCTGGTATTTGGCGCTGCTTCTTTGGCCCTTCATGCACATGGCTGCTGCTGGAGTCTTCTTCCCCGTGGACTCGATCACGCCTCTTATTATTGAGGACGTGCCTCAGGTCTCGCTCGTGGGTTGGAGCTTGGTCGTGCTTGGGTGGAGGACCCAAAGCACGGCTATGCACAAGAGGCGGGCTCAGAGCCCTTTCATCCTGGAGCTGCTGCTTGAGCCTCCGGATGAGCTCTTCTTGTTCCTGGATGAAGAGGTTTTGGTCCAAGACAGCATCCTGGAGAGGATCTTCAAGGTCGTCGGGGTTGGCATGATGATGAGACTTAGCCCGTGCGGACTTCTCACCTGGCTGGGTGACAGATTTGTCACCTTACCTGATATGCTCTTTGTCATGGCGGGGCTGCTTTGGAGGTGGAGCATTGTGAAGAGAAGGCATTATCAGCCCTCTTGATTGCGATACCGATTAGACCGTGAGGGACCTTTCTCCTGACCTCCTCTGTCGAGGGGTTGGATTTTGCACTAGTACAGGCTGCATGGATGGGCCTTTACACTTGGAGGGTCCTTCACCATTTCTGATTTTTTTAGGCATGGTGTTTGAAAGCTTTTTGTTCAGTTCCCCACAGACGACGCCAAACTGTAGGCGGTAAAAACAACACACCCACTTAGATTAAGATGAACTTTGTAGATCAGGGTAGACTGAACGCCAAGAATCTGAAAAGGGAAGGAAAATGGCTTGGGTCGGAGCCCCTGGCTGCCGTGAGCCGAAGGCACTCCGATGCCTAAGTTAGTTCTGAGAAAGCTAAGCAGGAGGAGGAAGAGAATGAGAGATTGTATGTTGTGTATTGTCTATCGCGTACCTCCATGGGGCTGATCCCATGTGTATATGTAGATTCCTCGTTCATTCCCTTTGTTAAGTGGGGGTAGGTGGGGTAAGGTCCCATCAGGCTTTTCCCTGACACTCGGCGGTAGGTAAAAAGGGGACATCCCATCAGCAACTTCCATGTTTTCGGTCAGTTAATGTTAAGAAATGATGAAGCTAACTTTTTATCGTCATAAATGAGCGATCCTATCGTCATAAATGAGCTCCCCTATCGCCATAAATGAGCACCCCTATCTGTCAGGGCGTGCCCGTACTTCTCGCAGGAGTGTAATGGCCTACTCTGCCTTCAGTACTTTTACGGGGACCAGGAATGATCCGGATAGGCTGGCATTTAGCTAGTACTTACGCCGGGCTGCCGAGCTGAGTAGCGCTGAGCTAGCACTCTTAACCAAGCCGCCAAGCTGCCAAGCGGGGGAACCTCGAGCCGACGCCTCTTACCGAGCTGCAGAGTTGCTAGGCTATACTTACCGAGACTGGGGTAAAAGGCCAGTGCTTTACCGTGGTTCTTAATCTTGTCATTACGGTATTTTACCCACACAATGCGCCTTTTTGTGTGAGGGTTAACCAACCACAAATTGTGGAGCCGATCCGACCACCCGACACGGAAGGTATTGTATACACTTCAGGAGTCTACTACGGTGTGCTCCCTAATCATGCATTTGTCCCACATCGAGTGTGGACGCCTCCCACCCTTGCTATATTAGCCCGTGGCGTAAGCAAAGGGTGTACAAGGCGGTGTACAGCCTTGTACACCCTTTGCTTACGCCACGGGCTAATATAGCAAGGGTGGGAGGCGTCCACACTCGATGTGGGACAAATGCATGATTAGGGAGCACACCATAGTAGACTCCTGAAGTGTATACAATACCTTCCGTGTCGGGTGGTCGTCTCGGCCCCACAATTTGTGGTCGGTTAACCCGCACACAGCTCTAATGTTCTAGAGTAAAGTTTAAAGTGTTCAAAGTAATAGAAGGCTATGGGGTTCAAATCTTAATACATGCTCGGTTAAAAGTCAAGATTGAGGAAATGGCCAAAAATCTAAATAAGGTTTAAAACTAATAAACCTTTTAAAATTAGGCAATTAAGAAGACCCAAAAGAGTTGGAATTTTTTTTTGAAATAATCCTTTATTAATAATATGATTAATATTTGAAGAATAAAATGTGCTTTTAACTTGGAATTTCCAAAGTAGAAGGCAGTGTTTATGACAAAAGTTAAAAACTTTTAACTATTTAACCGCAAATCTATTTCCTAACTAAATTTCAAATGTGGAGTTTGGAAAATTTTGCAGGCAGTTGACATGAGGACAATCTTAATCCTTGCCTTTCAAAGCATAGGCATTGTATATGGGGACCTTGGCACATCTCCTCTTTACACATTTTCAGGCACCTTCCCCAACGGCATACGGCACAAAGATGACATTCTGGGCGCGCTTTCATTGGTCTACTATACACTCATCTTAATCCCTATGATTAAGTACGCCTTTATCGTCTTAGGTGCAAATGACAATGGTGACGGTATGGATTATTTATCAAAACTTGTCCAACTTTTCTTGCTGCATTTGTGATGAGAAGAGATTATATATGCATTGAGCTATAGCATATGTTAATCTCTCTTCTTTTGTGATATGATTTGATAAACAAATTGTCATTGTAGGGGGAACATTTGCATTGTATTCATTGATTTGTCGTTACGCTAAAGTGGGGTTACTTCCAAGCCAAGAACCTGAAGATCGAGATATATCGAATTATCAGCTAGAAATGCCAAGCAGCCGCTTGCGCAGGGCTTCGAAGGTGAAGTCCACATTGGAGAACAGTCAAACTGCGAAGCATTTTCTTTTATGCATTACTATGCTCGGAACTGCAATGGTAATCGGGGACGGAATTGTCACGCCTAGCATGTCAGGTATGACAAAATTTTATTGATGATGACTTCCTATGTGCTTTTGCACTATGATTCAAAAGGTGCCAGTATATTAGGTTCAGGCCAAGCTTACATTGCTCTAAATTGTCATTATAAATCTTAAGGCCTTGAGCTTATTCCTTTATTTATCTATAATCCAACAATGCAATGGTGATTTCTTCTCATCCTAACTAACAAAGAGGGAGGATCAGACTTTAACCCTCATATGCCTCAATTCACAGTTTTTTCCCCTCCTTGGTGACAAATTATATTATTTAATTTTTTTCCGGCAGTTTTATCAGCAGTTGGAGGGATCAAAAAAGCTACAGATGCCATGACAGAAGGTAATATATCTCTTAACACAAATATGTATAGGACACAACTGCGAATCGAAAATGCATTCTTACTCTCTTGATTTCTTCAAAAATTGACATTTATTAACTGATACAGTAAATATTGTTCAATGTTTAAAACCATGTAGTATTCATGGCAAGATTGAAAGATAGGCTCCAAATGTGGATGGTTGGTATGAATAAGTTGTTGATTCTTGACTTGTGCATTGCAAAGCAAATGTACTGTATATTTGGGCAATTATATATAACATCTAAATTGTAATAGATAATTGAACTGTGGACTGGGAGGAAAATCTAGTGTTTCTATGAGTCAATCATTTTGTATTGATGTGGAATTGTAGCAATTGAATTGTTTTCCATAAGAAATAGTAACTCAAGTCACTCTTATTTTATCCCCCTTTTTGTAGGAAGGATCGTCTGGGTGTCTATTGCAATTTTGGTTTTGCTGTTTTCAGTTCAGAGATTTGGAACTGCTAAAGTGGGCTACACTTTCTCTCCGATCCTTACACTCTGGTTCTTTTTAATCAGTGGTATTGGCATCTACAATGTCGTCAGGCATGACCATTCTGTTATCAAGGCACTCAACCCGGCATACATCATTCATTATTTCAAGAAGAATAAAAAAGATGCATGGATTTCCCTTGGTGGTGTCATCCTTTGCACAACAGGTTAAGCTCTTTTCCTTGTCTAAATTAACTGCATCACCTTTGCAAAATGGATGTACACACACATACACAAATATTTGATCTCTTGGGGGATGTAATCCTACCCATGATCTCCATGGGAAACATAACCTAGAGATCACAGCCGTCCTCCCGACACGTAATTGTCATGGATTCAGATGACCCCTATGGAGAGGGGCGTACTTCATCATCACCCTATATGGAAGTTTGTTATGTCTTATTATGATGATGATGATGCCAACTGCGAGATGTGTGTTGGTGTGAGTGCAAGAAATTTGAAGTGGTAAGATAAGGCCCAACTATCAGTAACTTTAAGACTTCGTACTCCTATCCCCTATGAATTAGTTGGGTTGATATTCACCTTTGGAATCACTTAAATGTTCTATAAATCTCGATTGAAGATTAAAATTTTGACCTCCACCGAACTTTTTTATGGGCTAAATCTTAAACCACTTGTAAGTTATAATCAAAATGTAGACCTTCTCATCCCCTCCCTTTCCCATGCTTGGGGTGGGATCCACTAAAGGTTAAGGCGAGGGCCCTGATTATCTGGTTGTCCTACAAACCTGATTGAGAAAATTTGTTGTAAGACCATTTTATGGTCCTGATTGATAATTGGGTCTACATCTGAGTCTCCTAAGGAACAGGACCAAATACTTGTTTATACTTTATACCAGTAAAAGTGTATTAATACGCAATAACATATATAATGTACCTAATTAAGTACGCTGAATATGATTTATATATTGTTATATAGTAATGACGCAAATAATAGGGAAAAAATGATTTGGTTCCAGATCTAATTGGTTCATCTTTTCCAGGCCTGGTTCTAGTATTTGTACCCATTAATATTTCAATAAATGTCGAAAGGTCGAAGGACCCAAGTTGGACCAGATTGTTTACAACCTCATTGAAGGGTTCCTATGGTTTCATTATATTTATTTTTGTTTTCTCCATTTTCTAAATTTTTATTGATGATTGGATGCAACAGGGGCTGAGGCTCTTTTTGCTGATCTGGGGCATTTCACGGTTCGGTCAATACAGATAAGCTCATGTTCGTTGGTGTTTCCATCAGTTGTTTTAGCCTATACAGGTCAAGCTGCATACCTTCGCAAATTCCCTGAAAATGTGGGAGATGTCTTCTACAAGTCCATACCAGGTATAACAACTATAATTTTATCAAGCAAATAATAATTTGCGGGCTTTGCATTAGTGGGAAAGCCCCTAGTTTAAAAAAAAAAATTCAAACAGTACTTAGCTAGAAAAGCTTCCAAACTGAACTGAACCTGACCTGTTTCCATCCTAATGGGTGGCTTGGTCCACTGCTAACATAATCAAAACCAGGTAACTAATTGGCTTGAGCTTGTTAATTGTGTATTGCAGGCCCTTTATACTGGCCCATGTTTGTGGTGGCCGTCTTATCTGCTATCATTGCCAGCCAGTCATTGATCTCTGCTGCCTTTTCCATCATCCAACAGTCCCTTGCTCTCGGATGCTTTCCACCCGTCAAGGTCATTCACACATCATCCAAGTATGAAGGACAGATTTACATTCCTGAAATTAATTACATGCTCATGATAGCTTGCATTGGTGTAACTGCTGCGTTTAAGACAACTGAGAAGATTACCAATGCATATGGTATGTAACATTAGAGCCCATTGTACTTATCTGGTTCTTGTATGGTTTGATATTGGTATAGATAAGGACTCGGATCAGTCAAGCCCAGCATAATATGAGCATTACCTCTTTATGAAAACTTAATTTGACCAGGTAATCATTGACTCAGCCTCCGGCCTCAGTTTTGAAGCTTGATCAGAATTGGATTGGGCTTGGTATTAGGTCTTGCTTACCATGATACCATGTTACATAATATCATGCTAATGTATATATACAATAAGTATAATCTACATGTGTACTTGTATTATGACTTGAAGTTATAGCTCCAACTGAGGCTGGGGCTTGCCCACATGCCATATGGGCTTGGCTTGGACTTGGTCAATATCTGAGTTAAACTCCCTAATATGAATGACTTTTTAGTACATAGAAGAGAAATGGAGAGCGATAAGAACTATGCATGTAGTAGTTGGAAGTGGAACTGTCACAGCGCCATAGGATCTGGGGCCGCGTGGCTTTAAAATGAATCATATTTAGGTAAGATGGGATTTGACTTATAAGCTCCGGACTTGGACATATCCGATATGAGACTTGGACAAAGTCTTACGGTTCTAACCGAAGCACTCCACTCTTACCCCTGTCTTGTAAGCTTAAGACTTGAATATTTCCAGTGTGGGACTTGGACAAAGTCTCATGTGCTAATCGAAGCACTCCACCCTTACCCCTGTGGCTTCCCTTTTCTTAGCTCACAGGATCATTTCACCTGATCTTACCCCAAGGGACTACCCAAGCAAATTAGAATCTCACAGGAACATTACCACATAGAGTGATAAATCTTGACCTTCATTTCTTAACGAATAGAGGTTGAAACAAAAACAAAATATAGGACATGAGGGATGTCAGTGGGGGCACAATAGTCCCACTAATTCAAGAGGACATAGATTAGCCATCTACCAAAAGTTAATCTATTAGTGATTGATTAATAACCATTTGATCCAAGGCTATAATGGATGTAGAAATGGAAAATCTCGTTTTAACTATTGAACATCCATTTCATGGTCATAGATCACATGCCTTAGAATATTCTATGATTCCATGAACCTAATTTCCATTACTTCACAACCCCTTGAGAATTGTGGAGACACAAGGTCCACTTAAAGGTTCCACCTTTCTCCATCAATTGCTAGAAAACGGATGGAACGATGAGTCGAAAATTACTCATTTAAGTAAGAAAAAAATGGAAACATAAAACCAACACCAACTTCAGGAAAGTCAGGTAGTTAACGTGACATATTGGCCACGCATGGAGTGACTGAGAAAATTATGCTTAGTAAAGACGATGAGTAAAATTGTAAAAGTAAGCCTTTCATATGCTTGGTGGGTTATTATTGTATTTTGTGATGTTTATGCTTACAAGTTGCTTTCCTTCGTGCAGGGGTCGCGGTGGTATCTGTCATGACACTTACATCCATATTGCTGGTGCTTATAATGCTAATGATATGGAAAACTCATATTCTTCTTATAATTGCATACATCATTACAATAGGTGTTGTCGAGCTTATATTTTTAACCTCTGTTCTCTACAAATTCATTCAAGGTGGCTACCTGCCAATAGGTGTTGGAGCATTCCTCATGGTTGTGATGTATGTATGGAATTATGTATATCGTAGGAAATACACTTATGAGTTTGAAAATAAGGTGCCTGTTGACGAGCTAAGGCAGATCATGGCCAACCCCAACTTCCGTAGCCTGCCTGGGATCGCCTTCTTCTACTCAGAATTAGTCCAAGGGATCCCACCCATCTTCAAGCACTACACTGAAAATGTGCCCTCATTGCACTCGGTGGTCATCTTTGTCTCCATCAAATCACTTCACATAAGAACAGTCCCACTGGAAGAGCGCTTCTTATTCCGTCGAGTCCACCCTCGGGAGCTTATGGTGTTTAGATGCATTGTAAGGTATGGGTACATGGACCTTTACAATGATGAAAGTTCATTAGAGAGGGCAATGGTGGACAGACTCAGAGAATTTATAAGAGAAGAATTAAGGGCATTGCCAGCTAAGTGCAATAGTAAAGACTTATTGAAGAATGGTAGTGAAATGGATGAGGGGGAGACTGCAAGTGACCAGGCTAAGGAAGAAGACATTGAGAGGAGGGAGGTGGTAGAGAGGGAGGTAGAGTTTGTGGATAGAGAATATAACGAAAGGGCTGTTCATCTCTTTGGAGTGAATGAGGTGGTTGCATCAAAAGGGTCTAGCTTTGGAAAGAAGGTTATGATAGAATATGCGTATAACTTCTTGAAGAGGCTCCTCAGACACAGTAATGATTTGTTTGGTATCCCTCATAAGCGTGTGTTGAGGGTTGGTATGAATTATGAACTTTAGAGGGATAAGGTTAAAGATTGAGAACATAATAGGAATGAAGACATGACAAAGGTGGTTGCTCTCTTCACTTTGAAAAAGGTATTTTAAATAATCGGCCTGCTTTTCTTGAATAAAATATTTTGATTATTTACAAGTTGAAGGCCTGTATCAGACAAATTTAATGAAGAATGATTGTTAGCTTAGTTTTACCATAAATTTAATGGTGTCGTTATCATTGATGGATATTATATTCTATTGTGGACTCAAAATGAAAGTGCGATACAAGAAAATAGAGGGATTTTACTTTATTTTTATTTCTTAGGTACAATTGACCCATAGTCGGAATGTTCAGGGCCTTTGACATCTCTTTTACAATCCCAAGAGGCCTTTGACATATTTTTTTTATTTGTCTTGTATTTAATCTTAATCGGGAAACTTCCTTTCAATTGCTCATATTCTAGAGTTGGAACCAAGTTTCGTTATAGTATGAAACTCAAAAATCTTGTACTGCTAATCGTGTGAATCAAGTGAGGCCATATGTGTTCCTTTTATCTAGCACAAAAAAAAAAAAAAAAGGGTGAGGCCATATATGGGTGTATGGGGCCACCTTAATTAGATATGTCTTGCATTCTCCCACTTAATCAAACGACCATGCCCTTATTTTTTTAATTTTTTTTAAACTTACGAATTGTTTGCATAAAATAATTTATTTACCAAAATGACTCCTAGATTCTACTAATAAAGAATGATGAGTAAAATAGTTGAAGAACTCACCAAGTGCGCCTTGCACAGCTTATGTAGGTGATTATTATGATTGTAATGCTTGATATTTATGGGTTCTCTTTATTCAACGATTGTTGTAGCATTGTTACATGAACTTGCATTGGTGTTGCTACTGCTAATACTATTAATAATGTGAAATCTTCATATTTCTCCTTATAATTGTATATATCACTACAATAGGTTTCATCAAGCTTGTTTATTTAAACCACCGTTCCCTTCAAATTTGGCAAAGATGGCTACTCCAATTAGCCTTGATGGCTTATTTACTTATTGTATCTCATAACAAATGCACATCATTTGAGATAAAAAGAGAAACTAAATATCATGTTCGCAGTAAACTTTTATGTCAAAAATAAACGAATAGCCCAGAGATTCGGTGTCTCGCCCAGCTTGTGTTGAGGTTTACTCACAGTCGAGTCTCTATAAAAGGCCCAACCACCCTGGCTGAATACAAGATGTCATTAATCCAGTCAGTTCTTTCAAAGCAAGATTATGGTGTGCTTATTGGTTCACTCGTGAAACAATAATCTTCACACATAGGTCCACCTGACCAACCACATCACCTTCAAGACTGAGTCAATTTGGCTGAGTTTTTATTTTTATTTTTTTAGTATCAAATTTTCTGAACTACACTTCAAGACATGGAAAATATTCACGAACAAACTCGCAATTTCCAATGTATAACTTTCCAATGAAAAGAAAATAACATGAGATAAGAGGCAGTGGTAATTGAAAAAAAAAAGAAAGAAAGAACAAAAGATGACATTCGAATATGAAAAAGCTAAATGAGCTCATTGCTGTAATTCAATATAAATGAATGTTTACACTTGCAGCTTCCAATAATTAGAAAACAAATCCCCCCAGTTTAGTCCACCGACTTTCGTCCATGGCTGGTATTTGGAGTATCTTGCCTGAAAGATGAGCTGTGTACTAAAGTTCTCTATCAGCCAGCAGTTTAACCGAACATATGAGGAAGCGGTCTCACAGCCATGAAAGCATCCACCATCTGACCAAAAATAAAGTTTAAAATTTTAATAATAGACAAAATCATATGAGAATTGATAGCCATCCAAAAAACCAATAATATCAAGGCCATACATGCATGCAGCCTTACAAACATACACTAGAACTACTCAAATGCTTAATAACTCAACTTGGTTTGTACTCAAAGAGGACTCAACTGTAAAATGACTCATTTGTGGAACAGTCAACAGGGCCTCTCTCTGTTCTTGCGTGCCTTTGATAAAGACTGAATAATAAGCTAAACTGCGAACAGATATCATTGAATCAAGTCTGCTTGCCAAGTTTTTGTGGACTCAATCAAGTTTCTAGGGAGGTAGGTCACCTAATAGGTTATCAAGAACACGCTGCCCACAAAATATCAATAGCTGCAACACATGATCTAAATTGCTACAAAGAACTGCCAATGAATATATATAATTGAATGGTTACTATTATTAAAGAAATTGTACTGCCAATGAATATTGTGGACAGAATTAAAATTTAGGGCAAAAGGATACAGCATAGTTGATTTGGGTGCATCTTTTCTGTTGTGAAAAGAAACGGACTTACAAACCAGTATGGTCCAGTTAACTTCAAACAGAACTTATGTCAGAAAAGAAACTTGTGGCATACACAGCCTTGTCAGAAGCTAGTAGACCTCAAAAAGGCATCAAAGGATAGATCTCCTTACCTCATCAGTGACTTGGGCTCGGGCCCTACGATGTCTCTCCACCAACCCTGTTAGAACTTCAATAAGACAATTTTTTACCTCATCTGTCAGCATCCGGCCAGCACCATATTCCTGGAAATACCAATCACATGCTTTAAGAACAGATACACCAAGACAAACTTACGACATTCAGCCAGAACATTTTCTAAAAATATGAATTTTGGCTTCAGAGAGACAGATCTCGCCAGGGAAATAATAAGTGATAGTAGGCATAAGATATCGAAGCAAAAAACTAGATAATTATGTAAATTACCACAATAAATAAGAAAACACAGCAAAATAAAATAAATAGAATGATCACAACTCACCGTCCTGATATGTTCGAGCTCAGAATCATCTTCGAGGAAAAAACCAAGGTACTTTACTGGTATATCAACCTGACAACACCAAGGAATGAATTTGTAGGTCAAAACAATCAACAGATGAATAAAAGAGGCATTATGATCAAATACCCAAGCATGCATGTCAACATAATCAATTTACACCTTTCTTTTATATTCAACTTCAATCCGGTAAATAAATCTTCTTTTGTCCATGTGTTCTATATTTGTAAAAACCATAGTTCAAAATAGAGGTTGCGGTAGGTATAGCAGCTGTAACCCAAAATGATAAATAGCAAGCGACAAGTAGCGGCGTAGCGGTATGAAGAGAAAAATGTGGTTAAAAATCAGGAAAAATCCATAATATTGGAAAATGTAGAATTTAATGTCTTCTTTCGTGAGTAACTAAAATAAGAGGTGCAGCAGACCCCCTCCCTCCATGGCAAAGAGGTCATGGATCTATGGGATTAAAAAAATACCAAGAATCAACAAGTAAATAAGGAAATATTAAAAAAAAAAAAAAAAAAAACCTTCAAACCATTTGGGATTGATCTATAGGAAACATAGAAAGTTAGTTGGAATGCATTAGGATGTTGACCCACTTTGAATTTTTTTTATAAAAAAATCCTAAAAAATCTGAACATAAATAGCAAATAAATAAATACCTCAAAGCATTACGGATTGATCCATGGGAAACACTTATATACAAGTTAGAATGAATTTGGATGTCCCACTATAAGAAAAAAAAAACTTCTTTTAAAAAATCCAAAATAAATAGCAAAAATATTTTTATTTTTTTTTAAGCCTCCAATGATTTGGCATTGATCTATGGGAAACATAGATCTAAAAGTTCCGAAGGCATTTGCAAGTGGTTCATGAAAAAAAAAAGAAAAGAGTAAAATAAGAAAAAATAAAAATAAAAAAAGTTTAAATAACAGCTCCTACGCATGTGAGCGCCGCTATTTTCAAAATAATGTAGATGCCTCGACCGATACAACCAATAATGTGACCGCTATATCACCATTTTGAGCTGTGATAAAAACTTAGTCACTATCACTATTACTAGCAAAATGCCCCTGTGCTTAGCACGGGTATTAAAAGTCATACAAAAAATACCATTTAATTTTATAACATAAATAAAAATTTTAATTTCAATTTCATATGTTTATATTAAATAAAAGCTAAAATAGAGGTGTTTCTCAAACCAAAAAAAAAAACTCATAGGCTTTCTTAAAAATCACACAACTGAAATTTTAAATAAATAATAAATTTTAAATTTTAAAATTTTTAGTAGAAACATGAAATATGAAATTGAAATGAAGCGGCTGATTTCACAATTGAAATCAGTTCGCTTCATTATTCAGTTCCAAATCTCCTTAATGGTTTTAAGAGTTAATAATAGCACAAGTTGAAAATTAAGAGGAATTTAAAGAGGCATTAAAGAGGGTCAAATTGGCATCAAAGATGGTCAAAATGAAATTTAAATAACGCGGCTGATTTCACAATTGAAATCAGTTCGCTTCATTTTATATTTATATATATACACACACACACACTAGCAACAAAGGCCCGTGCTTAGCTCGGGCTAAAAAATGAAAATAAAATTTTATTAAAGATCTTTCTAAAATTTTATTAAGAAAAAAATATACTATATAAAAAAGTATAAATAAGTTAAAAAGTAATGTAAACTTAGCATTAGTGAAACCAAGTGGGAGGACAATATCCTCGGGATTTATACAAACAAATAATAATTCTCAAAATTGAAAAACCATTCAACCTTAATGTAATTAATCAGTTTACGATCTACCTATTATAGTTTTAATGATCAGAATATCATGTGTTTAACACTAACGAATTAAGTTGTGAATCAAAATAAAATGTACCGTTGGATAGGATGTGGTTTGCTATTACTCAGATTAAAACCCATGTAAGAGAGGCTTGGCGGATAGGAGTACCTTTAATGTAAACGAGTATTATGGAAAGAGAAGATGTAGGTATAAGAGGGGTTAAGAAAGGATAAAGATGAAAAACTTATTTGAATTTGAATTGGATGTGATGAGATGAGATAAATCTGGAGAGGTGAGTGGCCCACATCAAAGCAAAATGCTATATTTTTTTTTCTTGGTTATTTTTCTGAAAGAGCTCCATGGGTGATGACGTGGCGCCCTTCACAACCATAATATCTCAAAAAAAAAAAAAAAAAAAAATTTTATCACAAGCCCATCCATGAGGTGGTCTACCAAAAGGTCGGGTTTGATTTTCGTTCACATGTAATAATCTTTGAATAGAGTAGAGCTCTATTTGGAAACTAAAAGAAAATGATATTTTTAACGAAAAATTTCTCAGTGTGAATTGTTGAAATGTGGGCCCCAAATATTAAAATAAAAAGATGACAATCTTGAGAATATGGAAGATAGATGGTGTTGAGAGAGAGAGAATAACTATAGCAAAATAGAGAGATTTTAGGGGATATTGATTGAGAGACTTTAGGAGATAAAGGATATGGGTAAAGAGATTTTTTTGGAGAAAAGATTGTGGCATGTGATGACACGGCACCTTAAAGCTCTCTATATTTTTTTCTTCATATTTATTTGAAAGGAGAACTCATGTGGGTGATGACGTAGCACCCCTCACAGCACAACTCCCCCTTTGCTTTAATATATATAATATAATATAATTGAAGCCTCATCCTATCTATCCAGGCTTCGCTTTATTAGTACAATGGGACCCAACAATGGATGGAGTCTTCAAACATTCACCAAAAATACCCAGCCTTCAGAGTCATCACAATTGGCAAGCAAGCCCCCCAAAGAGTCATCACACAAATGGGAAACCATTGCCCAATCAATACAGCCACAATATAAGAGGAAAAGAAAAAAAAATCATTTATTCAAGAAAGAGATATAAGTTATCTACAAAGGAAGGAAGGGCAATCCTTCAAATTAGGGACCTAGATAGGATTTTCTTTCTCATTTATGAAATTGATTACGTGCCAAACTCTTGCTGCTTGATTTCCTCTTTCATTGGTTACATGTCAATCAATTATCTTTTACTGGTTACATGACATCAATTATCATGCTGGATTTAAGATGACTTATCTAGATCTAAATGACTTGTCTAGATCTAGAAAACTTCATCAGAAAGTCAATTGTCCTAATTGAGCTCGTTGACCTTGGATTAGATTCAATCAATCAGACATTTATAGGCTTGGGACACTGGGGTATGATTATGCCGAATGGGCTAGCACACTATGGATTGGGTTGGATGGGCCGGTGCACTATGGGTTGGGCTTATGGGCTGATTGACAGTGAACCTATTCCTGGGCCTCATTTTCTTGGTCTTGAGGCCCATCCATCCATCTCTATCTATCTATCTATCTAGTACACTTAGGTGCGGATGTCTCCCAAAGGTGACTGTGTGAGACAACTTGAGGGGCCTACCTAGGGCCCTAGCAATCACAGATGAGGCGGGGGATTGAAAGATCCAAAGGCCAAAGGGGATCGGCCCATTAATAAAACTCCAAGTCAGTCCCATCGTCCTAACCCCTTGATCTGTGGCCCTTGAGTTTTAGCAGTTTTAGAATGAACTTATTTTACTATTTCAATGCAATGGTCCAGTCCATTCGGATTTGTGTACAGCCAATGGGATGGTGAGTGGTTTAGGGTGACTGGATTCGATTGATCATGTGGGGCCTTGCAATGGATGTCTCAAACCTTGCGCAGTGTGAGACATCCACGTGTGTGTGTGTGTGTTCCTACAGAGAGGCTTGGACTGTTACCTCTAGGTTTGCTCCATATTTTCGATGATTGTCTATAGAATCTTGGCCACCTGAAAAGGCATACTTTTTCACCTACAAATTATACAATGTCATACTTAGTACAAAGATCACAATTAATAGCACACACGCACTCCAAAAACATGCATATGCCCAACATAAGTTGTCCTCTCAAAAAGAAAAAGAAAAGGGAGCAAAAAAATAAACAAGTTCATATGCATAATTCATTTTTAACATGTCTATTGAAAATCAGAATTTTGTAGCTCATTAAAAAAGAATGACCAAATGCCATCCCCCGAACATTAGTATAGTTCAAAGTGCATTGTGAGGACCATTTACAATCACGGTTAGACATTTGGGTAAGAGACGCTAATGTGGATTCCATATGGCCTGCATTACACATGGGTTGGATCATATTAGCCAGATGATGATCTCCACAATAGATGGTTAGAACAATTTATTCAACCTTCCATTTTTCAGGTCCCATCAAGACATTATCTGAGCCATAAGTGATCTACTCATCATCCATTTGTGGTGCAAGCTACTCACTAGAGAACCTTGGTGGGGTCCATGATGCAACCTGCATCTTAATGCAACACCGTGAGTGGGAGATTCCACTAAATCATTTATATATATATATATATTCATAATGCTAGATTCATCAAAGGAACTGGAACCATGGGAAAATCAAGGATAGAGCTGCAACTGGGGTCAGGCCTGATGCGAACAAGACTGACCCAACCCAATTGTTGATCAAGTTGATCCAAATCAGGTTTGGGTCAGTTTCAAGCGAAAAAGTGTCTTCCCAAAAAATGAAATTTCAATCAGGATTGGGAGGCAACCTGATCCAACCTGAAATTAATATTAAAAAATTTACTATTCATGCATCCCTTCTTGTCATATTAACATACTCAGACTACCATCGTCATCATCATCACCATCATGAAAGCCTTGCCCAACCATATTGGAGTTGTTGATTAGGCCAACCATGACCTATAGAGCATAATGTTGGACAACCAAGAAATAAAGCATGCAATAAATGAGTGTAGCATAATGTTGGCCAACCAAAAAATAAAGCATGCAATAAATGTGCAACAGGGATGAAAATGTTTAGATGGACGTGTTGTAAAACTAGGAAAGATAGAATCAGAAATGAATGCATTTAGGAGGATATAAGAGTATGCATCAACAGGTGATAAATTAAAAGAGACTACTGAGAGCTCAAAGCCTCAAACCCTACCCATTCGTTTCCTCTCCCGTTCATAGTCCATCCTCTCCACGAGAAATAAGGCATAGAGAGCTGATTTGAAGAACTTGCAATCAGCCCCATGCCTTAGGGAGAAAAGGAGAAAATGAAGAGCTTACAGTAACTAGCAGCAAAGGTGCGAGAAGATGAAGATTGATCTTCGGCATTGAAATTGATGGAGAGATCAAGAGAAAATAAAAGTGAAGTCAAAGCCATTCAAGGTGGAGGTCCTTGTGTGGAAAAATGATAAAAACTAAGCACTTTATTTCTCTCATCTCATTCTCTCTCCTCTCTCATGGCAGGGATTTTTCAAATTTGTGGGTTTTGGGTTTTTTTCTAGGATCCTAGTGCTTTTGTTGTTGGAAGGTTGGATGAGCTTAAAATGGATATTTAATTGTTGGAATTGGGGCTTCTGTTAAAATCCAAAATTAGGCCTATTTGGCGTCGATGTTGGCCAAAATTCACGTTGATCATCAAGTTGGATTGAGGATATGTATGTCCAGCCAAGGTTGGGTTGGCTCGAACATGACCCAAGTGGCTCCTCTAAGATTTGTCTCCCTCTCTATCTTTATCTATCCGTCTATATATAATAATTTAGGGGTTTTGATTTTGTGATGAACCCTAGATGGCCCACCTAGAGCATGGTAAAGGTGGGGGATGGAAAGATACTAGCCATCTCGCACCACCATTGCACCAGAAGTTCATCGCACTAGATCAAAATTCTCTCTCTCTCTCTCTCTCTCTCTCTTTCTCTCTCACACTGTGGGTCCCATTTGGGGATGGAACCAGAGGGGACGGAAAGATCTATGTGAGATCACCCCAAGTATCAAGTTTGACCCCAACCCCATGCCCCTAACCCCTTCATTCATGGCCCACAAGTTTAATGGCTTCGTATTCAAAAAAAGATTCAACCATCGACCCAACGGCTCAGTCCATCCGGATGTGTCCCAATCCTTGGGATCGGTGACTACTTAGGGGTCCCTATTTGTACATGGTTTGGATGGGTTGCTAGGTGGGCCCCATCAAGAGTTCTCACGGAAGCATGGTTCTCACCTAGATATTTCCAATATATCTATATATATATGGGGAACATTCATGTGCATCCATCCCTCTGCATATGGCGAGGTACAAACTAGATGGGGCCCACCCAGGGCCCCATTGATCATGGGACTTGAGGGGATGGAAAGAGGCATCTTGGATGGGCCCATATATCAAGCTTGGGGTCAATCCCATGCCTTGAACCCTTTCATTGGTGACCCACAAATTTAACGACTTCTTATTAAGGAAAAAATTTTGACCCTCGATCCAACAGTCCAATCCATTCAGATAGGGTGAAAACTCGATGAAATATGCATCCTGCGTAATTAAGAGGGTCCCATGTGTGTAGATGGTTCGGATGGATAATAAAGTCGGCTCCACTATATTGTCCCTCACCGTAATATGGTGAGGGATAGATGCACATGAATACTTCCCTATATATTTATATATATATAGAGTATGTGTGTCACACGATTTGCGACTCAGGTGCAAAACCTAGCTGTGGGCCACCTTGATTCATGGTAATCACAGCAAGGGCGATGTATAGATCTCATTGACACCTAGGGCCAGACAAAATAGTCAGCCTCATCACATCATCCTACGACCTTGGTCTTTGTACCTCAAAGTTAGTTGATCTTAACTGCAACAATATTTTGGATTTTCAATCCAACAAAATAGCAATCAGATGTGTCAAATTGGGGTGAGTTCCGACAAAAAAGGAAGAGGATCATAGGTGGTCCAGGTGAAAATGGAAGAACTGCACCTCTTTCAGTGACGATCAAGAGTGCCAAATTTGGTTGAATGCCAATTCAAACAGGGATAGGATCGTATGTGGTACAGGTGAAAATGTAAGGGTTTAACATCCATATACCTATATATTTACATCTTGAGTACTAATCAAGTGAACATCCACTGTGGAACCTACCCAAATGCATGGCATGACCAATGATGCCCCAACACACCCTGGATAAGGTAGGAACTCTGATTTTACACATAAATGAAGTATTCATAAGTATTCATTTTGAAGACATCATGGGCACTATAATGCATGACATTCATGGGGTTGGTGTGTTTGGTGGTGTCTGTGGGTGGTTGGCGGGGTTATGGTTTGGAAAGATCTCTGAGGACTAGGTTTTTCACATCATCCTAAGCCCTTGATTTATGTGCTGAAAGTTAAACAATTATATATGCATGTGTGTGTATCTGTGTCTCTGTGTGTGTGTGTGTTGAAAACAGAATCAAATCCAACACAAATATAAGCCAGACGAGTTTTAGATTGAGTGAGTTCCAATTCTTTGGATTAGTCAGGTGGCTAGAAAAAGAAGGTGTGCACATCTGTACATGTTTCTGCATTAAGAAACAGTCAGTCAACACACTTATATTGGGAAAACATCAAAAGCACTGGAATTCACCCTCCCAAGAGGTACAGCGACAGCACAGTTGGGGTAGCATCCCTGATAGTAGCCATTTCCGCCTTCTGGCATAGGAGGGAGACGTATTTTAAGAGGCCACGAAGCTCCTAAGAGCTGAGTTGGCCCATGTTGAGCATACGGATCAGAAAATGAAGGTCGAAACCAATCTCTACTGAGGTGGTGTCCATCTCAACCGCATTGGAGATGGTTTTGATCAATGCATCAAGATCACGTTCCGTCACAGAAAGGCCATGCACGTGAGCAGCATATCCACTGAGAATATGTCCTTGAGAGCACTCCCATTCAATGCAGTGAGGTGAAATCTCCAACAATGCACTGTGGACATTACTGAGCAGGGATAAAAGGAACAACTGCAGGTCCTGGCAATACTAGGCTTACCAGGCAGAGTATCAGGCGGAGAAGGGTTCAAAGACATAGCTGCCGATCAAAGTCATGGGCATTGCAGCAGATGGTGAGAAACTGCAGCTAGTTTATGATGCTAAAGTAACTTTACAAACCATTCCAGGTCAGAGGCCAAGGTCAAGGTAATGTTTTTGGTAAGTAACAACACGGTTTGGTTGTAAATCCAGAAAAAAGCAGCGCAAAGGAATCACAGAAAGTGAACTAGGCAGATTGACCACCCAGGCATTCAAGTGATGCTCTTTTCTTTTCTTTTTTCTCTGTTCTAAGTGGAGACTGGAGACATTAACCATTCAATAAACTCAAGCTCAAAATCAGCAACTGTTGATGATAAATCCTCTAAAAAGAGAATGCCCCCACCCCACCCCATGTCAACTGTCAGGTTGTGTAACAATTCTTCCTTTTTTTTTTTTTCTTTTTTTTTTGTTCTTGGCGAGACAGGTGGCCCAAAAAAAAGATGTGCACATTCATCATTGTGCGACATTGTGCTCCTTGATGTCAGTGCACGTGCCTGTACATACATATAGACTTGATCCCATGAACATATAAACAGGTTAGTTTATGTCTAAAACTGATTACATGAGCAATTTGCTAGTGGGATCAGACCAGGCAACAATATGCCATTAATGCAGCTTCATGCTGAAAAGATAAATTTCGATTGGAAAAAAGGCAAAATATAGATATGATACTGGTATTAAATATAAATAGCACAGAATGTGTGTTTCATTTTCCCACAGCATGAATAAAATTATAGTAACTGAAGACTAACCTTGTTACTTATGTCTTTAGCAGAATCTGTCACATAAATAGCAGAATTTGGATCACTGGCAGACATTTTTCCTGTTTCTCCCTAGAATATCCAGATACAAGACAGAATAGAAGAAACTAGTTAGTTATATCAAAAGCCAAGTATATGGCAAACTGGCGCAATAAAAAAGATGAACATTAAAAGTAATGAGCTCAAATGTAACATCAAGAATAGAGAACAGAGATGTAAATTGTTCAGCCCATAGTTAAGACTTAAGAGTCTATCATAAAAAATATATATATAGAGAGCAGAGAAGGCCTGGGGAGATCAAGTTAATATGATGGATTATGTGCTTCGCCCCACTTCCACCTTCATAAAGCATAAATGAAGAATTACAAATGCTGATGTTACTAAAAAAGGATCTTGTGTGCCTGCTTCTTTGCAACCCAGATAGAATATGGTATTAAAGATAACTGATGCGGATTTTAGGAACTCAAGAAATTTAACTCGTCATATCACAAGTCTTTGGTCTTTCAAATTTTCTAGTCATGTTTTATAAACAAAAGGTAAAAAAAATTAAAAAATAACCATCCAGGTTTCCAATCATATTTACAATTTTTTTTTGGAAGTTATGTATTTACAAAAGTTGTAAGCTAAGAAATCACAGACCCAACTTCTGTGTTTTTATGAATAAAGCCCTGATGTTTTTTAAAGAGGTACAAAATACCAAAAGCATCACTCAAGCTAATGGTTTCACAAACAAGAATCATGTGAAATACGAGCTACAATGTTATGATCATATGATTTTCAATTTGATTTGTACAACTCTAATCACTGTTTCTATGATGCTTAAACTCCTCCATATATTGATATTTTGTCATGTGCCACTCCCAATTCCAGGAAAAGGATGGTCACTTCAGATTGGAATCAGTTATATAAATTTTCAGATACTTCAGTAAGAGTTCTACAACAGGAACTAATTTTATATTATAAGGCGTTCTCCAAAGGTGGCACACTGTGACAAAACCCGATTGCAGTAGCAAGTGAGCATGGATTGGTACAGCATAACCTAAAAGCAACACAAAGCAAATGCACTCTTTGCTACGAAGGGTTCCCACTCCTTCAAGAATGTGTTGGTAAAGAAGTTAGTAGAAAGTAAAAACTAAGCTCTTGAAATTTGTGTACTCTGAAAGGGAAGAGCACTGTGTTGAAAGATATCATGAATAGGGAAAGGGTTTTGCTTACAATAACCAACAAATTTATTAAATAATAAAAAATATAGATCCAATAAGGGCTTTACAGAGAAAAACATCACATGTTACAATGGCACTGCAGCACCATTCCAACATCACATCTCGAAAGCGGAGACCTAATAATTCCAACCAAGTGATATAATACATAATCCAAGAAATAGTGAGCTCAGGCCTTAACCGAAACATCATATGTGGACATAAATTCATTACAAAATATACTTCCTTTTTTTTCTGTCTAACCAAGTCGACCGCATTGCAAAAGGTGGTAAAAAAATAAAACCGCAACTCAAAAGGCTAGACCTCCTACCCAAGCCATGGCAATGGCTCCAACGTTCTAAAAGAATTTTAACCATTCAAGGCAATGCCATTGCACTGCAAAAGGCTGTAAAAAATAGTTCCATGCCAAATTTGCAGAGGAACAATGAATGAATAAACGTGAGGCCTCCCCCACTCCTTGCGACCATAAGACGCACGCGCTCACTATGTTATATTTGCTTGTTTGCCATCTATGTCGCCTTAATCTTTCATAGGACTGCAAAATACATGAAGGCTGTCCCACTTGTTACTAATTGATTGTGGAAATGTTAAAGAAAAAGTACACAATGGCCACCAATAGACTCTTGGCATTTGCACAAACGCGTCCTGCATGCATCCCGAAAAAAAATTACCACAATCTATAAACTACTCAATTTCCTTAAAATGGTTAGACAAGTTAAAAAGTGTTTGAAGCCTATTGTTTTCTTCCCTTTTTTCTCTTTATTCCTTTTGAATGGTGAATTAAGAGCTTACTCAGTACACATAGATATATCATCATCAAAGCCTGCACGAACTATGTTGGGGTCAGCTACACAAATTATATTTCTCAATTCCGATCTATTTTCAACCAAATCCTCAGATAAGTTATACTTCTTCATATCTATCTTTACTACCTCTATCCACGTCTTATAGAAATTTGTATTTGATTGGTACCCAATGCTAATTTTCAATGAACTGTAAATCCAAATGCATAACAGGAAAGAAATCAGTAATATACTTGAAGAGCAGGGAAGAATGATGACTCGATCAATGCAGGCTTTTGAAATCCTATCCTGGGAGCTACGTCTCGTGTCATTCTGAAATAAGGATCCTGAAGAAATGAATAATACAAAGTAGATTTAGGATTCAAGAATCATTAAAACTTTTTGAGCAATAACTCAATATGGCATGGCATAATAACATCAGAAATAATCACATCTCACCCTAACTAAATTGTTGACCTTATTAACCACTGAAAATATAATCAAATGACCCTATTTTAACACTTAGTTCACCGTTGAACTTTAAGGCCCTTATATCTACATCTATTGATTCAACTAAAATCTTTTTTAGGCCTTTTCTTATCCATGCATAGACAATCCCTTTCCTGAAAATTGTTGGTAACCAAAAGTGCACCCCAAATAGTGGACTCTAATAGTGCTAGTGTTTTAGTCGAGCTTGACTCAAACTTGATATGCATCATCAAAGCTGATATTAATTCTCAAGCCTCGTTTAGCGTGGCTTGATTTACAATCAAGCTAGAGCTCAACTTAATTCAACGGCCCAAGCTAAAACTAAGCTATGGTCAGCTGGGCTTGGCTCGGCTCGAGCTAGAGGTGGCTATTTTAATGTACACACCAAGCTCAGGCTTAGGTCATTTACATCCCTATTTAAGACAACAGAATCCTTTCCCAATGTCAAGATTTTTTTTTACACACATATACTAATAATGAAAAATGTTAAGAAAACAAATAAAAAGGAAGGCACCTGGTCGATAGCACATGGTATCAAGCAACGGAGATTATCATTGCTAGAGAATAGATGTGGAAATGAACTAGAGAAGGAAGGGACAGCCTGCAATCAAACAGCCAGAAGTATAGCAAGAAGCTTATAAAGTGTTATAATGAACTTTCATTGGTAACAAATGACCAAACCTGGATAGGTGGAAAACTGATCTTTCCAATATGATCCTCACCAGTAAAGCCAAAAATCCCCACTGCCTGCATTTGTTCACTCAAATAATTTCAAAGATGAAAGAGAACAAAGGATATAATCAGATAAAGAGAGTTTCACCAAGGAAATTACCTTATTGAAAGAGCTCACAAAAAAATAAAAATAATGGAACACACCTTATTGAAAGTGACACATTTTTCAACTCTTACAATGTTCTCATAAAAGGCACTGCAAAGTGAAAACAGAAATAAATCTCAGCATAAGGGTGCTGGCCACTCAAATTATTATTTCATTTACAAACAATACCAAATGAAAGTTTTAAAATGGTTGTCAATTTTGTTTCAAACCCCATTTCGGTTTAGCTCCAAATTGAAATGTTTCGCCCAATAAACATTTCGGAGTTTTGTTTCAAAGAAATTTAAAAAAATCAAATATGCATAAAAATCTTATTAATAATGCAAAATGTTATTTCTACATGCCAAGTGAATACTTTTTAGTGGTTTAGATTTTTTTTCTCAATAGACCTATCTGAGGGTATAAGTTAAGCCGTTCTCCAAGGATGAGGTTTTAAGGGTTATGCATTTATGGACATGCTACTTGTATGCAACTGAAAGCAAGTACATATAAATACACTTACCCACCAAGATAGCTGAAATCAGAGAAAATGAAGGTTCTTGTTATGTCAAAACCACAGGCAATGATGTCTTTTGCATTTTCGCGAGCCAGCCTTTTGCTCTCTTCCACGGTAAGGTTCTTCCACATGCACTTCTCATCATCAGTGAGTTGTATTACAAGAGGAACCTTAAAAGCATCCTGCATATACCTGCAAACAATGGTAAGCCAACATCAACTAACTAAATGCAGTAATTTTTTTTATTGGTAGTGGAATGTTCTGAAGCTAAAAATTGTATTTAGATTGAATTCAAGGGGATCGAATTGAATACAAGAACCTTACTTTTTTTAGTTTGGGGGTGTGGGGTTTAGAGAGACTTACTTGGTGAACATGAAAGGAACAAGATGCCCCAGATGCAGTGCCTCAGACGATGGCCCTCTGCCCGTATACAAGAAGAACTTCTCCCCTCTCTCATATGCATCTAAAATCAAATTGAAATCCCTAAAGAAACCAAACAATCAATCAAACAAGCAAACAAAAGAAGACCCAATGACCCAATTCAGATATGAACCGAGTCCCGAGTCCGTCCTTGTCAAATTAAAGGAGTTCATGAGAGAGATGAATGAAAGGGTTGTTTGTAACCCTACCGATGAGCAAAGAAGACGCCGCGGCGGAGGAAGACGTGGGCAGGGAGGGAAGTAAGTCGCTCTACGCGTTGGACTAGGGATTGGTCGAGTCGTTGGCAGCCGAATCGATCGATAAGCTTGTCGTAATCGATTTTGCCTCCTTCTGCAGATACCTGCCATGGATTAACGACCAGATCGTCTTCTTCTGCTGCTACTGATTTCTGATGGTTTGGGGTTTCTGGCATTGCGGAGGAGAAGATGATGAAAGGAGAGAAGAATCAGCGAAGACGAAGATGGACTAGGAATTTTGCCCTTCGCGGTGGGGCGCTAGGGATGTAAACGGGGTCCATGGAACAGTACCAGTTAAGAGGAAGGAGGAACCGGAATCGGAGCCGCTTCGAAACCAATTTCTTGGCTCCCTAACTGGAGCCAGAACTATACATGGGACTCATCTGGATCCGGGTCCGGGCCTATATAAAGGATGATATTAAAAAATATAATTTTTAGGAGAGATTTTTAAAAATTAAAGTAATATGTTGGGTCTCAGGTCCATGCATCCAAACCAAGGTGGAACCGGACCTGAATCCATTTACTTATCTGGACCTAAATAAAGACTCATACCCGATTTTTTACGGGTCGGAACCTCCAAGTAATCAGAGAATCAGGGACCCATTTACATCCCTATAGGGCGCACTTCAGTTCCGATTTGCACTTGGAGAAGGCGGAAGGGCCGTCTAGGCCTGTCAATTGATGACCCTTCAATTGAGCCCCACCCCCCGCCCCCCCACCAAAAAAAGAAAAAGGGTACTCGGCCTAGCCCATTCCAAGCCCAAAAAATATAGGAATTTTAGAAAAAAATTGAGTCCAGGGTTGTTCTTGGTTGGACAATGATTTTAAAGTCCGGCCAAAATAGGACTCGGAATGGACAGAATAGGTCTATTAACAGTGGATCAGTAGATATACTTAGGTGTACATGATTAAACACAATTTTAAAAATGCTTAGATTTTCACTCTAAGGAACAAAAATTGAAAAATAAGAAAAAAAAATGGAAGTGCAGATTGTTGGATGTAGTAAGGTCTAATGTTCGATTATGCCACCTTGTTTTAGGTTTATCAAGTGAAGCATTCACTTACAACACAATATATTCTAAATCTTAAATCGTTTAACTCTGTTTTGAAAACCATTTTGCGGTTTTTTGGCAACTCTACTAATAGCGTCAAGTGAAATAAAGTCCGCATTTCTATAAATAAAAAAAAAAGTCACATCAAAGGTATTTTTATTTAAAATTCCGGCATTTGTTTAAAAAAAAAAAGTCAAAAAGCAATTTCCTTTCTCCACTAAAAGATTAAAAAAAAAAAAAAAAACTCCTTTTTTTAATATAAAAAGTCCAAAATATTTCATACCAAATAACTAAAAATAAAATAACATTATAATCCACTTATATTTTATTCTTTCTTCAAAATAATCTTTACCTCACTCTACTCTATCGGTAAGTTTTCCAAACAAGGGCAGAGGTAAGTGGAGATAGTACCTTTGAAGTATGTGGAGACAGTAATGTTAGACACTGCAGAACCATTGCTCTATTGGTTAGGGATTCTGGCTGCTTGTAATTGAGTGGAATCATTTACCTACTACTCACATATAAAATCAAAATCCTCGCTATGTAATTTCAAATTTTACTTCAAGAAAAATTCGCCCAGTGAGCACAAAATTGATAACATGATTGGCACAATCTTATGAACTATTGATTATATACATTAATGACATAATCAATTATGTGCTCGATCACATATTAAAAAGGTACGTGAGAGCCTAGGAACATCCCTCCCTGCACACGCTTCCACCCTTGTGGTATAGTTTGATGTATCTTGATGAAATTTTGTTTTTTTTAGAGAAGGACTCGTCCATATGTGAGTTTTTGTTGGTTTGTTTTGGCTTTAGGGATTTCAGTTTGATTTTCAGTGCCGTGCACTATGTTTGGGGTACGTTCAGAGGAGGGAAAATGTTGAGTTGTTTTTAGGGGAAAACAAAAGGAATAGAGGGATATGTTTGAGTTGCAAGAAAAATCTGAACTTACATGAGTATGTATGTGGTGAAAAAAATTCCAAAGACGTACGTTGCTCTTGTTGTATAGAAAATAAAGGGATGTGGTTTGAGATTTGATTTGTTTGGAAATGTACACAAAAACTAAAAAGGGCTTGCAGAATAGTATGACTGATGCAGAAAGGATTTGAAACTTGGGTTGAAACAGTGAAGGGCATGTTTATTTGCTAAGAAATTAGAATACCCGGGGAACTCTTGCCCTAAGGCATAACAAATGAAGATAAAAGGTGAAAATGAGCATTTATTAACTTATTATTTGAAGGAGATTGAATGGAAGATGGGAAATGATTGTCCGATTATTTATATATATATATATATATTTATTAAAGTAATAGAATTTGTGTTGCCACGTAGGCATGATACATCCTCAGGGTGCTATGTCAACGCTCTTTTTTGTGAAAAAACATCTCTTTCTAAAACCATATCATTTTTAAAAAAGGACCCATAGTTGTTCAACCTCTCCTAAAATTTGTCCCTTTCGGATAACTTTTGATAAGGGCTCTTTAAAATTCAAAATCTTTCTAGATTCAAATACTCCGTATCATTACCATAAAATCATCTTTAAAATCCGTTTACATGATTTTTTTTTTTTTGCAAATTCACTTCAATCAACCAACTCCAAGCAATCTCCTACGTCAAAGATTTGTAAGGTCATTCACGTCATTGATCTAAATTTTATTACACAGTAATGCAGCAATTGGCACCCCATTAAAACTCGCTGAGGTTGAGGATGACAATGCTTTTAGCATCACAGAGAAAGTCACATGATCAGGTCTCATTGCTTCATCTACCCTGAGTCCAAACATATCAATTACATCATCTGGAAGGCCACAGTGCAATAAAGATGTGATAAATGCATTGAAGCACTACACACTTCTCTTCGGAATTTCATTGAGCAGCAAAAATGATTTCTGGATCTTGTTGCACTTCCCATATACATATGAATGAGCGCTGATTGAACATGTGTACTGCTACAATCAAAGCCCAATTTCTTAACAAACCATATGAATTTAGATTTCAGCAACCCACTTTCTTTCTTTCTTTCTTTTTGAATTTGAATTAGAGCAACTAACTCTTTCTTTCTCTGTAAATTCCCTCCAAAAGAATGGCATCAATGTTGCCTCTTTCTTTTTATAAGCATTCATGATATTGATAATGTATTTTTTAATGTAAGTGCCTTTTGTTTTGGTTTGTATTTGTTTCCCCATTTTTTTATTTGTATTTTAACGGGGGGCTTTTCTTGCTTGGTAGAATCAGGCCGGACTCATCTTCCTTTGGTTTACCTCTCCTTGTCTTGATCGGGGATCAAGAGTGTTGCTCTACGTCCATTTAGCTTGACCTGACTCATGCTCAATATTTATTGGTTGTGGTGGGTACCATAAAGTTATTTTGAACAGTCCAGATTATCATAGGTTGGCCCCTATAATGGAGTTCCACGCATCCCGCTCACAGGAAATGGGTGGAAGACCACTTGGGGGATCTAGACTCTCTTTACAAATGCCGTTTTATAATGGGTCCCACTTCAATAAGAGGTAGGGATGAAATTGGTAAGTTTGGATCCTGATGTCTTACCAAGGTTCTCATGAGGAGTTTTGCCTAGGGGCCTACGGGTGCACAAAGAATCTGATGATCCGTAAAACCAATCTACGGATTTCTAACCGAACCAAAGGTAAACGGATTAGTGACGGATTGAAAATCTTGTAATCTATTAGCAATGGATCGGTGACAGATTTCACCCTTAATCCGCGGATTTAATTCGATCTGTTGACATTAAATATAAATTAAAAAAACTTAAGGGGTATAAATATGAGTTAAGAGGTCTAAATATATATATATATATATATATGTATATAAAAGAAAGAAAAAACTTCAGGGGTCAAAAAAACTTCAGGGGTCAAAATGTAAGAGTTTAAGGTTTCAATAGATGGAGTGTGAATTTTGCGAATTTAACAACATGTTTGGCTTTATTTGTTGATTAGATCTCCTTTGGTTGTAATGTAGATAAAAACATCTCTTCGTATTGATCAATTAGGTAGCTTCTGAGACAACAAAAATATATTTGTAATTTGTATTTTATTTTTATTTTTATTTTTATTTTTATTTATTTTTTTTGTGGATTGTTAGCTTGTATGCTGAAACTCTTTACAACTTGTTTGATATCTTTATTTAACATTAGATTCAACGGATTGAACGGATTAAACCGATCCAAGCCGGTCTTCCACGGAGCGGACCAAATTGGCTTTTAATAGCCACGGATTGGTGACGAATTCCAAATCAATCAATTCGTAGGTAACGGATTGATAATGGATTTGGCCTAATCAGTACCAATCCGATCCATGTACACCCCTAGTCTTGCCGATCTGGCCCTCTTATGACAAGGCCTAGCCACCTTGGCCATTGAAAACCAAGGGGGGCCAAATATGACCATATTTTGAGGGCAATATCGAGTTATGAATGGCAATGGGTCGGGTTTAAATAGGTGCCCACCTCCCGATGTACTCCATTATAGATAAATTTGGTAGTGGTTTTCTTAGTTCGAGGCAGATATGGGTTTTGTTGTCATACATGCTGCCCAGTATACACAATATAATGTATTATTTTTACTAAAGTTATAAACAAAATTCATATAGTGTAGGTGGTGTTGGGCATTAACTTAGGGCATGTGGAAACAGAAGGTGACATGTTTGATCTTTACATCACTTAATCCTATGCATTTATATATTTTAAAATTTTAAAGTTTTCATTCAACTTTACCTCAACCCATCAGGGGGTAAATTTAGTATCACATACTAGTGACTCATTACGGGGCGGACAGGGTTTGAATAAGGTAACTTTGAGATGGGGCGGGTTTGGGTCTACCCCAGCTAACCGTACCAAACTTGCTTGTTACCATCCTTAGACCCAGTAGAGACCTCTGTCCAGTCCATCCATACATATAAATATATAAATATATATATATATATATATATATATGGGCCGTACTTTCTTACTGATGGCCCTTTGGGCCTCATGGAAGGCCCCACCAATCATAAGAAAAAAAAGGATGGGAGTCAGTTTTGTGCAAAATGTCAAGTCTCTCACATTATCTGAACTCTGATGTTATAGCGTCTGCAGCTTTGACGTTAAGGAAGATGACCATATATAAGAATCCTGTGTTGCTCAAAAGTCGGAGATCGTGGGCCACCTGATGCTCATGGGTGGTGGTGGGTCATGATCAATTTCTAGATCCATAAGAAAAGATGGAAGTACAAACAGCTTCATTGCACACGATGGACTGAAAAGGTTTCTGTTGTGGCGCTTGAAAGGCACCATCATTGTAAGAGGGCTTCCCTGTATTCTCTACATGTAGCAATAGAATTGTGGCTTTAGAACTTGTACCCCCAAAAGCCAAACATAAAAAAGGCTTGCATGAAAACCGTTGAAGTGTTCGATTAAAGGTTTGCAATCGATCAAATGGCTATCCACATCATCCCAGCATCAGTGCCCCACCTCCTGATTATCAAAATCATGCTGTCGTCTACAGTGAAGTTCCGATTCTCTTCTATTTCTGAGATTTATATATCTCAAATGGGACCAACAGATTGATACATCTATGCCAATTTACGTGCAACCATTTGTACTGTTAACGAGCACACGACACTACGCTTGTTTTGGCATCTTCCGTTGACCCATTTGCTGGCCCACCTTTTCTGTGATCTAAGCCATCTTTATCACAAGTCCCCAATATCGGCATGGGTGCAAATCCTACTTCTTAAAAGAGGGATATGCATTGTTGGGTTGATTTAACTCTCACTCTCATTTTTCCATTACATCACCATTCATTGGTAAAATCATTCTCACTGAAGTAAAATTTGGAGCTCATTTTTATGGAGCTGCGCCTCTTATATGAATAGCTTAGATAAAGCAAAGGCGAGACTCACATGTGGCCAATAAAAGGGGATATAGGTAACTCCCTACTTATTACCGCATGAGATCATTTCTCCGCACATAGGAAGTTCATTCTTAACGTTGTTCAAAAACTTGTTTCGACTCATTGACTCAGCCGAGTTGTGTCCACTCTGTAGGCCACTGAGCCGAGCGAGTCGAATCTGACCAATCGAGTAACTCGGGTATGTGAGCTTCCGAGTGAGTTGAGTTTCTTAAAGCCGTGATTTTCAGAAAGTGTGATTATTGGGCCGTGGCCCATCCAAATCCCAGCCCACCAGAGGGTAGGTTGGAGATGTCAGAAGAACTAGGTGGGCCCCACCTAAGCAACACGCCTTGTGTTGTATGACATAAAGTGGAAGTGGAACTGGAAGAGGAAGACAAGGAATGCCTCGAGCTTCACATACATTGGTAATTTATTCAATGTCACCCACCAACAATTGTCGGATGCCAAGAGCCAATCTGAAATCATCATTTCATAAATATAAGAAACAGAAACTTCCAACACACAAAAAGCCCATCTCCTCCTTTTCTTCTCTTTGGAGTTTGGACAGGTCAAAGTATAGGTAAGAAAGCACCAGCACAAGAAGTTGGAAAAACAAAGCCTAGAATCCAGTAAAAGTAACAAGAAACTATGATAAAGGGCTCTTCTTACTTTCTCATCATATTTCTATATAAATATTTCTCTCATGGGTGTGTTTGTGTTAAAATAATACATGCACAGAGATAAAGTAGGGTTTGTTACTGTCATAGAGATGAGTGTTCCTATAGATATATGTAATTTTTTTCCTTGTGACGGCACAAAAAAACAGGTTTTGGGATATGGGTTTCGTTCAAATTCGAAATTTTTACTTGCAGCAGAGTAATAGGTATTGCATAATTTTTCTTTATTTTTATTTTTTTTGTCTTTGGTGTGAATTGAAAATGATATGTACTCATGCACTCGTACACCAATTACAATGGTGGCATAGGTGCTTGGTCTAGACTTAACTCTCCCCGGTTCCTGCGACACTGTATTTATCATATTTTTACCCTCTATCTGGTTGTTTTCCTTTCTGCTGATGAGATTGGAAAAAGGGTTATACATGCTGTGGAGGGTGTCACGTCATCCCTAAAAAGTCTCTCTTTTCAAAAAAATATAAAAGAAAATAATACAGACTTTTGCTTTCATGCAGGCCACTATACATACCTCTCAAAATCTCCTCTCTAAATCTCCATTTTAAATTTCCTTTCCTAATCTCTTAGCCGATTTTTTCTAATTTATCTCTCATTCAAATATAACCCAATCCATTTTGCAACCCAAGAGATCTCCATCCACTCTCTCATCAAGCCATCAATGTAGACATCTCCTCCCTGTAAGTTATCACCTATTTCAATTTCTCTCAATTTCTTGTGGGCTCCACCTATACTTATTACCCACTTTCCACACTCACTTCATGCGGCCCACGACACTCAATTCTGAAGCTGCAATTTACAAATCTATTGGCACATACAATGAACACACTCTTAAAATAAATCGAAATCAGTTTGTAATCCTAATCAATTTAATCTCATCTATTGGAACATACAATGGACCTACCTTCTTAATATTGGAAATTTTATGTAATGCACTTACCTCATAATTTTTTTGCATCTTGAGTGGCCCAAAGAAAAATCTAAATCTTCAGCATCATATAGTGCTTATCTAAGAATCACGAACCATAGATTAATATACGGCCAAAAAATTTATGAGTGACCCTACCTCACAAATTTCTTTCATTGAAATTATTTGCTCAAACCGCCACCGCCCCCCCCCCCCCCCCCCCCACTTCTATAGATTAATATACAGGCAAAAAAATTATGAGTGACCCCACCTCACAAATTTCTTTCATTGAAATTATTTGCTCAAATCAACCCCGCCCCCACAAAAGAAAAACGCATTTAGCAATTCAATTTAATCATCATCACTAATATCAGTTACATGACTAAATAAACCAAGAAGGATTATCAAGTAAGATGAAATCAAAATCCAGCCCATTCATAAATTTGAATTGTAATCAAGTTCGACCTATTGGACCAAACTTATACAAATTGCCAAAACCAATTTGCATTAGGCCGGACTCTTCCAAATTCAAGCTCTATTTTGACACTTTTGTTGGCATAGGTAATGTGGGACCTGGGTGATATCAAACATAGCTAATGGGTTTGCCCTAAGTAATAGATAATATGCCCCACTTTGATTTAGTTAATGGGTTTGCCATTTTGAATTTAAGTTCCATTTTTTCTCTAAGAGAAGTTTCCTAAATAGTCGAGAAAATCTTTGTAAAGATTTTTAAACGACGCAGACTTTTCATTCATGCATCTTTGTAAAATTTTCTTGCATTGCCTTTTCTATTAGGGCACTAAAACTTGTTTGCATTTGTTTAATTTGATTATGCCTAACAATCCTTTGATTTTTAAATCACATGAACATCATACAAATAGAAATATATTACCATTCCATATTGTCGCTATGAATATGATCATCTAAGTTTTTTTATGTGGCCGCACCATTAGATTGAACACATGATAGTGTTGTTAGCATTAATATAAAGGTTAATATATTATTATGCATAATCCTCATGTTCAATGATCCCGCAGAAAATAAAATGTTCTTAGGAATAATTTTGGTATATTTGCTATTAGAGTGCATATTAAAAGGACATGTCATTTCAAATTATTAGCTAAATCATTTTCAAATAGTATTTGAGATAACAATAATATCATTTGTGCTTCCAATTTTTAATATATTTATCTTTTCGGGCCCGGGCTTAGCACAGGCGTTTATTGCTAGTATGTCAGTTATGCAAATGTTCTCCTACGAGCATATTGCATGTTGCTTATATGCAGCCCAACTTGTAGGGCCCACTCAGTTCAATGTTTATCAATAAGAGGAGGGTAAATGGAAAAGTCAACTAATGAAAAGGGAGAATAGAAAAAATCAAAGCCACCACATTATCAAATCCCTTGATTTAAGTTACATGACCATACATTTTTTTTAATTCAATCAAAGAGTGATTGAAAGATCAATGAGCGTAAAATTGAGCCTTATACCAGTTCATGGGATGGCAATATTATCAAAGGGTCTGCACTGGTCAAAGGTGGGTCCCAGTGGGCTCCTTAGATGTGAAAAGCATTATATATATGTTTGCCAAAGTCAGTATTTTCATATGATTAAGGTGTACATCCAACAGTTTTAGAAATGCATCTGGATGTTTTTCACAAGTTTATCAACACTCATGAAGATATAAGTTCTACAACTAAATATCATGATGCTTATCATTAGTACGAGAATATTGAATGGTTCAAATAAGGAATTGTGGCCTATAGAAGTTTAGAAAATCATATCTATAAGTTGACTTTTTTTTTTCCATAACCTAGGGTTTCTCCCGCCCAACCTAACCTAGGAGCCTTTGGCTTTGAGCCCTAGGAATACTCAATTTTAGACAACTGAGAACTAATCCCTAGGGGCATTTGCAAACTGTCGTATCCATATGCAACGGGTAAAACTATGAGAGGTGGCCAATAAAGATAGGTGTTGAACACAAGACCTCTTGCTTCCTGAAGCACGGAGTCTGAGCTGCCATTCGTTGGTTATCTATAAGTTGTAACTTCTCCACAAATTACTCAAAATCTATGAAGGCTTCCAAGCCTCAAAGGTTTATTAGTTCAATAAACAAATGAATGGTTTGGATTACAAAAGTAGGGTCTATAAGAATGCAATCACCATGTGAGACCAACCGTACTACCGCCCCTTGTGCAAGTTGTGTTAAATTTTGGAATGTAAATGACTTTATTTACACACCATGTTCACACTTTATTTATATACAATATGCATAAATGAGCGCAAATAAACTTAATGATGCATAATAATTATGCAAGTAAATCATTTACACATGGCTGCAAACAAACTACCCCTAAGAAAAAGGAAGGGTCTAACCTCACTGTTTCCAAACCTCTCATACGAGTAGTTGCAAAAGGATATCTGATTATTATTGTTCTGGGTTTGGGACCTGATTTGGTTCTAATAGAAAATCAGACACAGATCTAGAGCCTATTTTTAGGCTTAATAAATCGAAACCGGTTCCAAAGCCATACATTTTCCGATCTGAGGACTCAAAACCAGATTGGTTTGTAACATTATCATGTCACAAGCATGGTTTAAAATATCGGCCGATACTAGTTCATATCAACAGATATGAACCTGTATCGGCCCATACCACAACGATATTTTGCCGCGATACCAAGTCAGGTAAAATATTTTCAAAATATCGGTCAATTTCGGCCAATATGGTCAAAATATTGGTTTGACCGATATATCAAAATATTGGCCGGGATGGAGTATTGGTTAATGGTCAAAAACCCTAATTTTTTGTTACTTTTCCCCTATTCCATCATTTTCTTCTCCTCTCGCCTCATCTCCTTAGGGTAACCATGTCTCCGTAGGTCATTCTCTTACATATTTTCCAATTCCAACACTATTTCTTGAAGAAATTATTTTATTTAGTAAGAGAAAATCAACTTAACTCCCTTATTTTTACTGTTCTGTGTTTTTTATTTTTTATTTTTAGATAAAGCATAGAAATGAATGAAAAGATCATTGGCATGTCATGTTTGGATTCATGTTGTATTCTTCACTTAGATCTGCACGCTTTCATGATAAATATGCTTATAAACATGATTTTGGGTGTAGAAAAATGATTTTTTTTTAATCTTCTACTTAAAAAAATGTTGGAGCATTTATGATACTAAATAGTAAATGCTAATAGCTTATTAATAGTGTATGGATAATTGTTATGTTATCTTTTTTTATATATATTTTACACTAATAAATTGACTATGAGCTAAAATAATAGTTGCATTATATGAAATAGTGGAGAAGACAACGAATTGCGACATAGACAAGACTCATAACTTAAGGTGACTGATATTTTAATTTATTGTTGTTACTAATGGAAAAAAACATTATTTTCCAACATTTTATAATATTTTGGACTTTTTGGATATTTTTGCAAATCTTTTTTTATTAAAAAAAATTCATACCGCAACGACTATAATGGATCAATAACCACGACCAATACCGATATCATATCGGTTTTTGTCCCGGCCGATACCGCGATTTTAGGCCATGGTCACAAGATCAACGATCTAAGAGATTTCCGTGATGCCATCATCCGACACTGTGAGCCATATCAAATGATCAGTGGCTGGCTCGAGTCAATGCGCTTGAAATTGGTCTCACTTGTAAGTCTGAAGCCTAATAGGCTAAAAATTGCAATAATTGCCTGCATTAAAAACCATGAACCAAGGAAAGTGGTCTCCCCTATTAAGAGCCTTCATAATTCTCTAAATTGTTATTGGGAAGGCATTTTAAAACTTTAAAGTTTCTGACTGGTATTGGCGCCTTCTCACTTTATATATGCCCTCCCCTCTCCTTTCTCAAGGCCTTATCCCACAATCTCTCTCTCTCTCTCTCTCGCACGCGCACACACACACATTAACAGTTTCCATTCTCACATGAGATGGCTATAGACCACACTCCATATGACCCAACTGAGGATGACTGCATAGACATGGACATTAGCACTTCCACCTTCTTCTGCTACTCCATCAGCTCCCCTCCACAGCCCAATAGAGAATTTGAATTCCAGTTGTCCTCCAACCCCCATGAAACAGAACCCACAACCTCTCCTGCTGATGAGCTCTTCTACAATGGAAAGCTCCTCCCTCTCCATCTCCCCCCACGTTTGCAAATGGTCCAAAAGCTCCTCCAAAACAGAAATAACAGTACCGTTGAACCTCTAAAGACACAGTCCTTTGCACAAAACATCAGCACCAATAATAGTAACCCATTTGAATCTTGCAACATCTCACCCACTGATTCATGCCAAGTCAGTAGAGAACTGAACCCAGCTGAGTACTTCTATGAATGCGAAACCGATGATGCTGGTTTTATCGATGATCACAAGAAGAAGTCATGGTCTAAGAAGCTCGAGTCAATCAAGCACTCTTCCTTGAGGCTGAAACTAAAGGCATCAAGAGCTTATCTCAAGTCTCTTTTCAGTAAGTCTGGATGCTCAGATGAGACATGTGCAGCTGCAGCAAAAAATGGAGATGAATACGCCATTTCAGAGGCCAAAGAGTGTTTGAACAAGTCCATGAAAGTGACACAGAAGAACCCGTTTGGACAAATTCAAAGAGAGAGATGTCAAATGGAAGCTACTGTCTCTAGGGGCATTGGTGTAGAGAAGGTTATTAAAGATGGTAGCAGCCATAGAAGGTCATTTTCGGGGGCAATCAAATGGTATTTGGGGGCCAAATCATCGTCAGTGCCATCATTTTCATTATCAAACTCTTCTTCTAGTTCCTCCTCTTCCTCTTCTTCAAGCACGAATTCCAAAAGGTTTGATGGATTGCAGCTGTTGAAGAGGAGCAGCAGTGCCAATTCAGAGGTTGAGAGATCAATTCAAGGAGCCATTGCTCACTGTAAGCAGTCTCAGAAACTATTTTGTGCAAGTAAGAGTGCGAGTGAAGTTGGGTTTTGTTCATTGTCTGCTTCTAGCATTTCAGCTTGTTAGAAACTAGAGTGGGCAGGAATGTGCAGGGGGTGAACCTTTTTTGCAGGAAAGGTGGACACCCATTTCAATGGATTAAGATATTCTCTTTGTCTTTCTGAGATTGGCGTGCTTAATCCATAGTCCAGTACATACCAGTATGGTCATGTTGTATTATGCTCTCCCTCCCTCCCTCTCTCCCTCCCTCTCTCCCTCCTGGTTTTTGTCTTTACATGGCTAAACTACTAATTACATGACCCTTTCTTACCCTAGGGATATAAATAATGCCATTTCCATGAAACTCGTGCATGTGGGGTTCAATTGCTTCATCATCAAGACTATTAACTGATATGGCCCAAAATAAACATAGACAGTAAGATCCTGTCCACCCAATGTTTGCCTTTCCATACATGTATGCAATATTTTTTTTTTTTTTTTTCCAATAACCTTCCATTTAAAGTTAGAGAATCAAGGTTGGTAGTACCTATCAGCTAGACTATTGGAACAGTCTATTAGGTCTAGGGTTCATCAGATCAGTGGTTTGGATCGGAAAACCATTGGCCTTTTTTCCATCCACAGAAGATATATATATATAAACTCCTATCCACGTTGGAACAATGGGACCATTATGACCATTATGAGCGAAAGTACATATTTTCTACAAAAGGTGGTGATTCATCATAAGAACTAGACAAAACATTACTATACATCCCTTCTACTTATTTGTCTGTTTTGTGTTTGGGCCCCAGATTAAATAGGCATACATCAGTTTACACGAACTACATACCATCCAATGTAGAATGGCGTTGTGTTTTTCCATTGAAAGAAAATCTCTCCAATATGGCTGATGCACTGATCCATATCACTAATATGACTAATAGGTATATATTGGATTTTGGAAAAGTAAACAATTTACAGATAAACTACAACTCAGATTAGAGCATGCATGAAAACACCGCTAGTATTAGGAAATTTACAATTTCAATATTTTTTGGTTCTCCGAATGTAGAGAATTAGAACAATGAAACCTTCTCTCCTTATAATTTCATTTTCTAAAATTTGTTGAAAGTAAAAGATTGACTTTTTTATCATCTTTTTTTTTTTTATATATATTTTTAAACTTCTCTTGTTGGTATTCCAGCTAAGGGGCACATGCAAGGGGTGGGGGGGTGGGCATATTGGATACCCAGTCACCCCAGTGAGAATTATCATATGGTACCACAATGATGAGACGCCATTCTCTCTCTCTCTCTCTCTATATATATATATATATATATATTTTAGAACTTCAAAATGAAAAATCCTTTTTTTATGAGTGGATGTAGAAAATTGAGAAAAAGGCAAAAGGTTTATATTTCTTTTTCATGTTATTGATATTCTCAATTAAGAAAACCACAGAAAGTAAGAAGTTATACTTTCCCCATTTTTATATGTAATTTCATTTTTGAAATTTTAATAAAAATAAAGAATTAGTCTTTTTTTTTTTTCTCATCTCGTGGTTCACAGTTTCAAATATTGGCCAATGAGGCATCATACTTTCTTTTCTTTTTGACCTTTTTGGTCTGCAAAGGAACATTAGTATCAGTTTGACACCCGATTCACCCTCGTATTATTGTTGATACGACCGATATATACGCACCTATATATGGACATGCACTCTCAATTTATTTTTCTTAATAGTCAAGTTTGTTGGTTCAAGCCTTCAAGAAAAGTGGAAAGATCACACTTAAATTTTTCTTCATTATCTTATTTGTCAATGGGTCCTAATTGGGATACTCTCGGATTTAAATCAGTTTTGTTAAACGCAATAATTTCATGAGAAATAGATTAGTATAAAAAAGTAGATTAACCAAATCACTGGCTTGAGATCTAATCTAAAATCGGACCCCACGTGTAAATTAAAAGGAATGGATGAACTGGGATCACTAATGTGAGATGAACTGCTACCCACGAATAATGAACCATTAGTTTAATCAAGGATTAGTTAACACTGCTTAAAGGTTTGGAGAAAGTGAAAAGTCTTTTATTTCTTCCTTAGTTTAAAATTCAATCTCAAATATTGAGAAAAAGGTAAAATGCACTTTCAATATTTATTGATATTCTAATTTAAAGAAAATTAAACAAAGTAACATCTCTTTCTAACATCATTGATAAGCTCCAGATGGATTGGGTGGTTATTGACATGGCTTGCATTTTCTAACATCTTCTTCCCAGCAGTTAGTATGGCTCAATTTCAGGTCCTGTTCTAGGACAACGATGATCATCCAGTTAGTGTATAACTTCTGTAAATGTTCTATCCACTGTGAGTCCGTATCTTTAATATGTTCAGCTTTCCATCAGCAGATGGCAATATACTCAGCTGTAGAAAAATTCAGATGCCCCATATAATTTTGGCAATAGTTATTGCTATTGAATAGACATTATATCGGCCGTTTGGAAACTCTAGTCTAGAAAGTATGAGCTAATTAGATTAAGGTCTAAAATAAAAGCTATAATTTTTAAATTCTAATTTACAATTATTAAGTTTGGTAAAATTATATATAAAAAGGTCTTATTTCATGAGGTAATTGGGGCTCGCCTTTAAGAATCGCAATAATTAGGGCACACCTTTTAAAAACTACAAAGTAAAACCCACCATTTGCATCATCTTTATATTTTATAAAGTTATTTTCATTTAAAACACTAGTAAATTTTGAATTGTCCGCCTCCATCCACTTTAGCTATAAAATCTCTTGAAAAAACTGTCTTGCTGATAGAAGTAGAGTCAAATGCTCTAATTTGCAAATAAGCTCTAAAATTAGAAAAAAAAATTAGAGGTTTACCAAACACTTTAATGTGTAAATAAGTTATAAATCACAAAGTACGAGCTTATGTTTGGAGTTACCGAACGCATGGTGGAAAACTCTCCGAGTTGACTCTTAACTCTCCCAAGTCATCTCGTTTTGACGAAGGACCGAGTCGAATATAGGGGAGACTCCCTCGAGTCGTCTCAGTTTATTAAGTTATTTAGATTTGAACCATTTGATAGGTAGATCTAATTTTAAACAATTAATATTTATTTTTAAATAAGTATGCACGAGTCAACAATTAAAAAATGATGATTGATATGTAATTTAAAACTTGTATTTTATATTTTATATTCGATATTTGGACTAAAATATTATGCAATATACAATCTATTTAATTTATTTTTTATTATAATATTTTTCTTGTATATATAAATTTATTATCATGAATGCATATAAATAAATGTATATTTTTAATTTATACCATTTTTAGAATAACGTTCAAATTATTTTAAAAAAGACATGACTCTCCCGAGTCACCGCGTTGACTCTATCTAAGTCAAATTTTTTGCATTGGACGAGTGTAGTTCGAGTCCCGAGTTTTCCAACCTTGACCGAAGGCCCTCAGAGAATAACCACATGAATTAATATAGCAGCAACAATTATAATCAACTATTATAAAGATGCTTCCAATTTGGTTTGTCAAGTATTGTGAAAAATGAAACACCCTTCATCTCAGCACTACAATTTTATTTTTTTTCTTTTTTTGATGAAGCACTACATCTCAGCACTACAATTTAATTAAGTATTGTGAGGCCATCTTTATATGCAAGACCTATAAATATAGTCTTCACCTTTTCAAAGACTAATAGATATTACTAATCATACTCATACTATAGTGATTAAGTAAAGCCACTTGTCTCCCCCTACATACTTGTCACCATTGATCATGCTAATAGAGACCCACTTAAAGGCAATATGATTCTTTGATTATTTAATAGTAAGGACTAGGAAATCTTGAAGTGCAGACAAAGGCCCATTCAAAATGCCTTTTGGTTTGCAAAGTAGGTATTGCAAAACCTTAAACTAAGGGACCATGTCAATGAAAGGTTTGGCAGTATTAATGACAAAGAAAGAAGTAGAAACAAACCCACTAATGCTGTTAAGCACTTGCACTGTTGACAAGCATAAAACAACAAAAACCACCTCCTTTTTCCCCTACGTTCCTTTACATCACATAAAGGGAGACGGAATAATAAGATGATGACATTCTTCTATTACATTTGCACTTTTGACACTAGTGGGGGCATCACAGAGATCATTGAGCTGGTAAACTGTTCATTAATGAAGGGTTATCCAAACAGGGGACTCTTCCAGATTCTCAATGGAAACAACCAGTTTTCCCTGTGAATTGTTCAGGATGGACTGTGAATGGATCATTGCAATTGCCTCAGTGATAGGGTGGCAATGGGTTAGCCAGGTTGGTCGAGCTGCACACTGCGGGGGACTTGTACAAGCTCCACCCGAAACTGTCCTGTATATTAATTGATCAGGTTGTAAAGTGTAAAACCAAATCCAGCCTGAAGTTAAAATAGGCCAACTGAACCTTTATTTGGTAGGTAATGTTCAGGTTGCGTTTATGGGTCGCTGCAATTAGTCAGGCTGGGTCAGGTTCACAGGTTGAATAGCCAGAATGGACTCAACATGAACCCAACCCTTAACATTAATTGGGTGAAAAATGTGGTCCTGAACCCAACTCAAAAGCAGAAGTGAGGTTAACCCAAACCCTGAATTACAGGGTCAGGTTCATGTCAGATCAGGAATTGCCACCCAAACTCAGCAGCAAAACAAGTAACAATCAATCATCTAATAAGCTGTTTGTTAGGCCCATTACATTGAAAACTTAATAGATAAAAGAGCCTGAACCAAATGACCCCTTCCTAATTTTTATAATGTAGCCAACAACTATATGCAGCAGAACTAGATAAACTTCAGCTGCCCCTTTTCTTTATTCTTGTGGATTCTGATAACATACAACTACAAACCAACTATGAGATAATTGTATGAACTTGGGATATCAGCCCTAGTCACACTAAAGAGCCTATACAGCCTTTAAGTTTCAGGTCGAACTGTCGAAGTCATCCTAATGTAAAATTTCTGTACTAGGACTGCTGTCAAACATTTTACCTTTTCACACTAAGTTAAAAGCAAGGGTGGTCATCATCATCAACCGGCTGATCTTATCTATTTGAGGTTGGCCTTGTGAGTTCCAGTTCTCACCACAACCCTATTTGCAGCTAATGTTTTCAGTAACTCCACAATTCATTATCTTTCTCACTTCATTTAAGGACTTCAGAGGTATTGCTCTATTCCTAGTTCCTTGAATATGTAACCCTTCAAAACATATTACAAGTTTTACTGGCAAACTAGCAGTTCTTGCCTCATTTGGTTTAATATTTTCAGCCTATCCCAATACCAAACATGGAAATGATTATTCAAATTTCTCATGGTATCCATACTCGAATCCTTGCCAAGAATTTCAGATACACCCCAGCTTCCCATGCCCTTATTGGTACCCATGTGTGTATTCAACTGGGCTCCTTTTCTTTTACCAATGGGAAAAAAAAAAAAAAAAAACAATTGGTTCCTTTTCAACTAAAAAGATTTTAGATAGACAGGTCATACAACATAGCCAAAATCTATTATTCCTACAATCCATATAAAATCAAATATCAGTGGCACTGCTTCCATCAACTAGAAGAAAGAGCATATGGCTAACATAAGGAGGAATATAAGATTTTTTTCTCCCTGTTAACATTTGAAGTACCAAAATTTCCACTATCTTGTTATGAATGTCGTTTTCAACAAAGCAGCGACCAGTTGCAAGGGTAAAGAGAGAAGAAAGTAGGAAGATTATTCCTTTGTCCTCCTCTGTAACTTTTCCCATCACTATTACTTATGGGGTGTGAATGGGTTGGGTTTAAAAGGGGACCTGACCCACCCTCTCCGATAAGGGGTAGGATTAGTAGATGCTTATACCAGTTCGGGGTGGGTTTGGGTGTGCATGTTAAACCCGTCACGGGCACGAGGCGGGTTTGGGTTTCCTCTTGCCAACCCGACGGGTCATTATGCCTGTTAATCTCACACACACTGCCCATTAGTGATTGAGTTGATTGAGTAGGGAATAAGATGGATTGAGAATTTTATCTGGTTGATTGAGTCGGGATTTCATGGACAGTGTCTTAAGGTGTTTTTTCAACTTATAAGTGGATTTGAGTAAAATTGAAAATTCTATTTGGCTGATAGAATTGGAATCTAAATTGAATTGGAAATTTTTTGTGCTTCATTGAGTTGGATTTAAGTTGAATGTTAAAAAAAATTGACGTCTGAGTTGGTACACAATGAATTAGGATATTTTGATTTTTCACATTTTTTGGTGGCATACTGGCACTTATTTGAGATTTTTGAATATTCAAAGAATTAGTATTTTAAACTTTTACTTTTTTTTTTAATGCAGCATTTCATGCTATTAATATACCACAAAACACCTGACCCAACCCAACCTAACCCATCACATATGGGGTCGCTCGGGGCAGGTATGGTCCGTATGGAGTTAGATGGAAGGTTGAGGAGAGGGCTTAAAATTGATGGCATGAGACCTGTCATGGGGGCGGGTATGGAATTAGTATGACCAAACCCCCTACTAGTACTACCACCATGGATATCACAAGTAGTATAAAGACACAAAATTTGCAACCAAGGGGGCTCTGCTACTAACGTGTAGACAACAAAGCAGTCTTTAAGGTGTGCTTCAATATACTGTTCAAGAAAAAAGGTGTGTTTAAATGTACCCTAAATCCCAGTTGGTTTGAATATACTGGCAGAATAAATGGTATATTTGGTTAGCATGACAATCGGAAATCACATGAAGTGGCTATTTCAGACTTTGCTACCCCAAATCCACATCAGAGATTAGTGGCCTGCCAATTTCATCAAGAGTGCAGTTTTTCACAATGCCCATTTATTCTTGCCTGAGATAGCCATCTTTTTTTTTTTTTTCCACTCAACTAGCTTTATCTAAGCCGTATTAAGCTTCAAAGAGCTTTTGGGTGGGTTTTAAGGGGGTAGAAGTGGTATAACATCCCCTACTGTCAGCCATCATGAAGTTGCAGTTTTGAGTCATGTTACTCATCGAAAATAAAATAAAATAAAAATCGAACATAGAGGTACATTTTAGAATATGAAAGTTTACATGATTAGGTTCTATGCATTTATGGCACACGTGGACGCTGCATACTGTAATTGTTGCGTTAGAGGCATAGAACGATTTCTTTTGAAACTAAAATATGAATGGATAACAACGCATCTCCATAATGTTATTTTCCTAATTATTTAGATGGAAAAAACTCGTATTTAATAAAATAAAGGGAGGAACTCACAGCCATTATGAATGTAACTGGAAGAGAAGGAAGCAATAAGGATTGGAAACCAATTGTAGCAGGAGTTCCGGGACTAATAGAAATCCTATGCAACTTCCATCATTAACTCAGATATCTTTTGCAACTTCCATCATCAACTCGTACAAGGCGAATCCACCTCGATGGCATCCAGGCATTCTCAATGTCATGTTTGCCACCTCGCCCTGATATTTAAGTTAAGAGATCAACAATCACTGAGAGATGAATACCAAACACAAAGAAGAATCAAAAGTACTTTCAGGTCTGACAATAGTCCAAATTAAGTGGCCTGTAATTTGGCAAACGGATGTTCAGCTGTTCTGCAATGCATATGGGGCAGTGTGGAATCTGAAACCACATAGGTGAAGTCCTTTCACCTTCTAATCGCTCACCAAATGCCTATGTGATCTAGGGCAGAGTTCAAAACAACAGTAATCCACCATTTAGCCAAAATAGTAAGCCAGCTACCTTGTGGGGAATAACTTATTGCTCTTAACGAAAGTAGGAAAAAAAGGATCTTTGTAGTTTTCAGAGGAAAACCCAATTCTACATTTTTGAAAATCAAGTATGCACCAACCCTTGAAACAGTATAAAGCTGCGTGGACTCGTATCCATCTTGTGCTTTGGAATACAGTTGTTGAATTTCTTGAGACTTGAGATTACATTTGAGAAAGAAGAAAGCAGTTGGACGAACATTTAGCTCCCTGCGGGATATACCAATAAAGACAGGATCCGTCTGTGAAGGTGGTCAAGGCAAACAAACAAAATAAGATATGGTCTAGAGCAAGGGAACATTACTGAACTTCATGAAGGCAGTAATGCAAATCAGTATAAAACACATGGCAAGTATTATATTTGTCCACCAAATACTGCATGGAGGCACTTTAGAAACTAGCACATCATATGCTCATATGATCTCCACAGAATCTACATGGGATCAATTACCCAGCAACAATCTTTAATCAACGTATTGTAACCATTAGCTTGGTTGTAAGGAGATATAAGGCCCTCCATACTGATCAATTGATGCATATACCAACTACAGAGTTTAATGCTTATTCTTGCAGCCAGCAGTCAATGAGTCATCACAAATCACAATCAATATTTATAATTTGGATTATCAGGATTGACGATACATATCTGCCACGCATTTTCTCAATGAGTTGCCAGTTGCCACACATTTGGATTATCAGGATTGACGATACAATCAGAGAAAGCCTGAAGTAATGATTTGGATAGGAAATTTTAGGCTGGTTTGAAACTGGGTCAAGGGCAAGATTTTGAGTTAATTTGGTGCAGGTTTAGGCCAGAAATCAGGGCAAGGAACTGGTGTGTAGGACTGCACAGAATTTGAGGATCAAACTGAAAGAAGGGGAAAAAAAGAATGTAGGGAAAGCTGATAACTGAATGAAGCATTGGTTGGTAACAGAAAACAGAGAAAACCCAACAAGATCCCACCCACTTTGGTGCCAAATTAATGCAGATTGGCCCTTGAAGTCGCACATCAAGCTTCCACTGCTTTTAATAAACCAAGGAGCCGCACCTAGAGGTTCCTTGGAGTCACACAAGGGGACCACATAGTCACACAAAAGAAGTTAAATCCTTTCTGCCGTGAAAACAAACTAAATCTTGTTCCAAATTGATTGAAAGCAATGAATGTTGTGTCCACTACATAAGAGAACTAAAGAATCCTTTCATAATAAAACTTGGCCACCTCTTGCTATTTCCAAAATGAAAAAGAAAAAGAAACAAAGAAGTTACTTAATAAACAAATGATTGCTGCTAACAAGACTAGGACACTTTAATAAATAAATGAGACTTCCAACTAGATTTTTCTAAATAATCTAGGACATGTGGACCATCTGAACTAAAAGAAAGGAAAAGTCAATGCGAACCATATGGGTTTTGAATAAAAACACAAAGTACCCAGCATTTTAAGTTCTATGACATCTGAGACCCATAGTTAGATATAAACCCTTTAGGATCCTTCAAACTTCTTCATATGCACCATAAGGTCTCTTCTCAAAGAGGCAGGGGCCTTTACGAGCACAGTGCTGAAGCAATAGACAACTGCTAACCAAAGAAGAGCAGCACGGGACACAAGACGGGAAGGAGCCTTAACTTTTTTCTTTTTTTTACCAGTAAGGGGCCTTAACAATACCTATAAATTCTTCTAACTACGAACGATATGAAGGATAGAGTATAGACCACATGCAACCTAATAAAAAATCAATCATCTCCTCTCTAGTTTAATCCAACGACTGAGTGGAATGTATTTTATCAAACTCACATGATACTCCCACATCAACCTTCCTAGTCGCTAGTCTACCCAAAAAACAGTATTTTGGAAAGTTCTAGTGGATTTAACAAACCTCAACCAACGGGGTCTGATTTCATTATGCCAGAAGAAATATGCATTCATTGCATTAATATTTTACTTCATAATTTACTGGATAATAAATGAAATACAGATGAAGCAAATATAACATAAAAAGTCAAAACTTAAGAAGCCACGTGAGGTCTTAGCAAATTAGTTTCTACTATCAAATAAAGGAAGCACTAATAAAAGAATATAATGAATCTATTGCAATGACTGATGTCCAAATCCAACTGAGTGAGGATAACTTAACAAGAGATGGAGAAGGCACTCCAATTTCTTCAACTACTTCACGTATAATTCCATCAAACATCTCCTGTGAGACCTTATTGTTTATATTTCCAGAGTCTGTCAAGTCTTCTTTGTGATGGTGGGCAGACAGACCTATTTCCTCAGGCTGCCAATTGACAGAAAATAAATTTCAGCAATATCTCCACATGTCAGCTTTTATGACCATGGTCTAGGAAAGAGAAAGAGTAATCAAAAGGTCTCAATAGCACTTAAAGTGCTTGAAAGTTGAAACAATCACCGGGACAACATGATGCATAAACTGAATGGTATAATTATCCACAAGCATGAACCCATCATTAAGTTAAGAAGCTCATTTGTCACTCCAAGTTTGTCGTCCCATACAATTTGTGCTTTTCTATCCCAACTCCCAAGTCAAATAAATAAATAGTGCAAAAACTGCTGAGTGAGAAAAATATATCTATAGAATATGTTATATAAGTTAGAGAAACAAGCAACTTCAACGGTACTCTTAACATTCTAGGACATCTTATTCATGAAAATGAAATTCAGGAAGAGGATTACATCATACATGCTGACCATACAAATTTGGTCCGGCTTGAAAGGTAAATTGTCAGAAGGCTTATGGATATAAACACAGAGGGAAGGGCATATATAAGGTCCATAGTTGATGGGGATTTATGACTAATGAGGATTTATGACTTAAGAAAGTAGCACCATGATGCTCCAGCAGACTAGTGATAGGGATGTCTCTGGCATTATTTTAAGAATTAATCAAGCTTGTTTTACCTCGTTTTAATATGGAGTTGTTGCTTAACACAAATCCAACAGGTTGGATTAATCCTGGGCAATTATAAGCTCACACTCGCAATACTCAACCCAAGATATGAATAACAGCAATTAGAAAGAAATCTCGCAAGCACTAATTCTATCAAAGAATAATAATGTGACCCTACAAGTAATGCAAAGTGGATGCTCACACAGATATACGCCTATCCAATCTAATTCCAGTAACATAACCCACTTTAAGTTAATTAATTGGGGTGTTTGGAATTCAACAGTACAGCTGCATCTGGGTTTTGAAAGGCTGCTTTGACTGACTGGAAAGTTCTTTGCCAGAATACTCCATTGCTCAGGCTCGTGATAGGATAAATTTTTGCAAGCACTGTGTGAGAACCACCCTCTATGTGGTCAATATCCTCTTCTTTGATGTAGCAGTAGATCCAGTGCCTGGCTCAGAAAAATTAGGAGAACACCGGTAGATAAGTACTAGGTCTCTTTGGTTTTGTTCGAACCTATCTGATGACGGAGCATTTTCTTTTATTCATCTTCTTGACCTGTTGGAGATTGTATGTCTTTTGTATTATGGGAGTGATATCACATTTAGGTAGCTGAGTAAAGATAATTTATTTTTTGTTAAAAGTTTCTTTTATGAACCACAGTCTTATGATTTATCAAGAGGTGGGTTAAATATAAAAGGACTCCTAGAGTAGTTGCTTCTTGCTGGTTAGCCACTTCAGATAAAATTTTGTCAGTTGATCAATCATGGAGCTGTCATCACATTATGAGAGACGGGTGTCATTGATGGGATAGAGAATCTGGGCACTCTGGTTCACTCAAATTATGAGTGCAGTGGTATAGCAGTGTGGTCTTCTTGATTTCATCAGAACTTATATGATGATGCAGCACCTTGTTTTATTTGACTTCTTAACTTACTCGAGAGTATTTTCTTCCAGGTTATGGAAGTGATCATCATATTTGGGCACATGGGTGGAAAGGGCTTTCTTCTGGTCAAAAGTTCTTTTATGAACTACATTCTTTCAATTTACCAGGGGAGGAGGTTGCTTATATTTGAGAGAAAAGCTCCCTCCTAGAGTTACATCCTTTTTTTGGCTGGCAACTTCGGAATTTTGACAGTTGATTGGATACAGTCATCAGCGCGTTATAGTGAAGGGGTGTTTTTCATGCTGCAAAATCCAAGAGTAGGGAATCATCTTTTCGTCAAGTGCAGCTTCGCTTACAAGGTTTGGATGTTCATTTTGGAGCTTTCCATATCTCATGGGTTATGTGCATATCTTTGCACCACTTGGTTTCTTCTTAGTGTAAGGGGATATGCTTTCTTCTTCTTCTTCTTCTTTTTAATGGTATAACAGAATATGCTCAAAAGAGGGAAATTACTTTTGTGGCACCTAAGTTTGGCCTCTATTGTTGGGCACTTTGGACAGAGAAGAATAACTACACTCACAAAAAGAAAATTGATTCAGTCTACACAGTGGTGTCATGAGAGTTCGTCGTATGGTGATTCAAGTGGCCTCAACAAAATATAATGTTCAAGACTGTTCTCCATTGGATTTATGATGCTTTTGGTATGATTGTTTCACACTAATTACATGTCTATGCCCCCTGATGTGCTCTGGTTATTCCATCCTCTAGGCCGATTGAATCTTAATTTTGACGGGAGTACAGTTATGGGAATTGGGAAGTAGAGTTGGAATTGGAGGCCTTGCTAGAGATTAAGAGGGTTTTTTGCAAAGATATTAATCTGAACCTTTTTTTTTTTTAAATTGAAAAAAAGGGACTAGAACCCGCAACCCTGGGAGGGTTCTTAATTTACTTTTCGTATTTTATTAGTGTATAGGTTCAATGAATCTTTTAGTTTAAGGAAATAAAATGCTAGGGTTCTCTCGAATATGCTGGAGGGAGGGAGGGATGGTGCCTAGGCTCAAATATGCTAGGGTTGACCATGAAAGGCCCTTGTCCCAAATATGCTAGGGTTGGTCACATGGATTCCGTTTCTCCATTCCGATCTATACTGAGCCAAATCTTTGGATGATTGCCTAATTATGATCCACCCAACTAATAGGTTGTTAAGTTGCTGCAGGTCCATGTTTCCGCCTAGCTCCAGGTTGTGCCTGCGACAACCTGGTTTTGCTCATTGGTTGTGCTATCAAGTGGCCTTCAAGTGCTTCTAACTATCTGTGGCAGACAGCAACTTTATTAAATGAGATGCAAAATCTGCAACTTTAGAAGGGTTTTTATTAGTTCATATTCCCAGTTCGGTTGATATATTTTGAAGGTTGATCAACTTGCTAAAAAGGGATGTTTCTAGACTCTCTTGTATTTGATGCTTAATTATGCGAACTGATCTGGCTGTTCTTATTTTGTTAGTTGATCAATACATTACCATTAGAAAAAGAAAACACACACACGCACGCACGCACGCATGTGCGTGCGCACGCGCGCGCGCACACACACACACACATCCAAACAACGGTCCAGTAAATTCGGATCTGACCGAAAGTTGGTGGACATGTGCAATTTAGGAGGGTCATGTGTTTGGTCCATTTGAATGGGACCAAAGGTGGGCCCCACAAGTATAGGCTTATGAAATTTTATCCTAAGCTTGAGCTTAGGAGTTGCTCTCTCTCTCTCTCTCTCTCTCTCTCTCTCTCTCTCTCTCTCTCTCTCTCTCTCTGTATATATATATATATATATATCTAACGCTCATGCATTTATAGCTCAGGATCTACGAAATATTGACAAGGCAATGGTTCACAATCTGGGAATTATCAGGAATTATTTGAAAATAGAAAGTCGGAGTTTTTTATAAATTAAAAAATATGGTTTATTTCATTTTTCGCTTTATAGTAAAAAATGGGAAAGGGAAAAATACTATCCTAAACCCTCAAGATCTCAATTTAAAATTTCTAGAGGAAAAGGGAAGCTATTTTTGTTTATGAGATTATTAAAGATGACTCATACAACAATTTGGGCAACTTTATACTCATCAAATCATGCAGTTGTATCACTAACAAGCATTTTATTATTTTTTAACTATCATAGTAATTCTGAAATCATGAAAGGTTTATTAGGCAACCCTTTACCAACTTCCACACAAGATACCTCTGAATGACCCCCAGGGAAAACAAAATGGCCAGGGAATTCGCCTACATTATAGCTTCGTTGCAACACAAGAATCTTCTTATCAGCTGTCTCTACAACTGCAGCATTACCCAAGGGACTCGCTGTGTGCTGGCATCGAATAGAGTCATCTGCAAAATATGACTAATGAATTAAGATGGCACATATGACTCCAGAAATGAATATCACAAGCATTAAAAGTAAAGAGACACAAACTGATCAAGACTTTAAAGTTGCTTACTAACTTAATCCAATAGGAACAATGGAAGACACAATTAATATGTAAATGGAAAAACACCAATAAGCACAATACTTGCAACAGGTTTTTTTGTACTTAGCTTCTAAACAACATCATTTGCTAATGGATTTTAACCAATGAGCAAAAAAAAAGAAAACTGAAAGTGAAAAGAATGTTTTCTACTACAACCACCTACAGGCTTAGGTGCTTATCAATAGCCTCACAAAAAGCTTATATTGCCAAAAGATGAGAGATTGTGTAACTTAATACATGACTCTAATATTGGGCTCAATATAAAAAGTTATGGCACATGAAAGTACCTTCAGAAGGAACAAGAAATTTCTCCCACAACGGATTTAAGTTTGTGCCCACAAATGTCCTGGAGAGAAATGGATCACAGAAGAATATGTATCAACGAGAGAGAGAGTCATACTAACAAAACAAGAGTTTAAACTACAATTAAAGTCAAACCATGCCATGCTCCAAGTTCTTGCTGGAATTCATACAGCCGGGTATTTTTATAACTATGATGAAGGGTTTAAAAATAATGAACATTATTCAAATCAGAAAAGCACTGTATATAGCAAAAGTAACCATGTTCAATATGAAAAATAAGCAGCAAATGGAAATGATGGAATGGGCTACAAACTCAACCACCTTTTTTGTTAAAGGGCAAAGAAATTTATTCAAATATTTGAGAAATGTATGAGAGATTAATAGTTATCGGTACAATAAGATTTATATATCACATATTTTATGGAAGTGTCATCGTCATTGCATTATCCCATATATTTGTCTTTGTGTTAGAAGCTCCAATTCTCTACTCATCCCTATGCAGATACTGTTACTCAGCAACATGGTTCCAAAACACAGATTCATTGTATCAGCCATAGATGAAACTAGACTGTATCTCAATTTGTCTGGGTCATTTTCTTCAAAAAAGAAAAATTGGAAAAAAAATCTAGAAATCAAAAGATTGCAAATCTTAAGTTTTAATTGGTTTTAGGGTTTTTTCTGGGAATCTGGTCACAGTCTTGAACATTTGAAGTCAAGGGATAGCTCAAAGAAGATTACCATAAGACCAAAGACCAGTGACTAACTGACTATAGGGTATTTTAGATGTAAATAAATTAATAAAATAGAGTGATGAAACTCAAGGCTACATTTTTCATAGAGATTTCACTGTGACTTTATGACGAGAAAACGTCTCAATTTAGACAAGAACAAGAATAAGATAAGTGAATGACTCATTTGAAATCTCAGTTCAAAAACCCGAAGGCTATCCTCTGTGACCTATTCCTAATATGTCAAACACCCTCCCATAATCACATGGTCCTACGGATGGTGTGATTCGTAGTAAAAATAATAAACCCCTTGATCCTTGAAAGTAACAGCAGATATCTGGAAAAAATGATTATCATGTCCATCACTATCGCATACCCTCTGCTTGAGTCTCAGTGCCTATGCTCTACTAGATCAAATTTCATGATTTCTTCCATAAGCTTTCAATCGCGCAACTTTATGAAAATGACAAAAATTTGAGGCTGGATGAATGCGTAGATGAGAGGATGCTTGACTTTTACCCAAGATAGAAAATGATATTAAGATTATTGCAAAAGCATAAAACACAGCACTGTGAACAGCTTGATTTCCAGATCGCCACTGGCCCACGGCTCTAATACCACGATGAAACTCAAGGCCACATTTTTCAGAGAAATTTCACTGTGACTTCATTATGAGAACATATCTCAATTTATAAAAGAAAAGGAATAAGATGAGGAATCACTCATTTGAAATCTTAACTCAAAGTCAAAAACATAAAGCATATCCTCTCTAACTTACCTCATAACCTATTCATAATATCTCTAACAAGTATAATCATGGTGGGAATGGAGAGAGTACAATCAGGGTGGGAATGGAGCTCCAATCAATGTTTAAAACTTGAAAATCGGACCTAACTCGAAACCCTGCCCATTTGAGTTATTCAACCAAATGACAGTTTTTGGTCAAAATGGGACCAACTTGCCTAACTCTTCAAGTCATTTGAGTCAACTCAGCCAAGTTGAGGCAAGTATCAAGTTTTAAGAATATGGTAACAAGCTTTAGGTCTCAAAAACTCAAACTAAACCCATAAAAGGTCAGTAGAAGTCATGGCCAAAACCAGTACGCATTGGGTGGCCATTGGATCTATACCTGCTAATAAGGTTCCAAACGGGTCGTCCTTCCTCATCAAACAATTTTTCCATTTCTAATTGTTATGTGCTCCCAAACAATCTTTAGTTCTATTTTTATTTAGTCAAGATCTTGAGATCTTTCTATCATTCAATTTACAAGTATTAGTTGTAAAACGTGTTTTTAATCTTCTAGTTGCTCTCTAACATGCTGGAAAGTAAATTGGAACCGGCAGTGATTGTGAGAGTTGTATTCGTAGTTCAAATTTATCGTACGCCAAACTTTGGAGAAGTCAAAACGCTTTCCTATTTTCTAAGACTATTAACAGTTACCAGTAAAGAACCTTCCAAAAAAAAGTTTCATTTTTTTTTTTTTTTTTTTTTTTTTTTTTTTTTGAGAGAAGTGGGAGGTTTCTTTTCCTATTTAAGAAATTCATGCACTCAGAAGTTATCATAAACAAAGGTAGGCAGTGCAAGTAAGTAAAAAAAATAATGAAACGATGGGAGATCTCTCATGTGATGGGACTATATTGCACTTCGCTGATTGCTTAGAAAATTTTCAGAAATGGCACCAACATCCAAGTGTCCTTCTCAAACTTAGAAAATTATGAAGGAATGTTCCGAACTCATAAAACAAGACTAAAAAAAAAAAAAAACCTTAGGGGGTGGTCATTTGTCTTCTTGCACGGGATATGAAATGGGTTTGCATATGTGAAACATATTACAATGTTTGTTTGGAAGCACAGTTTCACATAGGTGATATGGAATTTAATTGTCAAAATGTTAAAATGAATTGCAAAGAGACATGTGAAATAAACTAACATTATCATAATAACAAAATCTGTGCAATTATATTACATATATTATAATTCATTCAGACCTTCAAGGATGTCTTATCTAACGGCTGAAGTTCCTTGATAGTTGATATAGCCTTAAATGTAGTATCATGATAAAGACTTAGATGTAGATAGACTGAGTTCACTACAATAACAAATTTCCATTAAGAGTAGACTTCCAGCAGAATCATTGTCCATTAAAGTGCAGAGTTAATTCTCCTTTATTCTGATAAAGCTTTAGAAAAGATTAGGCTTATTTATGTCCTAAACAAAAACGGTATGATAATACTTTTCCAGATAGTTACCCAAGAAGAGAAAAATTAACCATTTTTATGGAGATTCCCTAATTGAAGAAAGATATTTCAGGCAAATACACTCAAAACAAACAGAAAGTTGGCTATGATTTGGACAAAATAATCAAATATCAACTGAGCCCATTAAATAAAAAATAATATAACTAAAATAAATTTAACGGCCAAAGAGAGACCTGTAATCTGTCAAACCAAGGTGAAGGCACACATTGGACTCTTGGTTAGGCACACCTACATCATGCATGGAGTAACCTCCATACTATAAAACAAAAGATAAAATACAATTAATACTCCAAGAAAAACTACACAATAAAGTGCAGGGTAAAATTTCATGCTTTATACAAAACATTTAGTCTCAGATGCATCAGGAAAGATTTTTTTTTTTTTTTTTTTTGTCCTTTACAAGAGACTCAAACTCACACACCCATTCACCCTACACAATGTCCCTAACCAGCTAAGCAGCAGTTTGGGGCATTAGGAAAAAAATTTTAAAAATATTTGTTTTCTTTTTTCCCCCTTTTCTGGAGAAAGAATGGCATGTTGAATGTCGAGTGAAGGGAAAAAGAGTCTCATAGAAGCAGGACTTTTCACTTGCAATGACAGCATGACATAAAACAGTCATTATAGGCTGAAGTGAAACAACTACTTATATCAAAAGTTATGGCATGAGAAATAAATGTCAGTGTATGATGAGATATGATGTTAATGGAGAAAGTAAAGGACAACTCTATCTCTCAATGGAAAGAATTCACTGAAGCCTACTTTCATCTATCTGATTAATGAAAAGATTCTTGTGAGATAACTCATATATAGAAAAGGAAGACAGATATTGATTCTTCCATATTGCTACAAGAGAATAAGAGGGTCACTCATGCAAGATGTGAGTGAAGGTTCTAGAAAAGAAGGGTCGCCTCTTCCTGCCCACTAGAAAAGGAGAGTCTGATCGGAACCCTTTTTTTTTAAATAAAAAAATAAATAAAGGATCTTGGAGGTGAACATACAAATCTACAGATCTCACCAGAGCGTATAATCATTTAGGCTGCCAAAATGGTAATGATTTCAATCACATTTTATTATTTAGTTAATCATAAGAAATAATTCACCAGCTATTATTTCTATAGACATTTTATTTCACATGCACGGCCCATGTATGACCATAGTTCGATGAGTTTTAGTTGAAACTCAGTTGAATCATTTGGTCGCCTTGCGACTCAGTATGACTCGTCCTGTTCTGGCCGAATCAGATGGGCAACCTTATGGAATTTTTGCTTCAAATGTTAACAAAAAAAAAAAAAAGGCCACCCAGTGCGGTCCCACTGATGAAGGTTCCTGCGAGGGTCTAGACTGAAGACAGACCTAACCTTTGGCAATTTTGCACAAACTAGCTACTCACAGGTCTCGAACCTGCGTTGTCATGCATGGCACCCGAGACTTTAGCATTGCACCAAAGCAATGACCCCTAAAATATTATAAAAAAAAAAAAAAAAAAAACAGAGAAAATAATCGACAAGCCTTGTAGAAGTAAAATCAAAGAAGACAAAAAAGTTGAATAAGCAATTCATGTGAATTCATGTAGACTTTTACACATTTTCTATATTATAGTTATTCTAAATATTTACGTTCATAATATAAATATCCAAAAATAAATTAACTAACATGCCTCGTAATCCATTGAGTTTCCTGGATGACTCAACCCATGCATCCACGAGTCTAGCCAATCCATTGAGTCAAAAAATTATATATGTACCTATTATTTATACACGCTAAGCTTTCTGTAAAGATGGGGCCATTTCAAAATTATCCAAATTATTTATATGAAGCACCCACTATGGATAGTTTCCGAACCAAAGATCATTTCCATGGAACAAATAAAGTCATCTGATAAAGAAATTGCAAAATGGAAATTTAAATATATATATATATATATATATGTAGCCATAGGTTCTCATATAACTGCAAAATAAGAATATAATCAGATGAGTAGATTGTTAGACAGAGAAGATTTTGTTCCCCTCATCTATCGTGGTCATGACTTCGCTCATCTATTTTGGGCCCAGTACAATGAACTAGACCTTATTTCAATTGATTTCAGATGAGTCAGGAGTGACTTATCCCAACTCATCTAAAATCTAACAAATTTCAATGAGTCAGGACAAGCCGCCCCAGGTAACTTTTCTGACTTGTTCAGAAAGGGCTCCAACAATCTTATAAATTTGTTTCTCTCATTTTTGCAATCCTATCATGGTTATGTTACTTTCTTTCCCCCTTTCCCATCTTCTTAGACTTCCAAGAGGTGTTTTTGTGCAAGAGACACCTTTCTAATTGCAACATTTCATCATTTAAAGTCCATGGGTTTAAAATTCTTCTGATTCTTCTCTCCCATTTTCATATTTTCTTCCTACCATTCATTTCTCCCTCTAAAGGCTTTTGGGGCTTGAATTTACCAATTCTCGAGGTAGAAATGAAGATTTCAAGCCTTACTTTTAAGATACAGGCTTAAAAAGCTTGAGCAATCAAAAGAGAGCTTTGGGGATTTTGATAAAGTCATGAGCACCATGTCAGCAACTCACCATTCAACAAAATTAAACATCACTATGAATGAGATAAGAAACCACTTAAATAGCTCAACTTGCACATTTAAATCGTTTTCATTATTTCCTATTTCTATGGATCTTTTGGAATTTCTTTTAGACTTTCTAGGAGTAACATGACTGTACTGAACTGGCAAAACTGGAATGAACGACACCAACTTTGTTCCAGTCCTTCTACCACAAAAATCAGAGGCACGATTAAGAGACAGACAAAGATACGTAATATAAAAGGGTATGAGTTGAATATGAATTAACTCTAGAGTTGTCATGCTTTTGACAGTAGGGAGTTTGCTAGGGGCAATTTCAACAAGGGCTTCATTTTATTACTTGACTTTTTCACTCACAAAAGGATAAGTCAAACTCATGATGATTTGCATGGAGAAATTCGTAACAGAATGGAACTTCACAAACAACAATCAGGGGATTTGTTATAGTGAAAGTTAAAGTGAGAACTCACTACCATTCAAAAGAAAAGGTCAGGGTGCACTCACCCAAAAGTCTATGCGAAGAGTGCTTTCGTCTTTGTCCCTTTATCACATATGGAGCAAATTTTGATATTGGTTACCATGTAGTAAATGGAATCTTCATGGAGATGAGAAACCTCAATGATCAGCTCAAAAGACGAGTTTTAAGTTCCAATTTCCAAGGCAAACTACCATACCAACAAAACCGCGCTGGAATTAGAGAACCATCTCCACCAAAACCATCCTAATAAGAGGATTGTATAGGTCCTAAGGTCAGTCCATTCTCAAACCCGTAAGTAATCCAAGACTTGGATAAATGTAAGGAACTCAAAAAATGTATCACAATTTCATCTTTAAGTATAAAAACTCTCTTATCTGTTGCCCTATTTCATTTCAAAAGTTACCTTGAGAAACAGAACTAAAGTGCATCTAACTGTTGCAACTTGCAATAATAACTGAAAGAAATAATCATGGAAAAGGAGACCAAGTGGAATACATTGAACTATACCACATCATGCAACTGAAATGTTAGAATAGTAGCATAACATACAAACTCTTCAGCAAGTCAAAAGATGTACCCTGAACTTCTTTCCATTATACAATGATGGATTTTCTTGAATCCGCCGATTCCATATCTACAAAATGGTAAAACTTCCAATGAAAAAGTTATAACAGCTAGAACAAATGGGTGTTATGATATAACAACGGTTTTCCCTTGCTTTGTCTGCAATGGTTATAAAAGGACCAATACATGTCTGGTGAAATGTAGTTCTTTAGTAGTTTGTTTGGTCCTTGTATTTCTTCTCTTGGTGAAATATAGTCTTCATCATCATCATCATCAAAGCCTCATTCCAACTATGCCAGGTTTGGCTACATGAATTTTGTTTCTCCATTCCAATCTATCCTGACCCTGGTGAAATATAGTCTTGTTACCATTAAAAGAAGGACCAAGATGTGTCTGGAAGTCTGTTAGTACCCAGCCAACTCTATGAACTACTACAAACTTAAGCAAAATGCTAAATTCACATGAGGTATGATCTAGGAAATTGGAGTCAAATCTCGATTAAACCTGACAAAGGCAATATATGCCATGGAGTAGTATATCAAGCAACTGAAAGACATTGTTTTGAATTCTATGTCTTATCTTCTTAATCTGTATAAATGTTAAGCAACATTTTAAAATTTTAACACAATTATTTGTCCTTGTTTCTTTACTAACCAAGAAACCAAAAATAGTTTCATGAAATAAACATTTAAGGGAAGGAAAAAAAAAGTCCATAAATTATCATCTATAAATTCCGGGGCATGAAACTAGAATTTCAATCAATTGTGCTTGAAATGTGAACCAAAAAATCGATATTATTTACAATGACAATGGTCTTCAAAATGGTATTTTGAGTATGCTTGCGCACACTCATACTGCTAACTGAGGCTGATTCCCCATGACAGGACCAGCTTGGAACTTGGAAGATCAAGAAACGGAATAGTATTTAACGGATGGGAATAAACTGTTCTTAACATGCCAAAAAGAATTGGCAGGTTGGAAAGAAAATCCCTCATTTCAGGCACTAACGCACACATGCACTCAGAGAAATCACCTTCGTGTTCCAAATTGTAAAGATGATATACATATATATATATATATATATATGAGATGCTCCTATAAGAGCATCTCTCACCTTACTATGAGAGATAGGGGTGGGGGCCCTCACATTTAAGTTGTTGGCATTGGGTATGGATGTGAGGGCCCCCACCCAATCTTTCATTTAAGGTGAGAGATATCTCTGCATCTTCCTATATATATATGAGGCCAGCTTTCCTAAGCTCAAGCTTAGAATAAAGTAAGCTCAAGTCTGCGGTGGGGCCCATCTGGGGACCCACATGGAGATGGGGATGGGGTATCTTTATTTTTATTTTTTTAACTTAGAAAGCATTAAGCCGAACTGAGAATGATGGGATAGGGCCAAAATGATGATGATAATGATGATGGTGACAACGATACAGATGTAAATATGGATGAAATTCTAAGACAATAATCAACAAAAGAAAAGAATATACACAAATAACCAACCTCAGAAATGGAATCTTCCAAGTCATTATCAGGATGGGGAACCCGGTCGAAGGATGCACTAAAATCCACAAGAACCTTCATTTAATATGCACAAAAAGATAAATTTATAAATCATCAAATAAATTGAACTCAGTCAACAATGCCAAAGAGTATTTTAGTTTCCAAGAAAATAAATCAAAGCATATTATTCCTTAATAATTAAAATTTAGATGTCCCGCACTCATTGAGATGATCCAACCAAATCTCCATTAAGCTTCTAAAAGGCAACTCCAAGTGGAGAACATGGAAACAACATATCAATGCCCTTAGAATATGATTGATTTTACTGATCAAATATAATTTTATAAATAATTATATATATCCTTGATATAACACAGTTCGAACACGATATAATTTTATCAATGCAGTGAGTGATACACCAGTTTCAATTTTTAGCACACAATCTAATTCAAAGAGGGGGAATGTTAGCTCATCCAAAGCACACATTGCACAAAAGCGCAGAAGTCCCAACCACCTAGAGCCCGAAAAACCATGATGATTGGATAATCTTAACCATCTGATTTTCCCTAGTAAACACATTGAATTTGGAGCAATAACCACTACTTATCCATGCTGTGATGCTCACCAAATGGAATTTTAGTTCGTGGCAAATTATCCAGTAAACAGATAACATTCATTTAAGTAAATCTAAATTGCAAAGGGATGGCAAGGATTATAAACGTAATCCACAAGCGATGCTCCACTCACTGTTCCACAGTATTGTATATCATGCTATAATTTGCAATTTATATTTACTTAAAAGAATGTTACCTGTTTACTGGATAAGTTGCCAGGAACTAAAAGGCAGATGCACTAAATCCCATTTGAACAATGAGATAATCAGAATTATGGGTTGATCAATAATTTCACCTTTTTTTATCCCATTTGAACAATGAGATAATCAGAACTATGGGTTGATCAATAATTTCACTTTTATTTTCTTTTTCAGTGGATGGAGAGGCAAGAAAAATGCAAATTGAACACACCCAAAAAAAAAAAAGAGGTTATGCTAACTGTGTCCATATAAATGGTTATGCAGCCCCAAAAATAAAAGCACGAGACAAACGAAGCGCCAGTTTTCTCAAAGAGCATTATGGGGTACGTCCTCTGAAATCAATTAAAATCAAATTCCATTCTACTCCCCCCATAACCTGTAAATGCATCTATGAATATGAATTCAGGGAGATCCTACAAAAAATCATCTTTTTTACTGTAACATTTCCCACGTTGCTTAGAATTCAAGCAGTAAATGGGAAGAGAAGGAAAAAAAAAAAAAAAAAAAGATGCTCTCGTTGAGAGAGATAGAGAGAGGGGGATGCTAACCTGCTCTGGCGAGTAACCAGAGGGGCAGGCAAGCAATAGTTTGTAAGAAGTTGGATCGATCTCGGGCGTCTTCTCCATCAAATCGCAATGGCTGATTCGAGTGCTTGGAATTAGAACCGATATTGGATTCGTGGGCTTTCCTCGAGAATAAAAGAAGAGGGGTTTAAATAAAAAGTTTTTAAATTATAAAAAAAACACCTCCTCCTTTTTACCAAAAACAATTAAAAAAATTACTCTCAAATGGTACTAAACAATAAAAAGGCCCGTTTTTAAAAAATAATAATAAAAATAAGCTACTCTTTTGTGACACTAAACTTGGGGAAGATGTGATTCTCTGTCATTTAATATTTTTTAGAGAGCGGCAAATGCTACAAACCAACTCTCTTAGCAAAACCCTTCTCTCTTCACACCCAAAATACATGAAAAAATTTTCAAAATTTCTCTCCACACACCACATTGTTCCTAAAATACTCAAACACCTCCATACTCATTTTCTTAATTCACTCCCCTTCTTCCCCCTCTCTCCTTTTCCCTCTCCCTGTCGCCTGCCACCCCCTCCTTCTCCTGCTCTCTCCCTCCCTCTGTCCATATCCCTCCCTCTCTCTCTCCCTCTCTCCCTGCCCACCGTCCTCTCTCTCCCTCCCTTTACTTGCTAGTCGTCCTCTCTCTATTTCCCTATTTCTCCCTCTCCTGTCCCTCTTCCCCTTTGGCGATACTACTAGAGGGGATGGTGGTGGCCGGATGGGGGGATTGGAGTGGGGGTGGGGGTGGAGGTGGGGGTGGGTAGAAAGACGTTGGGGAGGGAGAGACTTTTGATAGATGTCCTTTTAGGTAATTTTACACCATATATATTGATCATAAAAAAGGGGAGATTCTACTGCGCACATAATTTTTCTTTTCCCATACAAATTTTCTTTACACGCATCATTATAATCTAAAAATTATTTTACTTCTTTTCACACACACCAAAAATTCCCAAATTACCCATCATTCTATTTCCCTCTTTCTTCTCACACATTCTCTTCCCTTTCTTCCCACACACAAATCACAACTGGACCTCTCCACATCTTCGGCATCCCAGTCTCTCTGGCATTTCCAGTCCTCTACACCATCTCATCTTCCAAAGGTAAATGTTTCTCTCCACTATTGCTATTTCATTCTTCTTCCCCATTTCTTCTTTACCATTTCATCCACCTTAAATTACCTTTTTTCATGAAAACTTATTATGGGGGATAGATTCGCATTCAATGTAAGTTTTTACAAACAATGGTAGTGGTTTTCACGCATTTGGGCTGATTTTAATATCTCATCGCATAGATTTTTCTTATAGAAATCGTGATTGTTCGGTACTGTACTTCCAAACATACAACATATATTCGATACTATACTTCCGAACATACAATATATGTTCGGTACGTACATCCAAACATGTGCATTCGGTTCAGACCTGAAAGACCGTACATATCGAGACCTGCAACTCGTTCCAAGCAAGAAAAAAAAAAAGAGGCAAAAATACGAAAAATAACAAAGAAACGGAGGAAGATGGAATGAAAAAAGGCAATATTTGATAGTTGATTTCTTCCTTCATTGCACTAGAAAACCTTATGGATGGAATGAAAAAAGATCAAGTACATGAAGAAAGAAAGATGAAGGAGATGGATGAAGATGAGTTGCCCAAGAACAGAAAATAGAGGAAGATGAGTTACCCAAAACTGTTGTGTAAGGGAAGTAGAGAGTGAGATGGGTGGGAGAATTAGATAGAGAAGAAGATGAGCTTGTGACTAAAAAGAGAAAATATGTTTTGAGTTTTTGTGAGATAATTGATATTTTGGTCATTTCATAAAGGGGTAAAAATGTAATAAAAAAAGACAAATTCCTTATGTAAGAAAAGCAAAAATTTGTGTGCCAATAGTAGCACCCTAGAAAAGGGATGTGCTCTCGAAGAAGCTTAAGCTATGGCATTAACAACTCTCCTTTATTATTTAATCTCCCCATCTTTTGTTCTTTCTTAATTGAGGAATTTTTGGAAAAAGTCCCCGTAGGACCTCATACGTCTTACCAGGTCCCCGTATCATGTTGGGCATAGGAGGGGTCCTCATGTGGCCCCTTTAATTTTTTATTTTTTTTATAATTTAGCGAAATGGTCGATATCGACCATTTTGCGGTAGTTGCTCTCGATTTGCAAAACCCAAATTGGATTTTTCTCTCTTGGTTGTTGATGCTGCTCTAAAGCGAGAGATGGGGCCAAGGGAGGCAGGGAGAGGGAGGATACAAAGGAATGGAGGCCGGCGAGCTTGGTGTCATCTTCATTGAAGGAAGAGGGAGGATCGCCATAGAGGGAAGGGAAAAGGGAGAAGGGGGAGGGGAGAGATGGAGGCGAGGTTGTAGGCGAAGATAAAGAAGAGGGTTGTGCTTGCAGGTGGGGTAGGGAGGGGATGGGGGCCAATGACCGGTAGACCCAAGGGGAGTGAGAGGAGGCAAGGGCGGATGATTTACAGGTGGACCTACAGATTCAAAATTTTTTTTTTTTTTTTTGTTATTTCACGATATGATTGATATCGACCATTCTGTTGTGTTCAGCAAATAAGACAGTTACATGTTAAAGAAAATCGGACTGACAGAATATTCGATATCGACTATATCGCTAAATGAAATTAAAAGGGCATGAGGATCCCTCTCGTGTCTAACATGATGCAGGGACCTGGTAAGACGCATGAGGTCCTACGGGGACTTTTCCCCTAAATGACAAAAAATAAAAATTAAAAGGGCAACACGAGGACCCCTCCCCTATCTAACATGATACGGGGACCTGGTAAGACACATGGGGTCTTACGAGGACTCTTTCCGTAAATTCCTCTTTGTAATTTGACTATTCTCTCCGCTTCACTATATAAGATTATTACCCTAACGACCTTATGCAAAGATAAATCCATAGAGCAAAATTCTTCGATCGGGAAGGGGTGGAACCCGACCATATCTATTGAAAGTTCACTTAAAACTAATGACATGGCATGGATCAAAAACTTACTATAAAGAGAATTGTTTTTAATTTGGTAAAAATAGTTTTTAATTTATAAAATTTGACACGTGCCTATATTAACATTAGTTTTTATTTATTAAATGCTCTACATTCAAATCCTAGCATAGTGGAGAACCACAGCTAAAGAAGAGTAGTGATTCTCATAAGGAGATTTTCAACGTTCACCTCCAATTTTCTTCTCATTTCTCCATCTAACAGGAATTCCCTTACTCCACTTTTCTAAGTTTTTGAATCTTCTTTTCCACGATCTTACTTTTTTTCTTCTCATGGTAAGGACTTTTCAAAAGAACGCAATTTCATTAATGCTTAAAACACATCAATGAGGGCCTCTTTGTTTGCAAGACTTCTAATATTTCTTTTATGAGAAGATGTGCAAGTTCTCTATGGTCTGTTTGTGCGGCAGAAAACAGCGCGCAAGATCTTCCCCATTGCATTTGGTTCAGCGATCAAAAACTGCGGCAGTCGGTTTCGGTCAGAAAATCAGATTGAGAAGCATGGGCCCAAAATTCTGAAAGAGGGGATTCTGTTACTCCACCAAATGCAATGGGACCGGTGTCTGTCTCCGCCCATTTTCACGGAAACCTCGGCTGCACAAATGGACCCTAAATTTTTGTCTTCACTGTAGAATTTGCATATGCTCAAGCACAATAAACATTTCATGAAGCTGAAATTTTAAGAACTCCAAATGCAAAAGTGATATACAGTTGTCAAATATAGATTTTTCTCGCACACTGCGGAAATCAACGAGGAATCCTGTAGGATTTGACTGGCAAATGTGACTAAAAGCCAATACATTTTTTTCTTATCTTCATTTTTCGTGATGAAATGTCACATCAGATGGAGAAAACTGGCCATTTCCAGTATACAAATCAAATGTGCCCTTGGTCCAAAGGAGAAACTCAGGGGTCCGATCAGAACAAGTCACGGCCAAAGAAAAAGGTTAATGACAATGACTTCCAGGTCAAGCACAATGAACTAGAAAAAAAAGGGGATGGAAAGGTGTGGCATGTGGAAAGGAAAGGAAAGGGACTGTCAAGACAATGCATGTCCAATCCAACAATGTAATTCCAATTCTACAAGTTAGATACGAGCAGTCCAATTGTCCCAGTGCAATACATTTGTATCATCTAAAATCAGAGGAGGATTCATGTATGAGTCATTCTTAAATACTATGAGTATTATAACATTGAGACATTTTAAGAACATTGAAAAATGACAATGTAGCTAGAAAAGTGTGATGAAATTAATGAAGAATCAGAACAAAATAGTAACATTTATATTAAATACTTTCATTCATTTTTATTTTATTATTTAAAATCAAGTTTTCTTGTTTCGTTATTTTTTAGGATATGTAGAAAAACACCAAAAGTGAAAGTGTTTTAGACATTTTCCCAGGAAAATAATCTCCCTTGAAAGAAATTTGTGATAAAGCTCATGATAGAAACCAAGGGCTGATTTAGATGTTGAGAAAAGAAAGTGTAAAGAATCTCCACCAACTGGAGAAATGAGAAGAAAACTCTCCTCAAGGAGAATAACACTTTTCTCTAGTAGTGATTCTCTATTATCTTTAGACTCGAAGAAAACTTAAAGAAAAATTTTTAAATAAAAATTAATATCAAATTTTTATAATAAAAAATAATCTCACTAGAGAATATATTGTTTTCCTCACAGTACTTTTTAAAAGTTAATTATTTTGTCCCTAAAAGTAAACTAAATTGGGCAAAACTTTCTTTGATCGAGATTTTTTTTTCGTTCTTACTTTTCATTACATCCAAATGCACTCAAAAGGTTGAAATCACATTGTGCTGATTCACTAGTTTTCTCTAGTAATGATTTTACGATGTGTTGATATTTTTTCGAAGAAATACATAAGACAAAACTATTTTTAGATCTTTTTAAGTAATAAAACAGGTATCAATTTTATAATAAAAAATAAATCTTATTAGAGAAAACAGGCATTTTATATCTCTCTCAGTGACAAAATCTTTTCTTCTAAGAAGATAATTACTTTTCTTCTCTTAGGACACTTTTTACACATCATCGGAATTCCATACAATATGAATTCTTATGCACCATGGAGGAAACGCAATCCCTACCCTATCCCATAGGAAATGACTTTTCATGGACTTGATGAAGTAGTACAACATTCAAGAAAAGCGTTGTTGTACCTAATAGTGAAAAAATGAGAACAACGAAAACTTAAAGGCTTTTGCCTAACTACTAAGAAATCCTCGACGTTACACAAATATATCGTAAATGGATCCAAACAAGAATATCCATAAAAAAAAAAAAAAAAATTCTTATCCATCCATTTTTTTTCTTTCCCACTATTATCCTCATAAAAAATGCCATCAATTAAGTAGTCAATGAACTATATTGTTAATGCTCATCTGTTAACGTATTTGATGTTGTTTGTTCAAATCAGGTATTTGCACTGTATTATATATTTCTAGGAATCTCACAGTGGTGAATGGCGTGAGCAGGATTTTTTCCTTGGAGAGGCCATTATGTAAAATTAGTTTTTTTTTTTTTTTTTTTGTTAGTCTCAAAAAAATGCAAAAAGTTTCACAAAAGCTGCATTTGACTTTATAGAAACGAAATATTCACATAATGATGGAAAAAAAATCAGATAAGGAACATTGAAGATTTCTTTCTTTGCTTACTTTTAATTGAAATTCCAAAGTGTATTAAAGAGTGTAGAGAAGGGTGCAAGGTGAAAATCTAAATAATACTGTCATCACTTCTACAAGATTTTAATTTACTAGGACAATAAGTGGGTGACCTTTTTTATAAAAAGGGAGAGTGTACAATGGCCTCTTGCAGATATTCACATTTAATCCTTCACTTTTAGCAGCTTTTTTTTTTTTTTTTTCATGGGATTGCTTAAAATTCCCAAGAGTTTATTAAACTAAACAGGGATTGCTTAAAATTCCCAGGAGTTTATTAAACTAAACAGGCCATCTTTAAAGTAGAGCTTTCTTGGACTCAAGAAATGTATTAATATAAGAAAAATGATATTAACTTATTACTAATAAAAAAAGGAAAAATTGGTAGGACTTAATTTACATGTGTTTAAATTTCCTTTTTCTTTTTCTGATTTTTCTAAATCAATGATTATGGAGACATATTGAAATGCAGGAAAACTTTGGAAGCAGTTTGTTGAAAATCAACTACGAGAGGGAAATGCCCATCTCCTTAGCTTCCATTTTTTTTTTTTTTACAATACAAATATATATCAAACAATATATATTGCTGACGAAGGCGTCAGCCTCTTCGAGAACCAACTATTTTCTGGGCATATGAAGTCCCTGCCTCTCCCATGCACCGAATAAATTAGGTTTTTGCTTGAGCAAGTGGCCTTAGATAGAGAGAGAGCGAGTTGAAACGACAACCTCCGGTTCTTAAGCTATATAGCTTATAAAATAAGTAAACCCAAGTTACAGAAAGTTAGATAAAAAGGAAAGCCAAATACCCATATATGGTGGTGACCACTGACAGTGGAGAACCAAGAGAGGAAATAAGAGGAGAAAGGGTAAACAAGGGCACTAATTTAAATTAAAAATTGGATTAAGGGTATTGTAAATTAAGATCTTTGGTGAAGCAGAATAAAATTGGATCAGGGGTATTGTAAATTAAGATATTTGGAGCAGCAGAAAGAGAAGACATGTTAGACGTGAAGCTGTTGCATTTGCGTACAGTCTCATATAGAGTTGAATGGAAAACAAAAACTCACAAAAGCCACCTTAAATAATTACGATTAGGCCAGATGATGATAATTGATGAGGGTGAAGGCTCCCTTTATAATCTTCTGCACATGCAATCATTCACACACACATACTCTAGTCTTGTACAACAACAATACAAGAAAATGTAGAAGTAATAAGCCTTTGATGAGGACGATAACAAAAATCTGGCTAATTAATGTTAAAATTCTGGAGGAGCTAATGGAGTCTGATATCTTACTATGAGACTACAAAGCAGAACACAGGCAGAATTTTGAAAGATTAAAATCCCTGTCCCATTAGACCATATATTCATGTTAAGTAAGGAAAGAAATTGATGATGTTATGCACTTGAATTATACTATCTGTAACCCCACGAAGAAAATTTGCAACCTTTTATTTGAATTGATATTATGCTTAGGTTCGGATGATCCGTTCCATTTGATGAATGGCCACCAAAACAGGGGAGCCAGACGATTATAATGAGAGAAGTCCTGTAACCAATCTAATCATCCACTCATAGGCACCATTTTAGATTGTAAAATCTCTTAAAAATTGACTTCTACTGGGATTACACCAGTCATCATCCACTCATGGGCACCATTCTGGATTGTAATCTCTCTAACAAAAAACTTCTAATAGGATTACACCAGTCACCAATTCAAAGGTCATCAAAAGGGAGAGTTCAGTAAGCTTAAAACAGAAGAATGTCCAATCGACATTTAGTAAGAGAAATGGGTGAATAGACTTCCTCCCTTTTCCATCTATTCTTTCCTTCATTTTTCTTTTGGGGGATGGATGCAAGAACAAAAATAAAAATAAAAATAAAATCAAACACCACCTGCAATATCAGGGTCTCTGTCACAACATAGAAAACTGCCATCTTTTCACTATCAAGTTCCCTAGCAAGCTTTACCTTTGATTTTGATAAAATTAAGGGTTAATCTACTGGTTTGTGTGTAAATTGGCACAAAATAAAATGCAAGAGCTACATGTAAAATATCAAACTTACATCACAAACTTCTTCTTATGCTACATATATATATATAAAAAAAAAAAACAAAAAAAAAAAAAAAAAACGACCCTTTCCTCCATAATCATCAGCTGCAAAGTTCAGGATAAACTGGGGAACATTGGTACTCCGGCTACATTTGACAATTTTTTTTTTTTTTGAATGGTGGCTACATTTGACAATACATTCCCATGGACACACATGAGCAATGAGCCTTTGTTAGATGAATTTGAATTGTCAAAACAATTTGCATTTTGAAAGTAATTTTGCTGGACATCAATGATTATCTGGTTATACCTCACCTCATCTAGAATGGGTCACAATTTAGCCAGTTTGAAATGAGGTACATATATGCTATGAGTTGTAATTCTCTGGCAGGGAATTGGGTAATGCATTGACAGAGATTAAATTCCATTAGGATCCATCAAAGAGCATAAATAGGATTAACTTCGGAATCAGAAAACTCCGAGGGAAACCAGGACGTTGAAGCACTCCTTCTGGATAACATCTTCTCCTTCTTCCGCAGAGACCGGCTGCGCTTGGACTTCACCACATAGTATGTCATTGTGCCAAGAACACCAGCCATTATCACTCCCCCAATAACAGTAACCAGGATTGCAGCCCACTCAAAATGCCGGCCAACAACAATGTAAGCAGAAGCCATGAAAGCAACTGATGTGCAAACAGATGCCAACCACATCAATTTGTTGATTATCTCCACAACCCGCCTCTCCGCTTTGGTTTCCCCTCTGACTAATGTGATTTGCACAACCACCACTGCCAGTGAAGTGAAGAGAGCGACAGCATTGAACAGGAAAAAGATCTTGAATGAAAGGCTTCCCACCACCACTGCTCCCCCAGTGTCTTTGGTTCCGCCAGGTACCGTGAAAATAGCTGCAAATGCCACGGTGGCAAAGAGCACAGCAACAACAGTTACAGAGTTAGTGGCATTGTTGATCCCTTCCCTGTGCAGCTTCCGGAGCTCCTTTGCAATTCCGTGGACATTCTTGTTGGTTTTCCTAGTTTGCTCAAGTTGGGTATGAACATCTTTCTTAATCTGTGTAACAGTTTTTCTCAACTCATCTCTTGGCTGGTTCAGCTCGTTCGCTCTCACTGCGCCACAACGAGCCAAACAGTCTTTTATCTCAGTCGTTTCCTCCGAGAGAGGCAGCCCCTCTGCTATGTCAAAGGGTGTTTTGTGATCCCTATTTAGTGCGTTAACGTTGGTGTCTGGGAGAACTAAGAGCTCATTCACAATCTGCAGGAAAAGAGCGCACGGAACAGTAAGTCACAAACTCACAGGACAATAATTTATGCACATTTGAATTGCATCCATATGTGAACAAAGGTCACCATAAAATAAAAATGAGATTTGAAGATTGAAATTGACTTGCCATAAAAAGGCACTTTATGATGCTCAATTGTAAGAAAAACAATTCTGTAGACCTAACAGCACCACAAGGGCCTCCCAAAGGGCCTTACTAGGTGCCGACATTTCTCCAACAGATGATCTTACTGTCTAACTAGTGGCCTAAGAAAGAAACTACAATTGGACAAATCTTCATCTTGAGCTTCAAAGGATTCAGATCTATCCCCAACAGATGAACTTACAAAACAAGGATATCTGTTTCCTTAAAAGAAAAAAAAATCTTATTTGATTCTATTGGGGAAATGGTTGTCTGATACTCCAATTTCGTTCTTATATTTTAGTAGGACTGAGATACTATTTATGCATCTATGATTTACTTCTAATCTCACAGATACATATTATTTTTCATGCCAATCCACTGGTAACTCAGTTGGTAAGGCGTCTCCCTTTCACAAAACAACCAGGGTTCAATCACTGGCTGTAGCACTAATGGTGAGGGACTTGGATGTGGGTCTATGAGTGCTCACCTTTCAAAAAACTAAAAATAATCATACAGGTATTGCAGTATAATATAATTTTTCTATTTAGTCTTGTAGTTGTACAGATCTCATGAGCTCGTTGAGCTTCTTAAGGCACCATATCAGACATGTTAAACCTATGTCCAGTTATCACCACCAGCACCATCTCTCTCTCTCTATATATATGTATATATATAAAGAAAAAACCCGAACAGATATAAGGAAAAAAACCGAGCAGGTGATTGTCAAATTGATTCAGAATGCTACTAGGATTTTCTTATGAATGATAAAAGAAACACCTAATCATTAGATGGTGAAATATTCAGGTGATTGCAGTTTGATTCAGTATCCTACAAGGATTTTCCTATGAGTGATGGGAGAAAAGCCTGATCATTAGATGGCGAACTATTCCTTTGCTGATGAAACCAAGACATTTCTCGAATGTATCAGAAAACAATGATTTAAAAGCGATTCCCAATAAAAGCCTCAAAATTAGGAAGCAATGCTTTTCTTTCCTTCTCTGTTTTTTTTTTTTTTTTAATTATTTTTTACAGTTTAAAAAGCTAGTTGGGGGGTAGCGGTCCATTTCAAAGAAGAGACCAAATTATATGTAAGGTGATGCTCGTGGAAATCATGCAAACAATTTAAAAAAGGCGAAATAATCATCTCTAATAGCAATGAGAAACTATACCAACATTTTGATCAAGGTTTGGGTCGAGAAGTGAGTCATAGGAAAAAGGAAAACTGTTTTGGATGTTGTACATATTATGAATAATAAGGAAGCTTTTATATTGGGTTAATGGGTCAATGCATGCTTCCACATTGCCAAGTTTCATGGATGGAAGCATGAAGCATCAAAGGGGAAATTCGACAAATTTCATACCGTCTTGTTGAATGAGAAGGGTCCAGCACGACAGTGAAAAGGATTCTAATGGGGAAGAAGCATCAGCCAATAAAGAAGAATTGAATCTACAAGGAGTCTATTTTTTTAATATTAATTTTACAAGTAATCTATCTTCAAAAAATAAGTACAAGAAACACTAAAATGACAGATTACACTATACTAGAGAAAAGCAATACCTCTACACGCTTCTTCCTTGTAGCGACATGCAATGCTGTATGACCAAACTTATCAGGAAGCATTACGATGGCTGCATCTGCATCAAGGAGCAACTTTACCACTTCACAGCTAGCCCCTTTCACAGCCATGTGAAGTGCAGTCTGTCCCTTCTTGTCAGTCCTCCGTGCCAACTGTGGATCCTTCTCAAGTAATGCTTTAACGGTTTCCACATAGCCTTGTCGGGCAGCTAAATGCAATGCATTCTTTCCATTGCTTTTAGAGATCTCTAGCAAGCTAGAATCCATTGATAATAATTGCTTAACTACCTCTGTATGCCCTCTTGATGCAGCAGATATAAGAGGGGTCAAATTTGAAGGGCCAAGTGTTTTGCTTAGTCCGGGGTCATGGTCTAGAAGTACCTGCACGATGGCTGTATAAAAATAAGTCATTAAACCATACTGGCTCAGTTTGATAAAATTTGTACAAAGTTTACAGGGGGGAAAGGAAGAAACTTGCACAGATTATAAGGATGGATAATTACATCCTTCAACAATGGATAAATGATAAGTGATAACTCATAAGAAATATCCTTGGCCTGCAATTGGAAGAATACAAAGGCCAGAATGTAAAGATCAATGAACTGAATGAAGCCATGTTTTGTTGTGTGTGGAGGCTCAATAACTTGCCAACCAATAAAGGCTATAGCATGCATGGACTTATAATCTGCACAAACAACTAAGTAGAGCCTCTTCGAAGTAAGCCTTAAAAGATTCATGCAGACATCATCATAAACGAAGTCTGCAGGAACCCAAAGGATTCATATGGGTAATAATTCCTGCCATATACAAGTTAGGTTGTGCAGCAATCTCATGCCTCTCCAACAAGGAAGAGCTAAAACACTTGCACAAATGAATAGGGTTGCAAAGGATGGTGATTGCCCTAGTATTGTCTGACTAACCCTATAATTTTAGATGATCTGATAGGTACATATAAGGAGTTTCAAGATTAAAGTTGCATATTGAAGTATTATTTATTTAGATAAAAAGAACCAAAAATAATAGAAGCAATGGGTCCATATCCCAATCAATTTGCAAAGAAAATTTTTCTCATAAGAAGACAGAGAGATTCGTGTAGCCGACCCCAACATTGTTGGGACAAGGCTATGATGATGATGAAAAAGAAGAAGAAGAAGAAGAAGAAGATAGAGGGATGATCAGCTAAATATTCTGATATTATAGTCTCCATCTTAAGAGTTCACCTTCGATTGAAATTTTAGGAATTTAATACCAATCACACAAACCAGCCCTAAATCAAACTCCCAATGAAAGCAGTTGCAACTTGCAAGAGCAACAATAAATGGCTGAACTTTCTAAATCAAATAAAAAGTGGTAGCAAAATCTAAGGATAGAACACTCAAGCACATACAATTTAGTCCAATTATGCTCAGATTGAGGCTCCTTATCGAGGAAGATAAAAGTGGGGAGAAGAGAAACTCCTCTCTGAAAACCTCTTTTCTACGATTCAGTTTCTCTTGGAGAGATTCAATTCTCCTCTTAAACTAGTTTTTGCAAAACATACGACACATGGTCTTCTCTTTTCACTAGCGAAATTGAAATTTTCTACAGTAACAACCAATATTCATTAGTCGTCTTTTGTTAAAATAATGATTCCAAACTTCCATTTTTTTCTCCCTTCCTACTCACCATGGTGGCCTTCGCTCGCCGCCTTATGCAGCGCATCGAACCCGGACTGGTTCTTCCTGCAGATGCTATCCTTATTCGAGTACTTCAACAGCTCCCTCACCACCTCGATATGCCCCGCCTCCGCCGCCTCGAGCAGCGCCGTCTCCCCGAGCTCGTTCACCTCATTCACCATCCCCGACCTGATCTCCGCCACCTGCGCATCAAACTCAGCGCTGGCGGAAGATCCGACCAGCTGCGCATCGATCTCGCCAAGTATCTGCTTCACGGCCGCCAGATCGCCGCGCTTCGCCGCGAGGTGGATGTCGGTGTCTTTGTGCCGGCCGGTCACCTGCTTCACGTACTTCTTCTTGCAGGACTTGTCAATCGCCTTGCCGGAATTCGAGAGGACGAGCGCCGGAGCCGCCGTGGAGGCGGACGGCGATGGAGACGGAGAGTTCTTGCAGGACTTGTCAATCGCCTTGCCGGAATTCGAAAGGACGAGCGCCGGAGCCGCCGTGGAGGCGGGCGGCGATGGAGACAGACAGGGAAACGGCGGCGGCGACGGATCGGTGATTGACTGCAGGGGTTGTGGAGGCATTGCGAGTAGGGTTTGGGAAGCCATTGTTGTGAAGAAACCCTAGCAAAGGATTTTTGTGGGGAGATGACTGAGGAAAGTTCGGGTGCATTGTAATTGCTTAGCATGCCGTTTTTAGGAAAAGGAAAAGAGGAAAGTGAGAGGAAAGAGAGGGTGTGAAACAAACGGTGGAAAGTTAGGGAAGTGCTTTTACGTGCCTTCTGTTTCTGGTCTGTTTCTGACAGCTTTTCGTCAAAACTGAAAAAGCCTCCGCGCGAGTTCACCTGCTCGCTCCGTCCCTGCCTTGCGGTGGGCCCCACAGAATGTCAAAAAAAGGCAGGAGAAATCCTTGTCGTTGATGTTGTCGTCATCTGGTCATCGTCTTTGATTAGGATGAGGTGGTGAATGTTGACCTACTTGGCAGGTGTGCTTCCTGCATCCTTCTCTTTATTGTTGTTATATGAGAAATTTAAAAAAGTTACAATACTTTTGACTCATTTTCAACAAAGGACACAAAGATTTAAGCATTTCAAAAAAACTGTGTCATTTTTCAAAGTTTATTTATTTAATAAAAGAAAATTTTCAAAAATGCCTTACTTTAAAAATGCCTCCTTTTTTTTAGTCATTGAGCCCATATTGAGTAAATTTAGGTTTTTTACACACACTACCCCCATAAATAGTCATAAGTTCAAGTTTGACACTCATCCAACCCTTTCCTCATCATTGGATTGAAATCATGATAAAATGATGTCTCTAAACAAATAAATTTTACGGCCATGGATCCAAAGGTTAGAATGATCTTATGGACTCAAAATTTTACATACAGGTAGGCCTCACATAAATCGTTTCATTCAATGTACTTGCATGATCATCATACATCCTAGTCGGCCCAGGCGCTGTGTAGGGCTCCCCTTTTTATAAATCATTAAAGAAAATAATCAAGTCCAACCCAAATGACTTAGTGGGGTTTGCTTAAACTACCTTTATACATGGATGGCTAGAAAAAAAAAAAAAAGGATTCCCAATGACTATGAAACTAGCTTCATTACATATTACTTAGTTGTGATCATCAAAATAAAAATGGTCAGTCTTGTGAGTAAAGAGATTAAGAAAAATATAGAAACATGTCACAAGGGAATGGTATTTTTGTCATTTGTCAAAAAAAAAAAAAAATTATAGAGAGGCCTCGATTGAAAGAATTGTGAAAAACTTTTGTACTTTTTTTCTGAAATATTCAAATCTTTACATACTTTTTTTAAAATGAGCCAAAAGTTTTAAACTTTTTTAAAAATTTTCTTTTTTTTTTTTTTTTCCAGTTTTTCTTCGTTTTTGTTTTTAGCCATATCTCCAAAACCATGACAAGAACACAAGGCTTGGTACCCTAATGGGAATTGGTAGAGTGGGTTGGTTTACTCCCCACATGGCCATATCTTTTGGGTCAAGAGATACCCACATCATCAACTTAAAAAAAAAAATACAAGAAAATCCAAGCACACTTGAGGTTGAATTCGTATTTGCCATTGTGACCCTAGAGTTGAAGTTGGTAGGTCACTAGATGAAAAGAAGTATAGTTGGGTTGAACCTAACTGGAGCAACAACTGCTGTGGAAGTCTAGAATATAGTTGGGTTGGGCCTTTTGCGTCTTGGGTCCTAATATTCAGCCCCATTTTCATTAGATGGGGCAGGGCTGGTAAAAAAGATATTGGTCCAGGCTAAGCGCATTGCATAATCAAGCCAGAAAATTAGGCCCGGGTTAATCTCGCACGCCTAAGGAAAGAGCCCAAACCCAGCTAACACTGGCCAAACTTGGGCTAGCCTGGCCCGCGAGAAGCAACACATATATGAGATCTAGCAAATCCAGGCTGATAACATACGCCAACATAATTGCCAATTTTTCAAGCCTTGCTGAAACAATGGTCTGCAATCCTCCTTTTGCCTTACTTAATTTGTACTCACAAGTAAATTGTACCCACACTTAAATTGTTTGGGTGGTTAGGAAAGGGGCTTGCTACTGACACACAAAATAATACTTTTCCCACACATATTCTCTCTACACACATCACAATAATTTAAAAATTACATTATTTCTTTCCACACACAGGTAAAATTCCCATTTTACCCATCTCTCCATTTCCCTTTTTCTTCCCACACACATTTTCTTCCCTTTCTCTCCACTTCTCATTCTTCATCTTAAATTATCTTTTTCTTTCATGAAAACTTGTTATGGGGATAGATTCTCATTCAATGTAAGATTTTACAAACAATGGTAGAGTTTTTTCATGCATTTGGGCTGGTTGTCATCCATCATTGCAACCATTTTTTGCCCATAAATCACAATTTTTCGGACCTGAACATCCGAACAGAGTCCAATTGTTCGGAACATCCGAAAGACCGTACATATCAGGAACTCTACTCGTTCTCAGGCAAGAAAAATTTCACAAAAATGGCAAAAAATATAAAAAAATAATATAGAAACAGACATCTCCACTGCTGCTCTGATTGGAATGCACCATTTCATTGTTCTTTTCTTCCTTTATTACACAAGAAAGATCAAATGAAAAAAAGTTAAGTACAAGAAGAAAGAAAGATGAAGGAGATGGAGGAAAATGAGTTGGCTAAGAACATAAAATGGAGGAAGATGAATTGCCCAAAACAACAATGAAGTGGAGAATGAGAAGTGGAGAGTGAGAAGTGGAGAGTTAGATGGGTGGGAGTATTTTTAGAGAAGAAGATGGGTTGTGTGTGAAAAGAAAATATTTTTTGAGTTTTGGTGGGAGATTGGATATTTTGGTCATTTCATAGAGGGGTTAAAATGTATTAAAAAAAAGTTAATTCTTTGTGTGGGAAAAGTATTATTTTGTGTGCCAATAGCAAGCCCCTTAGGAAATCCTTGGAGGTCCTTGCTTTGAATGTTGGAAGCCTTATCTAATACACAATGCTAGACCCACTAAAAAGTGGCATAGGTTTAGGATGTCAAATGAGGTGGGTATAAAATTAGTATAACCCAATCCTAACCCACTTTATTGCCATCCCTATATAAGACCATCCAAGCTATTCACAAAGCTTACCAAGTCCACAAAGAAACATAGAATGATGACTATCATCTTAATATCATTATAAATTCAGTATGAATGAGTGCATTTGTTTTCCTAAATTGAGTTCTTTAATTATATGAACCCTAACCTCTTCCTAAATTCAGTCCGAAGGAGTGCATTTATTTTATTATTAAACCTAGCGATGCCTCAAAAAAGAAATTAGCATGATCAATAATATGCATTCGCAAATGCATATTATTTTCTTTTTTACCCTATTTGTTTCCCCATTGATCATCCAACTCCCTTGGTCATCCTTGAATGCAGGTTAATTTCTATGGATCAATGACATGTGGTGGGCCACTTCAAGTATACTTCAAGCCTTTGTAAAGTAAAATCTCTCATGTGGGGCTTAAGGATTTCTTATAAGATTTCCATTGGCAAAAATCTCAGAACTTCATGCATATCATTGGGTTATGAGTTTTTATATAACTAATGGCATGTGGTGGGTCACTTCAATTAGACTTCATGCCTTTGTGAAGTAGTAGTTTAACATGTGCGGCCTGTAGTGTAAGCCGTGTACATGGAAACTAACAGTAATTGCATACCAATAATTATATGGGGCCCACCTTGTGGATCTCAATCACATGGATAAGAAGATTAGTTAAACAAATTTTTGATGGATTAAGATTAGAGAGTGATTTAAGGATTAAGATAAGAAGATAAAATAGAAAAGTCAGGAAAAGAGAGATTTTAGGGGAAATTAGAAGCATTTTAGAAATGTAGGTTTATGAAACCATATTCTTAATTTAAATAGAGAGATTTGGGAGGTGTAGTGGCCCACATTAAACCCTAAGCTCTGTGTGTTTTTATAAATATTTTTCTGAAAGGAGAACTCATGTTGGTGATGACGTAGTGCCCTCCACATCCCACCTCCCTGTTTGCTTTATTACATAACTAGTGAAATGGACGCATGCTATAATTAAAAAAATTATTAAAATTTCTAATTAGGAATATTTCTAAATATTTAAATAAATTTTAGATAGCTGAAAATATTTAGGAAAATATCAAGTAAATAGGAAAGATTTTAGGACCTTGACTTGATTATATTTGTGCTTAGCTATAAATTGAGTGCCATTTCATAATTAAATATAGATTCTGGAGTTGGCTTCCATAATGGGCCTTGTGGATCAATTAATCATACCAAATATCCAAAGAAAAATAAGGAGAAAAATGTCCATAATGGGCCCTACAGATTAATCTTACTGAATATTGAAAGAAAAATAAGAAGAAAAAAAGTAGTAGAATACAACGTATGAAAGTAGCCCCCGCTCTGCTATCAAAACAGCTCTTCGTGTGTTGGTATAAAAAAAAAGGTGGCCCCCGTAAATTGTAAGTTTGGAAAGAAAGAAGACTTCAATTTCATAATGGGACCCATAGATTTATTTAGTTAAATTAGTAAATACAAATGATAATTAAAAAGTCGTGATAAAGATGGAGACTCATGAGAGAAAATTTATTTGGTTAAATTAGTAAATATAAAATACCAAACACACATGGAAACTTTCTTCTAATAAAATTTTACACAACTTTATTCTCAACGAGAAGAAAAAAACTTCAAATTCGCCTTGGAAAGTATATGAACGGAATTCAATATGTAGAAAACCAATACATTTCTAAACACCATATGATCAGGGTAAACCACTCAAAATGAAAAAGGCATCCCATCCATCTTATATTTATAATTACATCATTGAACATATATACGCATAAAAAATGGCCTAAATATACATCTGTATGTTCTTGATTAATCATTGTAATCTTTTATATTCAAGTCCAAAGGAAAAAAAAAAGTCAATAGAGACCTTGGAATGGCGGTTTGGCTATTCATGTATTTCTTTTGAAGATTCTGTATTGCTTTGTTCAAAGTCCTTCACTTATATGGCATGGTGGTTCTGTAGAAGAAAAAATGATTAAGAAATTGGTTAATACCAAGCCCAATCCCAAATTGATCAATCATCCATCCCCAGCCCATCAAGTGAATAGTTGGCGACAATTTCTTCAGCCCTTGCTAAGCCCGGGCCCCAAAAAATAATTGCTTCGTGAATCACAATTTTCCAATGAGAGCATTAAAAATTGTGAAAAACACCCATTCCCAACACGTGCAATAATTACAAAAATTTATCCGACCATTAAAAAAATATCAAATGAATTTAGTCTAGAAAAAGGTAAAAATAGAGATCACTAACTATTATCTTTTTTTTTCTCTTCTTTCCTAATTTTTCTCTCTTTTTTTCTCTCCTCTCTACCAACATCCACATCCTTAGTTTATCTCCTAAAGGGAGAGATTCCTATGCCACTATGTGTCGCTCTCCAAGGAAGTCCCATGCCGCCATGTGTCTTTCTTCCAGAGAATCACATGCTGTCTTTTGTTATATAATAATATGTAAATGAAAAGAAGTTGTGGTAGGTAAAGGTTGCGGCAAGGGCGTTTGGGTTTGAATCCCTTTAAAATTTTCTCTTTCCTATTTTTGCACGGTGCAAATTGATAATCTAAGTCGTTCATCTTCTTTATCACTCTAAGAAACCAAAGAGGTTCAATTTCCTATAGTAATTTTAATTTGACATTATAAATTTTCATAGATTTTGAGAAATTTGTGAGAAACATCTATTAAATCTCAACTCATTGATCTAATTTCCTGCACTTTTGTGGGCTTGCAATTTATAATTTTAACAATTCAATACTCTCATACAAATGATAAGTAGCAAGAAGTTTAGTTTCATGGGAGATGCTCCTATGAGAGCATCTCTCACTTTACTATGAGAGATATGGTGGGGGCTCTCACATTTAAGTTGTTGGCATTGGATTTGGATGTTAAGGCCCCCATCCTATCTCTCATATAAGGTGAGAAATATCTCTCATACGAGCATCTCCCAAGGAAGTCCCATGCTGCCATGTGTCTTTCTTCCAGAGAATCACATGCTGTCTTTTGTTATATAATAATATGTAAATGAAAAGAAGTTGTGGTAGGTAAAGGTTGCGGCAAGGGCATTTGGGTTTGAATCCCTTTAAAATTCTCTCTTTCCTATTTTTGCACGGTGCAAATTGATAATCTAAGTCGTTCATCTTCTTTATCACTCTAAGAAACCGAAGAGGTTCAATTCCCTATAGTAATTTTAATTTGACATTATAAATTTTCATAGATTTTGAGAAATTTGTGAGAAACATCTATTAAATCTCAGCTCATTGATCTAATTCCCTACACTTTTGTGGGCTCGCAATTTATAATTTTAACAATTCAATACTCTCATAGAAATGATAAGCAGCAAGAAGTTTAGTTTCATGGGAGATGCTCCTATGAGAGCATCTCTCACTTTACTATGAGAGATATGGTGGGGACTCTCACATTTAAGTTGTTGGCATTGGATTTGGATGTTAGGGCCCTTACCCTATCTCTCATATAAGGTGAGAAATATCTCTCATAGGAGCATCTCCCTAGTTTCATATCTTAAATCTTCATAGATTTTGATAACTTTACAAAGAAACCCCAAATATATAGGTGGGGTGCTCAAATGAGCAGCTTGGATTTTCAATAGGAGAGCCAACTTTGGAACTCCACTCGCTATTCTCCGGAAAAATTCCATTGAGACAGATGCTCAGAGGATCCGGACTGCATTAAACTTTTGCTACCTGTTATTGCTATAAATCGTTAAATCTAAAACTAATTTTAAGTTTATGAGACTATTTTGGGGCCACCTTTGATTGGTCCTTTGGCCAATGAAAAATGCTGCCCACTCATATGCTGGCCCAATAGAGGTCCCCGAATTACCCGAATACTGATGGGCACAACCTAGAAAAGCTGGTAGGAGTCCAGGTTATGGACACCTCTTTAATTCGGGTCAGAGGTCCAAGTCCATGGCTTTCATACCTAGCCCAAAACTTCTGCTTGTGAGTTTGATTTGACCCATGACACCACCAGGTTGAAAATATCTGACCTGTTTAATAAACGATTTAATCTCAATATTCGAATTCTTAACTCCTAATCCGGACTCATTTAAATCGGTCTCCACCCATTTGCCATCCCTACTTCAAAACCATGCATGACCCATGGATGGAACTACAGGTGCTCACAGTGAAACAAATAGAGACTGTGGAGCAAATGAGGACTACCAGGACAAGAACGGCATGTATAATGTATTGGTCTTATGACCTCTCTTACATAGAAACAGGCATTTCAGCCAAAGTCCTTCAAAACACAAGCATCTGGAGCCAACAGATGAACTCTCTACGCTTCTTCCCAGATCAAAATAAAGTCTGCTATGTGGTTTTTATCTCAACTGGATTCAAATGCCTGATCAGAGCTGGGTTTTACAATGGCAATTATGATGCCCAGATAAGACCACCCACTTTTGATCTTCAGATCGATGGCAACAAGTGGGCCACCATAGTTACTTCACTCCAGCAGCAACCCATTTTCAAAGAAGTGATCATCATGCCATTGAGGAATAAAACTAGCATTTGTGTGGCCCGGATGAGGGACGGTGAGATCCCTTTCATCTCTTCTTTGGAAGTAATAGAGCTTCCAATGATCTTGTACCGATGGATGGATCCTACTTATGCCATGATCAAGGAGTGTAGTGTAGATGGAATTTTGGCGCAAAACAAACAGTTGGGTGAGTAATGTTTTCAACTAGTTCACACAAAAAACTGTGATTTCAGATTTGTGTTATATTTATAGAATGTATTTAGAGAAGTGATTACACATGATTGGCGGTCAAGATCGAATAATATTGGTGGATTTGAGTCCTATTGTGCAAAGATCCATATGGTGCGGTCAATTCAGGTGCCAGATCAGGCCGGAGCTCCAGCCTGACCCAAGTTCTAATCAGGCTTAAAAAATCAGACCTGATCTCTAAAACAAGCCAACCAAAATTGGAAGTGTGGGCTTGGGCTTGGCCTGGCCCAGATGCAACCCTCGTATGGTCGTGGGATCGGCCTATTATAATTTATAAAGTTATGAGGTTTTGGCTTCAATTTTAACCTAACTACTCATGCAACTACCCCCTCATTTTTCCATCAAACCACTCTTGTTTTAGTTGTTCCTACGTAACTATACCCTTTTAGCCTCAATTTCTCTATTTCTATTTTATCCAACTTGTCCTATGGAAAGAGGTAATTTTTTTTTTAATGTGTGATTATTTATTTTACAGTGTAGGGAGATATCATACTAAGCACGGGTTACTGAGCTAGTACATGGTTAAAGGAACATCCTAACCAACACATTTAACCCAAAGGGCAATTCAACCTGGGCAGGATTCTCATGTCCTTGGCTGGGTCTGGGCCTAAATATTAGATCCAATAAATTATCAATAGCCCATGATCAACCCTTGATCGGACTGTGGAGGATGATCCTCCTCCTGCTGTGCTCAACACTGCAATAGAAGCACCATCACCTGATGATGATATCCTCCTTGAATTCAAATTTCCCAACAATCAACAGCCCTATGATGTCACCCTTTATTTCATTGAAAGTTAACCCAACTCAACCTAACCAGAACAGAACATTTTTTGTTGACGTCGGTGAGCATACATCCACCGTTAATCCTCGCTATCAGGTGTCCGATGAGATCGACGGCCATGCTTACTACACGTATGGGTACGATGGATCACTCTTTTTGCTAGAATCCTCGAACGTGGTTTGGCTCTACAGATTTAACACAAAGTAGCATATACCCTCATAAAATGGGCTGTGTTTAGACCTTACTTTTAGGCCTACGTGATGATTTGAGCCTGGTTATTTGGACCGATAAATAGCAGAGTGGGTCCATGAATAGCCCTTTTTACATATTTACACTAGTTACCATGTTTTGATTCTTCTGAATTGTCAACCAGTTTAAATCCGAGCCAGCTTTGTTTATCCATATGAGTTAGATCAGTAAATATATGTTGCTTTTATGCTTTTCAGCTATCTCTCAGGCTTCAGCCAAATGGAGGCACTTGAAATTATGTAAGTTCATTTAGGGCATGTTTGGATATATTGTGAATTGAAGTAAAGTGAAGTGAAGGGTTAAATCAAGGGAGAATAAAATATAAGAGGTTATGATGGTATTTTGTTTTTAGTTGTTCGGTATGAAATCTTTATGACTTTTTGTATAAAAAGGTGGAGTTGTTTTGTCTTTTAGTAAAGAAAGGAGGTTGTTTTTTTCACTTTTTTTGAAAAAGATGGTGGAAATTTTGAAAATGTGTACTTTTGATATTACCCATTGTCTTTTATTGTCTGGATTCACCTCACTTTAACTTTACTAGTTAATTGCCAAACAAACCTAATGTTTCCACAAGAGTTTCTGCATCCGATCTTGGTATTTTGGGCCATCTACAATCTATAGTGGGCCCTTCATATAACTAAGCATGCATGCTGTCCCATCTTAGTCCCAATTTTACTGCATTACAAAAGAAGTTAGCTTATGCTGGATCATTTCTCACCTACAAACCTGCATTACAGCGGTCCACTTTTCAGGTAGAAAATAATTGGATCAAATTTCCCTGTTTGACAAATTGCAGCCAATGGTTTAAAATCTCACTCTGACGCAACCAAGTCAACTCGGCATGGTAGGTCAACGAGTTTTGAGTCGAATGAGTATGATTTTTGGTAGAAAAAATCATACTCATTCAGACACAAAACTCGTATGAGTTTGATTGAGTACTAGGTTGGACTCACTGAGTTCCTTATATTGGTACCCTCTGAGTCAATTTTTCAATTTTTTTTGCAATGTCCAGGCCACTTACCAGTTTGGCTGGTGTTTTTTTTACAAACAATTGATGCCATTGACACCGCTGGGAGCTTAGATGGTTAATCATCTGGTTCTGTCTGTTTAGTTAGCCTGCACTGGGTCTGTCTATTTAGTTTGTGTGTTATATTAGACTTCTGGCTTGTTAATAATCCATTCTTGGAACCTATTTCACTATGAATTTCTAGGATCAATATTGCCATTCAAACAACCGGTGTCCGGTCTGTAAGAATTTTGATTGTTAGCCATAAGAACCTTGGAGCTACTTTTTGTTAGTATAAGTAGGTCTAAGAGTCTTTAATCCCCAATGTAATGAAGAATTCGATGATGGTATGTGCGTTTATGCGTGCGCGTGTGGAGTGTGTGTGAGAGAGAGAGATTGATTGATTGTCATTACATCCATGAAGATATGAGGATAACTCAGATATTTCTTCTCCTTGCAGAGAGCTACAGGACAATAAAATTCTTGGGACAATACCATAATTCCTGGGGGAACTGCCCAACTTGAGAGTGTTGTAAGTAATGATATTTGAAATCAGTTAGTTATTAGTAATTCAGAATAATGAGCATGAAGTGGCACAGTCAGATTAATTAGAATTTTGTTACTAGACACCCACAAGAAAATTCAATCATAATCTAAATAAGCATGAAGGAATAGTTGTTGGGCTAATTATCTAACCCACTTGGCTCATTATCTAGTTCCTTTTAAATGTTTTTCAGATTTTAGACTAAATTTGTGAAAAACAAAAAAAAAAAACCCATGGACTATTCCAATCCTTCTGGATTAAAGAAGCAACAACTTGATTGATTTGCTCCAGGAAGTCTCCTATATAATGTTTACAAAATAGAGCATATATTATTGGTGCAAATTGAAAGAAGTAGAGAAAGACTAAGAAGGGGCCTGTGAAGTTTGTTCAAATGTCAGTAGAAGGTAAGTGTGGTTATTTAGTTTCGTTTATTATTGATATGATTGTGCCCATCACATAAATTAACTAACAGTCAGGGTCTGTTTGTTTGCATGGATATATAGAATTATATTCTTAGAATTCTTCTTTTTCTTTGAAAGAATGACGAGGAATTTGAAGAAATGCAATCCAATCACAATGGTTAAAACTGTAGAAACGAAGGACAGTATCCACAGATGACCATCAAATAATTCTCCACTTGCATGGGAAAATGATTATACCTTGCCATTTGCTTGGTAAATCAAATGTTAGGAAAGTCAAGTTCTAATTTACATCTCCACTCCCTCACCTTTTTCTACTCTTCTTTGCTGAACCCATTTTACCATGAAATCCCAACATACTCAATTCCATGTAAACAAGCCTTTTGCCTTACTATGATTGGTATTGCGTAGCTTCTCTCCAAATCTTAACTTTAGCTATTAATAATTTTGTCTTATAAAAAGTCTTATCAAATTCTTATTCCTTTTTTTTTTGTTAGTTGGGTGAGTGGTACAAACTTTGTGAGGCTATCTACCTGCTTAGAGATCGATCGCTTGTCAGGTGTATGAGATATTGGAACGCCCTTACCACCGCATTGTCCCAAGTTTCTCAGACTCTTATCAAATTCTCAAAGGAGTACTCACCATTTTACCCCATGTAAATCACATTTTCTTTTACAAGTGAGAAGCTTAATGGCCTGTTTGGATGTGTTGAAAATAATGAGAAAATAAATAGAGAAAACTGTCCACCGTATAAATTTAAACTGCAAATAGTCTTTCTGTTTTTCTAACCATTATTATCCTTTTGTCAGGAACTTGGCAAACAACAGATTGGAAGGAACCATACCAAAGTCTCTTTTGAACAAGAAAATATCACTGAAGTAAGACATGAAACTTTATTGTTTTATTTATCCAAGGGCTTTGAGCTTATTCATTTGGGCCATGTGACAAGTTAATCTATAATTCACGCTCCTAAACCCATTTAATTAGGAAACCGTGGGCCCTATATGTACAATAAGAGAGAATGATCATATGATGGACGAGTTGCTTAGTTTGGAATAACTAGGGCCCACATTTACTTGATCCATGCAATTTAAACCATAGGCCCTCCATGGCCAAATTTCACTCTATTTATATTGATAAGTGCTGTTGAATGGATTTATGTGGGGATTTAGGGGACTCACATCAATCCTCAATCCCTTGTTTTTCATATATTGGTCCATCTAAGGGTAGATATTACTCATCATCATCAAAGCCTTGTTCCAACTATATTGGAGTCAGATAATGGTAGATACTACTATGATATAAATAAAATTTTAGCCAGCACGCATCTATGCACGCGATATGGACAGTCAAGATAAAAAAAAACAAAAAAACTAGGGCCTCCATTTGCTATAGGAGAATCATCCACGGCATGTCTACTTTTTAAATATACTTGACTTAAAACTAATTTAAATAGATGCTCCATGTACTTTACATTATTTGGCAAAGTTCACATAAGCTTCAAGACCTTTTGGTTCTTTTTCAAAAACAATAAGAAGATTAACTTTTTCAAATAGGCATGAATGTAGGAACTTTTTTTTTTTTTTTTTGTTTTGGGATATTGGTCGTGCAACTACCCTTAAACCTCATATTTGCCCCCAGAACAGGTGAAGTTTAAATATTTTCTATAGAGTTGTGTGCAATATCGCATGACCTTATAATATCACATGAAATACTTACATTTCAACAGTTCATGGGTGAATGTAAGGTCCAATGACCATTGTACGGACAATATCCCTTTTGTTTTTTTGATAAGTTTTCCCATATAATTTTATTATATAACAAGTTTTCTTACACTACTTTTACATCATGAAAAATTGATTGTACTTTTTTTAACTATAAGACAACTTTTGTCAAATAACTTTTTCGGAAATAATTTTTTTTTTTTTCTAATTGAATCAGATGTACCGAGTAGACTATTTTTGGAGAGGAAAAGACTTGTTAAACATGCCCTAAATGCCATAAAGACTACAGGCCAACTCCACTACTAAGGCCTCGTGTTTATTGGTTAGGCCTCTCATTGTGTGACATTGAGAGTTGAGACCAATATTTTGTGAATCTAAAATACCCAATCAATCACAGCTCCGAGAAGTCCTGGAATGCAAAATATAATACCTACCATTGATAGAAACAAGCTGCAACTTCAACTTTTAAAGTTCCAAACCTAGTTTTTGGCTCATACCGATTCAGCCGAACACTGGACTGGGTAGAATTTGGAGGTCTCATTGTGGATCAGGTTTGGGTCCACATGGGAAGACCTATCATCCAAGCCATATGTTTAAGGGCTCAAAAGTTTTACAACTTTGCAACACAATTTAAAACCGTTAAAAACTTTAAGCCATTTAAACAATTTTAAATTTCTTTAGCTAACAATTCTTACCAAAATATTGGACTTCACCCGAATGGGGGTTATTGAAAAATATTGATGCCGGTTTTGGTAGGAATGATTGGCTCAAGACTCGTGTCGCCAAACGTGCGTCGACTGGGTTCCACATAAGGTAGAGTGTTGAGGAGTGGGCTCCACCCGAGGAAGAGTATTGAATAGTATTTCCGCTGCATCTACAAATGCCTTGGCCGACGCATGGAAGCTCGAGGCATTAGTAGAGGCAACCTAAAAAAATTTCAACACCCGCCCTCGGGTGGAACCCACTCCTCAACAAACTGATGGTTAAAATCATCAGATCATGCAGCATGTAGAGGATCACCTCTAATCCATCATACCATCAAATTCCATTTTTTCCCATTGATTGGCAAAAATCTAGAGGTGCCCACTGCCAGATTCACAACTTCAGAAGTTGCAGGTGGCTTATTGCCATAATCTCCTCCAGAATGATATATAATCTCCATGGGAATAGTGATTGATTGAACATTTTGATGAACAAAGTGTAGCACCCATCACAGGCACCATCACTAAATGTTTCTTTTTTTTATTTTTTCACTTGGCATAACCAAGGGTCAACTTAAACAAAATCCCTTGATTGGTTCACTTTCTAAACACCAATTTCCCTGAATTTCCAGTGTAAGTGGCAACCCTGATCTGAAGTACCCAAGAAAGATGACTGGGCTTACAGTATGCCTTTCGGCTGGGCTGGGCTTTGCAGCTGTTTGCCTCAGACTCTTGGCATTTCTCCACTACTCGAGGAAAAAAAGAATGGCCAGAGAAGCAGGAGTAGAACTCAATGGTCTTTATGCCAATCCTGCAAAGTAATTGTAGCTCAGCTAGTCATCGAAGTCATTGATAGGCGAATGAAGATGAGGATAATGACCTAGGATCAACTAATAATCATATGGTTTTAAGCCATGGAAATGGCTCCTCGATTGCAAATATAACAGTGTCTGTTTTGCCAGGTGTGTAACATGGACTTTATAATGAAGAAATGTGTTTGTTCTCAGTTATATTTTGTTTGTTCTGTGAAAAACATTGAGTATTCATTTTAAATGACTTCAGATTTCACATTTCAGATATTGTTCTGGAAGAACACATTACATGTCCAAACTTTTAACATTCACAACTCAGTTTGAGGCATGAAGAAGCTCAAGACATAAGGAAAGCATCTCTGGATTAAAAAAAAAAAAAAAAAAAATCAAAGAAGAAACAGACCCGCTAGCCATCATGTGTTACAAAGTGGATTTCTATGAGACGGGTAATGGGTCGGGTCACTTAAAACCTGAACCCGACATGTGTCCATTATAGGACCAGGCCCTGACTTTGATAGATCTGATTGAACCTGATATTTTATAAAACAGAGTATAATGTTATATTAATATTTATTCAATATTGTACTATCATATTACCCATAATATATACATTATATATTATACACTTAGGTAAACGGCTATTTGGTTGTGAACCTAATTGGACTCAGATCCAAATCATGAACCCAGACCCAGACCCAGACCCAATTATTAATTGGGCATAAAAACAGGGTCCATGCCCAGGTCTTTTGAGTCTCATCTTTGGATTAACCAAGTAATAGGGTTCCACCTTCTGTTGACAATTAGAAAGGCAATTCTTACTGCACTTTTCTCTCTGATATTTCAGGCACTAGAAACAGGGGCAATGAGGGACCAATGGTAGCTAGCCCATTTATACATGGGCCGTACCCTTGCATTGCCTGCTCTGGCCATTGGTCTTTCATGGTAGATATATTGATTCTGGGAATGTTTGTTCACATCTGGTAAAGTAAAAAAGAGAGATAAAATGGTCCTAGGGTGAGGTCCGCCACCATGTGTAAATTGTAGGAATGGCAGAACCTGATCCAACCTGCATCTGACATATAAAACTTTGACCCGGAAAATGCATGCGTTGGTTCCTGAACCGAAGTAAAACAGCTTGGAATAGGATTGACCCGCTGAAGGGCACGACTTAAAACATTTTTTTAATTTTGGGTTAAGTTTGACTGTAAGTTTGCCTACAAACATCAATTTTTAAATGGTTGACTTGGGTGGGGTTTGACCAATATAGTTTGAAGCTGGAGTGTATCTTACCCCATATGTTTTTGATTGGTTACATCTTAACCCATTTAGTAAAAGTAGATAAGATATAACTTTTGCAGGCTACGCTGTGTATTGACCAGCCCAATCCTCATCCAAATTGCATCTTGTTAAGACTAAGCCTGAGCCTAAACTCAGCTAGCTGTAATTTGAAGAATTAGAGTTAGACCCAACCAAAAATGTTGGCAAACAAAGTTATATAGTAAATAAAGATTCACAAATAACAATCAAATAGTCTTTCTTCTCATAAAGTCAATGTCCACTCATCACTTTAGTAAGTACATAAATCAAATCTTAAGAAAATAAGTATCCCATTTACGTCTTAATTTTATATCCTTCAACCCTCGACCTCTTTAATATCTTTTCCATCAAATTAAAAAAGAAAGAAAGAAAGAAAAAGACCTCATTAATACTCCTACAATAGAACCCATTTTACCATCAATTTTTACGAGTTGGGTTTCATGCAAACAAATGAACCTCACATAAGGTAAACAATGTCTTATATACAGGTGAAAAGCTCCTTTGCAACGTCAATCACATGAACATGTCTTATTACTTACTAAATTGCATAGAGAGTTGAACCTTGGTGGTTGTTATTAGGTAGCAAAGGTGGACCATTTTATATATTTCTCAATCACAATCGATGGAAATATAATAAAGTTCCTAGACAGCAAGAATAACGTGTGAACCCACTTCCATGTCAAGTGGCGATATACGAGACTAGGCTGGGCTCACAGTTCGTCGTTTTCGAACATGATGCACAGGGCTAGTTTATTCATTTGACCTCCAACTGGGACGCGGTGTATGGAGCAGCCAGTCCAATAGCATGTGGTCAATATCAACGGTAGAGGATCCATTTAGAGACTGCCTTTGGATGTGTTCACTGAGATGCTTCCATCTGGGCGGGAGAATGACCATATGTAACACCTGATCAGCGAACCAATGGACCCAGGTTCATCCCAAACCAGTATGATCATCCGAGCCCATGTTTGATAATTGAAGATTGGGACTGTCCAATGAGTTGGGCCAAAGATTAAGGGTCGATTTCTTCTTGAGTCAGACTCAAGTCGCAAGACAGATTATTGGGTTTAATTACTTCCCCCCAACTCCACACTTCTATTTAAGCTCCTTTCTTGTCATCTTTACTCAAGGTCGAGTTTGAGTGGAGTCCATTCTTGCTATTGAGCATGCCAACCTACACACTTTAACCAATCTGAACCTAACCCATTGACCGTTTCTTGGGTCAGACTCAAGACTCAAGACAGATTGTTGGGTTTAATTACTTCCCTCCTACTCCACACTTTTATTTAAGCTCCTTTCTTCTCATCTTTACTCAAGGTCGAGTTTGAGCGGAGTCCATTCTTGCTATTGAGCATGCCAACCTACACACTTTAACCAATCTGAACCCAGCCCATTGACCGTTTTATTAATGGGTTTTGAGGGATATTTTCAACCCATTCATAAATGGGTTGGGTTGTGTTTGAACATATGCATTTTCTCCATAGCAATCAACCCGAGCCACATTGCCACCTTTTAACCCTAGCTAGTGTCATATCTTCTTCTCTTTTTATACAAAGATCCAGATATGGAAATGGGATTTCTATATCATGGGTTAGAAGGCAAATACAGCTTTAATTGCACGTAATATATGCCTAGTACATCCCTTTCTTTGAGTGGTATCTTCTTTCATTTTTTTAACAGTCTATATTTCCAAACACAAAGCTCCCTCCACACACACACACAGAGAGAGAGGAGGTATTTGTTATGATAGCCAGAGTCATCATGCCACATGCAGATGCACCAAGGCCTCAGCTGCATCCATCCTATTAAATTTCTTTAGCTAATCATTTCTATCAAAACCTCAAGGCGTTAATAGAGGCAGCGGAAATGCTTTTCAATATCCCCCCTTGGGTGGAGCCCACTCTTTAATACTCCCCCTCAGGTGGAACCCAGCCGGTGCACTTTTGGCGACACGCATTTTTTTTTTTTTTGCGCCGAATCGTTCCTTCTGGGATTCGAACTCACGACCGGTTAACTCTGATACCATATTAAATTTCTTTAGCTAACCATTTCTACCAAAACCTCAAGGCGTTAATAGAGACAGCGGAAATACTTTTCAATATCCCCCCTTGGGTGGAGCCCACTCTTTAATACATCCCACGCACAACCAGCCAATTACCATGTATGTATTAAAATAATACAATAATAAACAAAGGAAATGTATAACAGCTGCAACTCAAGCCAAAGATCCAACCATCTCCATCATGCTTTAGCCCGTTTTGAGAGTGACCCATTCCACGTTTATTTGCATTCTTCAGTCGAAGGGCTTGGGTGTCTGATACTGTGTTTGCGTGGTCTACGGAAATTTGTCCTCTTCTTTTAGGGAGAGAGCAACCAGTTGGAAATTTTAGGAAAAGACTCTTTATGAAAGGGTACTTGACAAAAACTGATTAAGGCATTTTTGTTTGCATTAGAATACTTCGGAATTGATGGCATAAGTGGTTCAAAATGATGATCAAAGTCAACTTTTAAAATTAAGCTTCAATTAACCTTTTTTTTTTTTAATAGAAATAGAATTAAGAGAAGAGAGGAAATGAATGGCCCAACTATCACCCTAGTAATTCCTTACACATAAAAGTGATGGTCATATCTACATCTCTACTTTATAATCTCCATCCCTTCCATCATATCCTTCACCAACCTTGTTCATATAACTTTTACAATGTGGCATGTTTACATTTTATAGTTACAAACTTACCCAACAATCTAATAATATAAGGGCCTAACTGAATTGGCTATATTTCAAATAAATCAAACTTGCCAAAGAGGAATCAATTGCAAACTATAGTAAGGTAAGAGTTCCTTTTTATTTTTCTTTTCAAAATACTAAATATATTTAGTCAACATGATTGTAACGGCACTTCTGAGCGTCTCTCAGTAGGGTAGCAAGTGGGTATCCCACTATACAAGACTCCAATTTTGAATAAAAATGTATGGAACCTAATTTTGGGTCCCAGTGATATATAGGTCAAGATCGATGAAGACAAATTCGAGTCAGTATTTGTTCACCGTGGATCTGACCGATTTGCATCATTATCTCTTAGAGTACATGACTTAAATTGTGAAGGGATCTAGTAAATGTGGCACATGACTTAAATTTTGCAGTAAATACAAGTGGTTGAGTATTAAAACCAAACAAGAGGTAGTTATGAATAAATTCTAGTAAATGCGGTGCTTATATATTTGTAAGTTTCTCTAAATAATTTTTTTTCTTGACAGGTAATGTGACTAGAACTCATAACTTCAAGGATGTAATAGTGGGCACGTTCGACCATGCCACAGGTTGTGAAACAATTTTACCTGAAAACATTTTTGAACAATAACGGTAGATTAGATTAAAGATTTAAAAATTACAACATGGAGAGAGCAAAAGAAAAGCATGCAAAGGTATAAAAGTTAAATACCCACGCGAAAACAACAAATTACATAGGAGTAGTAAAGAAACCCCCCACCCAACTTTGCCAAAGCATCCACCATGTCGTTTACTAGCCCATACACATGGGGAAACCCAAACCCAACAGTCATAGACAAAGGAAAACACCTGATTTCTTTAGAAAAAACTGAAATTCTCAAGGGCTCTTATCCAAACAACTCATCCAGGATATTGCATTTGAAGACTCACTTTCCACCATTACATTATGAAAGTTATGAGATGAGGAAATCCTTAGAACTCCCAAAATAGTTGATACTTCTGCATCATTAGAATCTTGATGCCTGCATGTTTTGAAAACATAAATTGTATCTCTTATAGTTTCTTAAGACGCCAACTACACCTGCATGACCTGATTTTGGTTTTGCCTGGAATCATTACCTTCATTTATTTTATTTTTTTTTGTTTTTTTTTCCTCTTATGACATGGGTATCCATGAGGTCTTTTATCCAATAAGAATATTCTCCTTGGGTGGCACCTCCTAAACTTATACAGCCACACACCGGACAAATCAAGATAGGTTTCAACCATAAGATGTGGGGAACAAACCCACACCTTAAGTCACGCTACCAATGTGGGTTTGGAAGACACGACGTGGTCTCACTTCATAGCCACGTCATTAATTTCCTTATTGGGTGGCTTAATTTCATGTACATCTTCGATAGAAGCCTTTAAATGCAACCAATTAGATTCTTGTGGTCTTTGGGTAATCCAGATCACAACCGCTTTCAGGTGGGCCCCACAACTAATGGCCGGCAAGAGTATTTTCGTCTGTGCCCAATCAGATCTATTGAACAGGTTGCGTGGAAATGGACCACTTTGGCTATGTGAAATAACTCCAAAATGATCACATGGCTGTCATTTTTGCAGTAGGGGATATCAACTAGTTGAACTCTGTCCATACCTAGTTTCTTTGTTTTTTTTTTTTTTTTCCTTGTTTTGGGTATTGCCAATTAAAGCTTGAGCATCAGCTTCTTAGTTTAGCATTGTAATCCTGAGAAAAAGGAAATTTGAATATGTAAAGGCACATAAAAGTGGCTTTGACTCATTCATTAGAATTTAAAAGGAATGTACACGGATCGAATTGGTGCGGATTAGGCCAAATTTGTCATCAATCCATTATCTATGGATTGATGGATTTGGAATCTGTCACCAATCCGTAACTGTTAAAAACCGACCTAATTCGGTCCTCGGATCGGATCGGATTAATCTGTTCAATCCGTTGAATCTTATGTTAAAGAAAAAGATCTAACAATCCATAAAAAAATACAAATTACAAATATATTTAGACCATTTTTCTTATATTTAGACCCCTTGAGTTTTTTTATTTATTTATTTAATGTCAATGGATATGATTAGATTGAATTCACGAATTGAGGGTAAAATCCGTTGCTGACGGATTATAAGATTTTCAATCCGATACCAGTCCGTTTACCTTCGGTTCGGTAAAAAATCAGAGGATCGGATCAAATCGGTTTTACAGATCGGTAGATCTATTGTGCACCCCTAATTAGAAAAGATTTTCTGAAAAAAAAAAAAAAGAAAGAAAAAATATTTTTCTGGCTCTCTTTTAAAAAAAGATTAAAGGGCCACGCCTAAATCTGAAAATTTGTGCCCGAGGAAGATTGACCTTTCTTTTCTAAAATTTCAAAATTTTATGTTACTGAGACCTAGAGGTTGCCCAGTTAGTTAGAAACCTCACCTAGATGATCCCCGGGACTCTTCCTCCTTGTACATATGCAAGTCTTCCCACCCCTCATGTGCAAGTCCTCTCTCTATGTGTGAGGGTGTTCTCATGGGTCCTAGGCTCTAAGTCCCTCTGCCCTTAGGTACTCAAAACGGGAAAAGAGAAAGAAAAAAAAAAAAAAACACAAGAACAAATATGTTACTGTAATAGGCATTACTTTGGATAAACCATCTTCTTTATTCTCTCTGTCAATTGTAAATGACATAGTCTTGGAGTTGGCAAGCAATCCATCAGACACAAAAGTACGTAGCAAAAACTGCATGTTTCTTTCCCATGTTTGGGTTCTCTCTCTAGGTATCTGTCTTTTCAAAAAAAAAAAAAAAAAAAACTGGTAATCCAACTACTCTTTTCAACCTGCTCCCATTTTTTTATGAGGTGCCACTCGCCCAACGCTCCTTAAATTTTTTAACTGGCGCTCAAACCTAGCTATTTGCCTCCTCTTCGAAGACTTCGACGTCTCTTGCCAGATCAACTAGCAGCCCCAAACTTTGAAGAGTCTCCATTTCCATACATGGTTTCAAATATCATCACCCTATATTGACCATGTGCGTCATAGTATCAGTTAGCATAAAAATAAATTTATGTTGGCTGCCAGATCATGTGCAATTGGTTTTCTTGAAAAAAGTCATACATTCCTCCTAATACAAATATTTTAGACCTTCATATTTTCGAGCTGATTTGTTTACGTAGAATTGAATTTTTAGAATTTTTTTTAATAAAATAGTTATTAAAGAGGTAAGTGGTGAAGGAAATTAAACAGGTTTTGGTCTACATTATTGCATAAATATTTTCCAGCTGGCTGACCCCTTCAAGCTGTAGAACAATTCTATCTTTCCTCTTAATCACATGCAAAGCTGCTGTCTCTAACAAACGCAAATTGCCCTGAGAAATAAAACAAAAGATGGCTCTCTATCTCTTCAATTGGCATTCATCTTCCAAGTTCCAACACAGACCTAGTTCAAATGAAATGCGCGTTTCTTTTTACCTGGGTGAACTGATTGTGATGCCACAACTCTTTCTTCTTCTTTTTTTTTTTTTTTTTCAATGATCGGTGATGCGTGCCCACAACTTTTTGTCACTTCTGTCTCCTCTTTTTCCAATTCATATTCTTCAAACTTATAGTATAATATCATACAGGCACTGCAATTTAGTAATACCAACATGTCTTCTTAAATTCTAGAGAAGATAAGTGTTAGGTAAGCTATGCATTTGAATTGATGTGATGTCACTGCCACCTAAACCGGCATTTTCGCCGGCCCACCTTTTTGTTTATTTCTTTGTTTTCAGCTTTCTCATCCAACTCCCCTTTTACCTCATTAGTTTTCTTCAGGGTAATAAGTTCTAGTCCCTACCAGATTTGTTTATGTTTATTAAGACAGCGAAGTCTCAACAAATTTTCAAAATATTGAAAATTTTGAGAATATTGCAAGAAAATGGTGAGTTTGTCAGAGTTTAGTAAAAAAAAGTAAGGGCCTTTTTCTTTGGATGAAATTGAGTTCTTAAGAATCCTAAAAAATGTATTCATGCTTCATAGTGGTCAAGATTGAAAAAAAAAAAAAAACAAAGATGGATACCGTCAAATAGTAAAATTGAAAAAACAAAGATGGATGTCATCAAATAGTCTCTCCTTTGGAGGAAAATGATTATTCACCCATCATATATCCTAGTCAATCAAGTTTTAGTAAAATCATTATCCCATCTACTTACCACCACTATATCCTTCGTCTCTATAATTCTTTTTGTTGGAACCCTTTTTACCATCAGTTCCCAGGGCCCCTTGGAGAGTAGAAAAGTGTTGAGTACTAACACCTTCGGGCTTTTAGCTTGCATTCTGGCTCTCAGTTTTAATCCAATGCTGAAATTGGATACCACATAAACCGATTTTTCGAGATTGATATTTGTGTTCTAGGTTTTCTTTTTAAATTTCACCAAAAGAAGTGGGGGTTTTTTTTTTTGAAGGCTCATTGAGTACTGTCATTTCGGGTAGGCTAATTATGGGGTTAGTTTTGCCAACAGATTGATTTGTCGATTCGTTGCATTTGCATTAATTGGAAATTTAGTACTATTAGATGGTGAGTATAATGTATTGATCACCTAATATTTGGTAGTTGGGTTAAATGGTTAATATTGAAATAACCCTTATAATTATTGCAGATATTTTTCTATTTCATTGTAATAGTCTTATATTCTTTGCCAATATATTGTATAGAGATAAGATAAAACAGGTTAGATTTTTTTTTTTTTTTTGAATAAATTATTTACACATTTTATATATGTTCGATCTTAGGGTAGGAAGGATTCTTAGTGGAATGAAATTCCATCACCTCTCAATAAATAAGAAGGCATTTATTATAAGCAGTATCTGTAAAATTTCACTTGAATCTTCCACGCATATTTTGAGTAGAGGATCTACACTCTCCATGGTGATATTGTTAATGAGCAGGTAAGGCTGTAGGAAGATTGATTACATTCAAATATAAAAACTTCTTTCTATTAAATGTGTTATGGTTGCTTCTTGGCAGGGGTTGGAGGGAATCATTATCTACCATTGTTGGGTCCACCAAATGACCTGCAAATGACGGTGCCTCTTTTTTTTTTTATCATCCCAGCTAAGGGGGTCGGAGCTGGACCCCAAGGAGACTGCTGGCACAAGCGATTAGATCTTGGGAAAGGGAAAGTCATTTCCCTTTCTAACATTGTTGTAAAGCACCTAGGCATTGCCCCTGATGTGGGCATGATGGCACCCAGGCAGGGTGTCATGAAAGGATCCGACTGTGTACTTTTGGTTCCAACTAGAAATCATTGGTTCATTTCTTGTACCCATGGGCTCCATATGGGGACTACTTGATTTGGTGGCCCAAAAGACCACTAAACCAGTAATGCCCTGATTTGTGTTCATCACTACAATAACTGGCCATTGAACAAAGAGCTACCCGTTCACAACCAATCGCCCTGAGTTCAATCCCTGGCTCCTCTCACTGCAGCTTGTGCATGCAAGCAGTCCTTTTTTTGTACTACATGGTGCAGGTGATTCTCAGTGCTGGGGTTTACTCTTGCTCAGGTCTTTAGAGGGTCCAACCACCTTGACTATAAAAAAAAAGGGAAAAGGCCGCCTAAGAGCTCATTACAAGTATAGATTAGGTGTGAAAAATATATAGATGATTAGGGATGTAATTTGACTCCCATGTTTCCAACTTTTGGAAGAACGGCTCTTTATAAACCAAGTGCACGTAACTGTATTACAAATAAATAAATAAATAAAATTTTGGTACCCCAGAATTAGTGGCTGGGACCTTTAAATATATATATATATATATATAACTATGAGAGGTGCTCCTATGAGAGGCACTCTCACCAACTTGGTGAGAGATGGGTGGGGGCCCTCACATTTAAGTTGAGGGTCATTGCATTTAAGTTGGTGAAAGTGGATATGGAAGTGAGAGCCCTCACCCATCTCTCACCAAGTTGGTGAGAGTACCTCTCATAGGAGCACCTCTTTATAACTATATAGAGCCCGGTACACCCGAGAAGAAAGCCCACCGGTACACCAGGGAAGGAAGCCCACCGAAGAGGAAAGAAAACCCACCGAAGTAGAAAGAAAGCCCGGAATACCCGGGAAGGAAGGCTACCAAAGTGGGAAGAAAGCCCGCATATACACATGCAAAAATATATAAGGAGGTGGGGGTTGAACCCTTAGCCTCCCCAATAAAAACCCAACTCCTTACCAGTGGGGTAAGGAGCAGTTCTTCTATTACAAATAAATTAGAGTTTCTGTATTTGGAAAACAATAGTTACTACAGTTCTATTATTCTTTTATTACAAATAATTAGTTTTGTAGTTAATTTAAGCATAGGGCAATTGAGTTTTGAGAATCCAAATAAGGCTAAAGTGACCAACTTTACTTGCAGGATGAGAATGGACTCAACCCAATCTAGGCCAATTGTACATCCTACAAGGTGATCATGGATTCTTGTTAACCAATTATCTAAAGGACCAGATCTAAACCTGTTTACATTCCTACCATGCGACGGTTTAGATCATATGAACATGGCCTCTAATAGATTGGCATCCATTTTTTTAAAATATCACTATAATAAAAGCCACATTATCAATTTACCAACAAAAAAAAAACCCACAATATCTTAAAACACTAATTTTATTAATTTCTCAATTTCTCAATAAAGTATTGTACAAAAACTAAAAAAAAGATTAGCAATAAATAAGACCAAAAATGGTAAAAGCAGTAAAAAAAATCAAAATCAAAGATTTTTTTTTATATAAAAATTCTGATAATATCTCGAGAAAACCTCAATCCAAAAAATCTCAAGCATTTTCTTAAAATGATAATTTCCAGAGAGCAATATGGGACATTGGAGTTGCCCCAAAGAATCTGTTTGGGTTGCACCCAAAGAATCTTATTTTGTGGAAGAATCAGACGATAGTGAAGCTGTCTAACGTATAAACTCTACTGGAAAACGAAAACTGAAGTGAAATCACAAGGTAAAACCGTAAAACCACCCTCTGTTTGGACTGCAAGGACTCTCTCTTCTTCTCTTGAGAAAATATTTCACCAGAGCCAAAGTTCCAGAACCCTTTCTATCATTGTAAGAAAAGGTCTGCTCTTCCATAGCTGGTTTTTATGCATTGGATTTCGGTTTTAGACCATTGACGACTCTTTTTTCTGGGTTTTCTTTTGTTTGATACATGTGGTCCTTCTCCTCCACCTCCTCTTTGTATGTATCTGTCAACCATCTGATATTTAATTGAAAGTAACCCACTTTCTGTGAATATCAGGCCACTGTTTCTGGATGCTTTCTGCATTTAAAGGCAACTGATTTTCATGCTGTTATTGAAATCTTTGAGAACCCAGGAGAGAGAGAGGGGAAAAAAAAAGGAGATTTGATATTTGTTTACAACTGGGTCTGTGATTAAAAGTCCTGTTTTCATTATCAACTTAGCGATAAGGTGCCACCTTTTTCTGTTTTTCGTTGCCTTTTCTCACTACTGCAAGATGGCCATTTGAGATTTTCATTTGATTCATTGACTGTCAGTTTTATTTGTTTGAATTTGTGTTTAGTTGCTCCTTCAGACCTTGAAGATCTCATCTTTTTCCCACATGGCACGATTTAGTTCATGATGAGTGATGGTGAATGCTTATTTCAATCTCAGACTACCTAAACGTGACATTTTTTTCCTGCTTCTTTCCACTTTAGCCATGATGGGTATTTTGAACTGAGATTGGCTCCTGAGGTTTCAGATTTCAGATCTGTTGTGAGGGTTTCTTGTTGTAGCTTCTGCTGTTTTCTTTGAAACTCAAAGATCACATCTTTTTACTTATATCGACTTTTGTTTCATGATGGGTAGTATCAGAGATCCTAAGTTGCTTCTTTGGGTTTCATTGATCTTTTCTCTGGTATGTATTTCTATAGCGTTTGATCCTGTAGACAATTACCTGATAGACTGTGGATCCTCCATCAAAACAACTGTGGGTAACCGTGTTTTCGCGGCCGATAACTCTGTTCCTCCAACCCTATCAACCCCCCAAACTATTTTGGCGAGCATCTCTTCAAATTCTATCCCATCTAGTGATGATGAGTCGGCTCTGTATCAGACGGCCCGGATCCTCACTGGATCTTCTACCTATGCTTTCCCAATCCAAAAGCAAGGGAGGCACTGGATCCGCCTTCATTTCTTTCCATTCAACTTCCAAAATTTCAATCTGAAAACAGCGAGGTTCGGTGTTTCCGCCAACAAAGTCATCCTACTCGAAAATTTTCAGGTTCCCAATGATACTTCTGTTATGTTGAAGGAGTACTCTGTGAACATAACTTCTAATAGTCTCGTTCTTGCATTCACGCCTTCAAACAATTCATTCGCCTTCATAAATGCCATTGAAGTTGTTTCTGTGCCTGATGAGCTTATCTCAGATGTGGCCCGCACTGTTAACCCTGTTGGGAACTATCAGGGTCTGTCAAATTTTGCTCTAGAGACAGTTTATAGGGTTAACATGGGCTCACCGAGGGTATCTCCTTCCAACGATACTTTGTCAAGAACATGGGTTCCTGATCTGCCTTTTTTACTAAATAGGAGACTTGCAAATTTTGTCAATTTCTCAGGAAGTATCAACTATGTGACGGGGGGGCCGACTCGAGATATCGCACCTGATGTAGTCTATTCTACTGGAACAGAGATGAATCCAGCTAATGTTTCCTCCATGAATTTCAATGTAACTTGGGAGTTCTCTCTGGATACGAATTTCATGTATTTGATTAGGATGCATTTTTGTGATATCATTAGCAGGGCAACTAATGAGCTCTACTTCAATGTCTATATCAACAGCTGGTTGGCATTACGCGATCTTGACCTCACTTCTCTGACGGTGAATGCCTTGGCTTCACCATATTATCAGGATTTTGTTGTGGGTGTTGGTGATCAGTCTTCAAAACTTCGTGTAAGTATTGGGCCTTCGACTGTGAATCCTAACGACCCCAATGCAATTTTGAATGGACTGGAGATTATGAAGATGAATAATTCAATAGGAAGTCTTGATGGTCTGGTTCCTTTAACACCAATCTCGCAAGCAGGTTCAAAGAAGAACATTGGTGTTATAGTGGGCTCAGTTGTTGGGGTGTTTGTTGCGGTGATCTTGGTTGTGGTTCTCTTCCTGTTGTGTAGAAGACGGAAACTGCAGCGGAAAACATCAAAGACATGGGTTCCTTTCTCCACAAGCGGAGGGAATTCCTACAGTATGGGGAGTAAATTCTCCAATGGAACTACGAATTCCACCTTATCTGGGTTCCGTTTTTCATTTGTTGCACTGCAGGAAGCCACAAATGGCTTCGATGAGAATTGGGTCATTGGTGTTGGCGGTTTTGGGAAGGTCTATAAAGGAGTGCTGAGAGATGGTACAAAAGTGGCGGTGAAGCGAGGTAATCCTCAGTCCCAACAAGGGCTCAGGGAATTCCAGACTGAAATTGAGATGCTGTCTAATTTCCGCCATCGCCACCTTGTCTCATTGATTGGGTACTGTGATGAGCACAATGAGATGGTCCTAGTTTATGAGTACATGGAAAATGGGACTCTCAAGAGTCATCTCTATGGTTCAGATCTTCCTAATCTAAATTGGAAGCAGAGGCTTGAAATATGCATTGGATCTGCTAGAGGACTACACTACCTCCACACTGGTTCTGCACAGGCTATCATCCACCGTGATGTCAAATCGGCAAACATTTTGCTTGACGAGAACCTCATGGCGAAGGTAGCTGATTTTGGCCTATCAAAAACAGGGCCAGAATTCGACCAGACACACGTGAGCACTGCAGTGAAAGGAAGCTTCGGTTATCTCGATCCCGAGTATTTTCGAAGGCAGCAGCTGACAGACAAATCAGATGTGTACTCGTTTGGAGTGGTTTTGTTGGAAGTACTTTGTGCGAGACCCGTTATTGATCCGTCTCTTCCAAGAGAGATGGTGAACATCGCAGAATGGGCAATGAAGTGGCAGCAGAAGGGGCAGCTGGAGCAAATTATCGATCCCCGTCTTGTGGGTCAGATAAACTCTGATTCTCTGAGGAAGTTTGGAGACACAATTGAGAAGTGCTTAGCTGATTATGGGGTCGATCGGCCTACAATGGGGGATGTGTTGTGGAATTTGGAGTATGCGCTGCAACTTCAAGAGTCTGTTTTGCAAAACGATCTTGATGTGGACAGCATGAAACAAATATCTAACCTTTCTCCGCTGCTGAACAATGTTGATTGCTTAGACAGTGTTACTGTTGAGAGGCACGAGATGTCGAGTGTTGAAGATCTGTCGGGAGTATCAATGAGTAGAGTTTTCTCGCAGTTGGTGAAAGCTGAAGGGAGATAGGTTGGAGGGAGTATGAGAATGCCAAAGAGCCACACTGAAGAAATGGTTGAGCTCCTACCACTCATCTTGAAGTAAGTCTGCTCTTGCTTCTGCTTATGTTGAGTTTGAACATGGAGTCTCTTAGTTTACAAACTACAACACTGCAACGAAAAGAAGCATCTTACTCTGTTTGGCTGTCTTTACAATATAGTTTTAAGCAATTTTCATTTGTATGTTGTTTGTGGTTTCCTTAGTCTTTACAAGATGTGACTATGGCTTATTAATCTTATTATTTTATCAGATTTGATGACATTTTCTTGGACATTTTGGCGAATTTTTGTTAGTCCCTTAAATTCTGCAAGCTTCGACTCTCAAGCTCTTAGCATGAATAATGCATATTATATGCAGGATAATTTATAATGTGACGTTTATTAAATGAATTTTGAGCATAAGATCAAATAGAAACTTAGCTATAGTAGTCAGGCTTATATATCACTGACTTTTGGTGTTGGGAGTGGGGGATTGAAACTATGAATGAATGTTGAACCCAACCGAAACCCAAATCTGGATTGGGCATTTTCAGGTTTAGTTTGGGTTTGGGCCAGAAAATCAAAAGCTGGTTAAATTTTAGGGGTTGGATTTATTTATTTTTAACTGCGATATAAACGAGTGTAAATGTAGCATTGGTCAAGTAAGGTGTGGGTCAAGTTTGAGTTGTTGCTTTGGGAGGTGGGTCTGTGAAGTCAGGTTGAAGTTGGGGTTGGATTGGATTTGGGTTGGCCTTTTTAGCATTTCAAGTTCGGCTTTGCTGAAAACGTGACCTGACCCACCAGAGTTGAACCCTTGATTCTAACTTTGCCTTTCATGTAACTTTAAAAGAAGGTTGTTTTATGCTGTCATGTCTTATTTTGTTTTATTGCCTTCTGCAACTTAAGTAGTTGACATCTTGAGCAGTTGAGCCCAAAATATTAAACAGTAAGAGCACATGGTGAGTACTCTTTAGAATTAATCGCCAGCTTTTTGAGCCTCCATACAGGCTTGCAGAGTTGCAGTTGGACTACAACCCCTAGCACAGCTGGAATTGGACAATTTGGTGCAGTTTTTTTGTAGCTTGTTTTTGACCTTCTGTTGTTTGGGTGATGGGTATAGTGCTCTTTATACCTTTACCCTTCTTGTTTTGTTTTTGTTGGTTTAATCTTTATACTCCTTGGTTACCATAATTTTACTATTAATGATAGGAAAAAAAATTGTTCAGTGTCTCAACTATGGGTTGCGGTTTTAGTCATCATTTCTAGTAAACTGACCGAAAGTTATGCTCGTTGCACTCTCTGTAGTTTAAAATTTGTGTCATTGCGCATTTTTTCTGTATCAGCTGATAGTAATAGGTTATGTCCACACCCCACCGGTGACCGGATTCTATTTCCTTTTCCTTTAATTACTTTTCCTAGTTTTTCGACAATACCAAGAAGCGGAGCTCTAATTGGTGGATTGAAACCGAAATAGCTGGCTCTGGAGAGAGATCTTGATAGTAATAGATATACATTTTGTGCAACATTTTGACAGTGGCCAAAGTATACTATTACCGGAGAATGTGGGATAGCCCAAGTGGTCATGGGCGTCCCTTCTCACGAACAGTGCTTGGGGTCTACCCTTGTCACTGGCAGAGCACAGTCCCAAGCATACTCATGCGGGGTATGAAGGTGGAGCATACTCGGGCGGAGGACAAAATCAGTGAATGGAGGACACCAGGAATGACTCCTGGGTTGATAGATTTAAGATAGTTTACAATTTTATCTCATGTAATGGCAATTTTTTAAAAAGAAAAGGTATACAGTTACTAGACATGATTTTTCTGTTTCTCATGTTTCTTCACTCCATTTTTGTGTAAAAAAAAAAATTCACTTTTCCATGAGAATAGAAATACTATTTTTGGTAATTTTCCTGAGTTTTACTGTGTTGCAGCCAAATCTTGACTAAGCTGTGACAATTTTAATTAAGTTGTGCATGGAGTCTGAACCTTTTGGTTTTGTCGGTCTGGTCAAGATTATTGTTTGAGTGTTTTAAGCAGTGTTAGTAGGGCACATCCAATAATGGAAAGGACTTATGATGGGCCCACCATGGTTATTTTCCTTTTCTTAATTTTTTGGTCCTGAATCACCATTTTAGAATATGCTAGTGTAGGTGACTTTTGCCTGTTTGTTTGCATTAATTAGATAGGAATTGAATATATTGGGTGCTTCAAAATGAAGATCAAAGGTGAATTTCCAACAATAAGCATCAAATAGAATTTTCTTTTGAATCTCCAAAAATGAGCATCAAGGGCAGAACTGTTATTTGATGTTTATTTTTAGAAATTCACCTTTACTATTCGTTTTTTTATCCACTCTATATATTCTTTTCTTCTCTTTTTTTTCGGAAATGTGCATTATAGGGGGCATATATCATATCAAATTATCAATGGTTCTGAATAATGTGTAGCATGTACCTTGGTTGGATTTAAGAAACAACTACATGAACCCCCAATTTTAATGCCTATTCCTTCAGTTTGAAACCGAGAGAGAGAATATGTTATGATGAATTTTGACGAGTTCTGTGGTGACTGATCTTCTCATCGAACTGTACACCAATTCTAATGGTAAGTTCTGAGGTATTTTAGTAATTTGTACCGAATATAAGTTATCTCTAAGTAGGGTTATAAAAACCAGTCTAATTCTGTAAGGTGTGCTGGGAGTGTGACTCTCATAAAGTTGTGTCCCTAACTTCTTGGCGATAGTGAAAACTGCTCTCATTTCACTGTGGATGTAGGCATATTGGCGAAATCACGTAAATCTTGGTGTATTTTTATTTTATTGTTTATTCATAGCATCGTGATTTGTTACCGTAAACCACATAAATCTTGGTATCTTCTTATTTTATTTTTTTCATTCATAGCATCATGATTTTAACTTGGCGATAGTGAAAATTGCTCTCATTTCACTGTGGATGTAGACATGCTGGCCAAATCACGTAAATCTTGGTGTATTTTTATTTTATTGTTTATTCATAGCATCGTGATTTGTGATTTGTTACGTTAAACCACATAAATCTTGGTATCTTCTTATTTTATTTTTATATGCATGGCATCATGATTTGTGTGAGAGAGAGAGAACTTTTAACCTACGTTACCTGTATGCTTGTAGAAAATAAATACGATAATGTTAGAGGCATTGAATATCCTGAGGATACTTGTAGTATATAGCTTTGTACTAAGTATATTGGTGCATAAAAGTTGTATTAGTTTTCATATTTTTCAACATAAAGATGTTAGGAAGGAATACAAATGGTGATTATGTTAGGTTAGAGATAATTTAAAGGGAAAAGGTGATACTTTGAATAATTTTTTTAAAAATCATCATCATCAAAGCCTTTGCCCAATTATGTTGATGGCTACATGAGTTTTTTTCCTTCATTTCAATTTATCATAAGCCAAATCCTTTTTTATTTCTTCAGATCTATTATTACTATTTTCATCCGCATCCTCCTTAGTGTACCCCTTCCCTTTGATGGGCCATCAACCAGTAGAGCAAAAACAAAAAGGACCCCTAGGACCACTAAAGTGGATATATATATGTTTTGGGTCCTTTTTTGTCTACTGTGAAGCTGAGGGGATTTTTTTGGTAAAATAACTTTATCTTCTATTTTAGGTCACACGTGTGGTTATGTGTACGGTTTTCCCTTTATTCCTTTTTTTTTTCTCTTGGTGTTTTTAAGTTATTTAGATCACATATGTTTGGGCGTTTATCAACCACATTTGCATACATTTCTATCGCTCCATAATTATGAGATTTTATATTCAATGCACTTCACATTCCTAATATGTGTCCAAATCTTACTACTTATTGTATATCTTTCAATTTATTATTTCTAATATAATCTTTATTTTGCTAACTTTGGGCACTGGCCAATGCAAATTGCATCAATTTTTTTTCAACTATGAAGATTTTATATCCTCTGCTTCTTATGTTATTGATGGTGTCAATTTCAATGCTTTTTTTTTTTTTTCTAACTTCTTTTTTCACAAAAGGAGCAGTGAGTCTAATTATTTAAAAAAAAAAACACATTTAAAGGGCTTCTATTTTAAATTTTAATTATTTTTTTATTAGGGTTTTGCTCTGCTAGTTGCCAACGTTGGTAGGTACAATGTAGTCAGAGGAATTTTGCTAGTCATGTCAAGAGTTCTGTACCTGGATTAAGGATAGCGAATATGATCATACCATGTTGGGATCTAATCTACTAGCCCAACAAAGAAAATTCAAAAAGTTGTTTATGTGCAGGCTCCACTTCTTGTTTGACAAACTCCTAAAATCTCTATGCCTTTCATTAGGGGAATCAATGACGCCAGGAAATCTATGTGGGAGAGTAGGGAAAAAGATAAAGGGGAAATCCAAGTTGCAGAGGTGGAAGACAGCATTTAATCCCTCTTAATTTCTCTTTTATTCATTTCCAATGATGTAACATACATCATTTAGAGCATGTTTGTGTAAAGCTGGAATCCCACGCTCAGGCAAACTCAAATTTACATGGGCACAACAAAATGGTTGGGATCACCCTGATGAAAAAATGATTTTTCACATGATTGAGGAATCCCCTTCTTTTCCTCCTTCTCATGGGAAATCAAAATCCTCTCTATCAAATAAAATCAGTTTAATTTTTTTTCTTCCAAGAAAGAAAATGCGTCACACAAAACAATGAAACAATGAGTTGCATGAAAAATCAAAATAGTTTTCCTCTTTATTATTATGGACTTCTATGGATGCACAAACTCACCCTTAGAGCCTATTTGGCTACATGGATTTCTAATAGGAATTCCGTTTGTATGGAATCCCTGACAATATTACAGAGCTTGTCTCTAGAAATCCTGACTTGTTTGATTGAGTTTAGATGATGAGGATTTGCTGAGCTGGTCAAATGAAAAGTCATTTTTGACAAACAAAATTCGCAGAATTTGGGTTTTAGAATGCTACTTTGCCTTGAGAATTTTAGAATTATACTTTTGAGTACAAGTATTTGAAATTCTCCAAATGCTGGAAACAATATGTCCCCAAAATCCAAATACTTGCAACCAAACAGAACCTTAGAAAAGTACTGCTCCTATTTAGCATTTGTTTGGGTAAAAGAAGAAAACGCTTTCCCATGAAGGGACACATAAAACACCATTTTTCTATATATATATATATATAGAGAGAGAGAGAGAGAGAATCTATTGTTAATAGAAAATAATATTTAACTATCTATTAATCTTTTTATAATAAAAATAATTATTCAGTTATGTAATAATTATTTTCAATAAAGATATCAAAATGGTTTACTTTCTCTAATATAAATTTGTCTAATTCAAATGCCAACACAATTATAATATATTAAAGTCATGAGTTTTGGCTTTAGTTTTCACTGCCAGTTATGATTTTAATAAAAAGTTATTCTTTTTTCAAATTTTTTCGATTTTCTCCCCACTTATCTTATGCAAATTACCTATTTTATCTCTTTATTGAAACCACTCACATTTATTCCCCACTTTTCAAAGTTTTACTTTTCCGTTTGTGCAATATCTCCCCTTTTACCCACCATTCCCTTCCTTCTCTTTCTTTTTTACTGGGGTGTTCAAAAGCTGAGCTAAGGCATATCTAGGCCGGGCCCAACTCTAGAAACACTAGCCCAAGCTTGGCACGAGCCCAATACGGGCAGTAAAAGTTAGGCCCGAGCTCGCCCATTTAATCAATCAAGCTGGCCTGAACTAGACTTTTTATAAATTTAATGTGTGGGCATTCAAGCGATTGTTTGGAGTAATTAAATTAAATTACCTGCATTTCTTACATGGGTCGGGCTAGGCTTGGCTTTGGGCTTTCTATCACATAATCCAAGCCCTGGCTCAAATATTAAACGGGCCCTAATGACATGTCCAAGCCCGACCCAAGTGGGCTGGGCCTGGATCAGGCTCAGGCTGTCTCGGCCCATGAGCACCCTTACTTATCATGTCATTAGCTCTTAGATAAAATATAAACAGGCACTCTATAACCTTTTATTCATTTGCTTTCTTTTTAAAATATTTAAGTTTTTTTAATACATAAATATCTAAATTGTAATGTTTGCCACAAACCTGTGCTAGGAAGAGGTTATTATACTAGTCAAGAAATACTGTAAAGAGAAAAGTGGTAAATCTCTGCCATAAGAATTCTACACGTAGTGGATTCCCCAATTGTCATTTTCCCCAATAATCTAGACTAGTTCTAAGTCCAGAATTTCCTATTTCTAACATGTGGTGTGGCCATTATTATTGCTGTCTACCACTAAATATGCCAGACGGGCGAGGATTCCTAGGGTATATATCTTTCTGGTTAGAATACTATGACATGTAGATGGGTGGCCTACAAATAGATGGCTTAGAAGAATACTACAGTTCAGATCATGACAAATTAATACATTTTTCTCAAGAAAAGACCAATGGTTGGCAAAGAAATGTTTCGCTCCCTCCCACTACTTTCTATGAAAATAAATTTAACCATACAAGCAGAATTTTGATGGTCACTTGTCCATCTCAACCATTTGCCTCTTTGACAATCTACAAAGGAGATGGTCTTAAGAGTGAGATTAGGAGAGAACTGGAAATTAGTGTAAGCGGATCAGGAAACTTGTGGATGCATCAATAGTGCTATATTTTATTTTTCATTTGAGTCCTTTTTTAAAAAACAATTCAAATCATTTTTTAATTATTTTTGGGATTTTTACAAATAAAAAAATTATTCATAAACTTTAATTAAACGGGTTGATTAAGAAATATTTGAAAATATCAAATTACGGTGTCGTACGTAGGGAAGAGACGATTTTTCCCCGTAATGATATCGTTAAGGCTCGTTTAAAGGAGAAAAAAAAAAGAGTTGTGATTTTTCCCTCTTCTTCCCCATTGGCTAACGGGACGACAATGATCTTACTTGGAGCTCCCCATATTTGCATGTCGTAGCTCGTCGCCGCACCAACCCTGTAATTTTTTCTTAATTACTCGTGCTCCATGTTGTGCTCTCTATTGTTCTTTGTTGCCACCACTCTCCAACCTTTGCAATTGAAAAACATGACTGATATGAGTTTTCTCGATCTTTTTTACAATTACTCATTGCAATGTGGTTGTCTGTGGCCTTTTTGTGGGCATTTTTTTCCCTTGACAAATGCATTTGCCCTCCCTTTGGATGATATTGTATGTGCTGTTAGATCAACCAAACTCTTTTTCTTTCGTATACAACTATGGGGAGCTTCAGGGAAGATCACCGTACTTCCTTAAGCCATCAAGGAAAAAGAGGGAAAAAAAAAAATTCTTTACATGTGCCCTAACGATGTCATTCCGACGAAGAAAAGGATTTTTATTTTAAATGACCGCCAACGATATCATTGTGGTGTAAAATTGTCTTTTCCCTCCGTACAGCACCTTAATTTGGTATTTTTGGATATTTCTTAATCAGTTCGTCTAATCAGGGTTTATAGTTTATTTCTTGGTAAAAACCTCATGATTTTCTTAAGTAATATGCAGTCCAGCTCATGGGGCCCACTTAAGATGCCTTAATATTAGTTAGGCATGCTACATGGAAAGGTCTCATTGCTAATAAGGGCAAACAAAAAAAAAATCAGCCTAGAAAGATAATCTTAGCCCTTGATTTAATAGCCTAAGTGCTTGATGGTGTTTTAATCAAAGATAATCTTTAGATTCAATCCAAAGGTGGATGAAGGTTTGATGATAGTGAAATTCGGTTCGATGCAAAATCATGGGGGGTGAGAGTGTGAAAGGGCTTGCGCTTATTAAAGATCGGCTTAGGTGGGCTCCAGAAAGCTGGACTGCATGAGCTACTACTCGTAGGAGAACATTTCTCTGTAACGTTATCTAATACTTTTTCATATCTTGTTTGTTCCATTTGATAAATTTCCTTTTCTATTAAGCTTTCATCCTTCGCCCTCTATCAAGCCTATTATACATGAGTGGCTCCTGTACGAGTGGGAAAGGAGCTCATACAAATGGAAAGAGGTGGTATACACTAGGGTTGCAAACGGGATGGTTCCGGATTGGAACCATTGTGGACCCAGACTTGGAGCCATTTTTAAATACTGGTTCTCGATCTGGTTTCGAATTGGAATCTGTTTTGTTGGTTTCGGACTCAGTTTCAATAAGAAAATTCGGTTCTTGAACCAGGTCCACTAGATTACTCGAATCTAGTTCCAAATCAATTTTATTTTCGCTTTATTTTTTATTTTCTCTTAAAATAAGCATATCATTCAATCTATAACAGTGCATCAAGTCTACAACATCCAATATTATAAATAAGAATGCCAAAAAAAAAAGTTGGTTTTAAAATATAAATTGCAATATCAAAGACTCAAATGCCGAGTCCGGGGTCCACGAGTTGGAACCTATATGGACCAGGAACCTGGACCCGTTTATCAATCAGAACCTAAATCAGGTTCCGAACTCGGACCCGTTTGTCAATTGGAACCGAAAATAGGTTCTAGACCCGGTTTTTTGCATGTCGAAACTTCCGGGTAATTCGAGAATCGGATACCCGTCTACAACCCTAGTATATACAGAATTCGAACTCTGGGCTGCCAGGTAAGAATCACCACCACTTACCATAGGTAAGTGGCCTTTCTCACCATATATATATATATATATATATGTGTGTGTGTGTGTGTGTGTGTGTGTGTGTGTGTGTGTGTGTCTGTGTACGCGCGCGCAAGCGTGTGTATACATATATATATATATATACGTACATATGTACATATATAAATGTATGTATGTACATATATTGAATCAATCATCTTTAGATCATAATTCCGGGCACTGTTTAGCCTTTCTCATATTTAAAAAACAAAATCGTCCTCCCTGTTTTTCTCTCTTATTTAGGACTTCATTAAAATGCCCCATGATGGGTTAGAGTCCTTTAATTCTAGTTCCTATACTCATAATTTTGCCCCCAAATGAAGCCTTCTCGTGTGGTAACCTTGGATGAAAGTAATATATCCAACATTATTAGTGAAGTCATCATTTATAATGCAATGCACGAAGTAATTATCTTTATCCAAGACTTCTAAATTGCAAGGATTCTGCCAAAAGAAGTGGAGTAAACTGTGGTTTCAATTTGAAAGATTTCTTTAATTACTTTTTCATCATTTTAACAATTGATACCATTCCACTTAAGTGGGCACACTTTCCTTCTGGACAAAGTGGAAAAGCAATACAATTCAAGGAAAATGCATCACCTCGATCCAAACACCCAATGACTGTTTCAACAGGAACCATAACAAATCCCCATTCATGGGAATGGAATGGAATGGATGTTCCGAACAATCCCACCAAACCTATTATGGGTGGGAAGAAGGCAAAGGTAAGTGCGTTTGGTAGGGAGAAAGATGCCAATCCATCATTGTCAACCCCATTGTGGTGCGTGGGCCCATTAACGCACCTTGCACGTTGGCCATACGTTGACGGTATCATTGCATGGTTTTGGAATTATAATCGTTCAAATTTTGCATTATATTATGTCGGATCGCATCATCCACCCGTCCAGTCATGGTTTTTTGTTTTTTACCCAGCCAATGGTTCGAGACTTGATATCCAAGAGAGAGCCCGTACAAAGTGAAAGACTGCTCACTTACATACTAACCTGGGAAAAGAGCACACACATGTAAAAATAAAAGTCCTATATGGAGTAAAAGATCGAACCCGGACAGCTAGGTGAGAACCACTACTCCTTACCATTGAGGTAAGGTCTCCCGTCCTATCATATTTGAAATATGATTTTCATTTATTTTTCATCCAACCTAAAACCGTTATATTTGGGGGGGGTTTTTTTTTTAAAGGATGGTGTCCCAGCCCTTTGGGCTATAATAATCCCTACGGGTCTATGGGAGCTAAGTAAACCCCATGCGGCCCAAGTATGGTGGTGTAATTTCAAAACCTCAACCTTCGATTGCAAATTGTGGTCCTAAGCTAACTGAGCTTACCCCTTGGGGTTTGTTAACCGTTGTTACATTTTCTTTTCTGAAAGTTAGAATCTTGGATTCTCTCCCTTTGTTATTATTATTTTCTATGGCTATGGGCTTGCTTGTTTGCATAAAATTACTTAGGAAGTTGAATTCATAAGAATTCAAGGTCAAATAAGGTCTGTAGACTACTTTTAAAGAGAAGAGGGTGAACTGGTGAAGGATATGAGATAAGGAGATGAATAAATTAATAAGGTGGGGGTGTAGATGAGATCTTGACTTTCCTAGATATTGAATTACTAATGTCACGATTGGGTATTCATTTCTTATTTTTTCTTATTTAATTTCCAATAAAGAAAAAGTTATTATTATGGGCATTTTTTAATATTCAATTTTTATCTTCATTTCTAACCACTTTTTACATGAATTATTTCTAATTCTTATGTACGCACCATATGTGCATTCCCTATGCTTGAATGGACCCATCCAGATTCTTCTGAGTGGCATAAATGGACCGAATGGGGAGGGTAATCTGACCTAACTCCTGATTTTTAAGCTTCCAAATTTAATGCCTGAGAATTTCTGGCATAGGAACATTAGCCAGCAATGCGAGCACAGTTACATCTTTGAATTTAGCCCACATGTGCCAAGATAAAATATGCATTAAACAGGAAGTTACTGGATGCAAATTTTCTGCACAGACCCAATTCAGAGAGGACTTTTCAAACCAGCCAGAGTGGGTGTCAGTGTGTCACCAGTGCAGTCAAGCATTGACCATTCAAGAAAGACAGGTTCACATATATAAATGCACTCTCTCTCTCTAATATAAATGGGCTGTGGCCCTGGGGACCACGTCTCATGGGCACTTTTCATGTGGATGTGGACTCAAAATTTTAATGTTGCAGGGCATCATCTTTTTGGAATAAATTTAATTTTATTTTTGGTATTTATAAATATTATATTTTTTTCACAAGCATTTAAGAATTTCAGTACGAAAAGTCTCAAATGACCTTTGGAGATTTAGAAATTTCAAATTTTTTGTATTTTGGTGGAGTTTCTAGATGTTCAAGCAAAATAGATTGTTTGAATTATAGCAAAAATACAACCCCTTGTCCCCTTCAAACCCAGATTTTTTTTAATTTTTTAATCAGAATTCAAATAATGTCAACACTTTTTTTATGTTTTTGTGCCTCATCCCATTAATTTTTGTATCTTATACTTTTTTTGCAACAAACAAGCAAATTCAGTTTTTAGAAAACATGAGAAATGACATTTTGTGAAATGTAAATACACATTTGACTGCCATTTCTTTAGTTTTGTCATTAGGAAAAAAAAAGGCACCATTCCTATGTTCAATTTTTTAGAGAATTTGTGCTACTTGAAAGCCATGACATCATGGAAAAGTGCTATAATATCATTGGATTTATCAATTTTTGTGACATGTATAGTTCTTTAATATCACGGGACTTAGAGCTAAAAGGTTTTAAAAAATTACTTACAAGAGTCAAGCAACTCTTGTAACATTATCTGAATTTCAATTATAAAATTAGAACAATCGGGTTTTATATCAAAATCCCTTTAAATAAATTAAGAAAGATTTGGATATTTTTATTAACAGCTCTTTTTTTTTTTATCAGTAATCACCTTTTTTTTTCCTGAAAATGAAAACTTCCTTAAATTTAAGATTATTCATAAAACCAATAGCATTAATCAAAATAAATTCAACAAAATTTAAAAACGCATTGCATCATTGTATAAGACTAGATCCTAAGTTGTTTTCTTTTTCCAAAAGATACAATGAATTTCATTAATAAACCAAAAATTGGCAAGACAGAATTTCCTAAAACAAACAATATCAAGAAGAGTAATTCAAGAAAATCATCCAAAAAAAAAAAACTCCCCCACAAAAATCTAAAAACACCTCCATATGGCATTATATTGCAACATTTTCCCCAGACGATAATTTTCTCTAAAAATAAATCAGGCAGCACGTCAAATTTATTTTCTAAATTCTTATCATACTAAATCATCTTAAACTCCGTTCATTTTATGCAACATTTTTCTCAATAACAGTGATCATAAACCCGAACTTCAAGATATTAACATTACCCCAGGATGATAATTTTCAGATACACGAGACAACAAACAACAAGAACAGAAATGCAAGAAAGTTTTCCAAGTTCTCTCTCATATATGAATTCCAGTATCAATGAATTGCTGTATAAATCTAATAAATGTATGTACGTTTCTCCAAAAGAAAAAAAAAAAAAAAAACTCTTTTCATTTCTACATTCTCTCTTCTTCTCTTCTTCCTCTGTAGAAGAAGAAGAAGAAAAAAAACTCCTTCAAAAAGGCATTATATGTGTGGTTTCAGTTTCGTAGCTAAGCAAACAACTCTTATAATTCACACGAAATATCTTCACCAAATCCGCCGCCATCTGCTTCACCGCAGGCGAGCAATCGCTCTGCAATAACACCACTATCTTCGCCAGCCCGCCATTCCTCGCCACCGCCTCCTCCGCCCTCCGATCCCGGAAAACGCAACAGAGGCTCCACACCACCACCACCGCCCTCTCCCTCGCCGCCGGCGACACCTTCAGCATCCTCTTCACCACCGACGCCACGCACTCCCCTCCGCCGCCGCAGATCGCCGCCCGTCCCTCAGCGCAAGTCGATGCTGCCTCCACCAATCTCATCGCCTTATCCGCGATCGACGGCTCAGATCTCTCGGTCAGCAGCCTCGTCAGCACCGGCACCGCTCCCAGCCGCACTATCTCCGGCCGGGACCTCCGCCGAGCGGCGACCGCCGTCAGACACGAAAGCCCGGCGTCGATCGCCCGGAACTCCGACTCGGGACCCATCAGCCGGAGGAATTCCGCCATGGATCTCTCCCTCTCCGCCACCGATCTGTAACAGTTCTTCTCATCCCCGGTCGCGATCATCGATTCGAGAACAACAGCGGAATCGATCCGAGATTCGAGATTCCCCTTCTCCAAAACAGAAACCAAGAGCGTAGACATCAAATCCGCATCAATCGCCTCGATCTCAGGTACTTTCTTACAATCTTTCCCCAAAATCAAACGCAAAACGCTAACAAACGCTTCGAATTCCTCCAACTTGCGGAGATTGGGGAGGAGAGACGCGAGAGCGGGCACGATACCCGAGGAAACGAGGATCCGCTTGGTTTCCCTGTCCGATAACAGATCCGATAGGGTCCGTAGGGGGTCGACGAGCAGATAACCGGTTTTGGCGGTGGAGAGGCGCTGGAGGAGGGAGAGGGCTTGGGAGTGAGATGAACGGGAGGATGAGTGCCACGTGTTGATGAGTGATTGGAGGGTGGTGTTTGGGGTGAGGTCTTTGGAGAGAAGGGGCTGCATCGTGGCAGGGCAGGTGTTGTGGCCATGGTCGAGCCATGTTTGGATGCTGGTGCGGTCGTAGGTGACGCCCGTGCAGAGGCTGACCGGGGATTTCATGACGTCTAGTGAAATAGGGCATTTGAAGAAGCTTGGGACTGTTACTATGAGGTCTCCGTTCTTCACCATCTTTGCAAGTGCAGTGAAGGGAAGGATTTGTGTGGAAATTTCGGAGAGAGAGAGAGATGGAATATTGGGGATGAAAGGGGAACGGGAGATGGGGTGTTTTGAAGGGGGGCCTGGTCAAAGAAGTGACGTAGGTATGTTTGCTTTTTTAATCATGTTTGGTCGTTGGTCAATGTGCGTGGGGAATTTGTCGTTAATCATAATGATGACAGGGATTCTGATCCCAGTACAGCTTTTTCAAAGCTGTTTTTGCTTTAGGAGGAAAAAAAAAAAAAATTTAAGTCCAAGTCTAACCCAATATGTACGACCGAGTTCGCGGCTTGGAGCACTCGTGTCGTGTGTGTCGTCTCAGCCAGTCAGCCTCACCCACCCAGACTTCGCTTAACCATCGAGTAAAGTAAAGATAAACGTAGTATCCTTGGTAAAAATTAGTTTGGTAAAGTAAAATTTAAATCAAGACATGAGATAGAGTGTTTCATCTCACACAAATGTACAAAAATCCGACAGGTCTCACGTGAGTTACTGTACCACTGATCTACATCAAGCAAAGAGAACTTAAAATTTAAACTGGACATGCTTTATCTAACACTTTTGCCATGAGTTATTATTATTAATACCTCATAAAGCATTATTACGTGTGGTGAATTAAAAAAATATAAATGGTCATCTTTTGCCATGCTTTTTCTTTCAATATGTTTTAACATATTTTTTTTTACTATACTAATAATACGAAGAGAAAGCCGAACAAGTGAAAAGAGACGCTTATCCAGGGCCTCGGCAATCAGGTGAAACGAATAACATCAAGGTTGCCAACTAAATAAATTTATTTACGTATTTTATCTGATCTTTATTAGGACGTGACATTTACTTTACTTTATCAAAATAGTAAGACAAAATTGAACGAGAAATTAACGGTTGGGACCTCGACGACCCGGACTCCTCTCCTCTACCAGTACAATCGATGCGGAGCGGAAGGAATGGGGGCATCATGAAAAGGCCAATATAATAATTAGCGAGGTAGAGGCCTCGAGGGGCGTGTGCGGGTTTTGGGTCAGACGACTGATGCACCGCGTTGAATTAGTATACTCGAAAAAAAAACTTATCTTTGTAACGTGCAACATGCCGAGTTTAGGGGCTATCATCGCCCGTCGCTCCTTCGTTTATACGGTGGGCCCACACTGTCTACTCCGTTGAGACGGTGGCGTGTGTCGTGTGCCAGTCGGTCAGCTATACTGACTGCAGGACTATATAAAACAAAGCTTTCAATATGGAAAAAAACGGTGAAAAATGCTGCAACCGATGTATATGTTTGTCCTAGACCGGCCCAGTTGGCAAACCCATCAGTATATTCGATCATAATATTTCTGCCAAGAGACTTTGAGGCTTTAAGCTAAGGACATAAATTGATTGATGATCCAATTGTCTGATCACGACTATGGGAAGATAAGATTGTACCAAATATGTTAATGCAGTTTGGGAAATTAGCACTGTGATCATTGGATGGTGTTAATTCATGGACTCCGTAGTGGCCCATCCGTGCAGCCCGCTAGATGAGATGCATGTGTCACACGTATATACAGTTGTGAGATGTTGTCTGAATGAACACGGTAGGAATAAATTAAGGACTAAGAAGACGTGAGTGCCAAAGTTTTGTGGGAAGAGTACCCAACGGCTCCTTGCTTCTTTTTAGAGGAAGACCATGTGATACTTTTTGACCTAGTGTGGCCCTACAAAGAGTCCGGAGCTACTCAGTCCAGGACGCGCTTGCCTTTTTTTTTTTTATTTCTCTTTTACAATGGGAGCTTAAAACTAATGCTCTCTTAACTGGCCGACTCTGGGCCTTTGCCTGCTGTCCAAGCTAAAGCGTGGAGACAAAATAAAAAACATACGCTTACCATTAGCTTTCCTACCAGCCCTTCTCATCCATTTTGAGGGATAGCTGATTTCCCAATTGGTCCCTCCCCCGCAAGCTTGATTCGTGAATGTTTGAGAAATTATGAACATGTTTGTACTGCCGTTTTTCATAAAAAGCACATGTCTGTTTCTGTGTTATAACAAAAATTATGTTTAGTGCGGCCGCTTTTGTTTTGAAAGTGGAAAAAATTGAACTGACTGTTCTCAATGGGAGGGCCCCATACTTGGTTTTCCATGGAATGTGAAAAAGGTTTTCCTCAATGTTGACAAATGTGCCCTAAGCATTTTGAAAGTTAAATTTGAAAAAAAAAAATATTTGTAAATCAAAGGTATCAACATGCGAGGCTGAATTTTTTAAACTCACAAATTATCAAAGAGTTCGAGATGTTGGGGAACAGCCATTGATATTTTGTCAAAAATTTTGGATATCTAGAGTTCTTTCTAGAAACTCTTGGATAAGAAATGCTTGAATTTGGAAGATTTCCTAGTGGGATAAGAAATGAGAATTTTCTTAATCGTGCTAACGATATCATCAAGGCTTTACCAGAGAAAAATCGACTGGGGTAATTTAGTCCTTTCCATGCATACGGCCCCTTAATCGATCAATTTTAAGTATTTCATAGCAAATTAGTCTAATCACAGTTTAGGGCTACTATTTTCGTAAAAATCCACCCCAAAAAAATCTGTAAGGCTTCAAAAGCCTATTTTCCTAGGTTCTAAATTTTGAATCTTATGTCATTCTAAGGCTTCTGCTTACAAAAAACAATATATCAGACTTCATTGTGGGGCTTGCTTATTTTAAAGTTTGAAGCTCTCAAAACAAATCCCTATGATACGATAATATTTCACTCTAATATATTTTGGGCCTTTAAGGTTTATTAAGTATATTGCACCCAAAAAAAGAACATTGACGTATTTATCCATATTGGGGCTATCCTTCTTAGAATTTGAAAGTCTCAAAATGAATGCCTGTTTTATGGGGAATGAAAATTTTCATCCCAATATGTTTTGGGCTCACCGTAGGACATGTACAAAGATATACTTGAAAAAATCCTACAAAAATTCATGTATCTTATTCCTGATCGATCTACCGGTGGTTCTATCTCCTGTTAAAGTGAAATTTGACCAACCTCACTCCCCTCCCCCACAAATAAGAAAAGAGAGCATTTATGTTGAACAACTTCGATTTTTTATAGGTGTCTCACTTTAGAGCCTCACAATTATTTCATGAATATGAACCGTTCCTCAAAATTCTTCCCCTCAGATTGAATGGCTAACATGTATAGCGGATCCTATGCGGCCCTGCTAGACATTATTAGTTGGGCAAGTACAATTAAAATTTTAATAGGTGGACCCCATTGGACATTATGAGTTTTACAATCTAATCCTCTTAGGCATGAAAATTTCTCTTACATTGGGCTTATCCGTTAAAAATCTAAACCACCCCAAATAAATGACCCCTTGATATCGACCTTCTCCAAATTTCACCGTGACAGAAGATCGCCCACAACCATATTAAATCATGAATTTCTTGTAATATTTTATTTGAAAATCACCATTTAAGTTTTGAATCCTATCTGATGCACAGACTTGGACTTTTCATACCCGATATCAGATCCTCTCATCGTCTCAAAAGATCCCTGATCCTTGGTTCAACGAGTGGGACTTTGTTAGGGTTCCATCTATTGAAATTCTGAGCTCCTCTGAATGCTTTCATTGAGTATAAAGTATAAGATGTCTACAAATTTATTAAAATAGGAATTGGTCCTCGTTACTTGATCAGCGGCCTTCTCCTAAAGGAGGCTGATAGGAGAGGTTTTGAAGGAGAAGTTGGATTGGAATTCACACTCATGTGCAATTTTCAAAACAAACGGTAAAAGGGCATTATAGTGTATTAATGTATTTGAGGTGTTCATGTGAAATTTTCCATCATTGAATTGGGTTTAGAAAAGAAATGAAGAAGGAAGAAGATGAGGAAACATGCCTACTCAAGGTTGATGTCGACACTCAACACATAGAATGAAGGTCAATATTGATCCTTGAAAAAACGGATTAAAAAAAGGGTTTTTGAGCGAAATACCCTATTTATCTGTTTCGATCCTATGGCCACATAAAGTGGTTGTATATATACACATTTATATATATATATATATATAATCCTCTTATTAGTGGTTAAGGTTTGGGGGTTTGAGTTTTGTTTATGTAGGATTTTGAAATTCACGGGCTAGAGGTCATCTTTTAAAGCTTCATTGAACTACAAATTTATGATCCAAGCCATTTATAATACTTATGGGATTTATTTTCACTTGTTAAATCTTCATATATTACTACAAAAGTTGTGTAAAGTGTTAAAAAAGTCCAGACTTACATTTACATTTTAGATTGTTACGGGGACCTTGATCATGATCCAAACACTCCTAGATTCTAACTTTAATGCTAAGAAATAAAAGTTGAGTTTAATATCATAAATCTGAAGAACAATGCGAATAATAGGATGACATTTTTGAACAAAGCAAAATAACACAAATATGGGCAGTTTTGCCATTTCCCTAGCATGGAGAAGGTACGGGTAAAACTAGACTCTTTGGGAAGTGGGAGGAAAAATACATCTTCAAATGTAAGCTATATAGGTCAAAAGCCCACTTTTCTTTTCCGATCATAAGCTTTATGGCTTATTTGCGTTAACATTTGGATTGTATACTATGAGTAAATTCGATTCTGCATGGCATTAAAAAAAAAAAAAAAAAAGCGCAGTTCCAACCCATTATACGAAACCCATTTCCGCTTGGTTCAAAATTTTCATCTTACTACATGGAAAAGCATCACCGCATCAGCACCAGAGCTGGGAAAGTTGTGCCCTGTAATTCTTGGCATTACCCAAAAGTGACATTAGTCCTATTTTATTTTATTTTATGGGTGTGTGGTTGATGAGCTAAGAGTCTTTCAAGTCTGTGAACACATCTGGAAAATTGTATGACATGCATCTTAAGTGGGGTCCCCTTCCAGTTCGCTTTCCTCCCTACATTGAGGCTGCGGTACAGGAAAGTCAGTGGGCCTTACATGTAATCACAACTCAATAAATTTCACTCCATACCTCTAATGCAAAATCGATAAGGTCGAAAACATGCGATCAATTAGATGATAGGCCCTTTCCAAATTTGAGTGACTTTAGGTGGAGTGACAGACAGATCAAGCGCCCTTCTTTCCTGTGAGCGTAATGGATTTAAGAAGTAGGCCTCACTAATTAATTCTCCGTGGGCTACCATTATAGAATCCCAATTTAAGGGCATTGAGGATAGGGGTTGGTCAAATATCACTATGATCACATAATCTTAAAAATAGCTTTAAACCCTCAAATCATCTCTGTATGCAATTAACTGTGTGATTGAATCCAATGGTGGTTGATAGCCAAATCAGCGTCAGGTTTGGGTGAGTGAGTGTCATTCATGGGGTTGGTGAGAGTGAAAGGATTGGATTTTGTCAAAGGAGGGCCCTACAATACAGTTAACTAAAGGGAGAAAGAAAGCAATAGGCAGTAAAGCTGGCCCACGTGCATTCGGTGCAGCATTGGAAAATACCATCATCAGTATAGGAACAGTGTACTACTGAATCTTCATCTAACACCTTTGAGGGCAGCTCTCATTTTTCATGTAAGCCAAGACATTCTCTAACAAATGGATACTACAGAAAATAAAAATAAAAATAAACAACCACAACATCATCATCATAGCACCACCACATCATCAATTTAGGATTTGCTGCAAAAGAGTTCTACAAAGTAACTGCAGAAAAACTGTCTTTCAAGTTGGCAGATTTTCCATTTTAACAAGAAAACAAAAAAAATCTTTTTCTTCTTACCTCTTTAACTCTTGATCCTCGGCAGAAATAAAGCTCCAGGGACAGCCTCAGCCTGAAACTTGCCCGTTAGGATAGTACTAGTAACTTTATACTTCAAACAAAATGAGGTGTAATCCATACTGGGGGATTCTCATTAGTATATTTGTGACACCCACTCCGACGAGAAATAGAAACGATGCTTCCATTTTCCATGTCAAATACCCACCAACCACTGTGATGAGGCTCAGTAAAATAGATGAGATTTCCTCTACGCCCGAGTCTTGCTGCTTGGAGTGACACAGAACAATTTTCCCCCAAGAACAAGATGTGATCCCTTAAGCTTTCCAACACTAACCATGATGAAGTTGATAAATCCAGTTGCAAGACAATGAAACAATCCACTGGTCCATTTGGTCTACTATATCCTTTCACAACCAGCAATATCTCATCACCAGATTCAACCAGGTATGGAACACACTTCCAAAAAGTATATGAATGGTGGGGACCCTGGGGTAGCTTCATCATTGCTAGCTTAGGCTGTGAGCTGCATTCTGCATCAGGTAGACGTAATTGATGGCACAAAATGTAGAACTTCCCTCTAAACAACAGAGCTTCTTCCGGCTTTTCTAAATGGCATTCTTGTGTGGTCCATGCATTGTCTCCAATCCTACAAAATGTAATATTTGAATACCAGTAATTCAGTATGATAACCACGCAATTGGGTTCCGTAGGAGGCGATGAAAGTGTGGCTCGATAGACTGACTTTGTTACATCCCATAGTGGCAGGTCAATCCGGGCTCCCGTAAATGGATTCATGAGAAAGAGCAAATGTCTCAAATATACGTCTCCAATCAGTAACCATCCATAAAAGCAACCCACATAGGCATATCTCTTACCGAATTCAGGTAGCAGCATCACACATCGTTTGCCATCTGATGCTTTTATGAAGAAACGACATTCATCGTCGACACGCCGACCAACACGCCGACCAGGAGTCATAAGCAATGGATAGTCCAGACTCGGATTGTGCTGTTTCGCCGCAGCTCTCCATGTTGAACAAACACGGCGGAAATTAAGATAATCGATAAGACGCAACCGGCTTGATACTAATTCAAGTAAATGCAAGGGAAGATCTGGCCACGGTACATGACATTTCTTGCGTCTCCCTCTTGCCATGTTTTTGGATAGTTCTTCCAATGCAACTGAATCAAAACAAATTGAATCACAATAATATTCTGGTCTCTCCAATATCTATATATGCATGAGCAGAGAATGGGTTGACAAATCGTTTAGAGAAAAAATAGAATTTCAACATGTTTAGTAATGACGCCTTCTGGATATGAAGAGAATAATAAGTCTCAAACAGGATATAGTGGCATGGAGATGGCGGCCACCATTCCTGCCACATGAAGGGTTTGGGGTACGAGACATCTTAAAATGATCACCATAATTGGACAGTATAAGCTGTCTGATGACTGATCAAAGGATATGTAGGTAGAGAATAAATATAAAAACAGTGAACAATTTGAAATTTGAAATCAATACCTTTGATTAAATGCTAGCAAAAAAAGAGGCTGATTTTTTTCTAGATAGATAATCCAACCTCACTTCTATATGGTTGAATTCACTGGTCCCACCCCACATGCATGTGTCCTTATTTAAGAGTTTCATTCCATTCGATTCAGAAGGCTTCATTCCTCTAGGGTTTTTCTTTTCCTTTTTTTTCCCATCAAAACAGGAAAATAGAAAATTGAAATGATAAATAGGTATTGAAACCAAAGTAGAAAGTGGCAGCGAAATAGCTATATGAATCCAGCACTCTTTGAGCAAAACCAAGAAAGGTGTTTACCATTGAATGGATCTTCAAGTTAATTTTTCTATAAAAAAAAAAAGAGTAAATAGTTCTTGCAACTAATGTTTAAATTATTCTATTTTTTACAGAAGAAAAGTACCATTTTAGATCCAATAGAACTCTGTCAAGTATAAAACATTCAATCAATTTGCAATATAGGTGAATAGTTCAAGAAACAATAAACAGATAAGGAGAGGAGGTATAGGCTTTTGTGACTGTTTGGGTTTGCGGTGTTTTAAGGATAAATAATTAATTCACTTTAATCAATTTTCTATGTTCCACGAAAATAAATTAGGAAATATACCCATGAAAATAGTATGGGTTTGATTTTACCGAGCCAGTAATAATACACATAGATAGCACTGATCATAGATATATATCTCTCTCCTTTTTAACAACCATCATCATCCAATACCTTAATGTTTGCACTCCACTACCTCATTTTTCCCACATTCTCAACAAAAGCATGGATCCCAAGAACACAACCAGCCCTTACTAATTTACTATAGAACAACCAGTTCATGTAGGTGGATATGAATTGGGTATCGATAGTCACTGCGACGGTATTTTTCATATTATCATTCTGCGATAGGAGATACAAAAATATCGGTCGATATCAACCAATATCAACAAAATTTCAGTCAATACCAATATATAGGTTGATATGTTGAAAATATCAGCTAACAGTCCTCTTTTTAAAAAAAAAAAAAACCTTATTCTCCCTCATTTCTTTCATTTCCTCCTCCTTTCAAAACACATGCATAACATGCACAGAGGCTCCTCCAACCACTCTCTCCACTAAAATTTCAACCAAATCACAGGATTTTGATGGATTTCTTCACGGCAAATCCAAACAACTCAATTAGGTAAGCATTTTGATGTCATTTCTTGAATTTTCTTAGATATAGAGTTTTCAGGGTTGAAGCATAGATCTAGAGTCTTGAAGCAAAAGTCTGAAGATTTGAGCATGTTTTATACTGCTTTCAGATTTTTTCCATATCTATACCCGAGTTTTTTACACATGCAACCAAGCCTTCACATTAAGCTAGATTTGGTTGTACACTAGTTTTTCTTATTAGATCTAGTGGTTTTTAGTGTAAGCCTAGTATTTTTTTTATTTTTATTTTTTTGGGTTTTTCTAGAAATCCTTTAGATTTTCTTAAATTCGTTTGTCAAATGTTCTTAGAATGTGTTAGATTTGCTTGTGGGTTCCTATTTTGTTATAAATCTAAGCATTCAAGTCTCATCCAATCCAGGTAAAAGTCCATACTCCACTGCTGTGCTTCATCTTTAGTGTATATGTTATTTTATAATATTATGGATTTTTTTGGAGTTTTTTCAAATTTTTTGGGATAAAAAAAATCACTTCGTGATGGACCATCACAACCACATATCGCTTTTCAGGGTCAACGGTGATGTAAAACCAAAATCTGAACAATAAAACAGCCACCTTCTGAGCACCTATACATCACAGCCACACCCAAGCTCCCATCCCGGTAACAAAATGGCCTCATTTCGTATTCACATCCACCCTAAGGGCTACTTAACATACTTAATTCACTTTTTTTAGTTTTCAGTCTGCCACACTCTAGCATCCATCACATCAACATGTCAGTGAGATTTCAGGCCATTTAACTATCAAAATAACAATCCAAAGCATAGGCCCAAAATGAGCCACACTCTTGAAATGTGTCTTGAAACCATCTCACAGCTTCAAAGCTACATACCAAGCGAATCTCACATCTTTTAAAATATAAAACTACCCGCATTAGAGTCCAAAACATGGCCCCCAAAATTAGCCACAAAAAGACCACAACCTATCTCTAAAACTGACAAACGAAAACCTTTATGCTACTGTAGATGTAGGTCAAACATCATTTTTACTTCATTTTTTCCTTGGAATTCCACTAGTTTACTGTCAATTCTCAGATAAATGGTGGAGTGCGTTACGTCGACAGCCAGTGTAAAACTATCACATCTAAACCATATATTCTGAGACACTGCACACTGCACTGATGGCCGGTTACAATGGAAAGTAAGGGTTCCTGCACCAATCTAGACGATTGTGGATAAAGATGTAATTCAAAAGAAAAGGAGGATTCAATTTGCTACTTCAAATATAGGAACTATGACGAGCAACAGCATGGAATTGATTGATAAAATGAAAAAAAGGAGAGAAGAGTAATATGACTTGTCTATAGGAAACAGAGTGGAAAGATAAAGCTACAGAGCCCACTAAAGGCAACAAACTTTACCATGCAACAAACTCTACAATACAGGAAAGAACGGTGCCAGTAATATCATTAAAAAAATGCCATAAATGAAGAAAGCGTAGTGGTAGATAAGAATTTGGAAGAAACGATAATTGGGGTAAAGAGATTGGGTGATAGACTTACAATAATTGAACAAGTGCTAAAGAAAAATATAATACATACATCACCAGTGCCTATGCACCCAAAGTAGAATCAAATGAAAGTGTTAAAGAGAAAATTTCAGGGGATGAATGGTTTAATATGAGAAATTCGAATTGGTGAAAAAAATTTTCTAAGAGGGGACTCAAATGGCACGTAGGAAAGGATAGTAGAGGGATTTAGAGAAATGAATCAATAAAGAGACACTTTCTTGGATTTGCGTTAGCATTTGACCTTGCAATAACAAGCAACTAATTTAGAAAGAAAGATGAGCATTTAATTACCTATAGGAGTGGAAGTAATAGGAGCTAGACAGAATTTACCTACTTTAAAGGCATGACCACTTAGCTTATAAAGACTGGAAGGTTTGACCACACAATATAGGATAGTACTTTAGATTTTGTATTAGAAGTAGAAAGAAAAGGATAGTAAATAAAAGGTGCCCTAAGAAAAGATAAGGGAATTTGAAAGGGGAAAGGGCAACAATATATTAAACATAAAGTGATGGAAGGGGGAAAATGAAATATGGAGGAGGAAAAAACTACAATGATGTGAACTAAATGGTTGACTGTATTAGACAGGTTTAAAAAAGGTGCTTGACAGTCAAAAGGGAAAGGACAATTTAATAAAGAAACCCGGTGGTGGGGTATAGCGGTTTGGCATTGGATTGGAAATATCTATTGCAAAGTTTAGCATTGGAATGGAAATATGTAAAATCATGAAATGTATAAAAAGACAAATAAAGAAGTATAGTAAGTGATGCAAAGTCCGAAGCAAATGATGACCTATATAATAAGTCGGGAATAAGATAAGAAGAGAGATATTTTCAAGCTTATAAGAATGAGGAAAAGGAAAAGTATGGACTTTGATCTTGTTATATATATAAAGAGCAATAATCAAAAGGTTTTCACAAAGGAAAAGGAAAAGTATGGACTTTGATCATATTAGATGTATAAAGAGCAATAATCAAAAGGTTTTCACAAAGGATAATGATATTAAAGAAAGGTAAAGAGAATATTTTAACAAACTTTTAAATAAGGATTCTATATGAGGCTTAGGAACAAGATAGGATACTACACGATTAGGACAGATATTTTACTGCAAAATTAGGGTACCAGAAGTAAAGAAACCATTGGGGCATGAAGACAAGAAAGGCTACAGGGCGTGGTGGCATTCTGATAGAGGCTTGAAAATTCATAAAGAAAAATTGGATGGATTTGGTTAACAAGGTTGTTCAATAAGATATTAAGGACAAAGAAAATGCCTAATGAATGGAGGAAGAAGTGTTTTAGTACTTATATACAAGAAAATCCCCCTTGAATCCATGGATTGCAACTTCAGCGGGAATGTACAAAGAGCTGAAACTACTTTGAGAATTAAAGCTCAAGAGATACGGCAAAGATATTCATATGTATACCTTGGCTCGATAATTAGTAAGGATGGAGAGATTGAGGAAGATGTCGAACATAGGAAAAGAGCGAGATGGTTGAAGTGGAGACTCGCTTCTAAAGTACTTTGTGATAGGTGCATATCAACAAAATTAAAAGAAAATTTTTACATGATGACGATTAGATCAGCTATGATGACCTATAAAGTAGAATGTTGGCCAATCAAGGAGCAACACATGAATAAAAATGAGTGCAGCAAAGATAAAAATGTTAGGTGAATCTGTGGTAAAATAAGGAAAAAACGAATCAGAAATGAGAGTTTTCAACAGCATTTAGAGGTAGCATCAATAGGTGATAAAATAATATAAACTTATTTCAGTTATTTGAGATAGTTTAGACAAGTCTAATGCAACCCAAAAACAATGCCAGCGAGGAAAGCTATCCTATGCAAGTTGATGGCCCACCAAGGGGACGGGGTAGGCCGAAGAGGACGTGGATGGAAGTAGTAACAATATATAGAAAGAAGTGCAACCAATTTGCAGATTTGGCTCAAGAGAAACAAAACTCACGTAGCGGACCCCAACATAGTTGGACAAGGCTTTGATGTTGACGATGATGATACAAGAACAAAGGAGATCTAAGGTTACATGAATTCTCGTAGGATTAAACTTATGAGATGATGTAATTCCTCTCGTACAAATTATGCATTATTAATAAACTTTATCCGTAAGTTTTCTCTCGGATGATTGTCTATGGTGTGAGACCAAGATGTTTTAGATCTCGTGGATCCCTATCCCTAAGCCGTTGGCTATTCTCCCCTTCCTGCGCCGCGTCACATGGGAGAAAGTAATAGAGCAAAGACTTAGACAAAGGACCAAGATATCTGAAAATCACTTTATTTTCATGTCAGGGGAGGTCGACTGTGTAAACTATCTTCTCACTTAGAAAATTACTAGAAAAGTGCCGAAAAAAGAGGAAAAATCTTTACCATTCAAAAACAAAGGAGGAAAAATCTTTATATGATCTTCATCAATTTAGAGAAAGCCTACAACAAGGTACATAGAGATTTGATTTGGTGGGTTTTATATAAAAGGGGGTACTTAAAGATTATTTGACATTAGATACATATGAGGAGGCGGTAACTAGTGTGAGAACCGCTACACCACTACACTGAATTCTAGAATTTTCCAAATTTGAGTTTTTTGGTTTTTATTTTATTTTTTACCACATTTTCGATTCACAACAAAATACCACTAGGCCCACTACATATCTCCGCAACCATTATGTATCGTTTTGGCTGCGGGTCGCTATACCTACCGCAACTATTATTTTGAACCATGGTGCTCACCATGGATGAAAATCGCGATATCGGTTGTGGTATCGGCCGACCCCAAAAACCGATACAGTCGAAGTATCGGTCCTCTGTTATGATCATTGCAGCGTGAATTTTTTTTTTACCCAATTTTTTTGTCGAGAAAATATCCAAAAAATCCAAAATATTGTAAAATGATAGAAAACAATGTTTTTTCTCCATTGGTAATAACTAAAAATCAAAATCTCAGACCCCCTAAATCAGAACATTCTATATCTATGCTGTTTAATCTTTGATTGATAAATACATTATGTTCTAGTGTTTAATATTTTGCCTCATCCTTGTGATTTATAGATCCATCAATGTAATTCCTAATCAAAATCCAAACTACTCAAAAATATAGTTTATATTAGCTTTGTAAAAAAAAATCACATTCAAATATCCTTAATTCATGGTAAATAAAATAAAACTTATGCCTATTGTCCATTTAATGACTTTAGATAAACAATTAGAACAAACTGATTTAACACTAATAGGGTTTGGCCTACTAATGCATTGACCATTATAATACACTTGAATTTTTCATAATACTTTATTTACATGTTTTTATTAGTGATCAACAAGGATCAAAATAGTGGTTGTGGCGGGCATAGCAGCCGATACGTAGCAGTGTGAATCGAAAAAGTTGTCAAAAAAATTTGAAAAAATATCCAAAATATTGGAAAATGTTAGAATTTGATTTTTTTTTTTCTTTAACAACTAAGAAAAGAGGGGTGTGGCGGTCCCTTCAATGCATAGAAATTCTGTATCGCTGAATGATTATTAAAAAAAACAATATTGATCTAGCTTTTTTCATGTATTCATATTGGTTAGTCATACTAATTTACATTCTATATTGCATTTCTAAATTCATAATTCAAATAAGCAATTTAGCACAACTATATATAACAAAGGATATAAAAATTATAAAATAATGCTTAAATGAATGAAGTTTAAAGTTCAAATTTAAAATTACCTAGAGAAGAGCCTTTGAGAAGAACTCTCTGTATCGAATGTAATTCGACGAGATCATGTGTTTTTGGTGTTCTTTTAAGCATAAAATGGGAGAAGAGTTGCGTAGAAATGTTATTTGGAGAGAAGAAAAATAGTAATAAGTTTTCTTATGCATAGTTATTAGAATCCTACGATTCGCATCCTGAATCTCAAAGAAAACGATTCGTATGTATGCAATGAATCCCGTTTACAGATGAATCTTAGGATTCAAGTGTGATTCCTAGGATTCGATACTCGTCTCATCAATTCTTACATTTCAAATGATTCGGCTAAGCGAAAATAGCTACAAACAATAAGTTAATGTTGATAATGATATACATTTTTCTTCCTTTATTCTCTCTTTCTTTTAGCGCTTTTATTTTTAACAGGTTAGATAGTAGTTAACGAAACTTTCCAAGAATTTGTTGTGGCTTTGATGAGGTCTTAAAGATGAATAAAGAGCATGCATTTAATTAAAATGTTGGACTATATATATGGTGCTTGTCTATATCTTCTTCTTTTTTTAACATATTTTGGTTTGTTCCTTCATGCACACTTTATTCACTTCAAGAAATGTCATATCGTGTCAGATTGATGTTTTGAATTTTATTTTTACTTTTCTATTTTGATTTAAAGATAATATATATACACCTTAAATTTATTTAACTATTTACACATCATTTATCTCACACACACATCGACATATATTAACATGTCATGATGTTCTTGATATGATTGTATGATAGACTTATTTGTTATTGTATTTATACTGCTATAAATGGGGAAATGGATAATTATGAATAATTACTTTTTTCCTTTTCTTTTGATTTTTAATTATTTTTTATTTTTATTAGAAAAATAAAAAATCCTACGATTCGCGATTCGATTTGATTTATGGGTTTGAACGATTTGCGATACGATTTCGATTTTGAAAACTATGTTATTATGCATTTTAAAGTTTTTTGAAAAGTAGGAATTCGTGTCACTCCATCAGTAGGAATTTGTGTCACTCCATAGCAAACTAGCAGGCATAGCGGCCTTGTAGCGCGAGTAGCGGCAACGGTCCGCTACGGATGTGAGTGGCGCTAAATTCCAACCGCTGCGCTCAATATAGCGGCCGCTACGCTATTTTGATCCATGGTGATCAATATGACAGTGAGTCTAATCTTTCAAGTAGTAAATTTTGTAAGGGCTAATCGGCCTGATTAGAGGATACAAAGTTCGGAAAAAAGGGTTTAGATACTACATTTAATTTTTAATATTTTACTTATATATTTTATGAGTGTCATTGATGAGATAGTGGGTCTAAATCTAGTTGTAATAAAATTTGATAAGGGCCCATTAAAAAAGGGGATCATCCTTTTAGGGGTTTATATTTTTTCTTAAAAGTTATATTTAAAAAAAAATTATTTAAGTGCATTAAGAGTTATTAATAAAATTAAGGTCATGTTTGGTAACAAAATCTGCAGTGAAAAGATTTTTGCTTTCTAGGATTTTATGCTGAACCCAAGTTTGGCAGTCGCAAATCATCGCAGATTTTTGGCGCCTAAGATCCGCAATCCATGAGTTTGGGATCCGGTCCCCCCCCCCCCCCCCCCCCCCCACACACACACACACACCCAAAAAAAAAACCCTCAGTTATGCAAATCCTCCGCACAAGGGGGGGTGGGTATAAAAGGCAAAATTTCACCCCCACTTCCAAAATCACCTATTCACTCGATCTCTCCCCCCTCAAAGAAGGCCTCTCTCTCTCTCTCTCTCTCTCTCTCTCTCTCTCTCTCTCTCTCTCTCTCTCTCTCTCTCTCTCTCTCTCTCTCTCTCCTGTTGGCATTTTATTCTCTTCTATATTCAAACAAGCCTACAATTCAAGTCAGCTTTCAATGTCTTTCAAGAATCGCTCTGCTGCAGAAGAATGCCATGTGATTTCAATCAGATACCCTAACATTATTGCTGGTAATCGCAAGGGAAGAAGTAGCGTTTGCAAGAACCCTAATTTCTGCCCATTAAGATGCGTTCTTTACTCGATGTTGGAGAGGAAATGAGTCAAGTTCCTGGAGCACGATAGAGCGTGACTAATGTGCGCTTTTGGAGGGGTCGTAAGAGAGAGAGGGAGGATGGGGGCGATGGACCGTTATTAGGATTTTGATTTTAAAGGGATTTCCGATTCTCTCCTCTGACAAACTTTCCTAGGAATCCAAGGCAGACTTATGTATTTTCTTTTTTTAATTTTCCTGACTAAGTTTTCTAGATGGAGAAAACAGAAATTACTCCCACCTTTTCCTCTAGAAGAAGAATATAAACAATTTTCTTCATATTTTGGGAGAGATTCTAATAAAAAAAAATGTTCTCCAATTGATAAGTTTTTGCATAAGCCTTAAAAAATGTGGGATCTTTTCCAAAAGGAGAAGGGACCGAAGAAGACCAAATTGAACTAGAGACAGAGAAGCATTTTAATGTTGGAAAAGAAAGATTGTGGAGAAGAGAATATGATGGGGAGAAAAAAATCAATTCCTTCCAGAACTTTGAACGGGAAAAGCAGTCTTCGCACAGTGATGAAAAATGTAGGGTTTTTTTCCCAGAATAAAGTGAAGAAGACCCAGTTGGATTTGAACACAGAAAAGGGTTGTAATGGCAGAAAGGAAAGGTTTTGGAAGCACAGTATAATGGAAAAGAAAAAAAAAAAAACCCCCCAATTTGCTTCCAAAACTTGGAAGACAATTTAACAGGAAACACTTCTCAAGATGAGAGCTTTTCACAAAAAAGATAAAATGTTGGGTTTTTTTTTTTTTTTCAAAAGAGTGGGTAATTAAAGAAGACACAGATGGATTTAGAGGCAGCAAAGTGTTTTAATGGAGGACAGGAAGGATTTTGGAAGGATAATATGATGGAATGAGGGATCATGAAAGTGAATCTGCCATGAGAGAGAGAGGACGGTCAAAAGGTCCTTTGGCAGAGACTTCCCCTTCTGACCCACTCTCCCCAGCAAACCGTTATAGCTCACTTGTCTTATATCAGGAAGTGGACCTCCCTTGATACATGCATATGTCTTGGTCATGGCAAACCATCATAGCCTCAATATTAAGTGGGTTGTTTATTATCCACAGATTTTGGCGTTCAACACCAAACATGGATTGATGAAATCCCGGTGTCTCCACAGTTACAACCAAACGTGAAATGCAAGGAATCATTAGCTATGCAAATCCTTGGTAGGAATTTTCCTTTCCAGCGGAAGAGAGGAATCCTAAATCTTGCAGATTCCTCTCCCGTTACCAAACGTTGCTCTAAGGGTTGTAATTAAAAGATAACAGTGATGGAGCACATCTATCAATGCGGGGCATTTAATTGAGTTGGATAGAACTTGAGAATTTATGGAGTGGAGCAACGAAATTAGGGAGAATTAAAAGGTTGATTTGTTAAAGACGTTGTCAAATGCCAAAAGCCCAACACAGCATTAAAAAAAGGGCATTAATTGTTAACGCGTTGCCCAAAATAGAAATACAATCCATAAAATCTTGAAAAGGGCATTTACCCCTTTTTGTTCTCCCTTTCCAACGAGTAAGGGGGGCAAACGAAACAGAAAAACGGGAAGATGAAGAGGGGAATGAAGAGAAGAGAAGAGAAGAGGGAGAGGAGAGGGAGAGGAAGAGGAAGAAGAAGAGGAGATCAGCATGAGAATGCCTAGCCTTTTTATTTTCTTTTCTTTTTTTCAAATTTTCATCATCCAATGGTAGATCGTGTCTCCCTCTCTCTCTCTCTCCTTCTTTCTTTTTCGATTTTTCCTGCCCTAATGAGAACCACTACAATGATAATATTGGCCGATATTTACCGATATGGCCGTGATATTCTACTGTGTTGAAACCGACACTGGTACACAGTAAAACATCGGAGCGGTGACGACCGATATTTTAAACGATGGTGCTGACTAATATTGATTGAAAATTAATCTAGCACTTACTAAAAAACACTTCGGACAACAAAATAAGAAAATAATAAAAACAAAAGATGGCTGCCAAGTGCCAAAATCCACATCAATCAAATGGATATAAAAAATCTAACATGCTCAGCTCACTCCCATAAGCATTCCTATCATACAACTCAAAACGTTTAAAACTCAACATACCCTTTACACAAATCTAAACCAACACTTTGTTAATAAAACTCCGACATCAACACTTCTCAAACCAAATTCAACGGCCCAAAACCTTTTCCTAAAATCAATCTGACCCATTCATGCAAAAAAAAAAAAAAAAGATCCAAATGACAACATAAACCCAAACATGGTCCCAAACTCAACCATGAATCAAATCTATCTACAAACTCAGCCTTGCGCTTTGTTACAGATAGATATAAACAATCGAGGCCCTAAACAAAGTTTTATAAAAACCAAAGCTATGAGCCCTCGCCATATAATCACACCTGCCAAACAATAAAACCTTATGTAAAAGAAAACCCAGGCAATCAGCAGTAACATCAACAATATGGATATGTCAAATTCAGCCCTAAAATTCACTTTTAGATCAGTTTCTCGTGTGACAGTCTCTCGTTAAATTCTACAAACAAGTGGAAGGCGCCAAAACCAAGAGGAAAGACAGAAAAAACATAACCCAGATTCAAAACAAAACCCAAAACACATGAAGAGAAACATGACTGACATGGGAATGAGATCAGAGGAATTAAAAATGAATACCTTGCTATGATATTCCTTGGCCTGTTGACCTAGGTGTTGATGGCCTTGCGATGTTCGTAGCAAACGCAAAACGGGTGACGAGAGAGGGACAAGGTTGGAACCAATGGGAAGGAGAAGATAGAGCCCATTTCTTTCACATGGTAAGGCTCTAAGCCCTAGATTCACTCAACAACCACTGTTGTATACTGTGTATATATACACACGTAGGTAAGATTGCGTGTGTCCTTTCTACAGAAAAACACTAAAATTAGAGTGTCTGGATCCCTTGTCCAACCCAACCCAGCTGTATTACAAAGGGAATCTCGCAACGTATGCCCGGACCTCCATCACCATCACCATCACCATCACCTAGAGATAATTCAGACCGTTAAATATCAACCCCACTCCCTCTAGTATATATCCTAAAATTTCAGTGGCCCTCATCGTCTGATTGAGCACATGATGGTAATCTTATTAACGCCACGTTAAGAGTTCCCAATCACGTTTTCAATCATACGTTCGAGCTTACAATGGAATCCACTCCTACTAAAGTGAAATTTGAGGATATGGTGGGAGCGGGTGCAATTCATCTTTAAGAGCTTGTTTGTGCCGAGCAGAAATGAGAAAGGAAAAGGCATTGGGCTTTCTCGTTGGTCATTTGGTGTGGTGAACCGGAATGGTGGAATCAACTGTTTTTATCTTGTTTTCCGCGTGATACCAGAATCTAAGTGTCCGACGTTGGGGGCGAGATTTAAGTTGCTGCAGAAGAGGAAAGGTTGTTTCCTCTTCCGCAGATGCCGCACAAATACGCCCCCAAAAGGTAGGGATTTATTTACGTGGGCTCCACTATAGATTTCCATGCATGTGTTACATGGTTCTCGTGTAATAGCTGCAACAGGGATCCAAGTCAGGAATAAGAATTGGGATCCTTTGAGGGGATTTTTTCACGATGATGTGGCGGACAATGGTTGGTCCACTCAAAGTCACGTGAGGTAAAGCCTCATTAACCGGTGAAATAGTTTGTTAAAATAATTGCTAGAAAGCATGTACAACTTCTAAAAGCCAAGTTCACACTTGGCTTGGCCTAATTGACTAAATGGGCGAACATGGGCCAGTGTTCCCGACACAGGCCATGGACATGCTTTTTTCTTCTTTTTTTTTTATATGTGCTTGTGTGCTTGAAAACCCCCAAGTCCTTACCCACAAGTAGCATGTTGAAACAAAAAAAATAAAAAAAAAAGAGATGTCAAGAATTGTTGGGGCCCACTGTCCTAGATACGTAGTCCCTCACGCTTCTTATGAGTGAGTGGAGTCAAACTCTATGGCGGGGGCAAATTAACTAGCGTAAAGCCAATACTAAGCAAATTGAATAATAAACTAAATTTAATATATAAATTAAGATATAGAAATTTATGGGAAAAATCCCCATAGGACCCCATACGTTTTACCAAGACCTCCTATCATGTTGAACACGGGAGAGGTCCTTATGTGGCCATTTTATTTTTATTTTTTTTGTCATTTTGCGATATGATTGATATCGACCATTCTATCAGTCAGATTTTTTTCACCATGTAACTGTCTTATTTGCGGAACAGAGCAGAATAATCGATATCGACCATTTTGTCAATCAAACTTTCTTCAATATGTAAGTGTCTTATTTGCTGAATACAATAAAATGGTCGATATTAACTATATCGCGAAAAAAAAAGAAGAAGAATCTGTAGGTCAACCTGCAGATCCTCCGCCCTCGCTCCTCTCACTCTCATTGGATGAGCAAGTACTTGGCCCACATCCCCTCCCTCCTCCACTACCTTCAAGCCCAGCCCTCTTCCCCATCTCTGCCTACAACCTCGCATTCATCTCCCCTCCCCTCTTCTCCCTCCTCCTCTCCCTCCATGGCGATCCTCCCTTCTCCTTCGACGAAAACAACCCCCATGCTCGCCACCCCTCCATTCCTTTGTATCCTCCCTCTCCCTGCCTCCCCTGGCCCCATCCACCGCATTCACCTCTTTGAAGCAACACCATCAACCAAGAGAGAAAAAACTCAGTTTCTATTTGGGTTCTACAAATCAAGAGCAATTACCACAAAATAGTTGATATCGACCATATTACTAAATGACAAAAGAAAGGGATAAAAACACACAAAGAGGACCCCTCCCGTCTATATGGTGTTACTAAGACCTCATCAGTGGTCTGGGGTCCTATGGGGCTTTTACCCATAAAATCCTCTTAAATTAATTATTAATTAATGAATAAAAAATCTGAATTTACTGAATGATAAATTGATTTGTGTTATCTCAAAATATAAGTTCATATTATCACATAATTAACTAAAAAGAACCTAATAATAATTGAGTTAAGTTTTCAATAGTGTTAGAAGCACATTTAGATTTCCTCTAAAATTAGAGGCGGTCTAATTGAATTGAATTATAAATACGCATTTAGATTTTCAGTAAGATTAGCCTGTGCAAGTTTGTGAGTGTGGGGAGAAAGAGAAAGAAAGAGGTGTGGAGGAAGACGAGTACTGTTAATGATTACTCCAATGCAACTTCGAGGGGATGACACGTATTACAAAGGAAGAGTCCTAGTGGTTGAGAGAGATGGGATACCAACAGGAATCCTTTGTTTGATAAGATGAAAGGGATTACAACAAGGAGGGGTTTCAGTAAAGAGGTTGAAGTAACAGAAAAGAAAAGTTATTTCTTTTAGGAGGGGGTGTTTCTTTTGAGAGGGAGAATCAGATGACCATGTCGTTCTGCAAAAAGAACGCCTTGCTGACGTGGCATGTGGAGGATTAGAAATGACCCTTTTTTGTTACAACCCTATCTCAACTTTAAAGAGCGTGACATTGGCACTTTTTTTTTTTTTTATTGAGAGTCCCACTAAATGTTTCCATGTAATCTTCTTGCACTTTTCGATCACTTAAATTCTTATTTACCATTTTCCGTAGCAGCAATGAGTAAAAATGACAGTAGCCTTAAGAGCCTTCATTAAAAGGCCCCTCATTCATGCCTACTGGATAAAAAATTTCAGAGCCCGCATACTTACTTTTTATATTAATGGTAAAATATAATTCCATTGAAAATAATAAAAAATAAAAGTAAAGAAACTGCACACTGAAGATATGCTCCTATTTAAACCTTGTAGCATGGTTAAATCTACTATAGCTTATTTCTTATATATCTACTTGTTATTTTGATCAAATCTAAAACTATATATATTTTTCTTTTTTGATGACGGAGGGTGTCTTAACCCTTCAGACTGGATTAATCTCTACATGCCCAGAGGAAGCCGAATAAATCTCCTCAGCTCCAATGCTGTAGTGCAGTTTCGAACTCCCAATCTACGTGGGCAAACCATCATCGTAGGCCAATTGAGCTACACCTCGGGATTCTAAAACTATATATATTTTTCACACGTCAATACCATCTCATCAAGATTACTTCTATGTCAAAACGAAATGGTTGGAGTCAACCCTTTCAATATATACAGCTCTTGTGTTTACACCTATATATCGGATCAATTAGATATCATTAAATCGCACAAAAATTTTAGTAATGTTCTTTTTAAGTGAAATAAAAAAAATTTCATCTTCCCATTCCTTCATCCTTCTCTACCATCGTATTCTTTCTGCTCAACAACATACAAAAGTAAAACAATATTCTAAAAAAAGAGCCCACACCCTACCAAAACCAACAAACAGTTCCAATGGAATCCGATCCTTGTTGATGAAGAGAAGAACCCAATGAAGAGGAGAAAGTAAGCCAAGGTGGCAACCACAATGGTGTAACCGAGCGCACCATGCGTTACAATAACCGATAAAAACGTTGCTAGGGAGCTACCGGCCCAGAACGAGGCAGGCATGGTGAGGAAGTAGGGGACGAAACCCGACATGCAACTACTAACCCTTATGTAGTTCATTTTAAAATTTTCAAAAAGATCCCTAATGTTTTCATGATTTTCAGAAAAAAAAAGAACACCAAGCAGCATCCTCTTTTTTTTTTTTTTTTCAAAATATAGTCGAAGTTTTCCGACATTTCTTTGATTGGGTAGGTCCCTTGCTCCACCCTTCCCCTCCACTAACCCACCGAAAGAAGCATTTGATGTAAAAATAAAAAAAGAGGTTTTCATTAGTAGGTTACCGTTAGAGATGACTTTTTTCTCCCCCTTTTCAGAAACTCTAATTTTCTTCATACATTCTCCATGCTAGAGAAAATGACGAAGCTATTCAAATTTATGTGATTTTCCATTTTTATTTTCTTATACAATACGCACAAAAGTTCCCCCTTTGTTGCACTTTCATCTATTGTATTTGTTTATTCATTTTGTATTTTTATTTTTATTATTTACATAAAATATATGTCAGTTACCAGCCTATGAGTTGGTAGAGTGGCATAAGCCATGGGTAGTCCACACGCCTTGTGTTAAAAATCCACCCAAATTTGCCCGGTGTGTATTTGTGTGGATTTTGGTGGTGCCACATACGGGAATAGTCTAATTTGGTGAAAAACCTCAAAGATACCTACGCCATCAAGAAAAAAAGTGTCAGTTGTAGTTGAAACTCATAATAAAGTGAAGGTGAGATATAAAATGGTAGTTGAGATTTAGATTGCAATAGTTAGAGCAGTCCAAAGTATGAATTTATAAGATTTTTTGTTATGACCATTATTTCATTAAGTTAATATTGCCCCAAGCATTAGTCCTTGGCCATGGGGGGTTTACAAACAGTTGCTTGAAGTGGGTAAATAGCCAGCGCGATCTTGCAAGATCTTAGCTAAAATTCTGAATTTTTGTAAGGATTGAAGTGATATCTTCAATAACTGAATAATGAGGTAGGTTTCAGTGTGGCTATTTTGGCATCATACCCATTTTGCTACGAAAAGAACCTAGTCACAATGATGCATTTTCAATGGTCAAATACACCTGTAGAATGAAATCCTATACTCTCATGAGTGTTAGGGGGAATTTATACATTTTAGCCCACAAATGCAACTATACAAGTTTGAATGTTTTCATTAACCTAAAGAGAAAACTTCAAATAAGGCCTTAAGTTTTTCCATTGTTTCAAAAAAGGACACAAGTTTCCAAAGTTCTCAAATTAGTCCCTAAGTTTTTTGGTAAGTTTTCAATTAAGGATATCCGGCCATTTAAATGTATTTTCTGACGACTATTTTCTCAATTTTTTTTAAAATACAAAAATTATCCTTCATTTAAAGCTATGACATGGTTCTTGCAACCACTACATGTAACCGATCGCATAAGGACGCTAGTTGTCTTTGATTATAATGATGATACATTTTTTTTCTATATTCTTCTCATTTTCTTTACAGGAGTACATTTTTTTTTATACAATAGCCCACAACATGGGCATTTTAGATCTAAAACATTGTAATCGTAGATGTGGTAAAAGATTTAGAACTGGGTAAGCAGGTGGGAAAATCCATCTATAGAGGTAAGCTACACGTCAAAACCTCTAAAATTTTTGAAAACATGCTGTATATGTGCTGTAGATGCTGTAGATACAATATATGTGTTGTATATTGTGTATTTGTGCTTGATTTCAATAACCACTCATGGAACAACTATGTTCATTTTGCATGCAGTTGTGGGGAAAAATGAATAATCTTTTCAGAAATCAACATGAATCTAGCCATTGGATTCTTTCCCAAATCTACCTCCAGGTTTCATCAATAAGTTACTCTAAGATGTATGAGATCTCATTCTTTATAATTGCACGCATGGAATTTGTTTATTATGAGCAGTGTGGTCATATTTTGTATATTATAAGCTTAACTATTCATGTTTTATCAAAGGCAAGTGTTGGGATTTTGTGGGTACCATATCAACCTAATTTGAGGAGAAACATGTGTCCAATGATGGATATGCCAAAAAAACCAGCCGTTTACTAATTATAATGGCCAAGGTCGTTGAATGAAGTCTTTAGATTACTGGATGTGGGTGTTTTTTCAAATAAGAAAGGGCAGATGGTCATTTGTTTCAAAAATACAGGTGCTTACATATAAACTTCCTTAAACTTGTGCCAGTTTTCACATCTAAACCATAAAATGTCAGTCCTGCCACTGACATGATCAGTAAAGCTTTAGCAACATTCATAGTTTAAAATTTGCTCCCACCTCATAAACCAACCCTGCTACCAATCAGAGGGTAAAGGGATTAATGTATGTTGATAAAATTTTAGGATAGGTCATTGGAAGGGAATCAAAAATCTCTCCAAGAATTAACAAATTGCATCAAGAATAGAACTGTCACGCGAAAATTAAAGAAGTTTGCTTGCATCATCGAGTTCTGAGTATATATATGTATGAATCCTGATTGATGGAAAATTTTGATTTATGGTTGTTGGGACTTGGTAGTCTAGCTATCAAGTTTCCATATCTGCGACAAGAAGTTGCAGAATGGTTAATAAATTAGAGATGCTCAATCAAGTTGCCACTGGGGGGCTCAAGGCCGGTCCCAGTCCGCTTTAGGCTGGGCCTGGATCTATATTTTGGCCCGTTTAATTCATGGCCTGGCTTAGATTAAGTGATAGAAAGCCCAAAGTCTATCCCGGCTTAAATAATTAATATATGTGATTAGACTATTTGCCGAAACAAGTAGTTAGCAAGCACAAACATAAAAAGCCAGGCCTGGCCCAGCGGCCCTGGCTAGATTGACTAAATGGGTGGGCTCGGGCCAGGCACTTGAGACCCTTGTTGGGCTTGGGCCCGACATGGGCCTACATTTAAAGGCTGGCTGGGCTTGGATATGCCTCAGCGGGTGTGGCCCAGCAAGAGCACCCCTAGTTGCCACGCATCCCCAGATGGGATAAAGGTCTTTTTCTTTTTCTGTTTTTTCATCTGACTAAAATTAGATGAGATAAGCCTTCAATGATGATTAATGAGGACTGCGACAAATCATGTTACTATATATGAGTCAATGTGACTCTTAATCAGAAGTGCCTCACCATTATTCTATTATTCATTGATTCAGGATAACTTCTGCTTGTTCTTTACTTTAATAGGGATAAATATATATAAAACTTGTGAGGCTACATTTTCATAACTTGACTGTCTCATCTCTGTCATTTAGAATTATACACTCAACTTAACCAAATCAAATATGAAGACAAGCAAAAGAACCTAGTCACATCATAAAATAAACTTATAATCTCATCTTAGCCCAAGTTGTTTACAAATGATTATTATAATATAACATATCCTACCCATGTAATATCCTCGCCTGAGTATCTATCAACTAGCATTTTGCTTCTTTGAACTTTACAGGTTTGAAGAATTGTAGATTTAGATTAACATCTATCTATTAATATTTTCATGCTTTTCTTTTCAAGTTGTTTACTCAACAGTGGACTCTACTCTATGATTGCATGTATCTTAGTGGGTCCTACAAGGGGCTTATATTTTTACCTCTTTTAGGAACATTGAGAGGGAAGAGGGGTACCAAACTCACAGGGGGCACCATCCATCCATACATATATATGAGAATTGTGATTATCCTAAAAAAAAACACAAGTTTTTCCAGAAAAGAAGAAGAAGAAGAGAAAATGGATAAACATGATAAACTGAAAAAGAGTGCTTTGTTTTAAACATCACACAAAATGTGCTAAAAATGTGCTAAGTGCTCACATCTCACATATTGGAGTATTAAGTTGGGCAGCAAAATGTTAGGTCCTTGAAAAACTAAAGAATCTGATTTATAATTTATGGGGCACAGCTTTACATGATCAAAACTGCTAATAACCTGATGGACCCTTCTGCAGAACTTGCAAGAATTTCACTTTAAATCAATCATATAAACTATCACACTTCATGTGATCACTCCAATTGAAGTGAAACTTGAGATGGTTCCAATACACATGTCCATGTAGCATGAGCACGTTTGGTCATGCCGAAGTGAGCCCCGACAATAAAAATCCGATTTTAACTAATGTTAGCATGATAGCATCCTACTGATTTTGATCATTTCACTTTTAAAGAGTGAAACAAATACTGCAAGTTTATGATATGGCACGCATATTTTGAGACAATTACACAACATAAGAAGAAGCAAAAGGGTAAAAAGACAGAAGATGCTAAATATCACTGTATTAGAAAGAAAGGGTGGTTAAAGTATAATCAATGTATGTCCCATAGTTGTAGCTTAGCTGTTTAGGGACATGGGTGCGGGAGCAGAGAGTGCATAAGCTCGAATCCCCAATGTAGTACAAACAAAGAAAAAAAGGCATAACCTAACCTATGTATAGCTATGGACTAAATCAACTCAAACAATATACCTGTCAATGAAGTATAAAATCACCTAAAGTGATATAATCTATAACATTGGGCCGCGACGTCTCAAATGAGCTAATTGCTGCGTTAGGATTTCGATTTGAATCATATCTTCAACTTCATCTTTGATAACAAGATCAAATTGACCCAAAATGTTATTAGAATGGATATTTGGCACAGCTGATAATGGCTGTTGTGATTGTGGTTGAGGTTGATGTTGTGGTTGTGGTTGTGGTTGCAGTTGTGGTTGTGGTTGAGGTTGAGGTTGAGGTTGAGGCTGTGGTTGTGGCTGTGGTTGTGGACAATCCAGCATGTATGGATCGTAAGCATTTGAATCATATGAATTTGATATCAGTTCATTGAATAAATCAAATCCATAGTCAGAGTCATCTGTGAGCATTTGTGAGATGCCATTCCAATCAAAGATTTCTGACATAATTTCTGGAGTGATCAATTGATTGCCATATGAAGAATCTTCCATCTCCATCAACATTTTTTCATCCCCATACCAATCAAAAGTTCCTGAACTGAATTCTGGAGTACCGATCGTTTTATTGCCATGTGAAGGCTCATCCATTACCATCTTCATTTTTTCATCCCCATAAGCTCTGTTGCAAGCAATTACATAGTCATTGTGGAACTGATCTCTTTGGTAAGCAATTGGAGATTTATTTTCATGATCTCTTTGGCAAGCAATTAGAGATTCATTTTCATGATATCCTGGACAAGTGATTGGAGATTCTTTTTCATAATCTCTTGAGGAAGGAGAGGTGGAAGACTCATTGGAAATTATTTTGCTGCTTGTGATTTCTGGAGTGATCATTTTACTGCCATATGAAGACTCTCCCATCACCATATTCATTCTTTCATCCCCATACCAATATGAACTGATATCTAGAGTGGTCATTTTATTGCCATGTGAGGACTCTTCCATCACCTTCTTCATTTTTTCATCCCCATAATCTCTCTGGCAAGCAACTAGATATTCATTTTCATGATCTCTTTGGTACGCAATTGGAGATTTATTTTCAGAATCACTTTGGCTAGCAATTAGAGATTCATTTTCATGATCTCTCAGGCAAGCGCTTGGAGATTCTTTTTCACGATCTCTTGAGGAAGAAGAGATAGGAGACTCTTCCGAGACATTCTTGCTATTTGTCTTCTCATAAATTTTGCATAGAACCCAATCATCTAACTGTAAAAATAAAAGTCGAAACTATAGTTTAGGTGGAGAAGGATGTCTAAAAAGAAAATTTCAACAAGTTTTAAAGAAGTTTGATTTCTTTACCCTCATGCTTGACATATCCCTCTCTCGAGAAGTCCCTTCAAAAACTCCTCCTTTGATTCTATACTCATTCACAATCCAGTTAGATTTGCCTCCATTTGGTGGCTTGCCTCTATAGAAAACCAATGATTTTTTAAATCCAACTGTTTCACCATTGCTTTTGATTGGTATATCAACACCTGTTGCTTTCCAATATCCACTTCCAGCAGCGCGGTTAGGACGACTCCCTTTCTTATATTTCCTCTCTCTTGGTGTAAAGAAGTACCACTCAGATTTCTCAATACATTTATATTTTGCTGTATTGAACAAAAAGAGAACAAAATATGTGAATTGAACAAAGTTTTTTCGCGAGATTCTAAGGTTAGAAAAGAAGTTAACAAATAAACTTAAAATACAAGTCTTTCTCACTATTTGAACTATATTTGTATTTTGTTGTATTAAACAAAGAAGGATAACAAGGTAAGCAAAATAGGCAAATAAATGAAATAAACAGAGGAAAGACATTAGAAAGGAAAGATTAGAAGATGTTAACAAATGAATCTTAAAACTTAAAATGTCATCACCATCATCTCTTTAGTGCCATCAATTTTAGTTTAACTATTAGCTAATGTAAGTTATGTCATTTCAAACTAGCTTACCAAGGAGAAAGAGTGTTGAGATTTTATTGATAAATGTAATAAAAAGATCATTGTAAATTTTAACAATGAAATCTATGAATGACTAGAAGATCCAATAATAAGTCCAAATGTAGTACAAACAGAAAACGGGGTCCAAGGTGTAGCTTGCACACCACATCAACGGAACTTTACCTCTTTAGCTTTCATGAGAATTCATAAAAATGCTATTGTGTAATGTATGACACAGAAAAAACAACTCTATATAGTGAAATAAAAATCAGTACTAGTTATAAGGGCAATGTTCTCCACATTGCAATAGCCTATATGCAGATCAGCTCATGTAGCCTACTTAGATGCAAGTTTATCAATGGGAGGAGGGCACATGGAAAGGTCTCCTCAAAGAAATGGGGATATAAAAATTAGGACTATCAGATTTTCCTACTCCTTGATTTAACAACCTTAAAGCTAATGGCATTTTAACTATAGATTTTCTTGAGAATTAATCCAATGATGAGTGAAGGTTCAATGAGTGTAAAACCAGGGTTGATGCTAGATCATAAAATCAAAAGAGTATCAAAGGGGTTGCCTGCATGGATGAAAGGTGGGTCTAAGTGGGACCCATAGTGCTCGATCGACTGCACTTGCATTGCTCGTGGGCAATGGTGGACCTAGGAAATTGAAAGGGGGGGCCTTATGTAAAAGAAATATTGGGAGAATGGGCAAATGTAAAAAACATATATAAGTTTTCAGAATTTCGGGGGGATTCTTAAAATTCTGAAGTCTTTTTCAAGTATGGGTAGGGGATTCAGCCCCCAGCCCCTTCCACCTGGGCCCGCCAGTGCTTGTAGGAGAACATTTTCACTACTTATAATACAATACTATTCTAAACTTTCAAAAGACCAAACCAAAAAGAAAAGAAAAGAAAAGAAAGAAGAGCATTGGTGGTCCCAGGTAAAATCCTTTTAGAGTCACTGTAGACCAAAAAGGACCCAAAAGACATGTTTCCACTGTAGTGGTCCCGGGGTTCCTTTTTGTTTAATTTCTTGGAATGTGAGTTGGGCACCACATACAGGAGGAGAGATATCCCCACTCGTTTTTTCTTCCTCCTCTTCCCCCACCCCTTCCTTTTCCCAACTCCTTCCATTCATCTCTCCCATTACTAGTAGAGCTAACAAAAGCCAACCCGACCCGACCTGCAGATGACATGCACAACCAGACCCGCATATTATACGGGTCGGCCGTGGGTCAAGCTTTTCTAACCCACATTTAAACGGGTGGGGTTAGGGTTAGCTTGTTTAACCTGCATAACCGCACAACCCATTTGTTTTTTCTTGCAGTTAAAATTTATATTCAGTACTTAATTTTATGAAGTGTATCTTTTTATTTTGATATAGTGTGTTTCTTTATGAAAACTTTAATTTATTTCTATTAATTTTGTTATTCTATTTATACAGTCACTATTTAAAAAAATGTATACTATATTCATTATATAAATAATTCCTTCTCTTTCTTTTTGCTCAAGTAGACCCTTTGTCAACTTACTTAAGAATACTTTTGTGTGATCTTCTCTCTTAGGAGGATTATGGATAATAAGAAAATATAATGGTCATGACATAAGTAAAATAAAATAATCAAGTATCAAAAGTTGAGTTCATGCTAAGTTACACACTATTTTCTCCTTACACTGGCACGAACTTGAGAGAATGGTGAATTATGGCATCATGACCTTGGCCTAGGCCTAAATTTTCAATCCAAAATCAGTTGAGCCTAAGTCTGATTTAAGATCCTATTCGAGACAAATTAACGTGAGACTTATCGTAACCCAAATAGAGCTTGTCCATATTTCCTATCATGCTAGGTTTTAAATTGCACCAATAGGATTTAGAAAGTTAAGGATTGTTCTTTTAGATCTTATCTCATTTTTATAAATTAACTTACCGGTTTGGGTCTAATTTAAACTTTGGATATGATTAATGCCTCAGAGGATTATTAATAAATTTAGGTTGGGGTGCAAGTTATGCGGGTAAACCTGACCCGCAGCGGGTGCGGGTTAGGAGTTTCTAACCCATTTAATAAATAGGTTAGATATGGGTTGGGAGCATCTAACCCGTTTAATAAATGGGTACGATCTATTTAGCCCAACCCAACCCATTTGCCACCTCTACTACCATCGTCCCTCTCTCTATTTTCTCATCCTTCTCCAGTGTATCATACGTGAACCTAGTCATCAAAGATATTGCCGCTTGCCTTTAACCCAAAGCACATTATAGCCCCATCATCCCACAATCCACAACCAAACCCAAACAGCCTCTCGCGTTCCAGTCATCTAACCCAACCATTGGCCCGCATTTCTTTGTAACTCACCATTTTTAGATCGATTTCTTTCTCTCTGCAACTCTTCGTAAATGAAAATTTTTGTTTGACCATCTCAGTCGTTGTTTCTTCTTCTGCCTGCTTCTCCTTCCCTTAAAGCAAATCTGATGCGAGAGTATTTCTCAAATTTCTCCAAGCAAAACCCAATGACCATCTCCAAACCAATTCAAGAAACCCTCTAGCTTGTAGGATTTGTTAGGTATGGATTTAAAATGGATTTGATATTGGCATGAGTTTGATATGGTGGTTGACTTTGGTATGATGTGGTTAGAATTAAGATGGAAGGAAGAATCATTATAAAAAAAAGAAAAAAAAAAGAAAGAAAACACGAACAGCGATCTCAAGCGGTGATATCCCCACCCAACACAATTAAAACACTCTATTAGTCATCACAAATTTTTAAATAATAAGGTGTTCTTCTTGTTATTTTTAGTGTTTGATTATTAGGAATTGGGATTTTTAGTTCAATTTGAGATGATTGTTTGGAAATGGAGGATGGTGGTGAAAGAGAAATGTGATGGGTCTCAGTAATAGGTATGAGGCTGGTTGGAAGAAGTGGAAAAGATGTGTTAAAGAAAGAGAGAAAATGGGAAAAAAATGGATAAAGACAAAAGAGGATGAGAGGTGGTTGTTTGGTTGTGTGAAGGATGGGAGAATAGAGAGAGGGATGATGGTGATGGGAGAGATGGCTAAAAGGAGTTGGAGGAGGAAGGGATATACCCATTAGTTCGTGTATGTGGGTGAGCGGGGATATCTCCATACTCAAATTCCAAAAAGTTAAACCAATAAGGACCATGGGACCAGTATGATGGAAACATATCTTTTAGATCCTTTTTTATCTACAGTGACTCTAAATGGATCTTTCTAGTAAAATCCTCAAGAAAGAAAGAAAGAAAGTAAAAAATTTATCTATTTAAGTATTATAAAAAAAAAAAAAAAAACCCTCAACAAAACTGAGTGTAAAATATTACTCATGGTACTTGCATCCATAACAACAACACAAGAAAAAGAACACAACCAAACATAACTTTTCTATTTAAAAAAACAAAAAATAAAATCCTAGTACAAATTAACCTTCATAAGACTTCCCTAAAAACGTAACTCAATAGAAACGATAATGAAGACTGCTAGTTTACCAAAAAACAAAACTGACCTGTACTTCGTAAGACTAGACAAAACGAAAGGCATGAAAAAGAAAAAAACCAATAATGCCCAATTACAAAATTTCCCAACAAAACATTACTGGTATAGCCAAAAATTAGAGTAGGATAAAATCCAGGGCCAGATTACTATGCCTTCATGGTAATTATAACCCTGAAGATCTCCCAAACTTGTTTATTGAAAATTGTTGTTCTAGGGTTTCAAATAATCCAATAGTTACACTAAAATTATGTAATCTCATAACTTATAGACATCAATAATAAAAAAAAATCATGGCAGAAACTAAAAAAAGAAAGAAAAAAAGAAGGAACTCAAATCTAATTGTAGTCCAAAATCGAAGGGCATTGACCCATTGAGATGCTGAATGTAGGGCTGTTTAGTGTCCCTTTCTTGTGGGTGATTGTCTTGTTAATTTTGGAAGTAAAATACTTCCTTTTTTACAAAATCATTGTGGCATTATTGATATTATCAAAATCACAATACAGATCACAAAAGGAAAGTCAATAACCATACATATACAAATTACCAAAGTAATCAACAGCAATAGAAGATCAAAATACCTTTGTGCATATAAACACCAAACGCCACATGGGCTTCCATAGTTAATCTATTCTCTAATAAAGAATAGCAGTTTTCTCATCATCAAGTGAAAGAAAAAAAAAGCAAAAAGGCAATTCACTTGACAAATTACCTGTGAGGACTTCAGGATCATAGTCGGCAAGAACAACATCCTTAATGTGATTGTAAGGCAATTTCTTATTCTGCAATTTAGGAAGGAGATAATTTAGAATCAGCTCATCATCATTAGGATGGAAGTGATACCCTGGTGGGAAGTATATTGGTGGGGTTTCATTATCAGGTGGTGGGTTGTTCTCCATCACTTGATTAATCTCAACTGCCTCTTCCTGATCCTTTTCGGCTCTCTTTTTGCCGTTTCCATCACCAACACTACTGCAGCCTTCCATGCTTCCAAATTCCACTTTGTTCCTTTCCTTTTTCATTCTCCTCCTTTTTATTTAAACTGACTACTTTGATGTTGAGTAGAACTACAACTCCAAAGAGTCATGAGACCCAATTCTGATGGGATTCTGTTTTTGACCCTCTCTCTCTCTCTATGTGTGATTTAAACTTGGGTCAAATATAACCATGGGTTCTGCTGGGGTGATCTTCTCTATCCGAAAATCTCTCTCCGGATTTTCAGGATAACGTTTGTTGCTTTGAAGGTTGATGATATTCTTTTGCAATGGTAGATGGATCGACATATTGGGGCCCATGTGGACAAAGGGATGGGGGATCCTAGCGGTCAGTTTTTTCCATGATCGAATCAATGTTCTTTTATGCCATACTCAGCCGAATTTCAGTGGTTCATGGCTGCATAATCTCCAGTATGGTCCATGTGGGATCCATCCGTCCAATTCGGTGGCCCGGCATTTAAAACGTTATGCATATTTCGATTTTATCACATGTATTGTGTTGTTTCTTTGGATGATGATAATATCACTTGCTACATTGGTGGATTGATCCACACATTGGGGCCCATGTGGACCATGGGTGTTTCAAATTCAACGTTCATTGGGATCCTAGCCGTCAGTTTTTCCCTTGGTCAAGTCACTTTTCTTTTACGCCATACTCAGCTGAATTTCAGTGGGTCATGGTTGCATAATCTCCATTACAGCCCATGTGGGGTCCATCGGTCCGAGTCCCAAACTTTTTGGGCCTCTGAATTAAAGAATCCCCGAGCTAAAAGATGGGGACCCTGATTTGTGGGCACTTCATAGAAGCCCGAGCCACTTAAAATGAAACTCTTTACTATTTCTCAAGTTCTCCAAAGAATGGACCAGCATAATTAAACAACTGAATACAACCTCTGGGGGCTCGGTTCTCATTAATAGAAGCCCCTGTGGATTCTTCCCTGGTTATTGCGGCCTCCGTCAAGGTGATTCCGTGTCTCCTTATCTCTTTATCCTTGCATATGAGATATTGAATCTCAATGTGCAGAAGCTCCAGTCTAATCGAATCATCCAACTAGTATCACCAGTTCCCAACACTCCCTATCTCCTATTGTATGTAGATGACATCATGTAAGAGCTTCTTCAATGAGCATATCTGGCTTTTTAAAGGTTCTCCTTGCCAAATGTGAGACAACAGCAGGGCAAAAATTTAACCTCTCCAAGAGCCATATTTTTATTAGAAAATGTAATCACAGGAAGAGGAGGTCTATTTCAGCTTTGCTAGACATCCCTATTGCTAACCCTCCCTCCACCGACTTAGGTACCCCTATTTTCTTTGGAAGTTCAAAATTCTTCCACTTCACCAAGTTGTTGCATGCTCTAAAAGCCAAGCTTTCAGAATGGAAAGCCAAAGCCCTTTGTTTTGCAGGAAGATTAACTCTTGTTAAACACGTCTGGTCAAGCATGCCTCTTCACATCTCTCTCTACTCGATTTCCTAAAAAGGTTTCTATGCATATAGAGCGGATCTTAAGGAATTTCCTTTGATCTATTGGGTGCTTAAAAACTAAACATAATCGAGTCCGTTGGGAAACTGTTTTCCTCCCTAAATCTGAGGATGGCTTGGGCATTCGACGTGTTTGTGAAGTCAATGATGCATGTATACTGAAACTAGGGTGGAGAAGAATGACAACCTCCTCCATTTGGGCAACCTGGTTCAAAGCAAGATACCTCAAGAATAAATCCATATGGAGCCAAAACAATCCTTTTTCATGTTCATGCATTTGGAGGAAAATTAGAGCTCTTTCCGGTTCTCTTCTTCTAGGCAACGAGTGGATAGTGGGGGATGGCAAGTTAATTCACTGATGGTTTGATTGTTGGCTTGATGATTATCCTTTGGTTACGAAGTTTCCATGGCTCTCCTTTTCTCCCACTGACACTGTCTCTTTGCTGATAGATGATGGGTGGTGGGTTATCCCACCTCAAATCCCTCTACAGATTAGACAACACCTGCAGTTGGCTTCAATCATTAACATTCCTTCACCTCAAGTTGTAGATTCTATCAAGTTGACTAGAAATGCTAAGTAGAAACCTTTCTCTCAAAAACGCCTGGCATGTGGCTAGATCTAGAGCATTGGCTTTAAATTGGAGCAATTTGGTACCGAACAAGCTTGTGAACCCCGCGTCGTTCCTGGCTAATTTGGAGGTTGTTCCAAAGACGAACATCAACTTAAAATTGGGCTAGATCAGTTGGTGTTATCATCCCTTCTAGATGCACTTTATGTTGTGACAATGAAGAATTAAAATTCTATTTCTTCTTCCTCTGTCCATTCTCTCTCCCTTTGGAATTGGATTTTATTATTAATCAAATAACCAAAAATAGATACATTAAAAAATCAAACACTATATAGTATATTGCAATAGGAACTATAAAAATAAAAACTTTCAAACAAAATTTATAGAAAGTTAAAAAGAAAGACATCCATGGACTATCAAAAGAGACCCACAATTAAAAGAGGCAACCCACTCATTGAATGGTGAGATATTTTCATTCCGATACCCACCTACTCATCCGTCCACTTCATTAAAAAGCCACGTACATCCCCACTCCAAGAACCGAGAAACTTAGCATCAAGGAGATGGAATCGTGAGAATTAAAGAAAATTAAAAAAAGACCAACGGATCCAAGAATGACAAGGATGGCAAAAGGAGTTTGGGCCTTGAGATCGACGCATATGTTTCAAAGAAGAAAGCTGGAGGAGAGCTATTGCACTGTTGCACTGTATTGAAAGATTTCAGCAGATAGAAAGACATAAATTAGAATAATTCCATATGAAAAAGAACCATAGTGTTTAGTTTACTAATATAAATTATGCTACATGCTTCATACCATTTGGCATGTCTAAGAAGTCATGGTGAAGCCAAATCTCCTTTTCAGATACTAGCATGGAAAAGTGGTGGTGATAGAGAGAGTGCTTAAATTAGCTGGCAGGAGAATGTTGTTGCATGAATGAAGGTCGATTAGAAAGAAATCATGGAAAGGAATAAAGAGGTTTCACTTCGTTGTGGGTAAGCATGGTGACTTTTACAAATTAGAGAGATTTTAAGAGGTAGAGATGAATATATTTTTGGAGACAAGTTTGGGATAGAAATGAATATACATTTAATAAATTACTTAACTAAGTGGGAAATCATCCATATATATATTATGTAAGTGAGGAAATAATTGTAGTGGAGATAAACAGAGAGATTTTAGTAGATTTTAGGGGATGACAATTGGAGCTTAGAATATTGGCATAACAAAGGATAACATCTCCATGTCAGAAGATAAGCAAGCTAGCAATTTCAAGATTCAAAAAATCCAAGATTGATGGCACATTTAATTCTTCTTTGTTATCCCTGATTTCCAGGATCTGTACAATCCAATCTCTTGTATGCATGTATAAATATTAAATCTTTCTCTTCGAAGGAGAGAAGAACAAAAGATCAATTTATTCTAAGTTTATCATGGTATCTGAGCTCTTAAACTAGCGTCTTTGATCCTATTGAGACATTTCATGATTGCTGCCACTCTCTGGTCATCACTGTCGTAATTATTCATTCTGGCTTCTCTCATATCTAAGTACTCAATGTGTTGTCCTATGATTTGGGTTGATCTACATGTTGTTGGCTTGCAAGTCTACACGATATTGATCTCGTATTCCTGTGGTGGACCGCTATACAAGCTACTGGTTTTGGATTTTGTAAAAGTGTTTTTCCACGCTGACTTACACGTTGCATGAATAACTTTATCTGTGCAACTCTACACGTTTGCTCCATGGTTCTGCCTTCCGGTGCTAGCTATATCCAACCATTAGCAGCTTGGTGTCTGTGTGTCATCTTGACAACAACTCTACAAATCAGGTTACAACTCTACCCTATCTCCTTTTATATATTTATACATGGCGAGCTCTAGTTCTTTAAGTTTTGCTGGTTCTCATCCCTCATTCATCATTTCCAACATTTCTAATTTGATCTCCATCAAGCTTGATCGCCATAACTAATTGTTGTGGCGCTCACAATTTGAACCCCTACTACTAAGTCATGATCCGATGGGGTTCGTTGATGGTTCCAATGAATGCCCGGCAAAGTTTACTTGTGACAGTGATAAGAAACTTACATCAACTGTTTCATCTGCCTTCCTTGAGTAGAATAGGCAAGATTAGAATCCACTTAGTTGGATGCGTGCCACACTCTCTGAGCATGTGTTATCCTAAATGGTTGGCTTAAGCACATCCCGTGCGATATGGACCGCCATTGAACAACGATTTGCTTATTTATTTTGGGCACACACGATTGAGTTAAAGCGTCAACTCCAAAGTCTTTAGAAAGGAAATCTGTCCATCACTGATTATCTTTTGAAGCATAAAACTATTATAGATGAACTCTTTGCAGTAGGTCACTATATTAATGAGTCTGATCAAGTAACCCATATTTTGGATGGACTTCCTGAAGAATATGATTCTATTGTCATGAATGTGGCTATCACAAATCAGTCTGCTCATGAATGTCTCTGTTGCCAATGTTCATGGGCTTCTTTTAAATATGGAGATGTAGATTGCACGCCATCGAACCTCCTTTCATTCTCCTTTTGAACAAACCACCACAGCGCTTTATACCCCAAAAAGTGGGTAGTCTCAGAGTTCCACTCATGGTAGTGGACATTAAGGGCGTGGTAGAGGACGTGGACACAATGGGGGTCGGGTTCCTCCTCTTTCAATCAATCTACAAGTGTGTATAAATAATAATCACACCTCTCCACGACCATCATATCAGATATGCAATAGAGGTGGTCACTCTGCCTTGGATTGTTATCACCGCATGGACTACACATATCAAGGTCATCATCTTCCCACCAAACTTCCTGCCATGGCTACTTCCAACCAATTTCTAGGTGAACAACCTTGGTACACTGATACGGGTGCCACAGATCATATAACCTCTGATGTTGGCAACCTCTCTCTCTGGTCAGACTATCATGGATCTAAAAAAGTATCCATTGGCAATGATGTAGGTTTGCACATTTCTCACATTGGGTCAAATTCTATTACCACTCCATTTGCTAAATTTCACCTAAATGACATGCTATGTGTTCCTAGTATTTCTGCAAATCTCATCTTTGTGCACCGTTTTGCAAATGATAACAACTGCATGTTCATTTTTTACTCCTCTGGTTTTTGTATTAAGGACAAAGCTATGGGGAATATGCTTTTTCGAGGCCGGAGTGAAAACGGTCTATATCCCTTTCCACTTAGTAGGCTACCCACATAATCTTATAAAGGTGGAAGAGTTGCTTATGTTGGTGAACGTGTACCTGCGTCCATTTGGCGTTCTTGGCTCGAACATCCGGCATCTATTGTTCTTCAACATCTTGTGTCTAGCTTTCAGTTACCAGTTGATGGCTCTCCAAAGCTTTCATCTATCTGTCCCTCGTGTTAGAAGGGTAAAAGTAAAAAGTTGCCTTTCTCTTTATCTTCCTCTGTTTCTTCTAACCCTCTAGATTTAATACATTGTGATTTGTGGGTTTTTCACCTGAACTATCAAAAAGTGGGTATAGTTATTATGTTCCTTTTATTGATGACCGTACAAAATATGTTTGGTTTTATCCTATAACCACAAAATCTCAAACTTTTGTCACTTTTCTTAAGTTTAAAGCCTATGTTGAAAATATGTTATCTTCTAAAATCAAAGCTTTCTAATCTGATGGAGGTGGTGAGTTCATGAGCACGTGCTTTCAAATTTTTTTAATAGGCAATGGGATTTCCCATCGTGTCTCATGCCCTCACACTCCTGAACAAAAAGGAGTTGCGGAACGCAAGCACCATCATATTGTAGAAATGGGCCTTACATTGTTGGCTATAGCTCAAATGCTCCTTAATATTGGGTTGAGGCATTTAATACTGCCGTTTTCTTGATAAATCACTTACCAACTAAAGCTTTGGAAAATAAATCACCATGGGAATGCTTGTTTAATCGTCCTCCAGATTAACGTTTTTTTCGCTCCTTCGGCTGTCTTTGCTGTCCTTCGTTAAGGCCTTATAATAAAAATAAATTAGAATATCGTACTAAGCCTTGTGTCTTCCTAGGTTATAGCCTAAATTACTTAGGCTATCTGTGTCTTGATCAAGAAACTGGTAGAGTTTATCTGTCACGGCATGTCGTATTCAATGAGACAATTTTTTCATTTAATACTTTGTCCAAGTTGGCCACCTCTGCCCGGATAGTAATGACCCATTGCCACCTTTAACTCAACTTCCAATGGGGTCACCTTTATCGCCCAATGGCTCTTAACCGCATGTCCCACCCATACTACCAACCACAAATGCATCCACTACATTGCTAAGTGTTGGCCCATCATTATCAAGACAAACCCACCTTCTACACCACAAATGCATGAAGCACAACTGCTTGGTCCCACTTCACTTATGGACCTTCAAACCATCTGTGAGGACCCGTCCCTAGAAATACCTAGTGGGACCCAATTTGACCAAGTCAACCCTAGGTTATCCTATTTAATAGGTGATTAGCATTAGTAGTTAGTAATTCCCATTAATTTAGCTTAGATTATAAGATTAAGACCCTTGTGAGATTCATAGTGGTTTTTTAGAATTATTTTTCTAATTAGAAGCCTAAGTTGTAATCTTAATCATATATGGGATTTCCTTAGAGAGCTGTGCAATTTATCTTAAAATGACCCAACTACTCATTGCCTAACCCATTAACCCATTTATTATATGAGGGTATTCTAGTCCTTCCAACCACACATTTTTCCTCCTTTTTGAAAATTACAATACTTTAAATGACCTGGGCCTCCTTTATTGTCAACCAAGTATACATGGGCACTTTTGTCCTTATAAATAGCCTACATTTATTGCCCTTGGGCTCCTTTATTCACAACCACTCATTTGAGGATACTTTAGTAATTAAATGTGAGTACCTAAACTACCATAGTCCTTATCCTTTATTTGTATTAGCAACCAAGGACTCTTTGGTCATTCCATTTTAATCTTCCTCAAAATACCCCGATCCTTATCCTAAACTTACATTAGCAAGAGAGGGCATTTTAGACTATAACCCAATCTATTTTCTATAAAAGAAACCCCTCTCATCCATTCTTCTCATTTCACTACAATTTTCCTCCCATCTCTCTCTCTCTCTCTAAGTTAGAGATTATGGTTTCTCTCTCTAGATCTTAGCCCTCCAATTACTAAAAGCAAGAACCTCATCTACATCTAGCCATCTACAAACTTAGGAGCTCATCTCTTCTCCTAGATCTCTCTTTCCTCTCCAAGTAAAGAGAGTGTGGATTTAGCTATTGGGGTGATTTTAGAGCATTTTGAGTGAAGACAAGCTAATTGAGGAGCTTTCTTCTTAATTAAGCAAGTAGACATGCTTAGATTTTTTAATTAAATTGATTAATGTGCTTAGATTGTTAATTATTGTCTTTGATGGTTATTTGGCATGATTTCTGTATTTAAATGGTTGATTGGATGATGTGATGTATGTGATTGCTATTCTAAGCTCTTTTATGTGATTTTGGTTGTTGATGGATGAGAATCCCCCATTTGGAAGATCAATGGCCCATTTGTGATGAGATCATGATGTGGGAGGTGTGTATGATGTTTGAAGATGATCGGTGTAGATCTGGGCTGGATTTGATGGAGTTTTGATGGAAAATGAAAAATGGCAGAATTCTAAAAAATAGGGATTTCGTGTGTATCCGGTCAACCTGGCCACCCAGGATTTCAACCAGGCACATAGGGGATTTCCCCATAGTTAGGAGCTGAAATTCTCACAGGGTACAGAACCCAATGTACTCGGTCAAGCCGGTCAATCGGCCACACTGCAGTCTTCCCCACCTACCAGGTATTTGTGTAAATGTCCGTAGTGTACCCGATCGACCGGGGAACCCTCTGGGTCGACCGGGGACACTGTAGACTATGTTTTCTTACTCCCAGTTAGCTATCCACTTCCACAGAGTGACAGGTCGACCCGTGGACCAATGATGTTGACCTGGTACACTTTCCTAGATTTGGTTTCCTTTCATGATCAGATCATGTGTGGGCCCCGTTGACATTTTATTTGGACTGTTTGGGATATGCTAAACACGAGTTAAGGGTCGGGCTTAACCTTGACCCGTGTAGCCACCTAAGTAGGGTCTAGTGTTGTAAGCAGAACCTGATTCAATGATTATGGATATCTTATGATGTTAAATACCTTCAGGGGCACCAATGATACTTAATAAGTATCTTGGACTCCGTGATCACTGTCTTAGGTGAAGTGGGACCCTAGACCTGAATAAAGGGGCAACGATCATAGATAGATTTGTGACATGTGGTACTTATGTTGATGAAATGGACACTGAGGCTGGCTGGTAGGTCTGAACCTTGGATGTTGGCATTGCGAGGTACTATAATCAGGTGCATTGTACTTAGGCTCTAATCCATGATCACGGTCCCTATTGGATGAGATGTCAGGACATGGCAATTGAAGTCCTAACCTGTAATATTGGAAACTTAACGGTAGATATTGATGAACGGACTGTATAATGAGATAATATTTATTATGCGCATCGAGAAGCGGAGTTTACAACGGTATGCATTTTTAACTGTTGGAAATCGTAAGGATGGATTACTTATACCCGAACTCCGTGCCTCATGCTCTTGACTAATATCGTCTCATATTAATTATGATAAGGCTATCCAGTTTGGAGTACCCTCACCTAGTGGTCTGTAGGATTTGTGGATGTACGATTGGTCTGTCGAGGGTTATGATGCTGGCATGGACATTGATATTGAAATATTGTTGGATGACACAGTAGGTATCGGTGTGAGAGGGGTACTGAGACCGTCGGAGCTGGGACCGGGTGTGGATGGACGATGATGTTGAACTAGCACGTTAGACCAATGGCTGGGACTTGGCTGACGCTATGGATGAGTGATTGATGTTGATCTAGCATGTAAGACCAATGGCTGAGACTTAGCTGTGGCTATGGATGAGTGACTGAGCACGTAAGACTAATGACTGGGACTTGGCTATGGCTATGGATATTGATGGACTCTTGTACGCTCCTATTCGATGAGACGACAGTGATGGGCGGCTATGACCCCCGTGGTTGATGTCCATCAACAGTTGTCTGGACGACGACGATATGTTGACTTTGACCTCCCACGTCCCTTGTACTTCAACTGTGGATGTGCCATTGAGTGATCCTATGTATATATATTGGTTGAATGAATATTAAGTGTTATAGATGTTGTTGCTTAGTGTCTTTAACTGCTGACATCGTTACGGATGGATCTAGAGACGATGGTTGTGGATATGGTAGTGCTACTTCCCATGTTAGTTCTATTATTGGTGACATTGCTGTGCTTGTATGAATTATATGGTTTATTGATGATGATGGCTTCTCTTATCTACTTGATATGCTGTATCCAACATCTGTTATATTACTATCTCAATTATCATTCAAGCACTACACTCCACACTGTTTTTGATACACTCTGATATTCTATATTATTATCAAGGTACTAATCACGCAAGTGCAGATGGGATTAGGTATGGTCCTCTTTCTTATCTATTAATATAATGTATTGCCATCTAAACATACATATTTGCTTGGTTCATCGAGCATGACTCAATCCTTGGTGTTTTTAGGTATTTCCTCTTCCGCTTTCTTTGATTGGTAGAGTTGCTTGGCAGCTGATCTGTTGCAGCAGGGTTTGGAGAGCGATGCAGCTGGTGCATCGAGAGGCGTATATCATATATATCTTTATTCTTTCCTCTTTCTTGTAGCTAGCCGTGTTGGTCTATGATTGAATAGTTAGTCTAATTACGGAAAGTACATTGTAATCCCTTAAAGTGAAATAGAATTTTAGGGCTTTTTCCATTTACTTGCTCATATGAGATTTATACTTAATTATATTATTGGATTTTCCGCATCTCTTTGGTACTTTCTCGTAGCGTCCTGAGATTCGAGGCACCCGGATCTTGGGGTGTTACACCATCTCCAACCAACCACATTCAGTTGCACAACATCATCAAACAAAGGCATCAATGCAACCTAATTCTATCTCACAAAAGCAATTGGAGCCTACATTTCATAAACATGTGGTCCAAGTGCACGTTGTTGGTCCTGAATATCTACGAGGGACTAGCCCTATACTAGTCCATGTTACTAGTTCAACTTCCTTAGGCTCTGCATCGACTGCAACCTCTTTGGCAGTAGAATCATAGGCATCGCGTACATCAACCAATGTACCCGTACACGAAATGGTGACGCGCACCAAAAATGGCATGTGCAAACGGAAGATAATATCTGCCACTCTTCACCCCATTATTACTGTGAGCAACATAAAATCTCCAGTGGAACCTACTTGCTTTAGTATTGTTGTAAAGAGTTCAGAATGGCATGCTGCAATGTCTCTTGAACTTGAAGCACTTCAGAAAAATGGGACTTGGTCATTGGTTCCCTCAGGACCAAATATGAATGTAGTTGGATGCAAGTGGGTCTACAAGCTAAAACACAAGGCTGATGGGTCTATTGAGCGGTACAAGGCATGCTTAGTAGCCAAAGGATTTCATCAACATGCAGGTATTGACTTTCAGAGACATTCAGTCATGTAGCAAAGCCAACTACAATTTGAATTGTTCTCTCTCTTGCGGTTCATTTTAATTGGACCATCAGTCAGTTAGATGTGAACGACGCTTTTCTCAATGGAGAACTTAAGAAAGAGGTTTACATGCAACAACATCAAGGGTTTGAGGACAGTCAACATCCCCACCATGTCTGCAAGTTACTCAAATCCTTGTATGGACTTAAACTGGCTCCACATGCCTGGTTTGAAAGGTTCACCACCCATTTGAGTGCCATTGTATTTCATGCCTCATCAGCTGACCCATCACTATTTGTTTGGCGAAATTCGGACAACTTCATCATTCTATTGCTATATGTCGATGATATCATTCTCAAAGGCAAAAATCTAGTTACTATAAATTCTTTGATCCATAGATTAGCCTAAGCATTTGCTATGAAGGATCTTAGCCCACTACATTACTTTTGGGGGCTAGAGGAGGTGTAGGACCAATGGCTCATTACTTCTTTCACAGACAAAGTATGTTGTTGACTTATTAGAAAAATACAAAATGAATGGCGCTAAGCCATGTTCTTCTCTTGTGATTAATGGTGGCAAATTAAGTATCCTTGATGAGGACCCTCTTCCTGATCCATCAGAATACCGCAGTGTTGTTGGCGCCCTCCAATACCTCACTTGGACCATACCGGATATTGCCTTTGCGGTTAATCAAGTGTGTCAATTCATGCACAATCTGACTACTGCACATTGGTCAGCAGTCAAACGAATTTTAAGATATGTTAAAGGGACCATCAATCATGGACTCCTGTTCACCAAGTCTTCAAGCTTAGCCTTAACTTGTTTCTCTGATGCGGATTGGGTTGGTAATCCGGATAATAGGCGGTATACGACAGGACTTTATGTCTTTATTGGAAACAATCTTATTTTATGGAGTGCAAAGAAGCAACATACAGTTGCTAAGTCCAACACTGAATCTGAGTACAAGTCATTGGCTCATTCTGCTGCTGAGTTGTCATGGATATTGTATATTCTCGAAGATCTTCACATACCAATGGTGCAAACACCATTGGTATGGTGCGATAATGTTGGTGCTATTTCATTAGCCTCTAATCTAATCTTTCATGCTCGAACAAAACACATAGAGGTTGACTATCACTACATACGGGAATAAGTGCTACGCAAAGAACTTGTTGTGTGCTTCGTCTCAATAGTTGATCAATTGGCAGGCATCTTCACCAAAGGCTTAACCTCTGCACGGTTTATCCTACTTAGAGACAAGCCTATGGTTCGTACACATCCCATAAGCTTGAGGGGGTATATTGGCATAACAAAGGATAACATCTGCACGTCAGAAGATAAGCAAGCTAGCAATTTCAAGATCCAAAAAATCCGAGACTGGCAAAACATTTTGATTCTTCTTTGTTATCCCTGATTTCCAGGATGTGTAAAATCCAATCTCTTGTATGCGTGTATAAATATTATATCTTTCTCTTCAAAGGAAATAAGAACAAAAGATTAACTTATTCTAAATTTATTATAGAAATTCAACATACGGGCCCTATTGAGTAATGACGTGATCTGATGACATGGTAAAGTGAGGATGCATCATGCGTGTGTGAAAGATGTTAAAAATTTATTATTTGTGGAAGGTAGGCTTGCAATGTTATTTGGTTGAGAGATATCCTTTTTTACATTTTTAGGTTGAATCGTTGAATGAAACAATTATTTTAACTAAAAATATAAAAATTGAAAAAAGAGAACGTGAAACTGGATTCAGACCGGAGAACTTAATCTGACGGTGGGATCTGCTCCATTTCTATTTAAATCTGAATTTCTTTAATAAAATTAAATTATCTTGAACAGTTTGAATTATCAATTTATCTCCCTCACAATAAGAGTTTCTCATCCATGTGCTACCTGCAACAGAATTCAAGACTAACCCACTTCCAAAGTGTCGTGCGCGTGTCCGCTACCAAAATGGGCCCACTTCACGGATCCCGTCATCCCACAAACAATGAAACCACAAAAGGAACCAAAGCAGGGACCTCACGCCACCTTCTCTCTCTCTTTTGGCAAAGCATATTCCTGAGCAATTATAACCAGAAACCTTGCTCTGCAAAAGCCCCAAATCTAAGATTCTCCGAAACCAGCAACATCCACGGCCAAGATTTCTTCTTTATTACAGAGATGATCATGATCAGGCCCTGATCTTCAAAACCCCAAATCTCAGCAAACCAAACATGTTGATTTTGTTCTCCCTAAAATCCATAGTGACTGGACCAGTACTCATTCCATAATTCCCACCGCTGAAATCTCTTTTTCTTCTCTCCTTCTCTTCCATTACAATTCTTAGATCCAATTTCCGCTCTAGGGTTTTCCTTCCTTAGATAAAAAACACCATACTCCGAATCGCAGCCAAACGAGAATTCTTAAAACCTCGACTTTATTTTTCCCTGAAATCCATCCATGGGAGAAGAAGCAAGAAAGCTAGAGAAAGTCGAAGAGACCTTCCCTGCCTGGGCCAGAGACGTCCAAGACTGCCTTGATCATCTCCACGTGGATCCCCAATCCGGCCTCCGATTAGAGGAGGTGGACCACCGCCGCAAGATCTACGGCTGGAACGAGCTCGAGAAGCACGAGGGCCCCTCCATCTTCCGCCTCGTTCTCGACCAGTTCAACGACACCCTCGTCCGCATACTCCTCGTCGCGGCCGTCGTCTCCTTCGTCCTCGCCTGGTACGATGGAGATTCCGGCGGAGAGGTCGCCGCCGGCATCACTGCGTTCGTCGAGCCCCTCGTTATCTTCCTCATCCTCATCGTCAACGCTGTCGTCGGCGTCTGGCAGGAGAGCAACGCCGAGAAGGCTCTCGAAGCTCTGAAAGAGATCCAGTCCGAGCACGCCACCACCCGCCGCGACGGCCGGACCGTCCCCGGCCTCCCTGCCCGCGAGCTCGTCCCCGGCGATATTGTCGAGCTTCACGTCGGCGACAAGGTCCCTGCCGATATGCGCGTATTGTCCCTCATCAGCTCCACAGTCCGCGTCGAGCAGGGCTCTCTGACCGGAGAGAGCGTGGCCGTTAACAAGTCCCACCACAGGGTGGAATCAGAGGATGTAGATATTCAGGGGAAGGAATGCGTGGTTTTTGCGGGGACCACTGTAGTGAATGGCAGCTGCCTCTGCTTGGTCACTCAAACAGGCATGAATACAGAGATTGGTAAGGTGCATTCGCAAATCCATGAGGCGTCGCAGGGCGATGAGGACACGCCGCTGAAGAAGAAGCTTAATGAGTTTGGAGAGGCTCTTACAGCTATAATTGGAGTGATTTGTGCGCTTGTTTGGTTGATCAATGTGAAGTACTTCCTTACATGGGATTATGTTGACGGGTGGCCGCGGAATTTTAAATTCTCCTTTGAGAAGTGCACTTACTACTTTGAGATTGCAGTGGCATTGGCTGTGGCGGCGATTCCGGAGGGGCTTCCAGCGGTTATCACCACTTGCTTGGCGCTTGGGACGAGGAAGATGGCGCAGAAGAATGCGCTGGTGAGGAAGCTTCCGAGTGTGGAGACTTTGGGTTGCACGACGGTGATCTGTTCCGATAAGACGGGGACTCTGACGACTAACCAGATGTCTGTGGCGAAGCTTGTGGCGATGGGGTCTGAGAGGGCCAGCCTTCGGGCGTTTAAGGTGGAGGGAACTACCTATGATCCTCATGATGGGAGTGTACTGGGCTGGCCAAATAATCAAATGGATGAGAATCTCCAGATGATTGCAAAGATTGCTGCAGTCTGTAATGATGCGAGCGTTGCACACTCTGGTCATCAATACTTTGCCACTGGAATGCCCACTGAGGCGGCTCTTAAGGTAATGAACTGTACTCTAGCTTCTAAACTTATCAAATATTTGTAGATAAATGTTGTTTGTGGCATATCCATAAGTAACATATACAGTGAATGGACTTAACAAATATTTTTGCAGCAAGGATGGTTATCTGTTTGGCTATGCATATAGCCACATTATGGGGGATATCATATCTGCCTTTTGCACTGACAATCACCACCATCATCCATAATCACCAATGCAAATCTCTGATAGGAAAGTTAGTGAAAGCTTTATATTGACATGATTTCTTCCCTTGCTGCCAAGCTGAATGGAACAACACTTATTAATGTAGTGTTATTAGTTTTGGTTTTGGTTTTGGTCATGTTCAAACATGCCCTTTAAAGAATGCCAACAATAAGCATTTTATCCACATTTAAGAGAACTAGGTAAGCAACATTATCTCGTCGATCAAAACTGTATGGGACAATGCTTCTATTGTCTAAACCCCTGGAAATCAGGTATGATTTCTGATGGGCATGAGAAAATTTCTGAAAAGCATCATTTAGCTTGTGATCTTGAATTTGCATGTGGAGATCTTTGCCATCTTTGTTTTAATTTTCTATCCAAGCACATTGAGATCATCCACATTGCAGACTGCTAACTTAGCAAATGCCTATTTGTCTGTATACTTTTGTGCTCATGGTCTAATTGTTGTTGCAGGGTACTAACAACTAACATGTGATTAGTAGTCACATTTACGTCATTATTTCTTTCTGGAAATGTACTTCACAGTTTGCTAATATATTATCATCTTTTTTGGGGAAGAGGTCAATGTCATTGTGACCGGTCATTACAGTGTTGTAAATTCCTTCTATTCTCAGGTTCTAGTGGAGAAAATGGGACTTCATAGAGGGTTTGATCACTCCTCTTTGGACTCGGCTAGCATTGTCTTACGTATGTTGAACTTAACGTATTTAGTTTCCTTGAGGGAAAGTCGGTGAATTCCTATTGTATTCCTAGGAATTTATTGGAGGATGGACTTTCATCGAAGGGGTGAAGATTGAAGGGTCAAGGTTGAAAACTTACAGTGGATCATCAAGTTTCTAGGTTTTAGTTCCTACTATTCTGGCAAAAAAAAAATAAAAATAAATAAAAAGAAAAGAAAAAAAGAAGGATTGTAAATCATTTCTTTCTTTTTTTTTTATGGTAAAATCATTTCTTTTCAAAACGAAGATATTCTGATGGTTCCTTGTAGATCTCCACCATTGATCCTTCACTATTTAGCCTCCTTGATAGAAACTCATCTTCTAGAAGTCCTAGTAATTTAGTAGGAATTAAGCTGACCGGCCCATGCATATAGATAATTACTTATGTTCTGCTTTTAACATTGAAGCTTGCTGCAAATATTGGAATGAGATGGAACATAGAATTGCAACTCTTGAATTTGATCGCACTCGGAAGTCTATGGGAGTTATTGTGAAGTCCAAAACAGGAGGAAATATGCTACTGGTGAAGGTATGTTTCACTCTGCTGTGTTTTTAAATTTTTAGTCACTATATATGTTATCGTGTATATGTGAATGAACTTGTTGCTCAGAGTACCATAATATCATAAGAAGTTTTTATGCAAGATTGTGCTTAGAATGTTTTTCATTTGATTTAAACTTTCCGGATTGGATTCTTAGTTATGATGAACTTGAAATGATTTTCGGTGATATATAATGAATGCCATAGCAATCCAAGAAGTTGCTAATTCGAGGACAGCCCATAATAAATGATGGAAATCATGGTTTGAAGTATTCGGTTAATAATGTATCACCAATTTCAGTTTTGAGACCCCTTCCCCACCTACTGCCATAATATATCAGGTGTGAACTGTGGCCCTCAAAATTCTAGCTGAACCTCCATATGGCTGACCATATGTTGATGTAGGAGGAAGCGCCTACTCCCATATCTGATTGGATCAAAACTTCAAACAACCTTTTATTTTGAATGTAGAAGATGACTAAAGGTATAGATCATCCAATGGATAGACAAATTATATCGATCAATGGTGGTAAAGGGAAACTGTTGCGGAAATAGACCTTCAATAACATTAGAATGTTTCTCGTAAAGAAAGAAAGAAGTTGTGTATTTAAGCATATCCTGAAAACACCAATAGACGTGGATATTAGTTATGTATCCACCTCATACAGGCTGCATCACATGTTGATTATATAATGCTTCAATTAAACATGATAAAACCCATATCTAGAAGCCTTTTTGCCTCGGCCTTTTGGTCTTTCAAGTAGTTTATAAAGAGCGTTTGTAGGGACCCTCTTCTAAACTATTTCCTTTGGCCTTTTTGTTAGAGCTCTACTCAATCGACTTGAAGATACTTTCTCTTTTTATTAAATTATTTTGATATCTTTTGCTCTATGTACAAATAGATGCTCACGGTGTACATAGAGTGTACAACTCATTAACATTTCGATCCTTGGATAACTCCAACCTAGTCTTTCTGATTTGCTATTCCCACTCTAGTACACTATGAATGTGGTTATTGTCCTTCTGTCTTGCTCTTTTTTTATTATTATTAATGGTTTAAAAAAAAAAATCTGGATAGGATGCATTGATTAAGTGTCAATTATTTGTTACCCTTGTAAAAAAAGTGTCGATTATTCATTGCTTATTAGTTGTGTTATATTCATCTATAAGCATTGTTTTAGTGTCAGTTATTCACTGCTTCACAGATTACAATTGTTTTCGTATTCATATAGCTTTCTTTAGATTCCATTGAAAATCTTGTACTGGCTATGGCTCTGTCAGAGTTTGATACGTTTTGACCCAATAAATTTATAGTACAAGAGTCCTCTAGGTTTGTTGTTATATCAATTAATTGCATGTTGGCAGGGAGCTGTGGAGAATTTGTTAGAGAGAAGTGTTTATGTTCAATTGCGTGATGGTTCCATTGTTAGTTTAGACAGTACTTCGAAAGACCGAATCTTGGAAGCCCTTCATGAAATGTCTACAAATGCATTGCGCTGCTTGGGTTTTGCATACAAAAAAGATCTATCTGACTTTGCGACATATGATGGAGAATATCATCCAGCTCATAAGCTACTACTTGATCCCTCCAACTATCAATCAATTGAGAGCGATCTGATTTTCGTTGGCTTGGTTGGTTTGAGGGTAAGACGGCATGTGCTCCATTTGTATTTGAATGTCTCTAGTGTAAATTTTCCTGGGATCTTTCTGTTAAGCGTTTACAGTTCTCACAATTGACATCCCTCTTTGTGATTTGGTTAAAACTTGAAATCATCTTAGGATCCTCCTAGAGGAGAGGTCTACAAAGCTATCGAGGACTGTAGAGCAGCTGGCATCCGGGTAATGGTTATTACAGGGGATAACAAGAGCACGGCAGAAGCCATTTGCCGTGAAATTGGTGTATTTGGGCCTGAAGAAGACTTGAGTACAAAGAGCATAACGGGGAGAGAATTCATGAATCATCCCAAAAGGAAACAGTATTTGAGGCAAAGTGGAGGACTTCTTTTCTCCAGGGCTGAACCAAAGCATAAGCAAGAGATAGTGAGATTGCTCAAAGAAGATGGTGAGGTTGTCGCAATGACTGGTGATGGGGTGAATGATGCTCCTGCTTTGAAGTTGGCTGATATTGGTATAGCCATGGGAATTGCTGGAACTGAGGTATTTTGTGCTTTCTTGTTTTTGTTTTTAAATGGGGGATCCTTGTGGATCTAATTATTAGGTCCATGCATTATAATCTATGAGTATATGTCTACCTGTCTGATTTTTTATTTACTTGCTAGTCAGGAACTTCGTAGTCATGATTGATGTTTTTTCCTAAAATATACATTGATATTCTGCGCAGATGCTTTCTTGTTTGTAGTTTGTAATTTTGTGTCCCAATCGTATCTTAAATGTCTCTGTGACTTGTATTCTTTTCTCAGGTCGCAAAGGAAGCCTCTGATATGGTGTTAGCGGACGATAATTTTAGCACAATAGTTGCAGCAGTTGGTGAAGGAAGATCTATTTACAACAATATGAAGGCCTTCATCAGGTTTTCATTTTCCTCTGTTCCATTATCTATCTTCAGTTTAGATATAGTCCTTCACTGCCATTCAGAAAAACTGTAGTTCCTTTACTGCAACTCTATTCTCTTACAAGAGATTTTCAATATTAAGAGCTACTTTATGGCTGATTTTGGCGACAATAAAAATTTACTCAGGAAAAGAAATAAACTGAATGGAAATTATAGATGACAACTGCTTTCACGCACCCAAAACACACACCCCCCTACCCATCTCTCCCACTCTTACCGCCAAACATTAAGTAGAAGGAAAGAAAGTACTATTAGGACCTTACACCCCCTCACCTAGCCAATAATCCCAAAACCAATTGGTGATAGGAAACAATTCAGAAAGGGTTTTAATGCCTTTGGGTCCATGGCGGTCAGTTAGAGTCCACTAGCAGCACCAGGGCCCACGGCCCCACTATGTGTGGGACCCTGACTTATGCCACAGTTCTTCCTAGGGTATGCCCCCTTGGTGGAGTGCCCGCCCCCCCACCCCCCCCCCCCACAAAAAAAAAAAGCCCCACTTCAGCAGTCGATGAAACAGCCCAAAGCAGTCCCTTGCCTGCTCTGTTCACCCCATCCAACAGCCCTATGCTAAAACTAAATCCCTGCACCCCATTCAATAACACTATCTATTCATTCTAAATACCCCTTCGATTCTACCCAAATTCCAATCTAAGAAAACCCTCAAGGCCCTGTATTTGTTTCACACTGTTTTCCGCCCAATATATAGGGACGATAGGCCGTCATTTCAGTAACCCATCAAAACTCTGCTTGAATCAGCTCCAAATCAGAACCAAACCTACTTTAACATAACCCTAAATCTCTCCCACTGACCACCAATGCCTTCTCGAAACAATTCCAGAGCAGCTCTTGCTCCTTCCATAAACGACCAAACAGTTGTTTCCCCTGTCCTTATATATGTAGCGGCAGCCCATTTATTTTCAGCCACTTTTATAGTGCTGTAACAGCCTAATTCAGTCTATTCTTGAAAGCCATTCTATTTATCTTTTGTGTGTCCGTGCATCCAAATAGCTTTGTTTTGACTTTATCCAAAATCGGTATGAAAACCTATGTAGCTTCTGGTAAATGTCTGAAAATTACTACATCAATTGAAATACGGAGATTGGCATTATGAGGATCAGTTCTACTTCAAGCAGTTGATTGGTTTGCAGCAATGAAAATTTATGGGTGATGAGTGTAGTACCAACAATTTTCATAAGCTGGCTTATCACTGTGCATTAAAGGAGAGTGAGACACATGACATAGCTTGTTGTATGAGAGGTTTAAGACCCATCACATGGAAAAATTGACTTTCTGGCTAATACATATGAAACACATAATAAAGTAACTCAGATGCTTCTTCTTTTTAATCTTCTAAGCTCGGTTCATATCCTTGGGGGACAAGATGAAAGAATTTGGACTCCCTCTCGTGACAACAGTTTTTCAGTCTCTTCTTTCTTTATGTCTTTGTCAGAGGGGGTAGGGACAATTCCTGCTTTGGGAAGGCTATGGAAATTAAAAGCTCCACCTAGAATTTTGGTGTTTGGATGGTTAGCTCTCTGAAACAGAATCCTAACTTTGGATAATTTAAGAAGAAGAGATATGGCCGTGGTGAATGCTTGCCCTTTTTGTCTGAAGGATGAGGAGTCTGTGGATCATCTTCTTCTTAAATGTAGCTTTGCCCACAGGACATGGAGTGTGGTGTTGGGTTGGTTTGGATGTAGTTGGGTCCTTCCTAACTCTCTTTCGGATCTTTTTGAAGCTTGGATTTGTCCGCCTCTAGAGTCTAGGGTAAAAGAAATGTGGAAGGTGTCATTTTTGGCTGTTATATGGATTATCTGGAAGGAGAGAAATGCAAGGTGTTAGCTCTCTGGGTGTCTGTTATACCAAAATTTCAAGGGATTCTGCTGGACCAAGTGTTGCTGAATTGAAAGGAAATTGCCCTTTCTTGTTAGTTCCTCTTCCAATCTATTTGTCCTGCTTGGTTGTTTTTCCTTTTTGGGTGTTCTTTGTAAGCTTTTCAGTATATTTCTCTTGTACTGATTGCTTTTTCTTAATGAAATTTACTGTTAAAAAAAAAGTTCTCTTTGTCAAAGATGGACTGAGAAGATCTAAACGCAGATTGGTTTTTTAATCCACTCCATTGACCATGGGCTTATGTTGTGTCCTCATCCCCATTGCAGTGTCTAGGAGAAGAGTCTGCCATAGAAATCCTTCGAAAACCAATTGAGGACCAAGGAATTGGAGTGTTCCTTAAAATGAAAGAAAACATTGAAGAGCCATATCAAGAAATGGGAGGACAACCTATGAGAAAGATGGAAGAAAAGTTGGATCTGAAGATTGAAGAAACCAGACATTCACCAGCTAAAAGTGAACTAAGGACTGGATCATCATATGGAAATTACATTTTCAGTGGATCCACAAGAAGATCCAGCAGTTAAAGTTCCCAATGTTGACTCTATGTTTGAGGAATCAACGATAGGTAGATGAAGATTTGTTATCTGATGGTACAAAATTAGCTGTTTGAACATGGTATGATTGCATCCAAACAAAATCCATCCTCCAGAATGAGCGACACCTACACCCTACTTCTTGTTGGAGGAAAAGATCTAGTTAAGGGATCCACACAGAGGAAGACCAACCAGAAAAAAAAAATAGTTTGTAGTGGTTTTTGTTTTTATTTTTGAGCTGATGCAGAAACCTGAGGCAAATTCTTAAGAAGTCATGGTGAGCTGATGCAGGGTAGGTCCATGACTGAGCCTTACATGTCCCATAGACTATCAGACCCATCTAGGCCTAAGGTGTACGCCAGTAGACTTAAGCCCCTAGTTATGCATGTAAATTATTTCCCGTTAACTTGCTTATATTTCCTGTTTTCTTTCTTTTTTATTTTTAGCACTTTGCAATTGGATCTAGATGCAGATTTAAGAGGGATTTTGAGGTATTAGGATATTTTAACTATTCTGTAATAATCAGGAATGATTTTTCTATGAATTTGGAATTGAGCTAATCCAGGCTTGGAGGTGCCTTCAATTGGGCCGATCCTCTCGTTTCAAGTTAAAAGCTTGGTATTCGACTGTCAAATCTAATCCAGAAACAGATTGGCAAAGCCCACAGCTGCCTGGTTTGCATCATGTTTATAAGGTTATTAAGGGTTTAAGGGATGCTTTAAGGGTGACTAATATGGTTGAATTTTGCAAATGATTGAAGCGGAGATTCCTTTCATCATATTTCAAACTCAATCCAAAGGACTCTCTTGGATGCTTTGAAATAGGAAAAAGGGGATTCTAGTGCCGAAAACAAGATAGTTGGAAGAAATTGGGGATTACCAGAGGGAGGAACTTATACATGAAGGTTTAACTTGTGCCTTTGGAAAGAAGTATTATAACATAACGAACCCCAAATGGGTATGAATACATGCAAACCTCCAGGAAAAGATAACCTGACCTGATTAGCCCTTTGTGATTTTCCAGGTTATTTATCTAACTAAGAGCAATTTTGATTTGATTGAAATAATATGATTGATAAAAAAATATTTTTAATATTAATAATGATAAAATATGAATGGCACACACACACACACAGAGAGAGAGAGAGAGAGAGAGAGAGAGAGAGAGAGAGGAATCAGATGTAAGTTTATTTAAATGTTCGTGTTTTTTTGAAAAAAATTCAACTTCTTGTAATATAAATGCAAGATTATCCCTTTATATCTCTCCTGGACATATGCCAAGGTGTATATAGCCTAGGTCTTTAAGTGGGGCAATGTATTATTGGTAGTTGATGTGCAGCATTGTGTTTTTGTATTGCTTATTGATTGTGGTATAAACCTGAGTTTTAAAAAACCATTAAAACAAAACTTTGGTTTAAAATGACTAACTGTCGTCAGATTGAATTGTCTGCCTTGAAAGGCATTCATTGATCACATCATGACAGACCACAATCTCAAAAGTGTCTTGAGTCAAATTTTTTTTTTTTTGGGAATAGTTCGAGTCACCTTATCTTGTACTGGAGTTTTGTGCGCACGCCAAATTTATCACTTTCTTTTATCATAACTAAGTGTAGTATGCCTTAATTCTCTTCAATTTAGGTACATGATCTCCTCAAATATTGGTGAAGTTGCCTCCATATTTCTAACAGCAGCACTAGGTATTCCTGAGGGTTTGATACCTGTCCAACTTCTGTGGGTCAATCTAGTTACTGATGGCCCTCCTGCGACGGCTTTGGGTTTCAATCCTCCAGATAAAGATATAATGAAGAAGTCTCCTCGAAGAAGTGATGATTCATTGATTAGTGCATGGATTTTATTCCGTTATTTGGTAAGCAATTGACTTCTCCTTCCATCCATTTATCTTACGTTTCTTATAAAGATCTTTGGTGCCAACTTCCCCATTTCTTTTTATGATCGAGAATTCATTCTAGTCCAATGCCCTTTTGAATCTGTTAAAATTATGCAATGAGGAACTACCCCATTTGGATAACTCTGGACCTTTTAATTGTCGAGTGAAGGAGTTTCTTCTGTATGGCTGATGATGGATAGTTCATAGGAAGTCTTTTAAGATCCCTTGTATAATGGTCCAGATTCCAGAATCTCAGAAAAAGAAGAATAAAATGGTGGAACTCCACTTTTTGCAGGACCAAGTGTCTAAAGGTCTCTAATCACATGATCCACCTGGTTCCTAGAGTGATTCTCCCTGAGCTCAAGGGTACCAGAGGGCCCTTTGGCTGCATTCTCATTTCCTGTCAAATGGAATTTATTGTTATTCATTTTATATTTCTACCTAATTTTTCTGTTGATGCATTTCAGCTACAGATGTATCTCAGGTGGTAAGGAAACCGGGTTTGGGTTATGCATCCTGCCCAATGTGAATTACCAATCAACTCCATGAAGCCTTATCTGATGGGTTGTTGGAATCATGGTTTGCTTGGTAGCACATTATGTGAATGACTAGAATTCCTTCTGCATCTGATGTGTTACTTCTTGATTTATATGTTCTTATTTTGCTTGCGATGTAAATAAAACAGTCGCTGGACCTATAAATCCTCAATTTGTAGAAAACATTTCTTATTATGCTTGGAAGACGACTAGCATGTGGCAATTTACTTTTGAAGGCCTTGATATTTTTTTAGGATGGTCGTACTCAAATTTTTGAACATAGTTGTGAAACATGCTTCCTTCTTTTTAACCTTCTGTTTGTGTGAATCATTATAAGTTGAGAATGTCATTCATATCTGTGATTGACCAATTATTGCATATGCCTTTTTCCGCTCTGTGGTAAGCTTCCTTTTTTTTCCCCCATTTCATCGTTGTCTATGCACATGCTATTCTATACATGCATGCTGCTGGTGAATGATTGTTTCTCCTTTATATCTTGTACAGGTTATTGGGCTATATGTTGGTCTTGCAACTGTGGGTGTATTCATCATATGGTTCACGCATGGCTCCTTCTTGGGCATCGACTTGAGTAGCGATGGCCACACACTTGTAACCTATTCTCAGCTCTCTAATTGGGGTCAGTGTTCTTCATGGGAAAATTTCACTGCCTCTCCTTTCACAGCGGGGTCTCGTGTAATCTCCTTTGACAACCCATGTGACTACTTCCAGACTGGCAAAGTGAAAGCCATGACCCTGTCGCTCTCTGTCTTGGTTGCCATCGAGATGTTCAACTCTCTCAATGCCCTGTCTGAGGATGGGAGTCTCTTGACCATGCCTCCGTGGGTCAACCCATGGCTCCTCCTCGCCATGTCGGTCTCATTTGGACTACACTTTTTAATCCTTTATGTCCCATTCCTCGCTGAGGTGTTTGGAATTGTGCCCCTCAGCCTCAATGAATGGCTTCTGGTGTTGGCAGTTGCATTCCCCGTGATCCTAATTGATGAGGTACTTAAGTTTGTGGGTCGATGCACGAGTGGTGTCCGCATGTCTAGTTCTAGACAGTCTGTGAAGCACAAGGACGCTTGAGGTGGATGTGAAGGTCTGGAGAGCTCAGCTGGAGACGTCAATGGGGAGAAATGGACTCACACCATGCTTAGGTGCAAGGCACACGTTTCTATTAATGACCATCTTGGCCCCATCTAACCCTTTATTCTTTTCTATTTTTAGGGCTGGTTTGTGCCTATAGGCTATAGCATAAGATAAAGAAATGATATGGGATTCTTTGCTAATTGATTTGTGGGAATCCTGATGCATTTCTATTCGATCTTTTATTTTTTTAATATATTTTTCTTCTTTAACAAAAGACTCTTGATTTTCCTGCTGCAGAATAGAAGCATCAATTGCAGTTGTTTTCTAGATGCTGTAGCCTTTTGACTTTCATGTGTAATAACAATGCTAATTGTGAATTAACTATTGGAGTCATTAAGCAGTTTGGTCTTTCATCACATACTGATGTTTGTGCATTTGTGAATTTCAGCAATGGCATCCACCCATAATAGTCCATTGCTTCTGAGGTGAGATCCCTGCAGACCTCACAGCAAATTGATCCTTTTTCTTGGGCTTCATTTATAGACTTTTAGCATCAAATCCTTGGCATGTTGCCATGATATTCTAAATAAAAACTTAAAACAAGAACTAATAAATAAAGCGAAGGAAAAAACGATGAGTCATTCGAAAGAAGAGAATATTACTTGGTAATATGTACAGATGTTTATATAGATACACGTGAAATTTGGAAAGCCAAACCTTATGCAGAACCAACCCTAGTTTCGTGTGTATCTTGAAATCTAGGCTCAAGCTTGTGCCCAATTGAGCCATGACGTTCAAGTTCCTCTCGACCCCGAGGCTACATTCCTATGTTACTCTTCTTGGTGAAATTTCATTGCTGCTTTTGGATTCCTAGCCCATTTTCCACAGTTGAGAAAAACCTAAATTTGGTAATTCTAAACCCTTTGGGCCAATGGATATCCTCAATTTTGAGGATTTTCAGGTCTGAACCTCCCCCCTCCCTCTTTCAGGATTTGAAAATCCTCATTTTTGCATATTTATGCAGTGCAATTAATTTCCCTCAGCCATATGTATTGACATACCAATATTCATGTAAAATCTTCAGCTAGAAAAATCCTAAGTGAGGAATTCGTGTGTTCTAGGGCGAGGAAGAATTCTCAAATTTGTATGTTTCTCACATGGTACCGAACTGCCCTTCTGATCGGTAGAGTAGGCCTATGTAAGTTTAAAACTACCAATTGCTTGGTTTGGAGGTTCAAGATGATCCACCAGATATTCAACTTATTTGGTTCACTATACACAAATAAGCATGGAGACGTTGATCAAGGGAGATGCTCTTTTGAGATACTCTTGTGAGAGTTACTCTCACGTTTCTATGAAAGCAAGGGGTGGGGTCCCTTATCTTTACACTATTAGCATTGGATATAGATGTGAGGGCTCTCATCCTTACTTTATGAGAGTTACTTTCATAAGACAACCCACGTAAGAATCATGCTTAAATAAATTGATATATAATCTCAAATGAATCCACACACAACAACTATACGTAGATAAGACACTTCAAAAAAACCAAAAAAAAAAAAAATCATATGAGAATCATGCATGGCTCATTAATATTAAAATCACAAGAAAAAAACATAAGAATTATATATAAAAAGCTCATATAAAAATCACATAAGAATCACAATACTCAAATAAACCCATGTAATGCTCACATAAGAGGGTCAGGCTAGCCCTGAAATTAGTGAACGGGTTTGCAAAAAATTTGTTGAAGCCGAGCCATTGACAGCCCCAATGGGACCAACTCTACTGGACTGGGAGCAAAATTTTTCCACTATCTTTCAGCCGGGGGTTGAAACTCAAGATCTTCAACCATTCCTGCTCGTGGTGACCGAACTGAGGTGAGGTGAGGTGAGGCCAAAAGGAGCGGCGCGGTAACGGAAGTGAACGGCACCACCTACATCCGTCCCATCACATCTAACTATCTATGTGTATATGTGATGTGGTTTGGAAGCCGAATCACAGACTTCGTTTCCTTGCATCGACCCTCCCTTCTATTTTCCTCTTCCATTCGCTTCAAAATCAAAGGCAAAGCCTCCACAAGCTCCCTCTCCTTCTCCAAGCCCAAGGTCCGTTCCCAAAAAGCCTACATACATGCTTCACTTTCGAAAACGCGTTACGCATTTGCATCGTCTCGTCAATAAACACTACATACAGTCCACACGGCACGTGCCCAAAAAAATAGAAGTGATTGGAAGAGAAGTAGATTATTATTCTGTGTCCTGTGAGACGCACTGAAGAGTGAGGATGATGGGTTTCTTCCCTCTTTTCTCCAGTCTGGATTCATCAAAGGTGGGTTTGGGCCCAACTACCCCACATTTCTTCTGATCACGGACTGCTTGTAGATTGCAGACCTGGGATAACAACTGAAATTGTGAAAAATGCAAGAGATTTTTTCTGGGTGTCCAGTATTTGAAGTTTAGTGGGTACAGAGTGTGGACTGTGGAGTGATTGATGACTGGGATTATGTAACAGCCGCTTACACTTTCTGGGCTGCTATTGAATTTTATTTTATTTTTTAATAATTTTTGGTTAGTTATTTTCTTAATTTTGTTATCTGACCACCATAGCTTACCCTGGGACAAGGGTTTGGTGATGATGATGATAGTTTTATTGGTTTGTGTTGGGTGGTTTCTCAATTATATGTTTTAGGTAGTTTTTATTAGAAGGTGGTTGGTATTTTATTAGAGATGGTTTTTAAATTTGAAGTTAGAATGTATTATTGGATTATGATGTGAAGAAAGAATCATGCTTAATTGCTTTCTATTATAGAGAGTTTACAAGGTCTGGTTTTTCTCCACCAAAACCATCTTCTCTTCACTCATCTTGTATTTATTTTTTCTTATATTTGTGCTGATTGGAGTTATGTTTCACTCTGTCAATGTGATTCACACAAGGATGTGCTTGGACATCCTGACCATTTGGGTTGAGGAATGCTTTCTCATCCAACTTGTGTTTGGTTTTAGGCCTGGATGAAAGTTTTTGAATGTTGATTTGGCACAATAAAGATGAGAAAATGAGGATCCAGGGTAATACATCTCTAATAAAGAGAGCCTTCCAAAGACACAGTAGAATGAATATCTATCTATTCAAACACAACCTGCTTCTTATGCTGGTTTATCTTCTATGATGATGTGCATATGTTCTGGTTTATAAGATCATTTCTTTTAACTATATATCATGGACATGATAGGTATCCATACTGATAAAAAAAAAAGGATCAAATATGTTTCAATCACTGTACCTGTTTATTCAATTGAGACTTTACTTTAGTACATTACTTATTAGAAACTGGAGTTTCACATCATTATTGAACATGATTATGTCATATTTGATTATAATAGTAATGTATAGTCTGTTTAATTTGAACATATCTGATTACCTCAGGATTCCCTATTATACGAGGACTGCAGTGAGTTTTTACCATGGCTACAGCAAAAGGCAGGCGTTGAAATATCCTCATTTCTTTCTGTTGGGACTTCCACTTATGGAAGGTACTGTAGATCACCAGTTCCCACTTCAGTTTATGTCATTAATGCAGTAAGGGTTCTACTCTGATGTGTACAGGATTTTTTTTTAAATTTTTTATTACGAGGGGCTTTCTGTTTTTTCATATCATTTTGCCAAATGGTGACGTCTTGCAAGTTACATAGTGCATCAACAATTTTTAAGAATTTTACCATTCATGAACTTACAATAACATTCAAATCTCTGTTGTATCAGTTTAAAAACTTACACGTTCAAAGTATCTCAGTTGATTGGGCACCATGATTGACCAGGCATAAGGGACCTACTGGAATCAGCAATCTGCTTTTTTATTTTGTTGAAATGACCTCATAATATAGTTCCCGTTTTATATAACAGCCGAAAATATTTTATTATATGATTTATATACTAAAAATCTCAAGTAGGTAAGAAAATAATGCACCTGTGTGTATACTGTGTACTGAGACTCAAATGTAATGATCTTTTTTTTTTAAACTAACTGACGCTTTCTTTTGACAGAAAATTAACATAACAAAAGCTTGGGAATTTCTGAGCTGAACTAACATTTACATTTTAAAATTTGAGCTGCATCATATATTGGTCGGCAGCTCAAGTTGGAAACACAGCTCTTTATTCCTTTGGAATAACCATGTTTCTTCTTTTGAACTTTTATATAATTTGGCCTTTTGTTAAATGATGTTGATTTTCAGGGAACTTGGATGTAGTAAGGGTATAAATGGAGCTCATAGGATAGTCATTAGTCAGTGTTTTACTTCTGCATGGCTGGTGGTGATTGTTCTTCTACCTTATTTAGAGGTTATGATGCAGTTTGAGAATCAAAACTCCATTACTATTGAAGAAAAAAAGGAATCCAGTATGGTATGGATTCTAATACTAGCATCAAGAATATAATATAATTAGTTGTGTGTTGATCAAAAGCAGGTTTATCTGGGGTTCAATACGTGGTGCATAATAAATATTGCATGTTATGAACCTTTTTTTCTTATTCTTTGCTTGTTTAGTCTTTTGGGTAATCAGTACTGCCTTTTTGTACTTTTGGTTTGCTTTGTTTCTCTAGTTAATAAAATTATACTTCCTATAAGAAAAGGAGAGCATATTATTGTGTTCATGAATCATGATCCATATCTTGGGTCTTGTGCAGAGATTAATTGTTTTGAGGCATTTCCCTGTAGCTTACCTTTAGAGATGACTTTTCCCTCAAAAACTCTAATTTTCCTCAGACCTTTATGCTAAGGGAAATGACAAAATTGCCCAAACCTTCTTTCCTTGAGGCACCTTTGTTTCTTTCTTTTTTTTCCCCACTATTGGTATAATTTCTCTTTTCTTCTTCATTTATCAAACGTTTGGCCCTGGCAACCTGTGTGGCCCATCTTTGTGCATACAATCCACCTTTACATATTGAAGTGAAATTTGATAACACGAACATATTGTGAGTGGTTGTTCATATGATCAGCTTTGAACAATGAAAGGTAGGCCTCGAATAGGATAAAATAATTATTTCTCAATTTCTTATTTTTAGAAAAAAAATGCTCTTTTTTCCATAATTCGAAAATATACATTTTCTGGGTCCTAACACCAAAAATCAGTGATCCTGATTTGTTCTATCAAGGAAAAGGTAAAGAAAAAGAAAAACATATAAGCTATATCCATGTCTGATTTGTCTATTGCGAAATTTAATGACATTAGACAAGAGCCCGTACAACAGTTAAAGGTGCTCACTATTGCAACCTAGAGATTTCAAGTCCATGTCATGTCACCAATCAGGGGAAGAAATTAATCTGACATTAAACTATGTAGTACTGGGCTATCAACTTATAACCACTGGACCTTGACAACAAGCTTAAGTGTATATATAACTCAAAGTGGTTCAATGCCTTGACAATAAGCTTTAGCCAACAAGCGTAAGCCTATAAAAAATTCAAAGTGGTTCACTGCCTTGACAATAAGCTTTAGCCAACAAGCGTAAGCCTATAAATAATTCAAAGTGGTTCACTGCCTTGACAATAAGCTTTAGCCAACAAGCGTAAGCCTATAAATAATTCAAAGTGGTTCACTGCCTTGACAATAAGCCTTAAGCCTATCATAACTCAAAAGTGTTTCAGTGCCTTGACTATAAGCTTAAGGCTATAATAAGTTATCGTGTTAGTGGTTCTGAAATCCAGGAAAGCTCAAAACCCATTGCTACATGGACTGGACTTTGAAGTCCATTGCCCCTAAACCATTGACTGGCCTGCTGTACCATCTGTCTCATGGTTCGTGTGAGTTTGTTCTAGGTTTAAACAATGTCAGATAAGCTGTTGATATCATAGAGCTTTTAGCAAACTTTTATTTTGCTCTATTTGGTGTATAACATGAACTTCAATTTAAACTTGTTATTGTATAGTGTAGGTCATTATTTGCATCCAGGTTCATACAAGCTGGAGATTGCATCCTGAAGGTTCCATACAGCGTTGTATGTTATTCCTTACAAACTTCATGAAAGTTATTATGGTACATTTGATGTATCTGCGAAATGAAAAATATATTCACCACTTGTGATTTTGCAGCAAATCGCCCCAGACAATATCCATCCAGATATTGGGTTTTTCTTAAGTGATGATGTTGCCAATGTTGCGCGGTTGGCTTTGGTTGTTTTGGCTGAGCAGAAAATGGGTCAGGTATCATTTATCAATCTGTTAACTGATGGGCTTTTGAGCTATACATGAAGGCGGTTAACCTTGCATTTTGCACTTCTTGAACCGTGCTTCTCTAAAGTCATTTTCTGTACATTGCCCTTAAACTGACAGTGTTAGAAAAGGATGAAGAACTGAACCATTGTTGCTATTATTCTTTTTTGACAGGATTCTGAATGGGCACACTATATCAATAGTCTTCCTCGGATTGGGGAGCTGCATAGCACGGTATATATTGCTTAGCAATGGAATGCACATTATGGGTTTTTGGATAGAGTGACCCCATGTTAATGGTTGTGCCAGAAATTTGAACACATACATGCCAGGAGAGGACCCTTTTATCTACATTTCTTCCGAGAGATGGTAGCAGAACATTCTTCCATGTCTAGTTTCAAGATTAAATGAGAGACCAATAAATACTTGGAATCAAGTAGTCAGAACTGAACGCTATTTTTTGAGTGACAGAACATAGCCAAAGAATGCATGAGTGAAACATGTAGGACTCAAAAAACTGTCATCAGTTACATGGGTAGGACTGTGGTGATGTTGTTGAATGTTGATGATAAAATATATAAAACTAAAAGTAAGAATTCAGCAAACTAAAACCCGAAAAGATTGACGGGGTAAAGTGTGAAGCTCCTTTCTTATACAAGAAAGGAAAAAAGGTTTAGCCTTTGATAACCAGTTTTGTACCTTTCACCCTTTGGTACTGTTAGGGATAAAGAAAGAAAGAAATTGACAGTGAGAGAAAGACGTGGGTTTAGCTTTTGATAAGCGAATTTGCACCTTTACACTCTTTGTTACTCATTTCTTTGACAATCAAAGTGAAGTTCATGCTAGAGGAAGGAAAAACCTTAGAATGGAATAGAAGACTGGCTCTTAACAACTCACCTGTAAAATTTTAAAATCAACGAAGAGGAGATAAAGTGAAAATAAAGATCTAGGAACAAGTGGCTGAAGATAAGAGGACAAAAACAGTCAATTTTTCAATGGAGTGTCCTTGGTTAGAAATTCTGTGAATGAGATTACTTCCTTGTAGATAATCAATCATATAGTGGGCTATTTCAAGGAGCTCTGCACCCGAGAAATGCGTGATTGACCTAAGTGAGACAACCTAGAACTCACAACTTGAGGGAACTTTCATGCGGGTTGGCTAGACTCTAGAGAGGGAGTTAGAAGAGGGTGGAGTTGTGATCTTCGAGCTAGGAGGGGATAGAGCCCTAGGCTCGGATGTTTTTCCTATAGCTTTCTTCCAACTCTTGTGGGAAGAGACTAAGGGCGAGGTTATGGAGTTTGTAAAGAGTTTCATGACAGTGGAAGACTTACGATTTATTAAGCACATCGGAGCATCCTCCATAGTCACACTCCTTATCCCCAAGGAGGGAGTTACCACTAATTGAAAGTATTCACAACTTTTAGCTGGAGTCCTAGCATGAAGATTGCAAAAAGTACTTCCAAAGATTCTATCCTTCTCTTGGAGAGCTTCTTTGGAGGCAAGTCCTTCATGGGGTGTTCTCATCGCCAATTAATGCACTGATTCTCGTTCAAGGATAGGGAGGCTAGGGATAATATGCAAGCTTGATTTGGGAAAATCATTCAGTCATGACAACATATGGGCTTTAGGGTAAGATGATGAACATGGTTGGATCAAGGAAGCTTTAGTTTGGCAACTTTATTTTAATCGATTGTGCTCCCAAAGGTTTCTTCACAGCAAGAAGAAATGCCAAGGATGACATCCCACTATCCCCTTTCCTCTTTGCCCTAATTGGCGAATCACTCAGCAGAATCATAGAAGTGAATTAGAGGCAGTGATATGAGGTTTCAAATGTGTTCATCATGTTCCACACGTGACCCAAGTCTAGTTTGTAGATGACAATAATTTTCTGCGAGGCAAAGAATGAGGAAATGAAGACTTTGCAGGCTCTTTTATTGTGCTTTGAGGTAGTCTTTGGTTTAATGATCAACTTCTAAAAGAGCGAGCTGTTAGGAGTGAGGATGGACCACAGAGAGTTGGAAGTCACCATTCAAAAAAAAAAAAAAAAAAAAAAAGGTGAGTTAGAAGTCCTAGCAGATGGGCTGTAAAAAAGGTTCTCCTCTATCTTTCTACCTTTGTCTCTTTGTGTTGGTGCTACCACAAGGATTTTTTGAAAATCCAAGGAACCCATTGATTGATAGGATGTAGAAAAGCTCTCAACATGAAAATTGAGATATCTCTGCTTTGGAGGGAGGATAACCCTTGTCAAGTTAGCTTTATTTGAACGTCCCCGTTTACTCCATGTGATTATTCTAATGACCAATTGTAGTCTTAAAGTGCCTTGAACGGCTGGAGGTGAGTTTCTTTGGTAAGGCATGCAAGAAAGGAAGGAACATTATCTCATCAATTGGGCATTAGTTTGCAAATCAAAAGAGAATGGAGGCCTAGGCATTAGGCCATTGAAGCAAACGAAACAAGTATTGTTAGGAAATGGTTGTGAAAGATAAGAGATGACTCAGATGTCCTATGGAAACAAGTTCTAGCTCTCAAGTACAGGGTGGCCAGAAATAGTTGGAACCTCTACGAGTCCTCGAATCACCATTTGGAGTTATGGCAGGGCATCTTACCAATGAATAACATTCGATATCGGATAGGAGATAGATCCCTCATCTTTTTTTTTTTTTCACAGATGTGAGGGAGATATTGTTAAACTTATTCATATGTACTCATAACCGAGAGCAACTAGGGGAGAATATATGGAGAGGCCTGATGAGTGTGTGGTATGGGGAACAATCTTATGAAGACAATTGTGACTTGTGAGTAATTGAGGATAACTAGTTCCAATTGGCGGACGCTTCTCAGTAACCTCTTTCTTATAGGTCTTAATGGAAGAAAATGATGTCTCCATACCATATGCACTACAATCTTTCGAAGACAATTGCAGCTTGTGAGTAATTGAGGAGAACTAGTTCCAATAGGTGGACGCTTCTTGGTAACCTCTTTCTTATGGGTCCTAATGGAAGAAAATGATGTCTTCATACCATATGCTTTAATATGGAGGATTCATGCACCACTGAGAGTTTTTCCTTTTGAATGGACAAATTTTCTAGGAGAATAGTTTACTATGGATGTTCTATGGCTACAAAAACGAGTAATAATTGACGCCTATCCTACTCACCTAGCTGATGTATAATCAGTGTATCACCTCCTCCTTTGTTTGAAGTGGTTTGGATACATTTTAATCTCTTACATTTGTTGAGGTGTGGAAAATATGTCTAACTCATGTCAAGGGGCGGGCCTCTTGAAGCATCTCTTTTGTGGCAACCTCATGAGCCTTTTGGCAAGAAAGATTCTCGATGTTTTAAAGGGAAGTTGGCTGACAACAAAGCCACCATTCCAAAAGTCAAACACCCTATAGCTTTATGGGCAACGAGATATTTTGAGACATTCCTTTAGCTGCTATCTTGTGTTGTCGGCAGGAGATAACTTATTCATCCCCTCTTAAAATGCACAACCATGATGGTTTTCTCTAAGATGGTAAAATTCTGGTAAACTTCAACAAAATCTCTATGTAAAAATTCAGAACTGCTGGCATCAGTGGGGTTATTAAAGACAACTCACTGGGCACCATCACATACAACTCACTGGACACCATCACAAGCATATTGGGAATTAGGCAGGAACTCAGCCAAAATGAAAAAAGCTCTAGCATGGATCCACAAAGCTTCCTGCCTTCACCTTCACCATATCATAGTAGACTTGCTGTGCACCATCCATTTGGTGCATGGTTCCTTGGAGAAGGGAAGATGTAGGGGAAAAGTGCTTGACTTGGCAAGAGCGTTAAATGCATAGTTTAATCACTTCAAGAGGAATGAGAAAAAGGAAGTAGATATCCTTGCTAAGCAAGGAGTCAGTTGGCAAGTGATGGTTTTTGGAAACATTCTCCCGCTAAGGAAGTAGATATCCTCGCTATGCAAGGAGTCAGATGGCAAGTGATGGTTTTTGGAAGCATTCTCCCGCTCCCTTGGCGGTCCCGTGGTTCTTCCTTGGTTCCTATTTTGAGTGGGTGGGCATTGTCAGGTCTTGGGTCTTATTCTCTCCTCTTCTGCTTCACTTCTTCTCATTTGACCTTTTCAGGTGAGCTTCCATCTTTTTGTATAGGCCGGCATTCCTTTGTTAGTTTAGCACTCGGTTGGGTTTTCTACGGGTCGGCCTTGACTTGAACCCGAACTGACTAACACACGCCTCTTCCTGTACCAGATCCAAATTGTGACGGGTTTATTGTTTGTAATACCAAATCCTCCTCATGATAGTACGGGTCTGGTTAGGTCGAGTTTGTTTGTGATTATTATTATTCTAATTTTAAAATATAAAAAACAAATCATAAGCAATTTTTTTTAAAGATAATCATAAGCATTTCTTGCTCACGTGAGGAATGGATCTTGGGCTAAGACAGTCCTGAATCTTATGACCGATCAATGCAGACTAGCAGTTGTCATATTTAGTTCGTTTAGGTTGAATTGGCCAAAGTTATTTGGTTAGGTTGGTGTATTGAACCCAACAACCCCCGACCAAAATATTATTTCTAAAATTTGGACTTGTTCAGTCAAAATCTGCATTTCAGTTTTGAACTCAATCCAAAATAGGCCAAAAGTCTCAATTTTGACAAATCCTGTGAAAAATGTGTTTTGTTAATTCTAACATTAGTGAGAAAAAATCCCTCCATTTGGAGCAAAATGTCAAGGTTTTTATTTTTTTTGGGTTGGTAGGATTTTAGTTCACCGCCACCCAAAATCCCATATTTATATAATTTATGTCACTGGGACTTAGTTTGCTAGCGTGACACCTACTTTTTTTTATATTAAATATAGATGTTGTTTATCTTTTTACTATTTTTCAGGTATGTGTCTATTTCAATTGTCAATATTTCTTTGAGACAAAACTCTAGAATGAAACACTGATGTACTGAGCCAGCTGAAATGTTTCAATCCAGAGTCAAACCGAGACAATGTCCAAAACAAAATTGACAACTTGTGTTGCAAATGCCTTTTGTATGAAATATTACAAAGTAACTTGTAATCTCATCGCAAATGTGGCGAGGTGGGATAGGCAGAAGCCTCAGGATCTGGAAACCCATACCTGCCCCAAACCAGACTGGCCCGGTACCAAACCTGCCCCTGCCCCGATCAGTCTGACCTGGTACCAAACCTGATCCTAATAGGACCTGCACCGACCCGTTGCCACCCCTACATTTATCTAATAAAAATTACCATACTAAAAAAATGAGAGAAAGGGCAAATAAAGAGTAGTTAAGAATTATAAGAGGAAAGGTGAACCATATAGGGTTCACTTGAGAAATTCCGATTGAAGAATGTTATGAAAACCTCAGGGAAATGGTAGTTCTGAAGGTTTCTTTCAACCAATCTTTCTAGGCTGTGAAATTGCTCAATATGAGAACTTACTGGCATGCTAAATGAAATTAATATTTAGAAAAGGTATGAAAGAAATTGGAAAGTGGTCTTTTAATGTGTTCACAATAAACCTTTTAACGCACTCATATAAAAGGGTGTGTTTCCTTTGTGTCCCAATTTGGAGTTGGAGGTGTTCTTCTAAATGTTTGAATGTTTTTGGTGGTGAATGCATCCAAGGAAATTTAAATGTTGGATAATCTCCATAAAAGAAAGCGAAGATTTGACAAGAGCCGTAGCACAGTTGTAAAGTGCTCATTATTGCAACCACAAGGTTTCAGGTTCAAGTCGTGTTACCACTAAAAAAAAAAGTAGGTTTCCTTCCATCACATTTTTTCATGTCAGGAACAGTTTGACCACCTTTTCATCCATTGTAAGGTGCCATTTGGAAAGAATTGACAAAGTGAAACCTAACCAGTTGGGGTCTTATTAAAAAATCTCGTGGGGTTGAGTTGACCGCTTTTTCATCCATTGTAAGATGCCATTTGGAATGGATTGATATAGTGGACATAGCCTATTGGGCTATTTAAAAAAAAAAAGTTCCATGGACTGATGTTGGGAGACATGACTTGAGACTGCAAGAAACTGATTCTAAGATTTTGTCTGTGAAGTGATGTCTCATATACCTTCATCCACACTAATACTGTAAAAGGATTTTTTTCATTATGTAGAGAGACATTTTCGTCTCAATTAAGGACCAAAATAGCGGTTGAAGCGAGCATAGAAGCCGGCTGCCAAAACGCTATGTAGTAGGCGAGATGTTGCAGTTGTGGCGATACATAGCAGCCTAGTGATGTAAAATTTTCAAGTGGTAAAAAAACTTGAATCTTCTGTCGCGGCAAATCGTGTGTTTTTTTAGTGATTTGGTACCATATAAGGCTAGAGACAACTTTAGGAAAGGCTCTTGGGGAGAAGAGATAGGAAAACGGTGTTTTAAATGATAACTGCTGGATTGAGTTGTAGAAGCGATTTTTTCTATCATGGTCACTACACCCGATAGAGCGGCATAGCATTTTGATCCATGCTCTTAGCCTCATAGATTTTTAGAGAGAGAGGGAGAGAGTTTTATGTTGCATGTTTTCCTTTGTTTGGTTTGGTTTCTTTTACGCCTATTTAGCTACTCGTTTCTTTCTATATCCCCCCGTGTCTAACATATTTACTTGAGATCATTACCTTCAAGTTGCCCTTAAAAATTAAGAATTCTTTTTTGTTGCCATAAAATAAAAATAAAAAAAGAAGAAGAATGCTTTGCTATATATATTTATATATATAGGGAGATGCTCCTATGAGAGCATCTTTCACCTTACTATGAGAGATATGCTTTCACCTTACTATGAGAGATATGGGGGGGCCCTCACATCCATATCCAATGCCAACAACTTAAATGTAAGGGCTCTCACCCTATCTCTCATAGTAAGGTGAGAGATGCTCTCATAGGAGCATCTCCTATATATATATATTGCTATTGGGTGATTGATTCTGTTTAATTAATGCAGATATTTTGGAGTGAAGATGAATTGGAGATGGTTCGACAAAGCGCTATATACCAAGAAACTTTGGCACATAAAGCTTTCATTGAGAAGGAATTTTTTAAAGTTATACCGGTATATTCTTCATCCAAATAGTGTTTCAGTTATGCATATCTACCAAACTTGGGTTTTTCATAAATGGTTGGTAGAACCTCAGGATTTAGCTTCTCTTTCAATTATGCCTTTTCTTGTCCTCCCACTGATTCTTGTACATGTAATCATTTAAATAATTGATCCCATTTAACCAATGTATTGCAAGTAGGTTGGTCATTTCAAATTGATACCATGGGGTAATCTGAAATAAAGAAAATAATATGCCTGTGGAAAGGTACTGTTGTCCACCTATTGTAGGATATAACTCAGTCCAGAGTATATATAAATACTTTCAAAATTGCACAATCTTGGGCTTCTTGTATAGTAACTGAGTAACCATCAAAACACAGTTAAGTTTTTGTCTATTTGACATTGTTTTACACACAAAGCATCCCAATCTCTAAAAAGCATGTAAATACTTTCTTAAAACCCTATTTTATTGTCTAATCACAAGTGGAATGGTGGGACCCTTCTTGAGTGGATTTGGAACCTCTTTCTCTCGCAGACAATAGGTTCAGGTGACCTCTGTCATGCATCATCTTGTGAATTCAGTCTTGAATACTGCTCGTATTAGATTGACATTTATCATTGGATTAAGGTGATTTCCATGATCTTTCATTCTATCTTATGGTAAAATAGATAACTTCAATCCAGCAGTGGTTATCATTCCATTCTGAGTTATATTCAAGCTAGATGCAGTGCACTGGGTTAAAGTTTGATCGAAAATTGTAGCTTGACATGAACTAGATTCCTAGTTTGCAGTTTGTTGGACGAGTTAATTCACTTTTGACCTTATTTTAATCATGGTAACATTTGTTATTCCAGGTTCTAGAACAGTTCCCACAAAAATTTGAAGATACAACTCTTGAGAGCTTCATGCATGCTTATGCTTTAGGTACAAACATAAACATGAAAGTGTATCAGAATTGCCAGTGTTCTTTTACATAAAAAGCTTGTGGTTTTGTAACAATACTTCTCGAGCAAGATTGCAACTATGTTGGTACTTCTTCAACCAGTTGACATGCTTCATATATTTGCCATTCATAATTAGAATATTCTTGACCCTTTGTGTGTACCATGATGAACTGATTTGATCTCTCCTATCATGAAATGATACTTGGAAGTAATGGTGTTCTTTTATTGCTTTGTGAGATTTGTACTGCTGTTAAGGACTTTAACGTGCAATAATGCTTTTGAACACTTCTTAGTGAACTGTTTCTTGTTACTATGAATCATTTATTTGGAAGAAAATGAGACATATAAACCTGTGATATACTCATATTTAATTGCAGCACATAAAACTAATAGTGGCTTTACCTTAAAATGAGAACTGGTCTTTTAGTTGTTAGTCAATTGAGAGGAAGACTCCAGTCCACCCTACTTAGATGTCTCACAGTCTCTTTGCATGTCCAGGCTTGTGTTTTCATTTGCCATCAGAAAAACAGGATCGCCCTCTGCCTATTCTTTTTTATGCTAGTATGGATAGTTTTAACTATGAAGCATGGTTATCATGTTCTCTGCAGGATAGAATTTCACTGAATTGGCAGAAGATTTGGAAGGAATGGTAACAAGAACACTTTTAGCAAAATGTCAAGTGTTTTAAATATAAGTTTTGGTACTTGGAACAGCTGGATTACCAAATTGATGTAATTTTGACTTTTGGATTGCTATGAGAGTTACAATTAATGCATCTGAATTAGCGGTCCTCTGAAATTTTCAAAACTATGATAGCAGGCTGTACATGTTGCCAACCTTGCAAATCACAGTTTTTAGGTATGAAATTGCTGTTGGTTCATATGATTCCCCAAAAAATTTATTCATAAAATACATACTGATTTAAGATAACAGTTCCCTAGTTTTATCAAAATATTGAATAAATCACTGTTCTAACTTCTAACTCATGAATATTCTGTTTTACAGTAAGTTGGTTTAGCTGGTGAGATACAACCGGCTTTTGAAATCGAATATATGAAAACAAGCACAATAACAAAAAAAAAATCACAAATTTAGAACATCTTTCTGGTAGATGAGAAAATAAACCATAATACATTGAAAGCTCTTTCTAGAAGGTACCCATGCAAAAAGAAGCAAAAAGAAAAAAGTAGAAGGTGCTCCTTTGCTTTGATCTTCTGACTCCAACAGGATGAATGAAGAAATGTTCAAAGCAGTCTTGAGTAGTTCCTGGCTGATGCAAAAGAGTTGTTCTATGGTGATGGACTGATTTTTAACTGATTTGCTTTGGAAGGCGAATTGTGTGAATGGATGAAATGCTTTTGTGAACTTAAGTGTGCAATGGGCTTTATTTTGAGCAGAATAAATGAAAATGTGACAGTTGCAGAGCTTTTGACCAAGATGCTGGTTTCAACATTTGCAGAAAGGAGTAGCAATCAGAGCAGAAAAGGGAACAATGGAATTTACCTTTGCTTCATTGGGGAATAGAGATTTGTAATAGCTACCGAAGAGAGAACTAGAGCTGAAGAAAGCTTCTTCTTTACTGTAGTAGGGAAACTACATACCCTTTGTCCTTCCTTCACTGTGAAAGGAGAGCATATGGAGTGATTTTGTCTTTAGATTAAGGTGGAGATTCAATATCGGAGTTTCTGCATAAAACTGACTGCTTTGTAGGTCTGGATGAAAAGAAGGACAATACAGCTGATCTTGCTTGGGGGAACCCTAGAAGGCCTAATTTGCCATATTGATAGTTGGACAGAAATTGATTGCCCCACTTTTGTTTTCTACTGGGTTAGGCACTATGACATTCTGCTTCGTGCTTGGGTGCAAGCTATCTTCTTTTCCACAAGTAACTTTTTAGCCCCTGGTTGGGATTGAACTAGGTTCCAGGGGAGCTAAGGCAATCTTCTTGCCATGCTTTGTGAAAACAAGGGCACTCACCCCTGTATCGACAAACTTCACCTCACCGGAAGTACATAGCAGGAGAGCCAATATACCAAGATCATATCCTTGATCTCCTTGTCCTGGGGTCATGACTTGTAGTTTCCATCCACTTGGCTCTTCACAAGTTCCTTTGCTTCCATAAATTTACCTCTTGGTTTCTCCTGAGCAAGAATCAGGGAGATGGCTGTGAATGTGCTAGGTTGGGCCACTGTGTGTTTGGCTCTGATATTATGTTTAGGCCTGCAGGCGAAGGTCAGAAGTGGGTTTTATTTTGAAGTCTATAGGTTTCCCACTTTGTTCTTCTTTAGTTGAGTGAGTGTATTCTCAAAACATTATTGTTTCCTGGGTCAGACCTGTAACGCTGGCATGGTCTGGATATTGAGGCTTGAAAGGTTAGGTTTTGCTTAAATTTCAGGATTGATTACAAGCTAGTTAGGGCTCGGTTTTTCTTAAATTTCAGGCTTGAACACAGACTAGCTAGGCTTGACATGAACTCAAGTCAACCCCAAGCTTGGCCTTCTAGCACCCTGAGGGAAAGCTGATACATATTTGAATGAAGTGGCCCTTACGAAAGAGTTGTTTGACAGTTTGCAGCTTGTCTCTTGCATCTGTAGATGTGGAAAGGCCACGACAGCTTCAGCATTCCTTTCAACTGGGGGTATAGCTGGATGTGAAAATCTGATTGAAGAATACCAAATCAATGCATCTTCAACTTTCTGAATTTCTATGAATATTGGAACATTTTTCTGGGCAAACTGCTAGGATACCTCCAAATACTATTCAACCAAATAGCTGATAAAATTGACCTTATACCATCGAAGTTCAAGTGGTACCAGTTGCTGGTTGCTAATTTGAGACGTATAGTCCATTCTGGGCTGTAGCAGAGACAATTATAGTTGGAAAGAATGTGAGAAGAAAACGAGAGGGCCGAATGCATCTCAGGGAGTTCTTTTATGTGTTTGTCCATTGTGGCAGACCATCTACTTATTATTGAATGATTACAATTCTAGGCATTATTATAACTACGAGTAGCTATCTGATCAAATAGTACATCCCAGAATATGAAAAATATATGAAAATACTGTGCTCCTTAGGATGAAGCAGCACTTTCTCGACTTTTATGCTTTTGTAATGTGAACCATACATTTACTCATAACCGCTTTAAGCATGTGTCTTAAATGGTTTTGCTGATTTGTTAGCTAAGCAAGGGGTGGATAGGTCTTCTAATTTGGTGGCTTTCATTTTGTGATGTTTTCCTTTGTCTTTTGCTTTTCCTTTTTGTGGTATAATTCTTTTATACCATCGTGCTCTTTCGTTTTGTTTGGTGATTTTCTTGTATATGGCTTTCTCTTTTAATTAAATTTATCGTTACTGATAAAAAAAAAGAAAAAAGCATCTGTCTTAAATTGATCAGTTTCTTTAATTGTCTATTATCCTGATCATACTTTGTTGTTTTAGTTTACCTTTCAGCGAAGCTTGTACTTCAATTAGTTTATCTTATGCGGTTCATGTTGAAGTAGTTGTGTGCATATTAAGCTGATACGCTATTAACCTTACAGTTGGATCTCGTGCATGGGGAACATCAAAGGGCCTATCCTTGGTATCAGTCATAACTTAAGCATCATTAATAAATCTGGCCTCACTATTAGTATAATGTATTTAAGTCCATTGTGCACTACAGTTATATCGTTCTGAAGTTGAAATATTTTGCAGATTCCTTTTGCAGATTTCCTTAACCACGATGGAGTTTCAGAGACAGTATTACTCAGTGATGAAGGCAAACAGATTTCAGAGGTAGCTTTCCTCTTTTCTCATATTATGTGAGTCTATAGCAGTTATTGAAAGTTTTGCATGGTACTGTTCCTTTCTATATTTTGCATAGTTTTGAAGACTAGTGAGTGTCACTAGAGAACAACCAGGGCATGTGATGTTATGGAGCATAAGTTTTACTTGGGGAACATGATTTTATGCAGCCTTATGGAGCTCTATACTGAGCCTTCTTTTTATTTTTGATTTTTAAATAAGAACCATGTAAATCATTGATCAATACTCATTTCTTCCTCTTTTATAATTTCCACTACCTCTTGAAATCTGAGATTTCTTGAGGGATTCTGTTATTATATTCTACTTGGTATTAGAGCGGACTGTTGGAATGCAAATCATACGAGGGTATTTATTCCTTTCCTATCTTGAGAGCTTAATTGTAATACAATTCATATGCCAAGGATATTTTGGTCTTTTTCACTAGCTACCCTAAATTAATAAGATCTGTGTTTCAGCATTCCATCCTGCAATCTATCCCATTGAGGCTGCATAAGTTGATTGTCATTACACAATTCTGTCTATACATGTGCTCTCCTGTGGGGATGAGGATTCCAAAACTTGACAACAGTCCTATGTTCTGGTAGATCTTGATTCAAGAGGCTTTGGAGTCTTTTGGGGCCATCTAGAGGTTGGTATGATTTTTGGGGCCTTGTTTGCAGGATGCAGATAGGTTTTGTGGTCTTAGCTTGGCTGGATCTTTCTAGTGATGTGTTTGGAGTCGAACTTTTTTATAAAGGTTTTTTTGGCTGGTAGATTCGTGTTCAGATTTTAGTTCAAATTCGTCTTGTTCTTTGTGGATGAATAGGTGTGGTGTTGTGGTTTGAACAATGTGATCTTTTTATTTTTGTTGTGTGGAAGCATGGTCTATTGTGTCATTACAGTCTGATGTGTGTTAAATCTGATTGTTATTCCTTTAACTGAGCTTATTGTAAAGAAGACGTAATTGGGCCTGAGGTGATTTGGCACATGGGCCTAAACAATGGACCTATGGGTCAGATGATTGTATGTATCTGTATAATCAGTATAATCCTTTTTTGTATTCTGTTAAGATAGGAAGATGGTAGTTTGTATTCATTGTAATCTTTTGGATTAGTTTTCCTTCTGTCACATCCTGAATCTGGGGCCCATTCAGATTTCGGACCATGACTAATTAATCACAAACCAGCATGAATCAAATCTACATCATAAGCATAAATCGGGCATTGACTGAATTATTTAAGAACAAGCACCAAGTCCATAATAATAAAATAAACAAACTAAATACAACTCACACACTGAAATTCATAAATTCAATCCTATCACATGTTATTCATAAGATCACTCCTGTCGAAGTTAGGGGAGTGTGTACTCAAATTCGAATGAAGACTTTATCTGGAAGTCTTAAAAACATTTGGTACATTTATGTTTCATTAAGAGCAGTGTTAAGGAAAATACTAGATTTGGTTCATTGCAAATGAATGAGGTGCGACTGTGATGAGCTGAATTGTTCAAAGCCATTATGCCTGTTTAGCTCAGGTTTCATTCTGGACAGGTGAGGCTCGTTCCCTTGTGAAAAATCAGCTGAAAGGGTCAAATCAAACTGCAATTCTGGAAGCAATCTCAAAATCAGCTGGAGCCTTGGTTAAATGTAAAATCTCTTCCAGGGAGTTGTTTATCCTTGTTTGATATGATAGAGAGATAAAAGAACAATTGTCCTTCAGCAACCTCAGGACAATTCTGCTGAATTTTCTCAAGGAGCTGCCCAAAGCATCCCTAGACCCCGTCCAAAATTAAACCTTAATTAAACCTTTGGCAAACAGTATGGTTGTGTCCAATGGAGTTATTCCTCTATGATGTAACTGTTTAATGCTTTTTGTGTAGGCTATTGCTGACAGGGATTATGACTCTGGGGACCAGGTCAGAACAGATTTTTTTAAAATTTCTTTTCTAGTGAATTGTTCTATTTTATTGAGAAATTACTGGTTTTTATTATTGTTTCAAGCTAAGCTGTTTTTTAAAGTATAATTACCAAAGACCTGGCTACGTGAGATTCGTTTTATGATATGGACAAATCATATTATCATTCTTCTATACATCTCGTCAGTGGTTTCTCCTAGCTGGATGTTGATTTACAATAGAAAATAATGACAGGCTCAAATGGCTGAGGACTGACTACATATGCAAAAAAACCTAACTTTTGTAGCTTATAATTGATAGCTCTTCTAGTTCTTCTATACTCCATTCACCCTCCTCAAACAACAATTGGATCATCATCTAGAAGATCATTTGTATCTTTCTGTTGGTTTCTTTTGAGAAGGTGTAGTAGCCTCTTCATGATGTCATCTTGAGCCACCTGTTCTTGGTTTCAAAGATTGGGTGACTCTAAACCTGTGTCAATCTCCTGTTATGACCAAGTCTGGCCCCATGTCTCTGCCTACGCTCTAGGCAAACAACCCTTTGCGTGAATTGATTCAATCCATGGTCCACATCCCATGCATCTTTGTCATATTCTGAGTAAGTGTACCCATGTTTTGCATAGTGTGAGATGGTGGGGGTTCTGAATTAACTGTGTCACACTTTGGGTCAATGCTTGGACCGTTCCTAGAAATTGTTCCTTCCTATTTTACTGCTTTTTGAGGCATATTGTGACTTGTATTTGTTACGCGGTAATCAGAGTCAAGATATGTTAACAATATGGCTGAGAGAAGGGCTGTTTAAGGGCCTTATAGGTGAATTATAGCCATTGAATTTCAAGAGCAGATTCTAGAAGAATTGGAATATAGAAATTGGGTAAAGAAGGAGAATATGATGTGGCCTGATTTTGGGAAAAAAAATCTGATGGCTGAAATTCTACTGAGATTTTGGTTGAGTTTCCACTGTAATTGGGACTATGGGATTTTGCAAAAAAGAAAGAAAGAAAAAAAAAGAAGAGATAGGAGGGAAAGAAGATTGCAGGAAGTAACTGTAGAAATTAAATGGAATGGAAGAAACTCGGCCATAACTTTCTTACTCTGATGCCAATTTGATGTAATCCAAATCACTCAAAAGGAGGATGGGATCTCCAATCTACTGTTCGTTAGTTTTTGCAAGAAAAGTCTGCAACTTTGGATCTCTTTGAACTCCACTAATCACAAGAGGAGAGGAGAAACGATCATTGAATCACTACAAGTCAGAACTGTATGAATGAAAGGATCAACAGATTCCAAACTATCAAATTCTCAAAACTATTGTATTAAAAAATAAGATCTGTCCTTGTGTTTGGAACGGCAACCCCTTTATATGCAATATTCTGTATAAGATAATAGGCCCAGCGGGCCCAGCCCATGTACAAAGCCCACACGTGGGATATATTCAAATCTATATAGGATAGGATTAAGTTCCTAATTTCTCTCCTTCTTTGTATAGGATATGATTGATTCTTTCCATTCTTTTGATTTGTATCTAATTTGTAATCTTTACTTAATTAGAGCCTTGATTAAGGCATCATATCAATATATATAGAACTGTTGATGCTATGTGAAAAGCACGACCTTCTCCCACAGTTTCTCTTCTTCCTCCTCTCCTTTCTTCACATTATATTGCATGGTATCAGAGCTCTGTGGGCTCTCTCCATCTCTCAATTGCAATCCTTTTTCAAGGATCTAGAAAGAGAATCTTTCATTGTGTCGTCATTCATCATTGTGTCGATAGTTTGCAGCGTGGAGATCAAGGTGGGGCCATCATCAGATCATCCAGCTAACACAGACGACCACCACCATAAGGGTCGTCCATATTTTCTAGGAATTCTGGTTATTTTTTCAAAATTTATTTCACATATCAGGTAGGCCATCTTCTCCTTCTTGTGATTTCCTAGTTTTTCAAATAGTTTTCATCAGATCCGTCCCGTCTTGCGGATTTTCAACAGATTAGTATGCAACTTGATCTGAAAGTCACTCAGAAGTATCACACAGAGGTCTGTGTTCCCTGATCAAAGATTTGATCACTCTGTGGGCCCCACTTGTCCACTCCAGCTCTGAAAATAGGGGTCGCCAACCCTGTTTTTGCCTAGTTAAGGGTCGCCAGCCCTGTTTTGTGGTTGGACATCTTCCTGCTTCTTCATCTGAACCAATCCAGTCAATCTGAACCAGATTTCAGGTTCTGTTTACTGCTTATTTTGTTTAGATTACTGTTTCGGCGTGGTTAGTGACAAGTAGCACTACTGTTTTGTGAAATTTCGTCTCTGTGATACATTCTACTACTTTTTGAGAACATGGAAAAGTTTGATGTTATTCTCGTTAAGTTTAATGGGCAAAATTATATGGCCTGGTCATTCCATCTGAAGAACTTTGTAGAAGGACAGGGGCTATTTGGTTATCTTGATGGAATAGTTACAAAACCTCCTACTCCAAGTACCACAAACTCCAAAGCTATAGCCACCTGGTCTAAGGAAAATGCCAAAGTGATTACTTGGATACTCAACTCTATTGATTCCTCCTTGGTCGTGGCTCTTCAAGCCTATGCTACAGCCACTGAAATGTGGGCTTACCTTAAGAAGATCTACCATCAAACCAACAAAGCCGGGAAATTTCACTTGGATAGTGAAATTGTTAAATTTACTCAAGGGGATAGATCTGTGCAGGAATACTTTAATGGCTTCCTCACCTTATGGACTGAACGGGATTCCATGTTGATTCAGACAGTCTTTACTGGCTTTCCCTCTGAGGCTCTTAAACTCCAAGAGGAAACTCACATTAGCCAGTTCCTTATGAATCTACGGCCAGAATTTGAATCGGTTCGGTTTGCCCTCATGAACCGAGAACAGTCTACTAATCTTGATACCTGCTTTCAAGAAGTACTTCGCGAAGAACTTCGTCTCATCTCCCAGCGGGTTATTCTTGAAGAATTGAAGGCTTTCCTTGCACCCATTCCGGCTGACTCTGCTCCTTTAGCAACCCCCAATCCAAAGCTCACTCAATGCTATGAATGCAAAGGATTTGATCATATTGCCAAGAATTGCCACAAGAAGTTGGTTTGCTGCTACTGCAAGAGGTCTAGTCATCTTATTGATGACTGCCGCAGCCTCCAGCGACGGAATGCAGCGCAGCCTCAGAAGCCTCCCTCCAATCTGCCAAAACATAATTTTCCTTCCGCATTCCAGGCCCAAGCACCATCATCTGATGCAGGAAGCACTTCATCTGGGGCTGTATCTATGACTCCTGCTCAGATTCAAGAACTGATCCAGTGCATGGTTACTTCTGCATGTGTCTATGGGCATCTTTGGTGGTCGGTATCAAACTCATATAGCATCTCCTGCTTTTCATTCCTCTGCTTATCTTTCTTCTCCCATTACCTCTTCCACCTGGTTTTTAGATTCAGGAGCCTCCAATCAAATGACATCTGTAGAACATAGCTTTACAGATTCACACTCTTACCTTGGAAAAGAGAAAATAACCACTGCTAATGGTGATCAACTACTCATTTCGGGAGTTGGTACCATTACTTTATCTAGTGTTTCTGGCCAGTCCATCACTCTTCCCAATGTTTACTTTGTTCCCCAATTATCAGCCAATCTTCTTTCTGTAAGACAACTTGTAGGGCAACTTATAGATGATGGCTAGCTTGTTCACTTTTCTTCCTCTGGTTGTGTTATATGGGGGCGACAAACTGGGAAGGTGATCACGACGGGGAGTAAACATGGGTGCCTGTTCTTGCTGGACATTGGACATATCATTCTCTCTTTGCTTCTTCTAATTTCAATAAATTGTGGACTGTTTGGCATAAACATCTTGGTCATTTGAACAATGCACATTTGCTTTCCTTGTTTAAAATTGGTTATTTGGATTCTACTATTGATAATAAAATGATGTCTTCTTTCTCTCAATCAAAGTGTGAATCTTGTTGCTTAAGTAAAAGTCATATTTTGCCTTTTCCTGTTCATAATACTCGTGCTTTGGCATCACTTGACATCATTCATTCAGATGTTTGGGGAATTGCTCCTACCTTGAGTAGGACAAGATTTAAATACTATGTGACCTTTATTGATGACCATTCTCGTCATACTTGGATTTACTTTATGCGAATGAAATCTGAAGTCTTCTCCATTTTTCAAAAATTTTATAACATGGTCCTAACCCAATTTCAGAAAGCAATCAAAATTCTTAGATCAGATTCCGGTGGAGAATACATGTCTCATGAATTCTCTGCATTCCTTTCTGATAAAGGAATTATCCACCAAAAATCTTGTCCGCATACTCCTCAGCAAAATGGGATTGCGGAAAGAAAGAACAAACATATTCTTGAAACTATTCGCACTTTGTTGCTTGCATCCTTAGTTCCTCCCAAATTTTGGTGTGATGCTGTACAGACTGCTGTGTATCTTATCAACCGTCTTCCTAGCAATGTTCTAGGCAAGACTACTCCTTACGAAATTCTCTTTGGTCAAACCCCTTCATACTCTCATTTACGTGTTTTTGGTTGCCTGTGTTTTGTTCATCTTCCTCCTACTGAGCGCACAAAGTTATCTCCACAGGCTGCTAAATGCATCCTTTTGGGTTACAGTAATGAACACAAAGGGTTTTTGTGTTATGATCAATTGGAAAAACGTATGCGCATCTCTCGTAATGTTATTTTCTTGGAACATATTCCCTTCTTTTCTTTACATTTGGATAGTCATCCTATTGTTGTATCCTATCTGCCACAATTCTCAGAGTCTACTTCTCCATCACCTCTTCCCAAAGTCTATGTCCGGCGGAACAAAGTCCCTTCTCTGGCGACTCCCTCTCCCGATCCTCTCCTAGCACCGCCTACCGAGTCTTCAAGTAATGATCCTTCTTCTGATAGCACCATTTCTCTGCGACGCTCTAGTCGTCTTTCTGTTGCCCCTAACCGCTATGGATTTCCTGCTCTTTTTACTTCCTTAAATAGTACTTCTATACCCACCTCATATTCACAGGCCTCAAAGGTTCCTTACTGGCAGGATGCTATGACTGACGAATTAGTTGCTCTTGAAGCCAACCACATATGGGAATTGGTACCGGCCCCGGATGGAGCCTCTATAATTGGCAGCAAATGGATATACTCCGTCAAAGTATACTCTGATGGGAGTCTTGATCGCTACTAAGCCAGATTGGTTGCACAGGGATATAAGCAGGAATATGGAATTGACTATGAGGAAACATTTGCACCGGAGGTGAAAATGACCACCGTTCGTACTCTTCTTTGTGTTGCGGCAGCCCGCAACTGGCCTCTATGGCAAATGGACGTCAAAAATGCATTTCTACATGGGGACTTGCGCGAGACTGTTTATTTAAAACCTCCACCAGGATATGCTTGCCCTCCAAAGCATGTGTGCAAATTGAGGAAAGCTCTTTATGGGCTTAACAAGCTCCCCGGGCCTGGTTTGATAAGTTCCGGGTAGCGATCCTTCAAGCAGGATTTCGTCAGAGTCACTCTGATAGTTCCCTTTTTCTAAGATGGACATCGAAGGGCTACACATTCCTCTTGGTTTATGTTGATGATATGATTATCAATGGCAATGATATTGCCGGCATTTCGGATCTCAAACACCACCTTACTCGCCACTTCCGAATGAAGGATCTTGGTCCTCTCACTTACTTTCTGGGGCTTCAATTTGTGCGTAATAAATCAGGCATTAGGGTCCTTCAGCGCAAATATGCGACAGACTTGATCACATCCGCCAGGCTTGATGATGCTCACACTTTTGATACACCTCTGGAATTGAACAACAAAATCAGTTCCGATGATGGCACTCCCCTAGATGATCCATCTGTTTTCCGGCGGATAGTTGGTAGTTTGCTCTACTTAACTATGATTCGACCGAATATTTCTCATGCTGTTCATACTATTAGCCAGTTTGTTAGCAATCCCCACAAGCCTCACTTTGTTGCTGCATTGCGCATCCTCCGCTATGCTAAAGGGACTCTTCATCATGGTCTTTTCTTCCCTGCTGATACTTCTCTGCAATTATCAGCTTATGCGGATGCTGACTGGGCTGGCTGTCCGGACTCTCGGAGGTGTACCACTGGCTGGTGTATGTTTCTTGGAAACTCTCTGATTTCATGGAAGTGCAAGAAGCAAACCACTGTCTCCAAGTCTTCTGCTGAAGCAGAATATCGGGCGATGTCCTTCGCCAGTGCTGAAATTATCTGGCTCCGCTGCCTTTTGTGTGAATTGGGTATTCCTGGTGGTAGTTCCACACCTCTCCATGGGGATAATACAAGTGCTACAAGAATTTCCAACAACCCAGTCTTCCATGAAAGAACAAAGCACATTGAGATTGACTGTCACTTCATCCGTCAACACGTGGTTACTGAAAAGATAACTCTGCCTCATGTCTCTTCTTTTAACCAGTTGGCGGATATCTTCACGAAAGCACTTCCAAAACAACGTCATCATGATCTAACTAGTAAATTGATGTCTTCAATCTTACCACATCAATTTGAGGGGGAGTGTAGAAGATAACAGGCCTAGCAGGCCCAGCCCATGTACAAAGCCCACACGTGGGATATATTCAAATCTGTATAGGATAGGATTTAGTCCATAATTTCTCTCCTTCTTTGTATAGGATATGATTGATTCTTTCCATTCATGGTAGGGTCCTTTTCAAAATAAATCTCTAAACTGCATTACATAAGAGAATTTTTAACTCAACTTGCTTAATACAAAAAAATTCTAATGCAACTATAATTAGAAGAGACAAATTAAATGAAGAACTCCTAACATAAATTTGTCGCTGGATAGAACTGTGTAGGGAGTATGCTATGGCCTGTGGGCCTTCTGTTTGGGCTGGGCCTGATTTGGGCCTGATTTTTGGATTGCATCATGATATGAACGACATAATTGTCAAGTCTAACTAGCCAAGACATCCCAAGATCTTAAGCTTTTGCGATGTATTGGCTGGTTGGACTTGACATGATATCTAAGCCACGCTAGATCGCGGGTTCGAACCTCTGGGAGGCATATTTCCCTTAATTCGTGTAGGTAGGCACGTTTGATTCAAATGGCATCCTGTTAGAGAGGAGAGGGGGGGTGGTAGGCCGCCGCCTAGGGGTTTTAACTCGCGACCTGGCATGGTTCTAATACCATGTAAAGTCTGACCAGCCACCCACCGACGCGACTTGGGGGAATAACGCCTCCTCAGGGTTTGAGCTCGTGACCTGGTGCGGCTCTAATACAATGTCAAGTCCGACCAGCCAATACATGCAGAAGACTAATCTACTTAAGAACCCCTATTGAGCAGGACACCATTCGAATTCACAACCCAAACGTGCCTACCCACATGACTTGGGGAAATAATGCCTCCCTCGGGCTCGAACTCGCAACTTGCGGATGCTCTGATACCATGTCATGTCCGACTAGACCATACATCCCAAAAGCTTACAAGAATGAGTATAATTATTTATACTTCTGTTTAGTTATATACTACTACAAGTTACTGATAAAAAAATATATATACTACTGCAAGTTTTGAACAATAGTAGTTATGTATAATTCTGCAAGACTAAATATGAATTTTGATTTCCTGATACTGGAGTCTGCCTTTCTCAGGTTTTTATAAGCTATGGGAAGTTTTCGAACACCACACTTTTACTGGACTTCGGTTTTACCCTTCCTTGTAACATTCATGATCAGGTGAGATCAATTCTTATCCAAAATTTTTATCAAGACCATGTTGTGATATATCTTAGCTTTTCTATTTCTCATGTATTAACTATTGTGCATCACATCTAGAGCTGTCAACGGCCCAGTTTCAGGCTGGACTTAAGGAATGGCGGACCTGGATCCAAGTTCATGTCCAATACAGATCCCAGGCCTGGAGCTCGCGAATGAGAAATGTAGGAGGCTCAAGCCTCCCTGTTAAAGGCCCTAGTCCCATTAAAGCCCTGTTTCAATCATTGAGCCCTTTTTACCATCCAAATAAAAACTTAATTTTTTTTGTAAATTCTTATGGTATACATCTACATATATTTCTTATGGTATACATCTACATATATTCACAAACACATGCAAACACATGTATATATAATGTTAAGATCTATGTATAACTTGTAGGCACAGGAACAACAATATCGGTGTTTCCGCAGACCACAATAAGAAGTAGCGCACTATTTTCTGCGGGCGCTTGTGTATCTTATGTAACCAATACCCAGTAGATAGCTGTAGTTAGCTTTGTATCTTTTTTTTAATCTTTTAAGATAAGTTAGAATAGATGTAATTACAATCATTGGGGTAATGATTGCCCTTAAGTACAGATGATCATCTTTGCAATCTCAAGGTGGAAATTTCATTCAACAAAGTCATTTCTTCTCTTTCTTATCACTTCTCCTTTCTGTCTCAAATTTTAATGTAACTATAACTAGAGTTCAACAGGCCTGGAACCAAGGCCCTAGTCTGGTCTGATAAGGAATCTGGACCTTATTGCTGGGTCTGGGCCCAGACTGTTGGACCTTTTGGACAGACTGACTTATTATTATTACACTGGCTCGGGTGGGCTCGGGTCGGACTTATATTCATTGACAGCCTTAATCAAATGTGATAGCATTTCATTTCTACCTGATCTCAATTGCATCTTTACATAGTATGCATCAATGGAGTTCTAATATCATCTGAGTACTGGTCAATGTCTAAATTGTTGACTGTACTTATCTACTAGGTCAAAGGTACATCATGTATTTCCATTTTGATGCATGGACTCCTTCCAATGGAAATTACCATGGAGGCCAATTTCTCAAGTCTCGTTTGCATGATATTCATATAGTTAAGCCTTCTAAATTTTTTTTTTTATAATTATTTGTATCACATATCTTAGTTCCCGTATTGCATAAATTAAAAAGAAAAATAAAATGCTTTCTCCAAAATTGAAACAGCACATTGGTACAAGTAAACTATATGATAGTGGAGTCTCAAAAATTTTGCTTTCATAAAAAAACTTTTTCTTTCTTTCTTTCATGGAAGTCTGCCTTTTCTTTTTGTAACGTGAAAGCCTTCATGGATTAGGTAATTTTAGAAAGGCCCTTAATTTTCAGAAAACCCACCTTAGCATGAAACTAAATTGATTTTCAGATGTCTTCTTTTATCAAAAAATCTTTGCTCCATTACTCTCTTCCATAATTTCATAGTGCAGCTTATAAGTTTAATCCTACGATATTTGGTGCAACTTTAAATATCTTTGTTGTTCTTGTATATATTCAACACTTCTTTTCCATTCATCAAGAATTTTCTGTCATTAAGATATTATTGAAGAACCTAGTTGACCAAACCAATCCGATTTCTTCTAAGCATTTCCAAGCCTCTATTGGAATGCTAATAAATATAATATGGACCTGTTATTCTGAATGATCAAGGAGAAGGAAAGGTGTATAATATTTTTCAATTCCAAAGCAATGTTTAAATTAGCACAGCACTAGAAGAATTTGTCAAGATTCAGCATGGTGTAATGGCTACTGTGTGTCCAACACTAGCAACGCAACCAAATTCAGACATTAAATGCAATCAGGTCCAAAAACTAGCTCCATACTTTATTTTTTCAGGTGGGGTGCTATTTGTAATCTAGTAAATTGGGTACCGATAGACATCCCTAGAGCAACTGAGTGGGTCCAATTGATCGTGAGTGGGGCCTAATTATTGGTTCTCTCTGTGTTTGTTTCCCTGCGTACAGAAAAATGTCTCCTACCCTCCAGTTTGCATTTAGCTACATGTGCACATCCCTGTGAGTCCCACCTATGATCAATCCAACCCTCTCCTCACTCCTCAGTGAATTGGCAACCACCTGAGTTTGAAATCCTTCCCTCTCTCTCTCTCTCTCACGCGCGCGCGCGCACAAATTTTGTTTGCATATTTTTTAGGCTTAACATCTGATATATTGTTGGCAAAATTTTCTTCACGTTTGACAAGTCAATTCATTTACTCTAGGTTGAGATTTGGATGTGTGTACCTCAACATGATCCTTTACATACAATGAAAGTGGAGCTTTTGCATCAACATTTTATGCCAACCATCAAGGAGTTTGACTCTAGTCAAAATTCATTCATTATCAGGTCGGTATTAATATTATACTTCTTACTTTTGTTCCATATGTGACATGTTTTAGTTTTTAATAATTTGCGTGTGGATGCCATTTAAATAGAAGTTTATTGTGTTACCTTTGGTTTTACTGCATTGAGAAATGAGTACCGTAGTCCTTATATGCAACTGCTCAAACTTATGAATGGGCAAAGGAACATCAACAATACATGGGTACAGAAAATTCTCTCAGAAAAGAGTATCTATAGTCCTTGATGAATGGTTTGTAGGCTAAAAGAGAGGATGGAATATGAGGGAGGAAATTAATCTTCAAGTGTCTTTAATTTAGTTAGTATCTCAAACATATAAATTGGTTTCTCGAAATGACAAACTCCTTAAACATTGTTATCTGGGCACTTCAACATGAATGAGAAATTAATATTTTCAATTTTTCTTTGAGGAACAATAGCATATGGATTTATATAATTGATGGGCAAGCTTATGGAATAGATTATGCAATTGGGTGGGAACATTACTAGATTGGGGCAAATCTATTGTAGCAAATCGCATTCCCCACGTACTAGGTTGTTTGAAATTCAACGTGTATAGTGTAGTTAGAAGGAAAGCAGGGTTAGTGGGATTAGAAGAGTTTTTCGCTATCATGATGAAATTGTATTAAAACCTTTCTAGGGCCTATGGGTATTATGCACTTTAGTATTTCTAACCATCTGAGAGGCATTAAGGATTTTTTTTTTCACATGATTGTCTCAGTCTTTTTATAGAGGAGATTTCATGATTGAGTAGGGTAATAAGTGTAGAATGGATAAGGCCCAGTCCAATAGGATCATCAGAACAGGGCCCAGTCCATGAACATAAATATCTCACGTGTGGGATTTGGCTAGATTGGGTCAACAATGTATATTATTTTATTCCTTTCTTAGCTAGATTATAATGTCCTTATTTAGTTAGATTGTTTAATTAAATCTGTAATGGCCTTAATTAGGCCCTGGCTGTAGCCATTCATATGGCAAGCCAATGTGTACATATAGAGGTTGATCCTCTCAATGGAATAGTAGAACAGTGTGGAGAATCCTCCCTTTTCATATGATCTAAGTCTTCTCCTTCCTCTAATCACCTCAACAATAAGAACTCCAAACTTAAGTGAAATTTCTTTCGAAAAGGAATGCATTATGTATTTTTTTATAAAACAAATTTTGTGTGAGTGTTTCTAAATTTTTTATATTTGGTTTTTTTTTTTTTTTTTTTTCTGTCTTAGTATATGGTCTCCATTTTGGAAGGCTGGATTAGTTTTTTTCTTTTTTTTTTCTTTTTTTTTTTTTTTTTTACAAATATGCATCTTTTATTCTGTGTAAAGGCTTTTGTATGTTGCGTCTAATTAGATTTTGTTACTGGTCCAAAAAAAAGATAAATATAAATAGAGTGGACCCGTGTGACTGCTAATGTGTTTGAGACTATGGGTGCGACTTGGGTCAGGCCAAGACTTGGTAGGTCATTTGTGGAGCTTGCTCCAGTGGCTCATGAATATGAGATCTTCCGTAGGTATTTCTGATGCATGCATTTACAGGAAGGGCTTAACTAAACTATTTAGGGCCCACTTTTCTCAACAAAACTGTAAAAGGGAATTATGAAGACCCTCTACTTGTGCTTCCAAGAAGATGGTCCTTTTTAAGAACTCTTTGTTGTTATCTTATTTGCTTTAATGTAAAACTCCTAAATCTGTAAGGTGCTATAAGTTCCTTTCTTGCTTTAGGATAGTTATGATTAGGCTTTTTTATTTTGTTCCAATCAGCTGTTGAGGTAAAATCTTGTTATGGCTGGGTTTCTTATTTGCCTATAGAACTTTGTAATGGGTATGGTTCATGACATTGCTGTAGCCACCTCATTTTGGCACCCCATTTGTCGGTTAAAGAGCATCTTTGCCATCGATGCCCCATTTTACCCTTCTTAAATATGCTTAAAGGCATCCAATAGAGATTTGGGATATTCCCTATACCACTTTCATTCATACAATCCATAGGAGAAAGAAATGACCGTATAGCTGCCAACCCTATCGGCGCCATCCTAAAAACATATGTCCTTTGTATCGATCCCCCTATGTGATTTCTTTTTAAACAAAAAGAAATATAGTTGGAAACTTGGAATAATATCCTAGAAGATCGTTGAAGTCATAATTATCTTCACATAACACATCACCCTATATTAGGCCAACCCAACTCTTTAAAAAGATCCCTATGGGGTCATTTGTTTGCGCTCATTTTCATATGTGAATGATTCGCATGCGCAATGGTTACACATTGTCATGTTTATACGCACTGATTTACGCATGTGGTGCATAAATGAGGTATGAAAATGGTGTAAACAAGGCATTTACTTTACACACCAAAATTTTCGCACCTTCAAAGGTGTGAAAATGACTCACACCCCCTCTTGCAAAAAGCGCCAGTACATTCTCTGCATGATGATTTTGTTCTCATGTGGACCCCGGCAACCACCTTTATTTTTTCATTCTTGTGGGGGCCATTTTTGTAATCCAAACTATTCAATTTTTTTGTTGCATTGAGAAACTTCAAGATCTTGAAGCTTAGTATCTTAAATCTCCATAGGTATTGAGTAATTTGTGAAAAAGTCCAAAGAAAATAGATCTAATTTTCTACACATATGTGGGCTCCCAATTGATGATCTGAACCATCTAATATTCCTGTATTAATGGTAAGCAATAACATCATCATCATCAAATCCTTGTCCCAACTATGTTGGGGTCGGCTACATGAATTTTGTTTCTCCATTCTGATCTGTCCTAGGCCAAATCCTCATAAAGTTGCACATCTTCAGATCTATTAATGGTAAACATCAAGATGTATAATTTCATATCTTAATTCTTCATGGATTTTGAGAAATTTTTGAAAAAGTTCAAAAAAGAAAAAAGCCATTTACATCTTAAATCATTTGATGTACTCATTTACTCCTATGAAATGGTGATTTTGAAAAACATGGTAATGTGTTTCACATGTGTAACATTTGCATATGGGACATTTGTGCATGGGCCAGTTACATATGTAAAGCCCATTTTCCTATCCCATGCATAAGAAGCAAACAACCGGTTAGGACTCTTCATAAAGGAGGTACAACCCTCTCTAGAGATGGAAGTTGGTGGAGACCTCTCCATTCCCACCTACTTGTCCCCCAGTTCCTTAAAAGGCCATATAGTTCTCTGCTGAAAAAATATCTCTAGGGCAACACAATATCTTGAGGAAAGAGACAGTCTAGGAAGCATTCAAGACAGCATAAGAGCATCACTCAACTCCTAGGAAGTCTCCTTTTCTGAAGGCTTGAGCTCTTTTCTTCAAGCACTCTCGAAGAACGTAGGGCATTCAGATTTGGACTAAGAATTCGGTGAAATCAATCCTTTCTCTTCCTTTCAAGGGGTCATTTGTTTGTAATCATTTCAATATGTAAATGATTCCCGCGCGTAATGGTTATGCATCATAACGTTCGTTTGCATGTGGTGCATATATAAGAGGGGTGAAAATGGTGTGTAAATTAGACCATTTGCACACCAGAATTTTCACATGTATATAGGTGTGAAAGTGATTCTCATACCCCTCTTGAAAAAAGGTTCCAGTAGAGTCTCTTACGCGGTGATTGCATTCCTGCGGGCCCCATCAGCTACCTTTATTTTTTCTCATTCCTGTGGGCCCCATTTTTGTAATCCAAATCATCCATTTTGTTTATTGAACTGATAAACCCCAGATCCGCGAGCTAATTATGTTAAATCTTCATGAATTTCGAGCAATTTGTGAAAAGGTCCCAACCTGGAGATCTAAGTTTTTGCTTCTGTGCTCCTCCAATTTATGATACAAACTGTTCAATATTCTTGTATTAATGATAAATATCAAGAAGTTTAGTTTCATATCTTAATTCTTCATGGATTATGAGAAATTTTTGAAAAAAAAATCCAAAATATTCAAATGCATCTAAAACCATTGGTGTACTCATTTACTCATGTGAAATGGTGATTTTGACAAACATGGTAATGTGTTTCACATTTGCAATATTTGCATATGTTGCATTTACCTATGTAAATCTCATTTTCCTATCATGTATAAAAGGCAAACGAGCCCTGATGGTAATGAATTATAATCATGTTTACATTCTACTCTGCATCTTTAACATTATAGATTCATTCATCTAATCTTGTTTAGTATCTCATTCTAGTTAGTTTCTTTTATTTAATCCTTTTTAGGGACAAGAGAGCGGCGATAAATGGGCTGACTTTTACACAACAGATATATATTACATTTCTTTTCTTCTTTTATTTATCTCATTCTCCATCTCCAAATAACATACACTTAACAGAAGAGTGGCCTCTTTGATTTCGATGACACATGAAAATTGTTTTAGGCTTGTGCCCCCATTAACATAAATCATGAGAAAACACTGCAGACTATATGGCTTAATGCCCCAAAGGATCCCTGATCTTGAACAAGTACAATAATACATAAGTCCCTTCTCCAGATCAGGCCATCAGCGGGCCTTTCATTCCATTTAAGAAAAATGGTGGCTCTGGCGTTCTACTGATACGCAGGCCCCAACGGCTGACTGTGGAGCCCTTCTTATTCCTCAAGCCCTGTCAATCTGCATAAAGTGTTATTTTAGATATCTACCTTATCTATATTGAGTTCATTTTCATTAATTCTATAACCACAATCATATTGTCTTTATTACTTTGTCTTCGTTTATCAAATTAATTGCTTGAGTTAGGGAAGTGAGATCTGCTAGAGGGAAAGGGAGGGGCATTCCACAATCGCTTCGTGCATTTGCTCGTGTGCTATCTGCCACCTCCCTGCAAGGTGTGCACTCTACTTATTTCTGTTTATGATTTTCCTTTTGCTGTGAGCCTTTAACTATAAAAACTGATCTTGATCTTGATCTTGTCCACAAAGCACATCTTGCTGCTATGTCACAAACATGAGGTTGTATATTAGATTCAGATTTTACAAAACTGATGGAAAATTCTCTCCTCTCATCAGAGTTGAAAGATCTGGCCACAGAAGCGGCTCAGAGTGATGGTCGACTCGCTCGATGTCCTTTGAAAGATAGAAATAAGGAGATTGAAGCGCATCGATTATTGCTTTCAGAGATTACACTTATGATTCAAGAATATGATACTTCTATTAAGGTAAACCATACATTATTGATTGTGAGCTAAGGCAACTAAAAATAGGACAAGACAACTAAAAGAATACCAGAGATTTGGGTGATTGCTTAAACAGTGCCATTTTTTTTTTTCCCTTCTTATGGGAAGGGAGGTCAACCAGGACATTTTTTTTTTATTTTATATGGCAAATAATCTAGAGAAATGATCTTGTGGAAAATGTGATTCAACTGTCTTAAGGTTTCTTTTTGTTCCATTAAATTTTACTATTGATAATTGTCTATTAAAATAATACTTTGATAAAAATACTGCTGTCTTCAAGGGAAAGAAATTTTAGAATTGCCTTTTCTCTTCAAAGTGTCACTCACTCTCACTTTCCTTTCTAAAAAATAATTAGAACTCAGATGTAAAAGTGATGCAGGACAAACCCATGGTCCCCCATGGGCCGACCCGCCAATGGGCCCAACACATCCATCGCGACCAGATTTTTGGGCCCAGCCCACCTACATGCCTAATTTATTTTATTTAGGGTGTTTAGTGCTTATGTTTTAAGTTATTTTTGTTTTTATTTAAATCTTGGCTGTTGATTGGTTTAGATGGCCATGATTAGTTTTAGGTTTTTCCCTCTTCTTATATAATGCATTGTAATGCCTCTTTGGCAAGTAGACAATGATTAATGAAAAAATTTATATTGATTGATTTTGGGATTTACTGAGTTATCTCTTCTTCCTCGCCTGTGATGGGGAGTTTGGCATGAGACCAATTTTCAAGCGAAAGCCTAAGCTCCACCCTCCATCTCTACTTGCTCCGCACTTGGTACCCCGCTCCGCATCAAGATGAGCTAGACCACATTACGTTATTATTGATCTTTGACGTCGTGTTACATGGTGCAACTCATCATGGAACATTTGCCTCAATGTACAAGCCAAATCAGCTGAAGCTACTGTGAGTCTCCTACAAAATCACTTAGAACAGGCAAGGAATTCAATTAGAACTTAGATGCATAAGAGCTATACATGCCATGTGTATACATTATGCTACTCATCACCAAACAAGTGACTTACATGTACAACCCAAACCACTCAAAGTCACTCCATTTTCTTAATCATCCATCTAATCTATTGGAATTTCTTTACCAACCATTATGTATCCCCATCCTTTTTGCGGTTTTACCTAATGAAATGGATGAGATCGTTTCATCAACTCATATTGGAATTACGGTCATTTGACAGTGCCCCCATGACTTGGTTTTGAATTGATCTACATACACATACCATATGTCGTGTGGTGTACATTATGTAATGGTGTATACATTCAGTGGCAGACCTAGGATTTTCATTTATGTGGGGCGGACTTTCATTGCAAAAGATGGTCAATTGAAATTTCAACCATTGTTCTACTAAACTCTTTGTGTTAGCTCTCCCATTGCATGGCCGCCCAGCTCGCAAGCCGTGGATTGTTATGGCTGCCTCCCTCTTTGTAATGGTGAAAACAGTCCAATTCAAAAAAAGAAACCGGCTCGGCCCGGGCCTTTAATCAGAGACCCCTTCTTGACCTTACCCTTTCTTTATTTCTTTCCTTAATCATTTCTTTCTCATGCACCTCACCCAAAAAGTAAAGGACAAACCTAACAAAGAGAGAGACCGCCCTAGCTCAAAGGGTGGGGTGGGATTGATTTAGAAGGTGGGGCATGGGCCATACAGTCAGTAGCCCATCATGGGCTTTCTTCTAATCGCATGGGTGCGACCGCACCACATGCTACAATGTGGGTCCGCCCCTATAATTAGGATTTGGATTGCTATAAATGTATACCACATCCTGTGACTTTCCTCATTGATCATATTGAACATGGAGACCGTAGTCTAACCATTGTTGTGATGGGATTACTCGTCCTGCTTTTCACCTGAGAAAACCATGGAATGCATGGAATAGTATTAATGCTTATGAACTTTTTGTTGTTTACAGTCACTGGAGTACATGAATTCTCACACCACTAATAGCCGATTTGCTCTTCGTCGGCAAATGGCAAGAGATCTTCTTACAGGTGAACTTCGAGTCCTGAAATCTGCATCTGCATGGCTTATAAATTACTGCACCCCCTAATCTGCATGCAACGGCCATCTGTGATAAATCTACATTTTCAGATGCATTTCACTTTTCTCAAAATTGGTCTGTGCAAAGCGCAATTTGTAAATTAATTACTTCAATTTATATGTATTAAAATGTTCATAAGCATAAATCAGCGGTGGTGGATACCCTAGTCAGCAGGAAAAAAATCCACTTATCAGACAATACTAACCCTCCCATCAGTGGAAATTACTTTTTCTCTGTTGTTCATTCATGATCAAGGCTGCCGAATGAATGGAACAGAATCGTGTATCATATGTGCATGCCACTGGGTATGATGGTTCTGGTTCTCTCGCTTTTTAACCTAACAAACCTGGTCAGAGTTTTCTAACAAAATCATTTACATGGAGAAATCAAGTCGTAAAACCATTTGACAAGGGAGAAAAACATAACAATAATAAACATTCTGCAAAACCACAGAGCACACAATCAAAGAGAGGACCAACATCAAGAGAGAACTAACATTAGAACCAAACAGTTAAGAGAAAACATTGGAGAATATAAAAGAAGAGGAAAAGTTGGTGTTTCTAAGTGATAATGCTTACACCACCAACTGGGAATGATAACTTTCTTTTTGTTTGCTTGCATCCGTTATTCTTATGCTTGATCTACGTTATGAAATAATCTAGTTAAAAGACAAACCAGCCCTATAAGCTCAAGTAGAAAATCGAATACAATATAGTTTTTTGTTTGACATCCTCGACTGTTTGGTAAACAACTAATTACAGGAGCCTCTTTTAAGGTGTTAGAATAATGTAATTAAAATAGACAGTTTAGTGATCTGTTAACCAAACCAACCTAAATCATGCATAATAGGTTTCATAGCATTTATTTTTATTGTTATTTTCCTTTTTTCAGAAAATTAAAGCTAGGGGCTGGCTTGTTATATGTAGTTGAATCCCTGTGAATTCTTAGACTCATCTAAAAGTGGTTAGAACTAGAGATAGAAAAGTGATTATTCGAAAATAAGCATCAAATAATCTCCCCTCAAATAGAAAATGAACAAAGTTGAGATGGGGAATGAATACCCAGAGTAATTGGAATCCTAAGAAAGTCAAGGTCTTGTCTTCATCTCCACCTTAGATCCTCACAATAGTCTTGTGTTGAAGCTCATATGACCATAAATTCATACGCATTCAGTTCCATTTACAGGAAAGGGCTTTAAAGAATTCACTTTTCCAGTTTTCATTTCTAGTTTTTTAGTGCAGCAAAACATATTCTGCCCAAAAATATGTTTTTGCTGCTTATGTAAAACCTGCAGTAAAAGGTTTTTCACCTCTTTGGTATGAATTTCATTCCTTAGAACTGGTAGATACTTTTACCTAAAAAATGAAGACTGGGAAATATTAACAGGGAATGGCAAGAAATCTCTCTCTTGAAAATCATCTTCTTTTCAGCTAAATGTAAGCATACGGCAAACTTTTATTCGTTGAAGGTGCGAGAGCATATTTGCCAGAGAACTCCAAGGACACATGATGAAAGAATTGAGCCATTGAAAGTGCGAGGGAATAGAATAAGACAAGATCTCATGCCATAAGAAATATCTAATTTTATAAAACAGATTCTCCAAAACTTTTCCTTTCTTTTGACACCCATTTTTTTGTAGGGGCATGATCAATCTAATCCTCCCCTAACAAGCATCTACCTTGGCAATTATCAGCTATCTTCTTACAATGATCCAACTATTATCTTTCATTGGATTTAACCACAATAATATATTATATATAAAAAGAAAGTTTTGTTGAAATGGAAATTATATTAAAGCAAAAGAAACTATAGAGGACCAATCAAACCCATTAACCAGTTCAGAAAATCACCCCACCACTCGACATCATCCAAACTAAAGCGCCGCCTTTCAAGCTTCTATGGTGGCCAACAAGGGACAAGAGAATTCTAAAGTAAAAAGGAAAGTTGTTCTGATTTTTTTCATGCAGAACACTATTCCATTGTTTGGTGTGACACATTTCTCTTTCGGAAAAGTTATAAAAAAATAGACTGATTTTTCACGACAGAGAGGATTTTGATTTCCTATGAAATGGTAAGAATAAATGAATCCTCCTTTCTTGAAAAACGTTTAAATCAATTCTCTCAAAACCATTTCCAATCTCCTGAACATACAAAATGATCGACTTAATGGTCCATTCCTCGCTACCATAGGAAAAGCATTCATAACTTTAGCTACGTCTTGTAAATGAAGCATTCATAAATGCCCTTGTTCATTTTGGATTACAAATTGAAAACGGCTTGCCCATCATTTCTCATGAGTTTTAATTTTATCTATGGTGGGGTTGCGTCCATTTTGTAGCAAGCATCCTATTTGATCAGCAAGAAGGTATTGATAAATTGGAGGGGCTATTATTAAGTGGGGTGATATTTCTCCTAAGATTATTTCAACATTGTGGGGCCAACACATTTGCTTATTTTTTTATGGGTCATGTGGGGGCCATCCTTTTGGCGTCCCAATCAACTTATAACACATCCACTGTGATTAAAGTTACCAATTTAAGATTAGATTAGTGATGGGGTCCACTCTATGGTGAGGACACTGTTTAATGACCCCCACCATCAATCTAGTCTGAAAATGACTGCTTTTCATCACAATGGAGACTTCTCACCAAAAGGATTCTACTCTAAGAAATCAGGCCTAATGGGTGGGCCATGCAAGGATCTACATTTCAATAGCATGGTGAAGATTACTACTTATGATTGGAGTGAAAATGTTAACAATAAAATAAGGTGAAAGAGCAGGCTGAATTTCAATGCCTTCAGTGACTGTCTATTTCGCTGAAGCAGGCACAGCTCTACAAAGACCCTTGTAGCTCCTTGTTTTTTCTTTGCATTTGTATATGATCTTCAGATGTTTTTAGCATGAAAATGCGACGAAAGAAAGATACGTTCCTTAGTCTATGGAGAAGTTCTTTTTCAGCTGCACGTTATTGCCTAATGAAAGAGAATAGAAAAGGCAGATTTTGGATAAGCGATGTTTGACCAAACCAGCGACCCTTAATAAGCAAGTAACTTGTATGTCCGAAAGACCCCTATGACCTATTGCCTGGCCTTGGCGACATACAACTTACTTCCTACCGTCTGCCAAGATGGCCATGTTCAAACTTCAAACAAACATGTGGAAGATGTTACAACTAAAACAATCAAATTGGTGAGAGCCACTTTTGATCCATAAAATAAAGTATGGTAATCAAAATGGTCATAACCATTATCTAAATTTGGTACAAGAAAACAAAAGAAAGTTGTTAGTCCCACGTGGGGTGTTGGAACTGAACTCAAGAGCCTCTTGCATTTGGGTGTGAGACACATCATTTGTGAACTATCTACGGATGCTCTCAGATCTACTGAATGATCAATCAAGGGTTCATATCTCCCTTAAATAGAGTAATTCCATGGAGTCTAGACTACTAGGGACTCTATCCCTCTTAGAATCTTACATCTTCTGACCAGTATGAGAATTATACGAAACTAAGAGTCTCTCTAATCTAAACTCTACAACCAAGAGTTTGATCAGTTCTGAATTTTCACAATTGAAACCACCATATATTTGTATGATTATCATCATTTAGCTAAGGCTAGAGACGTACCCAAGTATAAAGACATTGGGTGGTCGCCCCTGTTGGACTTGGACCCGCCTCCAAAATTGACATGAAATTCTTATGCCCACTTTCAAAATTCAGATGAAAATTTCAGATCCGCCACTAAAACCCACATAAAATTCTAAATTTACCCACAACATTCAACTATCTATTATAAGATCTTTTCCCGTTTGGTACTTTATTAGAGTAGTAAAAGTCAAATAAAGCCTCCGTTTCTCAAATAAGAGGTCATATCATAAGCGCTTTAATTCAAAATTCCTTCCAACATTTTCAAAAAAAGTAAAAAAAAAAAAAAATCACCTTTATCCACTAAAAAACAAAAGTACTCTACCTTTTTACACAAAAAGTCAAACAAGATTTCATACTAAACAACTATAAATAAAATACCATCATAATTCACTTATATTTTATTCTCCCTTAATTTGATGCTTTACTTCACTTCATTTCACTTGATTTTGAAAGTAAAACTACAAAACGGACATTTGTTTATTATATATATATAATCATTTTAATTTTCAACCCTATCTTCTCAATATAATGTTTTTTCATTAGTATCTGTTAAGAAACAAAAAAGTCACATCAATTGGTCATTTCCCCAATCATTGAATAAAAAACCGCCAATGATTTTAACTCTCGTTTGATTCCATCCTCATTGTCACACTATTATAGTGGCTATGTGAGAACAGTTCTAGGCAAGAACAAAGCCCTTTCATATGTCTGTATATATATATAAATTAAATGAATTCTTATGTGTCACTGTCCCATTTTCTCCTGCCACGTGTCGCTGACTTGCACGCCTTCTTTTTCTCATTCATCAGTCTACGCGTATCACCACCGTATGTGGACATACCGCGCACGGCTTTTACCCTGTTTCACTTATTTTGGGAAACCCAACCTTCCATAATAACATATGGACCGTCCATTCTATAATCAACATATCCTCACCACCGTCCATTCCATCACATTTCACATCTCTCTCTCTCTCTCTATCTATATATATTTATACACACGCACAGAGAGAGGACAGACCAGCCAAATTAGGAAGAAATTAAAGCTGTCTGGATCGTTTACTTTTTTTATCTGAGGTAGGGGTCTTCTGTTCCCATGTATCTAAGTTGCATCTTATTCTATTGAAATTGCCCAAATCTCATGTTTTGTTGGCAGTGTTGTTGGATTAAAAAAAAGTCAAGGTTTTGGTCTCTGAGCAATTTGAATTTATCTCTCCTTTCCTGCATGGATGGTGGAAGATCATTTCATCTTTTTTGTTTTTGGGTTTTGGGGTTTTTTTTGTTTTGTTTGGTGATTTGGTAATTTTGGTTTATTTTCATTGCAGGTGTTGGTTGATACTTGGATTATAACACTTTTGTATAAAAGATTTGTTGGGTTTTATATTAAAGGAAAGGCCAGGTTTGGGTTGTGATTTTTGTTCAATTTATGCTGTTCCTGTTCTTGATTTGTTTGGCGCTTGTTTGTTTGTATGGGATTGAATTTCTAGGAATTTTAAGAAATGCATTGCATTGCTAAAAGTGAGTAAAATTGAAGAAACAGGGGTGAAGATCTGATAATGACATTAAGTTTGAATCTTTCGCCCCTTGCCACTTTAATGATCTTTTGTTGCAACCTATTTACCATGAATTCGGAGGAACTCAATTCCATGAGGAAAAAGAATGGCCGCAAAGGCACCCACAATTGCAAAATCCATGCTTACTTGAACGTCTGTAGTTGGAGATTTTCCCCCTTTTTTGTGTTATATGAATTGTGGAATTGAGATTCTAAATGGAATTTTGTTCTGTGAATTATGGGTTTGGGTCATGGTTCTATGATTATGATCCTCAGTTTTGTCTTAAAGTCCGTAGCATATAAATATACATATACATATACATACATGGTGCATGGTAGGTTATTTGTATGAGTTTAAAGGATGTGATCATTTGGGGTCTAATATTACCTTGTGGGTTTAGGCTAGAGTTTTGGAAACCTGTCTACTTGTGAAATCCTGTCTGGTATAATGGTATTAATGTCAAATACAGTTAAAGCATCATTTCCATTTACTCTTGGAAGTAAACTGCTTGAGGTGATTAGTTACCTTTCCCTAGGCTTGTTAAGGCGAAAATAAACATTGGAATTATCATTTGCTTTCTTTCCACTCGTCAATGACTTCATTTGGCATATTTAGCGATCAAGAAAAAGTTGCAGACACACGTGTTGTATTCGTTCTTATTGACTTTATTATCATGCCATTTCCAAGCATTTTACTATTGTACAACCAATACTTTTGCAGTGATGTTTAAACTTTTACAGTGTGATGTATGTATGTCTGTATAAAGAGTTGCATAGAAACTCTGTAGATTTCATTTCCTTCTATCATTCTGAGTTGAGTATTAATCATCAATTTTATTTGGACTGATATAAGTGGTGCCTGTCTATTTTCTAGAGTGAAGAAGAATGGGAGGTGGGAAGGACAAGTATGATGGATCAGACACAAGCGACAAAGGATTTCTCTCAAATCTTGCACATGGATTTGGTGGAGGATATCCTCCACATGGATACCCGCCACCACCTGGTGCATACTACCCCCCACAAGGATACCCTCCACCAGGATACCCTCCGCAAGGATATCCTCAACATGGATATCCTCCACAAGGGTATCCTCAACATGGATATCCTCCACAAGGTTATCCACCTGCAGGATATCCACCTCCAGCTGGGTACCCACCAGCAGGTTATCCAGGGCCATCTGCTCCTCCACAGCATGGTATGATGGCTAACTCCTGATCTTATTCCGCATGTAACCATTTATTGCTTCACAGCGATAAAATTATTCAGAAAAAAAAAATCATAAGTAGTCAACATTCCATTTGCTAGATAGATAGAGGATGCACATGCATAAAGTACACGGCCCAGCAATTTTTCTTTTCTTTTTTTTTTTTTTATATGGAAAATCATGCATAAAAGTACATACCCGAGCATGTATTTACTGTTTTTTGTTGGTAATCATGATGATTGATCCTCAGATTGATGTTATGTATTTGGGCCACTTGTAGGCCAGTTCCAAAGATGATTGAGAGTTGGAGTAGTCATTTGAGGATACTGTTGATCCTTTAAACATGAGGAACCATACTGCTGCCTCTGTTTTGGAATCAATGTATACATTGCTTTCCCTTAGATGATAAAATTCTTAATTAACCAGAAGCAACAATTTTGTCTCTGCCTTGATCATCTCCTTTTCTTTCTTCTTGTACTATTTTCAAACATTATACTGAAATTCAAAAATATGCCTCCTTGTTGGTGGACATGTGCAATTCAGAGGGGTCGTGTGTTTGGTCCATTTGGATGGACCAAAGGTGGGCCCCACAAGCTTGAGCTTATGGAATTTTTTCCTAAACTTTAGCTTAGGAGAGCCTGCCCTATATATATAATGAAAAGTCATTTTATCAAGTTTGAAAGATTTGCAATTAAAGACCTGATGCAGGCAGTTCATCCAGGTCCAACTGATGCACAGCTTGATGAGTTGCTCATTAGACAAGTTGTAACCCTAGTTAAGTTCGCGTGTCTTTATTTATTTATTTTCTTTTTTCAACTCCACGCAGGGCATGGATCTGGTGGCATGGGAGCACTTCTAGCTGGAGGAGCTACTGCTGCAGCTGCTGCTTATGGGGTTCACCACCTTGCACATGGGGCATATTCGCACGGTCCTTTCATGCACCATGGCAAGTTCAAGCATGGCAAATTCAAGCATGGAAAGTTCGGTAGGCATGGTTTCTTTGGCAAGCGTGGGAAGCATGGGATGTTTGGAAGGCACAAGTTCAAGAAGTGGAAGTGATTCTATGATAATGCCCCATTCCTAGTGTTCGCAGCTCAAATTTACACTCAGTATTCCCTCCTATAAAATAACGGTTACTACTAGTCTACTATACTGATTGGATTTTCAGATACTGTTATGCTTGGAAAGGCATTTACCCATTGTTAATATTGTTAATATTTTCAGATACACTGTTTGGATTTTCAGATACTGTTATGCTTCCAAATATTGTCTCGCTTTTGCTAGTTATTTGTGCGCCTAGTTAATACATGTGTAAATATGCCTTACAAATGCCTTGTTAATAAAGAGAGGTTTTAGCTGCTTTTTATATTTAATTGATACATCTCTATTACACGAGGGATCATCAAAATAAACCCTAAACCTTGTAAAGGCCACCCTTAACTCTTGACCCTCCGCACACAAATGAGAAGTGATCAAGCCATGTACATGCAGATGATGGCCTGGACAGAGACCTGAAACGGCAGCCACTACATCTTCCATCGCCTTTTAAGCGAGGAACAAACACAGTTTCTATTGTTTGGATGAGGCATACTTACCTAATCAGCAGTTTATTTCTTTGAAGCAAATCATTGATGGAGCTCAAGTCTTAGAACAGGCCTCCAGTGTTACATTTATATCTTCGGTGCCATTCTGTTCAATGACCACAAGGATATAGAGACTAATGTTTTTGGTTCCATTACTAAGAGTTATGGTACATTTCTAAAAAACTGATTCATGTGAAATTACCACAACCTGCGGATCAAGTTCTATCGGTGAATCTCATCTTCTCTGGTAAATGATTGCCTACCCACCCTGTGCCCTTGAAAATGAAGTCCAAAAGGTGTTGGAAGTGCCCTCCAAACCACCCTCCTTTGACACTTCATAAATACCTGTTGGATGGCCCATTTACCGTGAATTCTTGCTAGTAAATTAGTAAATGCTGCCATTTCCAAAGTTAGATTTACTGTTGCATTCGCCAGTCCAGTTCAGAGGCGAGCTTCAAAGTAATTGGATATTGTTCGAAATCATCTGTGCAAGTGATCCAGAACAGTTGATCAAGATCCAATGGCTTTTACACTTTGTCTTCATCATGTGGAGTATGTTGTTTGGTAATTCAAGGCATTCATATTGATGACTGGTGGATTGCAGCCATTTTTGTTATTTAAATGTCAAATGTGGAAGGTTATTCTACTTTCTTTATCTTAGCTGAAATAATGATGCAGGACAATAGGAGGTTTACCCTAATATGATGAGATCGGATCTGAATTAGCAATTAAAATCAAGTTATAGGCATGCTGATTAAAATAGTGATTATTGAAAATCAAGTAAATAATAAATCTGAAGTCCAAAGTGATCTCACAGATCCCGCAATAACCCTTTTAGCAAAGAAAATGGTAGATCTTAATGGAAGATAGAACTTTCAGATTGCTTAGGGCCAATGATGTGTATCCAATGGTTTAGATGAAATGTTTATAGCAGTAAAGTTCAGATCTATAAACGGTTCAGATTCAGTAAAAAAAATCAGATCTGATAAGTTTCAGATTCAATGAAGTTCAGATCTGAAGCTTGAGAAATAAATTTAAATCTATAAACGGTTCATATTTAGTAACAGAATCAGATCTGATAAGTTTCAGATTCAATAAAGTTCAAATCTGAAGCTTGACGATTTTTTTTTTTTTTTTTTTTTTTTGTGGTAAGGGGGTTCTAGATCTGGTCTAGATTTAGATGGCAAAGGTCAATAAAGCTCTTGGAAACAGAAAAGTAGAAGAGAAAGAAGATACCTTTATTGGGCTCTCACCAAACTCCGATCCGGAGGCCTTATTGAGATTATCAAGAGTAGGTAAACTCTAGATGTCCTAGGTAGAAGAAAAAGTCTCATTTTCATTCAATATCATAAGCATAGCATAACCAAGAAGAATACAATGGCAGTCTTTAAAATACCCTAAAGAGATGATGACATCATCACACTTAAAAGAAACACAAGAAAATAAATGAAAACAAGAAGAAAAGCAAGGGACTTGCGCAAGGTGCCTTGGGATTCGTGCAAAAGGGGTGTATGCACGAATCCCAAGGGTAAAACCCTTTTACCACTTAAGTTGTGGGCCCCCCTTTTCTTCATTACTTATGTCTTGTCTTTTTTTTAAAAAAGAAACATGGGCTCCTTTATTCTACTAAGACTCTTTTAATTAACTTGGGCCCCTCTAAGCTACCAAACTCTTTTATTTTCTCCCATGTGGCGCCTCCCAATGTGGGGCCTTCAAGATGATTGCGCACATGGGGCCTTCCCTTCTTTAGGAACGAGATTTCGCGAAATCCAACCATCTGATGCCCTCGCGGTGATGAACCAATGGTGGATATGCAATTTCTTCGTGATCAAAGCCCGAGTATGAATCATCCAACCATAACGTGGCTTGATCAGTATTCCTGCACCTTGATCTTTGGTAGACCTTATAAGAACAAGGGCCATTAGATCTGATGTCCCCATCAATTCCCCTCTGCTGGGAAAATCGCACCTCTGGTGAGATAAAACTGTCATAGCGCTCAAGGATGTCAGGATTGATGCGCTTCAACTCTTCTCACGTGATCCACGTGCTGTCAAGCTGTGATCTGTCTTTCCACTTTACAAGGAATTTTTGGATGCCCCCTGTCTGGTGGAGACCAACTGATCATCCAATATATCTTCCACAATGTCCGTCCGTTGAGCTTTAGGTGGTGGAGGCGGGGTTGGTTGTGGGAAACGGTTGTGAAAAGTAATGGGCTCAAAAAAATGGTCCACACGGTTGGGTGAAGGGGTAGAAATTGGGTTGTTTGGACACATGGGAGGACCCCCGAAAAGGAACTAGGTCCTCCACATTGAAGGTAGCACTAATACCCATATCAGGTGGAAGATCTAAGACATATGCATTAGGACCCAACCTTTTCAAAACTTTGAACAGGCCAGTACTACGGGCCTGTAATTTCTTGGCAATTCCTTGTGGGAACCGCTCTGGCCTTATGCAGACCATGACATCATCACCCACTTGAAATTCAATGAACTGGCAATGTAAATCAGCATAGATTTTATAACTATCATTTTGCAGGTTAATTCGCTGTCTGATCTCATTATACAGTGAATGAATGCGTTGAATGAATGCATCGGCTGACTCAAACGGACGATGAATGGAGGACATGGGAATGAGATCTACAGGGATCCTAGGTTTGTACCCAGTTACTGCTTCAAAAGGACTCATGCCTATAGATCTATTAACTAAACTATTATATGCAAACCCTGCTACTGGTAAGACAGACTCCCATGACCTAACATGCTCACCAACTAAACATCTCAGAAGATTCCCCAGACTTCGGTTGACTACCTCTGTCTGACCATCAGTCTGTAGATGGTACGCAGATGAGAATTGCGGTTTTGTTTCCAAGATTTTCCACAGTGTCTTCCAAAAGTAACTGGTAAATTTAACATCCCGATCAGACACGATGATTTTTGGGACACCATGCAGGCTAACAATGCGCTTCATGAAAATTTTCGCAACATACGAAGCACCTGATGTCTTAGAGCAAGGAACAAAGTGGGTCATCTTAGAGAAGCGGTCCACGACGACCAGTATGGAATCATGCTGTTTATTGGTCTTGGGAAGCCCAAGCACAAAATCCATACTAATGTGTTGCCACGGTGCGTGAGGCACTGGCAATGGAGTATACAACCCCGTGTTCTGTTTACGTTGTTTTGCCGGTTGGCAAGTGCGAAAGCGTTCAATGGTGCGGGCGACGTCTCGCTTGAGACTGGGCCAAAAGAAACGGTCCTCGATAAGAAGAATGGTCTTGTCACGACCAAAGTGACCGCCCACTCCACTAGCGTGGAGCTCCCAAATTAAAAACTCTCTCATGAATGTGCGGGGAATGCAAATCTGATTTTCTCGAAAGATATAACCATCTTTCAATGTAAACCGATCAATGCTCCGTAGAGGATTATCAGAAAGTGAAGCAAACATATCTCCGAAATCTGGACAGGAGGGATAGCCATCTTTCAAAAGATCAAAACCAGTGACTTCGACATTCATGGAATGAATTAAATTGACTCTGCGACTTAACGCATCCGCCGGTTTATTTTCCACTCCTGCCTTGTGCTTTAAAACGAAAGTGTACTCCTGTAATAGTTCAACCCATTTGGCATGTTCCCCTTTCAACTTAGATTGAGAATTCAAGTACCACAATGCTTCATGATCTGAGTACAAAACAAATTCTATCGGTAACAAATAATGGCGCCAATGTTTCAATAATTGAACTATTGCATAAAACTCTTGCTCATAGTTCGAGTACTTTTTTCGTTTTGCTTCATTTAGCTTCTCACTGAAATAAGCAACTGGGTGTTCCTCTTGACTCAAAACACCTCCAATTCCAACGCCATATGCGTCACAGGCCACTTCAAACACCTTAGAAAAGTCAGGCAAACGCATGACAGGTGCTTCAGTCATCTTGGCCTTGATTTCCTGAAAGGCTTTTGTGGTAGCCGGGCTCCAATTAAACTCTCCCCTTTTCATGCAATCGGTGATTGGAGCCATGATGGTACTAAACTCCTTGATGAATCGACGATAAAACGTGGCTAACCCGTGGAAGCTTCGTACCTCATGAATGTTGGATGGAATTTGCCATTCAACAATTGCCCTCACTTTTTCAGGATCAGCAGACATTCCTGCAGCAGAAACGACAAAACAAAAGAAAATCACACTATCTGTCATGAAGGTGCACTTCTTTAGGTTTGCGTATAGTTGTTCCTTACGCAAAATACTACAAACTTGCCACAAATGATTGAGTTGTTGCTTCATTGTGTTACTATAGATGAGAATATCATCGAAGTATACAACTAGGAATTTTGCCATAAATGGCCTCAGCACTTGTGTCATGATGCGCATGAAAGTACTTGGTGCGTTGGACAACCCAAATGGCATCACTAGCCATTCATACAATCCGTCCTTTGTCTTAAAGGCGGTCTTCCACTCATCCCCAGGACGAATGCGAATCTGGTGGTAGCCACTTTTAAGATCTATCTTAGAAAAGATAGTGGCACCAGCCATCATACCGAGCATATCATCTAATCTAGGTATCGGGAACCAATACTTGACAGTGATCTTGTTGATCGCTCGACTGTCCACACACATTTTCCAAGTTCCATCTTTCTTTGGAGTAAGAAGTGCAGGAATGGTACAAGGGCTTAGGCTCTCCCTAATGAAACCTTTGTCAAAGAGTTCATCTACCTGCCTTTTCAGTTCTGCGTGCTCCAAAGGGTTCATCCGGTAATGCGGTAGATTAGGCAATGTTGCCCCCGGAACAAGATCAATTGCGTGATGGATGTCACGCATTGGTGGGAGTTCATTTGGCAATTCTTCAGGAAAGACATCTTGAAACTCCCGAGAGACAGGTTCCACCTCATGTGAGATGCTAGTAGTTGGCTCTTTGGAGACTTCCATAGCCACTACGGCATAGACAATGGGGTCTTCCTCTTAACCCTCGCAAGTCCTTTCCTCTAGATCAGCCTGGAATTCACTAGCACTCAAGATATGTAAGCTCTCTGTTTTAGAATTCGGAGCACTAGTGCTGGCCTTCTCTTCACTCTCTTTCTTGCCAGTCTTATCTTTAGGGGGTAATGGATGCAACTTCACCTTCTTATCTTTGAAGTTAAAGACGCAGATGTTGGTGCGTCCAAAGTTGGTGACATCCTAATCATAGATCCAATGCCTCCCTAAGATAAGATGTCCCACATCCATACGGACTACATCGCACCACAATTGGTCCTGATAAGTGGACATGTGCAGTGGTACTAGGCAACGCTGAGTGACGGGAATAGATGTAGAATATACCCATGACACACGGTATGGCTTGGGATGGGGTACTGGGATCAAGCCTAAGTGGGACAAATTGTTGGCATAAACTACATTGGTACAGCTCCCACTATCAATGACGACCTTACAGCTCTTATCATTGCATTTGATGTAGATGTGAAAAATGGATGTTCTACGCCAGTCCTCATTTTCTTGGAGTGTTAATGCACACCGTACTACCATCACACGAGGTAGTTCACCCTCCATTTTATTTTGTGCATTTTGATCTCCATGATAAGAGGGAGCAAATCTAAGTAAAGATACCCGATCCTCAGGATCACCATAATCATCATCACTAGGCACAAAATCCGGGATGTAGGCATCTACTGTTAGGTCATTCTCATCCTCCACATTTTCAATGTAGAGATTTCAGGAAGGGCAGACACGGGCTAAGTGCCCACGACCATTACAATTGTGGCAAGTAACGAAGTTGCTCCATTTAGAGTTGTCACCAACGATTCCCTTGCCTTTGTTATCCTTGAGGGCGGGCAGTATAGTGACAGGATTTCTAGGAGGGTGACCCCCAAAATTTGGTTTACCGCTTGAAGGATAAGGTTTAGAGTCCGTTCCCCGGTAATCACTACGCTTAACCTATTTGCTTTTCATGGCAGCCTCAAGGTTGAGCACTACCTCGTAAATATCCTCAAAGCTAGTTGTCTTAACAGTGATTAACTTTCTTTGAAACTCTTGACGAAGACCTGTTCTAAATTTGGACATTCGGCCTAGAAGGTCTTCTTGAACATTGCACCGTAGGTTAAGTTCTTCAAACTTATTGATGTATCCGGTCACAGACATACTACTCTGTCGAAGGTTAGACCTTTGATCTAAAAGTCTATCCTGATAGGATTGGGGCAAGTACTTAACCCGCAAATGCAATTTCATTTCATCTCAAGTCATAATGGGTGCCTCGCATCGGTTCTACAAACCCCGCTCAACATCAACCCAATACAACCGCGCTTGACTCACCAGTTTCATTTTGGCAAATCGGACCTTTCTCTTGTCAGACATCTCGTACCACTCAAAGTAGTGATCCATGTCAGACTCCCAATCGGAATAGGCCCTCGGGTCGATCCGACCGTCAAAAGATGGGGCTTCTACCTTAACACTCTTCAAAACCCAATCTTCCGGGTTTCGTCCTCTACTGCGTGCCCTATGGCTGTTTCCAACCTCAGACTCAAGGTCAGTATCATCGTCACGCTCATGTCCTCTGTTCCTATCATGGTGCCTATTACGATCGCAGCGATGTACATTATCACCTTGTTGCGATCTCTCAATATTCGCAATGCGAGTATTGACGCGCCTCCTCTCGAGTTTGGGACTCTTGCCGGAGAGCGGTCAGTTGGGTCATGATGGGTCCCAACATGTCCTGGACAATCTCGGTTACATGTTATGGGTTCATTTTGAGATGTTCAGGTTGGATATCTTTGCCACTCCGTGTGGGCATTCAAGATGGACAGCAAAATGAATAAACTACTAATACAATGTAGTAATGATTCATGATGATTCTAAATGACTCCCTAAGCAAACCTAAGCTTTGATACCAAAATTGATGCAGGACAATAGGAGGTTTACCCTAATATGATGAGATCAGATCTGAATTAGCAATTAAAATCAAGTTATAGGCGTGCTGATTAAAATAGTGATCATTGAAAATCAAGTAAATAATAAATTTGAAGTCTAAAGTGATCTCACAGATCCCGCAATAACCCTTTTAGCAAAGAAAATGGTAGGATCTTAATGGAAGATAGAACTTCCAGGTTGCTTAGGGCCAATGATGTGTATCCAATGGTTTAGATGAAAGGTTTATAGCAATACAGTTCAGATCTAAATAAATTCAGATCTATAAACGGTTCAGATTCAGTAAAAAAATCAGATTTGATCAGTTTCAGATTCACTGAAGTTCAGATCTAAAGCTTGAGAAATAAATTCAGATCTATAAACGGTTCAGGTTCAGTAAAAAAATCAGATCTGATAAGTTTCAGATTCAATAAAGTTCAGATACGAAGCTTGAAGATTTTTTTTTTTTTTTTTTTTTTTTTGTGGTAAGGGGTTTCTAGATCTGGTCTAGATTTAGATGGCAAAGGTCAATAAAGCTCTTGGAAACAGAAAAGTGGAAGAGAAAGAAGATATCTTTATTGGGCTCTCACCAAACTCCGATCCGGAGGCCTTATTGAGATTATCAAGAGTAGGTAAACTCTAGATGTCCTAGGTAGAAGAAAAAGTCTCATTTTCATTCAATATCATAAGCATAGCATAACCAAGAAGAATACAATGGCAGTCTTTAAAATACCCTAAAGAGATGATGACATCATCACACTTAAAAGAAACACAAGAAAATAAATGAAAACAAGAAGAAAAGCAAGGGACTTGCGCAAGGTGCCTTGGGATTCGTGCAAAAGGGGTGTATGCACGAATCCCAAGGGTAAAACCCTTTTACCACTTAAGTTGTGGGCCCCCCTTTTCTTCATTACTTATGTCTTGTCTTTTTTTAAAACAAAGAAACATGGGCCCCTTTATTCTACTAAGACTCTTTTAATTAACTTGGGCCCCTCTAAGCTACCAAACTCTTTTATTTCCTCCCATGTGGCACCTCCCAATGTGGGGCCGTCAAGATGATTGTGCACATGGGGCCTTCCCTTCTTTAGGAACGAGATTCCGCGAAATCCAACTGTCTGATGCCCTCGCGGTGATGAACCAATGGTGGATGTGCAATTTCTTCGCGATCAAAGCCCGAGTATGAATCATCCAACCATAACGTGGCTTGATCAGTGTTCCTGCGCCTTGATCTTTGGTAGACCTTATAAGAACGAGGGGTATCAGATCTAATGTCCCCATCAAGTAATCTATCGAGGGAGGGTTTGTTTAGATCATTCACATGTCAGTTCATTTTTTTTGTTTTTTTCACCTCTTGCTTGTGAGATGCTTAGGATTTCAAAGCGCAAATGTGCCCAGATATGGACGATATTGTCCATAAAACTAGTCTTTCATATGGATGATATTGTGCATAAAACTAGCCTTTCATTGTGACATAAAATTTATATGCAAGACTTCCCTCTATCTTCATATTTGTGCTAGCGGGGTCCACTGTCATTGAACCAAAATTTAGTGTCATCAATAAAAATGTAAAAGAGGATCACATTATGAGACCGGTAGTGGGTTCACCTTTGCTTGATTCAATTTTAACTTATTATACACCCCTCATCTACATTCATTTAAGCTTTGAGTGATATAAACCATTTAATTGATCATGTGTTACGTACATTGAGTGTCCATTTATAACAACAGGTCAATCCAATAGTGTACGGAAATTCAGCAATTAATAACATTTCAGTATTGTGTATAATTTTATTTTAGATCATCATTGTCATCATAACCTTATTGTACCTCAATATAAATTTAGATTTCATCCAAGGGTTTTTTTTTTTTTTTTTTTAGATCTTTTAACTATTTCATCCATGGTTCAGGTCAATTAAGATTTGCAATATAGTTTTTTTTGTCTTTTTTTTTTTTTCCAAAAAGATGATCGATGTATTTAGATTAGAAGGTTAAAGTTTTAACAAATGCGTTCCTCAAAATATATGGCCCACTTCTTCCAACCTTAAACGCAAACTGATCCTTCCCAAACATATACCTTTATCAACAAAAAGAACAGAACTTCCCACAACATTAAACAAACACAAACAAAACCCATCGACTCTGCCCTGGAGAGAGTTAAGTGGTTCTGGGCACTTCTTGTACTCTTGGCTGCACCTCTGGGACTAAATTGTCCAAGTCCTCTACCATCTTTTCACTGTTTCATGTTAGGAGTCTTCTTCAAAAGATAAAAAAGAAAAAGGGAATAATCAATTTACATTAAAGCATCATGCTTCATGCTGCCATGTTGGTGGTTACAAAGCCATTTTACAACTAGTTTGTTGCTATTAGTATGTTGATGACATTGTATTGACAGATGATGATCGGATTAGGACTTTTTGAGTGGAAGGATCTTTTTCGTGTAACCTCCAGACAGCTATTTTATCCATTTCATGCTTGATTGAATGAATGAATGCATACCCATTTTATCATATTATGCCTAACATACAATATATAGAGGAAGAGACTAGCACCTAGCAAGCTTCCTCACCAAATGAAAGTCAAGACTAGTTTATTGAGATTCTGGATTCTCACTTCACCAGTTAAGCTTTCGAACAAGTACACATGGTATGTGCATCATTATCTCATTAAAGCGCCCCTGTACATTTCAAAATTTTGAACATAGGTATTCATGTAAGCATGTAACTCATCATCATAGAAACTGAAAGGAAAGCAAAAATTTACTGTACACAGAAGTTTGCGTATAAGTAAAATGTAGTCAAGGTATGCTGCACGAAGCATGACTTATCACATGCCCAAGCCTAGTCTAGTTCATCTTCAACATCGTCGCCTTCTTCAAAGAGCTTCAGAAATCGTGCCTGGTCTTGGTCTCTCTTCTTCTTCTGCCAGTATCTGTACCCAGCCACCGCTCCTATAAGAGCTACACCAGAAACTAGGACACTAATCAGTATCACTAACAACACATTCATCCCCTTGCCATCGGACCCATCTTTGGATCTTGAGGAACGAGCAGAATCTGCAAACACAACATAAAAGGCATCTCAAAAGAATGATTTAGACAATAGAATAAGTGAAACAATAATGTACAAGAGAAATGCTGATATATTTCATTTGACTATCCATACAATGTCCATATCCACTGTACAATTGGCATGCATGTAATAAAAGCAAAATAAATCAGAGGATTGCATCCTATGCTTAGTAAACATTTTTCCACGATTCTCACTTTTTACTGTCAATATGATGCCAACCAGTCAGATGGGATCATCCGGTGAGTTTTTCAAGTTAAGATGCAGTAAAATTGGGCTGGGCCTGCATTGAACCATGAGTGTTATGCCAACGTACATGTCTATTCATGTATGAGAAATGATTCATAGGAAGGAAGATATCTCATGTGCAGATAACACTCGGCAGGGAAAAAACATTTTTTATCACCCAATTTATCCTCATGTGCTTTAATTCATTTTCATAGGCAAAACAAAAAATAAAAGAGATCGACATTATCCTTGTCATCATAGCCTAATTCCATCTATTAGTCCTACTTTTCCACTTGGCCAATATGAGGGCGTGCATAATTCCAATCTAAAATATGTTCATATTCCCTCACTAATACTTCCAAGGTCTTAATTGGTTTCTTCTCCTTTTTGGCTCTTTGAAGTTTGAACAAGTAACTCTTCAACACTTCCTACAAGAGCTGATTTGGACCTTCCATGTGTTAAGTAGATTTGTCTTCGCTTCCTAATAGCTTCAGCTTTTGGGATGTATTGGCTAGCCAGACTTAACACTATGTGCATGCCAAAAGATCTAAAATGGCAGTCCTTGATTGCTTCTTCCATTGAAGCTACCTAAAAATGACACTTTAATAAAAAAAAGGCACTCAACAATCACATAGCACTCCACTGGCGTGTCAACTTATGCTTGTCAAAGCCAGCAAGAAGAAGAGAGAAATAATGTTGTGAATTCGATGATCCCTTTTGAGGGTCACGATGCTTCATTATATAGATATATTGTTGCTATACAAGTTACAATGATTGAAGCAATCATCTAGATTACAGCCATTCTAATCTAATTCTAATCTAATCATATCTCCTAATAAGGCAAAGAATAAAGTTACATAGCTGTACACACGTGACCTGTTTTGACCCACAAGTTGGGCTTTATTTGTCATGGGCTGTGACCCACTGACCCATTTAACAATGCTCATCCTAATCGTTATATCCAGCTCCAAGCCCTCGGTTTGTTCTATAATTGACCCTAGACATCCAAATCGATCATAGTTTCTGTGAAGACACAAAATTTATTTAGTATGATCCTCAGTGTACCATAATCTTTAGAGGATCACAATTATTTGATAATCTCTCATGTTCCATCATTTTCTTATATTCAAGTAGTTAGTCAAACATCATTGTGTTTGTGAAGCTCATAACCATTATTATACATGAGACTCCATTATAAATAGAGTGATTGGGAGCATTAACCCAACACAACTACATCTCCAAATCCCTAGTATTTCTTGAGTTGTTTCATGGTATCAGAGATTAGGCTCTCTGTTCTGTCTCATCCAAGTAATCTTGGATTGTGTCTGTGAGAGTGGTGAGATTTCTCTGTTGTGGGAATCAAGATTTGATCCCATCAACTGTAGAAACCACAAACTCCTTTGTAAGGTCTGGTCTTAATCTCATTCCCTCCTCATCTACCCATTCTATCACTCAAACTACCCAGAAACTGTAACAGATTATAAATAAAAAAAAAACTAAACTCAGTCAACTGATACCTGAAACAGGCGACAAATCAGTGGGGCCCACTTCACCTCTCTCAAATTCAGAGCTTCCACTCAGCTGGTCGCCGATACTGGAGGAAGTGTTGGCACTAATTCGAGGCCATTCGGATCTTGTTTGATTGGGTTACAGGCCATTTCGTGATTCACCAGAATTCTACACCTATTTTCATCTGAGTTATTGGATTCTCTTGATTCTCGACGGATTGCTCCCAAAGGATAGCTGCCTCACTCATGTAATTAACCCGGAAAGCTGAATTTTCATGACATTATTTTGAGGTTATTTCCCAAATTCCACTCTCTATTTCAGCTGACGCCCAACCAGGTGCCATCTACTAACTCTACTTCTTTGGTAAAAAACTGTTCAGTCGCTTCTTTGCTAAATTTTCCTTGCATATTTAACCATTTGCCTCTGGAAAACCTGATTCTATGCTAAGATTTGATTATTTTCGGACTCCATAATACTCACAATATTTTAATCCTAATGGTTTCCGATCATACTAAATTATTTATGTTCAGCTTGATGCAACCAACTATGCTTATTGGGCCCATCAGATGACCAAATTTTTTACTGGAAGAAGTAGTGGAAGTATGTTTCCACCAAGATAGAAAAATCCCTAGATCCAGTTATAGAAGAAGAATGAAAAGTTGATATTGGAAATTTTAATTCTTGTCTTGAGAACTCTGTTGATCCCACCATTGGATTCCAACTTGCAAACTTTGCTCACCCAAAGGATGTTTCTGATTATCTGACTCATCTCTATTTTCAAGTTCAAACCAACTCTACCAAAAGATATCAGTTGGAAAGGGAGATTCAGAATGCTCAACAAGGCAATTTCACGCCTTATCTGAACTGCCGTTTGAAGAACAAAATAGGTCATTTCTGGCTAATCATGTCCTTGTCTCTACATCACTTGCCTCCAAGCCTGGACTTCTTGGTGGTACTCACCAAAAAGGCAGTCTTCTGACATCTGCAACTACTGTAAACAACGACGACACTAGAAGGATTGTCCTCTTCGTCCAAAAGGTCCATCCCAGCGACTGGGTCAACCCCAGCATTGTCCGCATACAGGTGCTTAGCATGCAGCCTTTTCTACTACTACAGACGCCTCTATGTTTTCTGACCTCACTTCAATCCATCATTTCTAAGCAACTCCATCAGATGATGATATTTTCTGGCTCTGGGCCTTCACCTTCATCATCTTCCGTAATTCTGTCTCAAAGATTCCTTGAGTAAAGCAATTCGTCTACATATGACAGTCCAAAGATATAGATCAAAAGGCTCATTGATGGCTTTTTTCCCTTGGGTTATCGATAACCAAAACTTGTATTAATGACAAGGGATACAAGAACAAAACATCCAATTGAGAAATTAGAAAAAGAAAGCCTTATACCATAAGAAAAACCAAGGAAAGATTAAATCGAGAAACGAAGAAAAGGAAGAGAATGATCCTCCCCTTGCTTGTCCAATGAATGAGCCAACCGGTTAGCAGATCTCAAGATATGCTTAAAGTCCACCTGAGTATTGGAAGACGACATTTTGATTTCATTGAGAAGGAACTTACACTTCCTAGGGAAGACATTGGAAGATGCATCCCAAGCAATAGATTTAGAAGAATCACTCTCCACAACAAACTTATCCTGGAAATAAAGCACAAATAGCCAAAGAGCTTTAAGGATAACTAACACTTCCGTCTAATTAGATTCTTTAACGCCAACGTTTTTAGAAAACATGGGCAAAACAATTGGAGAGTTCTTTCATTTTTTAATTAAGAAAAAAGGCAATGAATAAGATTGAGCCATTTTTTGTGTGAACAGAGATCAAGTGGTCCAAATTTGAAAGTACTCACCAGATTCTAAGCATGATCTACACCACTTTACACAAACATTTCTAAATTGAAGCAGGCACAAGAATCAGGATCGTTCTCTCAAATTGTTACTCAAATGCTTTGTGCATGGATGAACACATGTTCCATGCCATAGTGCACTTTTTATAAATTAAATAGCTACACAGGTAGGACACATTAGTTGCAACAGGCCTAAGAAAAATAAAAGGCCTCAACAATTAATGTAATTAAAATCTTATGCAGTTCAAACATTTGGTGAGCAGGTGCTTGTCCATATCCATGTGTTCAGTTCAGTGTCTATATGAGAGACCACATTGGTCACAATATATGTTCTTCCTTATTCTGACCACCCCGCCCGCCCACCACACACGCCCCCCCCCACCCCCCCGCCCCCCACCGCTTCCCCTACCCACACACACAGACACACAAAAAGAAAAAACCACCATCAGTGCCTAGGGGAGATAAGTTGGAAAAACATTATCCACCTAATTTAATTATCAATCTTCATTCATCCCATGCCAAAGACCATTCTGCCAAAATATTCGAACAGGAAGAAACTTGGGTACGTCAAAACACATTCTTAATATAAAGCATGGATTATTAAGTTTACATGCTGTCACTCGTGGATCTCTTGACAGAACATAAAAGAGTATGAAAGACATTACAGATGGTATCGGCAGAATACTCACCAGACGTTGGACACTGAGGACACAAAAGTGTAGCATTGAATTCATTATCCTTAAATCGAATGTATTTCCCGCTTGGAGCCGTAAAATCATCAGGACAAAGTTCCCATTCATCAAATACGTCATCCGGTGTTAGATGGTCTTCCTCATACAACCCACACCGCTTGCATTTGTTACCCGGAAGCTTTGTCAGAGGCTGCAATAGCACACAATTTCACTATCAACTTACCTCACCCAAACATTCACCATTAGTCAACAACATCATGCTTTATAAGTTAACACCAAACTTCATCATTTACTCAAATAAGCTTATGCATTATAAATTGAAACAACAGATGATGATAGTGATTATTCAAGTTACAAAGGATTTCAACATAGCCAATGAATCAGTCAAACTAGTGCTCATGCTTTACTTCACAAAGAACTTTTGTCAGTGGAAAGTTTAACTTTGAGACTGTTGGGTAATGGTACCGTCAGCCGACTCCAAATAGATGTGGATGAGTCTTTCATGGTGATGAGGTGATGGTACCATCCACGAGCAGGGTCTGCCTAATGAGTCTTAAGCAAACAGAAACATATTTGGAAAAGGGATAAATGCCAGGGGATGAGTAGATCCGGTTGGTAGAAGTCTTATCGTTCCACAAAAGTAGAGAATTGTCAAAAGACCCATTACACCAGATGCATTATCAGTAAAGAATAGATACACGCATTTTTTTTATAATTTATGTCCTGCAGGAAATTTGCTTGCTAAATGCATCTAGTCTTAAAAAGAAAAGAAGTATGGGGATTTGGGACTGGCCAACATGTTATTGATTGTAAAATTGTCATCCACTATTTCGTTACTACTATAATTGTCAATCGAACTTGGCCATGCACATCCATAAAGTTCAATCTCACCATTTTATTGCTATTATAGCTCAATCAAAGGGCATCTGTAGTTTTACTTCAGATGGCCTTATATAAAGGTATGTGATGTACTTTGATTGACAATTATAATATTCATAAAAGCTTTAAAAAAACTCCATGTTGCGTGTGCAAGCAACTATGAAGCAAGGCCATATAAAATCACTGCTATGGATGAACAAACTTGAGAGATATTGTGCCAAAAAAAATTGCAGATGGGCAACACTTGTGCTCTAGCATCCATATATGAATCCAGTCTTCAGGTACCTCCTTTGAAGATGTAATCTTTACAATTATTGTGCACGATCAGTCATCATTGCATCACATTCAGATTATGTTATGATGTACCAGTTTAGGGAATAAAATTTAAATATGCACACTTAGTAGCACAAAATGTTACTAAAAGGGTAGGCAGAGGAAGAGGCGATTTTGGCAGAATCACTAGCTAACATGGTGGAAAGTGCAAGGTATAGGTTATAATTATTTACATTGATTTCCAATAAAGGAAATGAAGACTGATATCGATTAGTGCCAGGATGAGTTAACAAAAATAGAAGAATTAGAAGATGACAACCTACTGTTTGTTGATGTTACCAACACGTTGAAAGATAACAAGAATGCACATATACCTCTAAAGCTTAAGCCAGAACGTTAACCAACAACTACTGAGAAAATGCGTGGATATATGTAGTGTGTTTGGGTGTTTGATGTTGTTTTGTTGAACATGTTCATGTTCAGATGATGTTAAAATTTGGTTTTTTTTTTATAATAATGGTTCAGAATGACTTTAATCTCTATGTTGATTTACATGGAACTACGACATGACTTATAATAAAATGTCAATGAGTATCTTTATGAATTTTTGCTTGAGAACAACATTTACAATGACAATTTACGAAATGCAGAGTTATTTGTTTCTCACATTTTTGTTATCCATTGTTTATTTTTATTCTATACAATGCAATTTAAGCATAAGCTTTGTATGATAGAGTATGATAATGACAAAGAAGAGATGGAATGAGCTGCTGCAACTACAGCTACAAGCAACTTCCATTGAGAAAATGGATGGACATATGCAGTGCTTTGGGGTGTTCAATGTTGTTTTGTCAAACATGTTCATGTTTAGATGATGTTATAATTTGCTTTTTATAATAATGGTTCAGAATGACTTTAATATCTATGGTGAGATTGTTATAATATAACGTTGATGACTATCTTTATGAATTTTTGTTTGGGAACAACGTTTACAAAAACAATTGTGAAACACAGAAAAATTTGTTTCTCACATTTTTTACTGCATACACTATGTGTTACGTGGTTGTGATGTTCTTATCTTGTAGTTGTGATTTGATCTTTTTTTCTATTTGCCTTTGATGGTTATATTAATTTTTGTACTGAGTTTCATTTAATAGATTAATTAAGTTAGCATTTGTGAATGCGTGTGCGTGCGTGTTTGTGCATGTGGGGTGTGTGTGTGTGTGTGTGTGTGTGTGTGTGAAAGAGAGAGAGAGAGAGAGAGAGAGAGAGAACTACGCCCTAGACTAGAGTTGAGTATCAGTGGAGTCACTAAGTATTTCATAGTATTACATATGTCCTAAATTAGAACAGTGCCCTAGACTAGATCTAGGACATACATCCAGAATCTTTCGATGTCAAAATCTTGGTCTTTGATACTTTTTTTTTTTTTAAATTGTCTCTTTATACTTAAAAATGAAAAGTTCTAACCCTATCCTGTTGCTTAAGTTTTCTCAAAGAAACATTAAAAACTAAAGAAAATAACTGAAATCCATTTGGTCTTGGACGTGTAGCCATATAGCCATGGTCATTCCACATGTAACATAATGGTGCCATTCTAAATAGTGCACTAAATCCCCCTAGACCATGCACTTACCAGCATGATATCTTCTGCTTTTGCTTGTCCAACTTGATTATGTAGTCATCTGAAAGTGTGTCGCACAATCCATATATATGATCTTCATAATTCTCCCAAGTTTGGAGAGAACTCAACCTTGAGTTTATCCCTTCCCCTTCCACTTGTGCTTCAGCTTCCTCTTTCTTTCATTTTTTTTCTTCATTCCTTGATTGCCATCATTATTTCTTGAGGAATTTTTTTAATTTAGCTTCTATGTGATCGGTAAAGAAATTTGAGGAACTGCATTTGGATGAAATTCAATGTTCAGTCTGCTTTTCCACTCAATTCTACTTAAAAGCTGCAATATTTTACCATGCAAATACTAGAATGTCATTTATCACTACTGCACTTTATGTCATTATTGGCCTTTCCCTTAAATCCTCCTTTCTACTAGGTAGTTTTTAAAAAATCAAGACCTCATGTCCATATTTAAATTCATACTTCAAATAGGCTTCCTCAAGTCAAGGTTTCCACATCCAAAATCAAACCTGTTACTCGACCAAACTTCAGACTATGCCTACCAAGAACTTTTGGGCCAAACTGTTAAACATTGGTGGTCATAAATCAAGGGTTAGGATCATCTGATGGGGCAGACCTTTTTCTGATCGGTAACAGAAACGATTTATTAAAAGGAAGAAAATTACAACCAGGAATAGAACTAACGGAAAACCAGCATAGTTAATGGAGGAATCGGTACAAGAGATATATACCATACTTCAACCACAACTACGCTACAAGAGCACTTAGATTACGTGAACTATCAACCCCTTGCTTAGCTAAACAATCTGCCATTCCATTCCGGATCTACAATGGGGCAAACTTTTACCAAACTGTAATTCATGATGAGACCTTTCCATCTCCCTACCCCACTAAATGGCATGCATCAAGGTGGGATACAGACAAAGGTGTTCATATGTCTAAATTTGCATACAAACTTCTTTAAAACTCCTGGTCAGGACCATCTTATATGGAAAGCATCATAGCCATAGTTTTTCAAACCAATGGGTTGACAGGAACTTGCAAAAGTCAACTCAGCCCATCACATAATGACTTACTGGGTTAGGTTGAACTCTATTTGTACAAGTCCCATTCCTGGTTAACCAGTAAGTCAGCTTGACCCATTCTTGTTCAAGCCGAGCGGGCGAGGTCAACTTAAGGACATTTTCATCCTCTCTCTCTCTCTCTCTCTCTCTCTCTCTCTCTCTCTCTCTCTCTCTCCCTCTCTCCAAATGATTTTCCACGTAAAATATTGAGAGAGAGAGAGAGAGAGAGATGTAAATAAACCTTACATTAGCAAAATGGAATGAGTATAATTGATTTAACGACTGAAAATTAAAATTAACCAACCAGTTCTCAAGGAAAGAACGAAAGAGTATAGGTGAAGCCCTCGTTAAATACGTCAAGAGGGAAGGGATGAAAACTATTTTATGTAAGAACTTGACCATCCACTCTATATGATTTAACCATGGCACGGTTCATGGTTCTGTTATACTTTACTCACCATTAACATGTCACCCCTCTCCCTTTGACAAAATAAGGTCAGGAGCTTATGAACATATGCCCTTAGAATACTGGAATTACTACTTTTAAGGACTAATATAATGGTTGGAGGATGCAGGTGATCACCATCAATGGGATGTTCCTCGAACCTCCCCACATGGTAGTGGTCCAACTAAGGATTTTGATTCCAGTAGGGACAGCTATAATCATGGTAGCTGCGGTGAAGTAGGCACACGTATCAACGTCTAAGCCCACATATGATGAGCCCAGACAAGAGATCCTACATGCAACCAACAACGACATCCATTTCAACAATCTCAAGCAACAAACACTTTCACAAACATCCTATGCCTCAAAAGCCATGACAGCCGGTGTCGGCATTGGTTCTTGATACTAAAACATTCGATAGTTGTTTTGTTGTTTGTATCTTGAATTCATTTCCATGAGAGAAAAAAACTGTAACTTTGCACTCCTTCAGTCATTCGTAACAGAAGTTACACAATGGTTTAGGCATTCACATACAATTTTTGGTAGCCACAGATACCATTATTTGGTCAAAATGTTTTTTAATGAAACACCATTACAACCATGCTTTCATCCTGTTATATTGGTTTCTAAGCTTTTTTACTCTTAAAACACCACAAAAATAATTAATATGGAAGGTGAGGGGAAGAAACAGGGGGCTGTACACCACTGGGTTCGTTTTGATACCTTGAGAAAATGCTGACCATTATAATGTTTCCAAACACATTATAACATATTTGATTGTAACAGCCAAAGCCATGTGTTTAAAACATGCCTTCAGGTATTCTATACTTCATTCACATTTCTTTTATAAGACACAGTCAAAATAAAAAAGAATATAATTTGTCTTTATAGTAACGACTTAATGAGTGCAGGAATGGGTCATACAACGGAGGCTAAACCCATGCAGGATGTAATCACTGAAAGAAAAATAAATTCCAAAAAATAAAATGCCCCATTCAACCTGGAAGGAGTTGGACCTATGTTTTTCAGATGAAGGAGCAAATCGGCAGCTCCTTCTACTACCCTCCAACATATTACAGGAGCAGTGGTAGGTTCATAATACCCATCCAAGTCAAAGACAGTTTAGAAAATTACTATCCCCTTAGAAAAGCTGAAGCAGAATTCAATGTTCTCCAAGGGTACTGGTATAACAATCGTACGAGATACTGCATCTTGGCCTCTATTTCTACTACTGGGTTTCCCAGTTTCATATGGAGTCAGGTTCCTCGTACACATACAAAACTAACGTGTTTTAAATTTGATTGAGTTGGGATGTCAATGAACACTCTCATCATCTGAGATCACTCATTCACCCATAGGACCCCACCAGAAAACTCTGGGAATGAGCCCTTTTTTTTTTTGGCCCTATGGAGAAGCACAAGGTATTCCTTTCAGCTTATGCATCTCTTGTAATGGCAGAATTCAAAAAAGCAGAAGCAATAACCAAGAGTAATCCATGTAAAGATGAATAAAACACTCTTAACAAGATTCTCTGTCCAATTAATCCATGCAGTAGTAAACATATGGAAACATTTAAAAAATATTAATGCATCTATGAAAAGACATTAACATATGAAAAACGAGATAAAAGTAGTAATTTTTAAGTTGCGTATTACATAAAGAAGAAAAAACTACAATACCTGCCATGATTCCGCACCCCTGAAAGTGTATAGAAAGTTTGTTTTCTTCACATCTGGCAGCATGGTCTTGTTTTCCCCTTGACAACGAAAATAAACAGATGGTTCACCAATGATAGGTTCATGCTTACTGAAAATCTGAATTGATTCAAGTGTAACAAGCACCGAAGATAATGTTCCTGCAAAAGGAATAACATCATTACTAATTGGCTAAATGAGAAACAAAAGAACTCCAGGACCCAGAATCATATACCCTTTAAAGTTTCCAAGCTTGACAGTTTTTTTCTGATATAAAATTAAAAATAATATATCAACTCATTACAAAGAAATGAACCAACAATTAGGGTAATCATATTCATGAGTATAACATATATACCATATGCTTGCCATCAATTATCTACACAAAAACATATATAAGAGTAATGCTCCTGTACAAGTTTCCCTTACGGTCTTACAGTACAAGCCACCTAGTGGGGCCCACTTGAGACCCCACAAATCATGGAACAGGGAGGGATCGAAAGATCCAAGTGGGGCCAACCTAGATGTCAAATTTGAAGTCAATCTAATACCTCTAACCCATTCATCCTTGGTCCACAAGTTTAACGTCTTTATATAAAACAATAAAATTGACCCTTGAACCACTGGTTCACTCCACTCGTATCTATCAAAACCCAGTGGGACCCTTGTAAATAGAAGGAGTGGATTTGGACGGTCTACTCAAATGGATCAATAGGTGGCCCCACTAGGTGGCTTGTACCGTAAGACCGTTAAGGGAACTTTGTGCAGGAGCATTATTCATATATATACACACAACATCATCATCATGGTCATGGAAGCCTTATCACATTGTCGTTTTTTCTTTTTATTCTTTCTTTTTTTTTAAGTGGTGACTGTTTAATAAATTAACTAAATAATCACTACTGGGATATACCCTAGGACATTCAACTTAACACTTTCAAGAGTTTTATGGAAAAACCTCAAAGACGTAATAAGAAAGTTCTTCCTATTCTTGAAAATAAGATTATTCCTCTCTAACCAAATTGAACATAGATCAGCCACCAAAGTACAATCGGCTTCCCTTATTAAAATATCCAAACTGACAGCTCTCTACCAACTCCATCACTGTTCTACATCAAACCCAATGAACTTCAATTGGTTGCATGAAATAGTTCCACACCTTATTACCAAAAGGGTAATGAACGAGATGTGATGGACATCTCCAGCATTGCACATACAAAGTGTATACAGGCATTGACAATTATGATCTTTCAATTATGCAAAGCTTTATTCCATCTATTTGTGGTTAGCTTTTTTAAGTGTAAGTTTTCCACTCCGCCCTACCTGTAACCATTTTTTCTAAACTCCATAATTTATCATGTCTTTCATCACTGCTAATGCAAACCCTAAAAGGATTGGGATTGAAGCTTTGCAAATTGCCAAAGCACAAAAAAGATGCCTCCCAGAGACCCCTAACATAGAGGAACTAAAAAGGGAAAACTCAATCCAAGAAATAAATTATTATTAATCACCAAAAAACTAATGTCTTACAATGTTCATACATATATATATATACATGAAAACAAAACCCTAGACTCCAAGACTCCTGAAAAAATTAGCAAACTAATCCAAATTACAACACATTAAAGAAACAAAATCCTAGACTTCTTTGGGTCCTACATGTGGGCCATGGGCCTGGCTACGTTGGCCCATAGGTTTTGCAATGTTCTCCTTGGATTGCAAAAGAGTTTGACCTCGAACTCGAGTCCTATTTGCATTGTAGTGGTAGACATGTCGTACTTAAAGAGATTCCTTCATAACTCCTAACCTCAACCCTCTCTCTTTGGCGCTTTCAGCTTCATAGGGTATAGTGTGATGGTTCTTCCATCATGAAAGAATGGGTATGCATTGTCCCAGAGCCCATGGATTTTGTTCTCGTCTTACATATGCGGTTTTCTGAGTAAAAGATACCCAACATCCATCAGCATAACATCGCGCCACATTATATACTCTTTGTCCTTACCAACAATAAAAGTAACTGGACACATATGCTTTGCTTGCATCTTATCACTTGTCGTTAACCAAAAAACAAAGTAAGGATTGATGGTGTTTGCACAGCCTTAACCTTAGGCTATCCATATGATACCATGCTGTACGAGCTTCTGGTGTCACTCACTACAGTACAGTCCTCTCCATTTACACATCCTGTTGAATGAAAGATGTCATTTTGTAACCACTTCTTTTCAACAATTGGTGTAGGGTTCTCCAGCACCACCACTTAACTCATTAAAACTACACCATGGAAATCACCATAAATATCAACTTGCTCCATCTTTTCTTTGTCTTTTGTTTCTATGGTCAACTGCTCCTTAGGTTTCAGTTCACCGCGCTCCTCATCGTCTTGTTCTTCTGTCACATAAACCGAAGCTTTCGGAGGTCATTTTGGACATTGGAATGATAAATGACCTCTTTCCTGACAATGATATTATAGCGAATTGTTCACATCCTTCCTCAGCTCATTATTAGATCGAAAACTTGATCTCTAGCCTGTGCTTATTTTGTCGTGGATATGTTTATTCGATGATAAAGCCATGTGTCTGAACCCTATAAATGATGCAAACTTGCGAGATTAATGGCTGACAACTTCTTGTGCCTTTACTGCATATTTTACCACTTCATTGAATATTTCAAAATTTTGAAAAGCCAAGAGATGCCATATGTCCAATCAAAGGACATGGAAAGACCTGTGTGCTGCGACATCCTCTGGTTCATCCATGTCACATCTTGCTTGAACTATAGGAAAATTTTCTCCGGTATGTTCAACCACTTGTTACCCTGCTTCAAGTCCTGTAGCTCGGAGAACAAATCCCTTTGATATCTGATCAGCAAGAATTATTCTTTCATCAAATTCTGTATTTCTATCATATTGCCCCTGGATCCATATTCTAGTATTTCTATCAGTGTTACAACTTTGTCCGCCAAATAGCTGCATACCCGCGAAGTCTGATAGCCACTAATGCCACCCTATGTCCATCTGTCAGATTATCATAGATTTGTGAACAAACATATACTCTATACACACAAGCCAATCTATGAATGTTTCTAGTTGCATCTTGTCGTCCATTGTAGATTTATATATCTACTGTAAATACATATATAAATATAGTACATACATATATAAGTAAGTACATCCATAAAATTTGATGGTTCCTATTACAACATCCTATGTAATTGTAGATATACACATATACTGTATATACATGTGTTTATAAATGTGTGTAACTGTGTATATAATTTTCTACTGAGGGAAGTCCTTCATGGATGGTCTGTGCACACCTTTTGTGCAGGGCCCACCTATGATCAATCCAACCCCTCATGATCACCACCTCCACGAATCGCCACCAGCACAATTTGATCCTAATCAAAATTGTATGCACCATTGGATTGATCAAAAAAGAAAAGGCATTAAGGGGAAAAATGTTAAAGCTTCTAGGCCTTAAATCAAGCATTATGATTGCAAAATGGGCCAGATTTTTTACCCCACTATGAAACTCTGATGTTTGAGAGCAATAATAGAATGAAATGATGTGATTGAAGAGGACATTACCAAATGGGCATCCTCCCCAATTAAGGATTGCCAAATGGGCATATGCTAAAAAGGAATTTGCTGATATTATGATTGATAACATCATGCATAGTTGGGGAGGATGTTTGAAGATGGGAGGCTTCAAGAAGAAAATGAAAGTTTGTTGGTGCCTTCCTCCGTATGGAGTTCTACAGTTCAATGTAGATGGAGCGGCTAAAGGAAAACCAGGTTTGGCTGGCATTGGGGGTGTCCTAAGAAATCACAAAGGGGATGTTATTTATATGTTTTTCAAACATGTTGGGATCAAAACTCTAAATGAAGCAGAAATTCTGGCCATATTGGAAGCTCTTTGCATTTATCATACCTTATATCAACAAAATCTAATTGTGGAGAGTGACTCAACAAATGCCATTTCCTGGGTGAATCTATGAAAGGAAAGGACCTTAAAAATCCAATTCTTTCTCAATAAGATTAATCTTCTAGTATCAAGCTTACAAGTTTCTTTTGGCACGTTAGTAGATCGGCAAATGAAATGGCGGATTGTCTCGCCAAGCAAGGGGTAGATCGGTCATGTAATCTTATTGCTCCTGTAATGTAGTTGTGGTTCGTGGATGGTTTATTTCTCTTGTACCGGTAAACCTATGAAAGGTTTATTGTATGATTTTTTTCTAAGTTGTACCTTCTTTCTCTTTAATGAAATTTTATTGTCACCGATAGAGAGGGAGAGAGAGGACATTGTGAATAGTACAAGTGTAAGCTACGCAAACATGGAGACAAACTAGTAGTTTGGGCATGTATGTAATAAGATGAAAAACATCCACATACAAAGAATTGAAGGGTCGCAAATACAGGTAACAAGGAGAACGACGAGGCTATGATGACAAAGACTTGGAGTGCAATAGCGGCAATTCAGAAGAAATGCTTCAGATTATGGAGTACCACAAAGAACCAAGATAGATGGGACAAAGGCATAAATCACGATGACAGAGATGATAAATCTTGCCACAAGACTGTAATCCTAAGCAACTCATTGAGATGCACAATCTCTGACTGGCCACTATCAGAGTTTACCTGGATTCAGTTCATTTGTAAATCTAATTGCCTGAAACTCTATTTACCTGTAATTAGTTCTCAGAAACAACAAAACAACTGCCACGCAGGTAACTCCTTTGCTCAAATTGAGTTACCTGCACTCAGTAACAATTCTCCAAACATGCCCTTTACTTAGATTTCTAAGCACCGACAGACCTAAACCAAGGTTTCACAGCGATTGTGAAGTATTCTTCTTCAGTCTTCCATACAAAACTAAAACCATCAATCCTCAGGTCTTATCATTTGCAAACCGAAAGGGCTAAGAACGTGTATTTCCCCAAACGATTCAATAAAAGAACGAAGCAAACAGATAATAATCTAAAGAAAACCCTAATTCTCGAAGAAGAATAAAAAAAAAATCTGAAAGAAGGGAGAATTTACCTGGAACAATGCAGAGGAAGGTCGAACAGAGAAGAAGAAGAATAACGAGAACCGAAATTTCGGAATTCGGGCAAGATCGGATCCTCATAACGGGTAACCGGTAGAGATATCGATGGCCGATATGGTTGATAGTAGGAGATAGTTCCGGAACCGATACGCAAAGCTTGAAACGTTTTTCGGGTCGTGAAGAGCCGCCTGGTTTGGTTGCCCGCTGAAGGGAAGGCGACGACTTTTATTTTATTATTTTCCCCAAGTCTACAGCAGTTAGAGTTGGTAGATGCTGACGGCTTACACAAATGCAGAGTTCTCAAAGTAGGTTTTTCTTATGAGAGGATTTCTTGCAGCACCACCTAACATCTCTTATTAAACACTTTGGTACGTGCATCTTTAATCTTTTTTAATTCACCAATGAGGCCATCTTTGAAATCCAAACCACTCAGATTTACTTTTCTACATTGGCCTATAAACAAGGAAAACTTCACTTTAATTAGTCTTATGCCCCACTGTAAGATTGACACTCCACAACATCTGTCACCCTAAAAGGGCACATTTATGCGGCACTATTGAAAATTGGTTCCGCACAACCCTAAGAGGGCACATTTTTATGCGGTGCTACATAAAATTGGTTTCGCACGCTAACTTTTCTACATTTCATGGAAAACCAAGTCCAACACATCAATCTATGAAATCACGAAAAAGTATCATATTCCTAAAAGAAAAAAGGCCATTCCAAGTATGGAGTTTTTAGCAATACGAAGAAATTTGTTTCTACTTTTCATGCTTTTTTTATGAAAATGAAACCATATAAACATGCCTTAAAATTAACATGCTTTCTTGAAATAGTCAATCTTACAATGGGACCAAAATCTTGATAGGGTGAACTTTGGAAACATCCCATACATTGGGATGACATTTTAGAGAGCTGCTACAGATGATTTTTCTTTCCACGCGTTGAAATTTTATTTTATTTTATGACCAATATACCTATGTGGTAAATTACCTAAAAAGATATCTATCAAAATCTCTACCTCTCCAGCTTCTTTCTACACTCACTAGCCCTCACCCTCCCTAAAGTAACCCCACCCCAGCGCCACCGCCTCCTCTGACGGCAATGACAAAGGGGGAGAGGGAAAGGGGGAGAGAGAGAGAGAGAGAGAGAGGGAAAGGGGAGGGAGAGGGCGAGGTAGGGTTGCAAACGGAGCGGTTGCAGGTTGGAACCATATTGAACCCGAACTTGGATCCGTTTCTAAATAATGATTTCAGTTTTGGCTCGGAACATATTTTGTTGGTTCCATACTTGGTTTCAAAAGAAAAACCTGGATTCAGTTCCGGAACCGAGTCCACATAGAGGACCGAATCTAGTTCTAACTTCTCTTCAGTTTTTGTTAAAATTAAAAAGTTTATTTTGATATACAGTTTGCAATATCAAAGACTTATATAGCGGGTCCATGGGTCGGAACCTATATGGACCCAGAACGGACTCGTTTATTAATCAGAGCCTAAATTGGGTTTCGGACCCAGACCCGTTTATGAGTCGAAACCTAAAATAGGTTTCGGACCCGGTTTTTTTAGGTTAGAACTTTCGCGTAATCGAAGAACCAAATACCCATTTGCAGCCTTATGGAGAGGGAGAGGGAGAGAGAGAGGGAGGGTGGCGGGCAGAGGTCGATAGGGAGGGGGAGGGAGAGGTAGAGGCGTAGTAGTTTTGGGAAGGGGAGTGTAGAGAGAAGTTGAGAGAGTAAAGGTTAGGGTAGTTTAAGAAATATGGGGTGTGTGGAAAGTAGTTTTGGTACTCTTTTAATTGAAGTGGTGGGTGTAGAGAGAAGCAGGAAAGAAAAACCGTGTGTGCATTTAGCAGCTCTTGACAATTTTTTTTTGTTTTCAAGGTGCAACCATACGATTATTAGTATGACTCAGATCATGGAACCCTCTAATTAAGATTTATTAGAAGAGCAAGCCCACAATAAGCTAATGCTCTTAATTAAAAATGCACACATATGTATATAATTAATACATAATTAAGTACTAAATAAGAGCACTCATGTAATCCAGGAAAAATAAAATTATTTAAAATTAATTATAGAGGAATTTACGAAAAAAATCCTCATATGACCCCATACGTCCTACTAGGACCCCGTATCACTTTGGACACCGAAGGGGTCCTTTGAACCAAATTCGTTTTTTTTTTTTTTTTTTTGAAATGGTCGATATCAACCATCAGAGAAGGAATCCAAACCAACGTAAGTATATAACATTTCAACTCTTTCTTCTTACTTTCCTTCTCTTTCTCTTTCTTCTTTCTTCTTCTCTTCTGCAATAACAACAAAAAGCAAAAACTTTCCAACCCTAATCTTATTCAGCCCCCCTTTTGCATTTCGTTCCCCTCTCTTTTATCCCCAAAAGCAATGACTTTCTAACCCTAAATTAGTATCCAAACAAAACTCATTTATCAGATTCAACCATTTTCGTAATCATGGATCTCAAGCTCCAACTGATCCTCCACCATTCTTCCAAAACGATCATCTTTAAGCTTTTACTACTAGCCATTGTACTGGCTACCATTTGTCAGAGATTCGTTTGATTTCGTGTATTATGGGGTGCTGGATGCGATTCCAGTGAAAATGGTCGATATCAGCCATTTCTATCAGTATAAAACAATTTAACTTGAAAGACAGTAACTTATGTCTTCATTGAAAATGGTCGATATCGACTATATCGAATGGTCGATATTGACCTTTTTGTTAGTACAAAACAGTTAAACTTGGAAGACAGTAGCTTCTGTTTTTAATACATGATTATTAATACCATTTAAAGATTCAAAGAACTTAAAATATTCTATAAAATATTCCAACCTTACACATAACACATTTACATCATCAAAGACCCCAAAAATAGGATCATACAATTGTTAAATCACATATTGAATAAGTTGACATCATAAAAGTCCACAACTTATTCCATGCAACTGGTTAGCATTACATTGAATACAATTACATCATCAAAGAATATCTCAAAAGGCAAAATAGCTATGCAAGCTTACATATGGTCCATTTATATCATGAAAGACTTCCCAAATTATTTCGTAGAAATGTCCAAACTTACATTGAACCCATATACAACATCTAAGAACTAAAAAAATACATAATGTTTGTTCAAGCTTTTCTTGAACACATTTACATCATCAAAGAACAAAAAAAATTACATATGACTGTGCAAACTTTTGTTCAACTCATTTACATAATCAAAGACCCTAAAAAGTTACACAACACTGTACAACTTTTGTTGAACCCATTTATATCATCAAAGACCCCAAAAAAGTACATATAACTGTCTCCACTTTTGTTGAACCTATTTACATCATCAAAGACCAAAAAAAGTTATATATAATTGTCTCCACTTTTGTTGAACCCATTTAATCATCAAAGACCCCAACTACAGCATCTTGAACCTCTCATCATAGGCACACCAATGCCTTGTTAATCACAAACAATGAAACAATAACTGGGAACGAGTCACATTCAAAGACATTAATTGATGGAAAATCAATGGAAACAACACCAAATCATCAATAGTGGGAAAGTTGAAAAGTCATACTTGTTCTTTGGAGCTTTAGGGGCTTGTTCTTTATTTGTTTGCGAAAGCCCAACAAGAGCAAGAGAATAAGAAAACCCTGCATGTTATAGCTACCACACTATGGAAGCAAGTCCAAATAACAACGTTTTTCTTAGGCATTTCATCAAACACTTGGGTGGTAGAAACCACATTACTTATTTTTGTATACAAATTAATAAGACTATTCGATAAGAATATATTTTGATACAAGCCGTTCTTTACAAAATGTAAGTGGATGTCTTTGGCATCAGAGAAAATAGATAACTTATCGAATATGTTTTTAATCTAAATCCCTAAAATCCCAAAATCCCAAAATCCTACCTCGATTTCCATCTCTATCCATGTATTTGAGAATTCCAAAAGCATGAAAATGGGGAAAACAATCAAAAGCATAAGATTTTAACTTAAAATTTGTGCAGAGAACAGTTAGCGAAGAGTCATCCCTCCATTTCTACAGGCGGAGAGCCCTATTGAACCCATTTCTAATTATAAACGACTCAGAACTGCACTTGATCAATGTTCCTGATCTTTATTTTTAGTGTATTGCAACCTCTTAATGGAGTTCAACCACGAAGGTTATGGAGTTTTACGGTGGTTTCCAAAAGGAAAAATCACCGGAGGCAAGTTAAGGACAACCCAAAAAGAAGATTGCAAAAATGAGAATCGGGACAAGATATAAAGTAGTTTCACATAATGGTCGATATCAACCATATCAGAAAATGACAAAAAAAAAAGAAAAAAAAAAGGAAGAAAAAGGCCACATGAGGACTTCTCTCGTGTCCAACATAATACGGGTCCTGTTAGGACATATGGGGTCTTACGGAGATTTTTTCCCTAAATTTCTCTTAATTATAAATTTCACTTTTAATTTTCTTTTAAAATATTATTATTATGAGGAATTTATGGAAAAGAGCCCCGTAGAGCCTGTTTTGGGGTCCTCGGAAATTGAAAGGCGCTTATAGCATGTTCTGGAAATCTCGCGGCAACTCAGAAAGATTTTAGGGTTTTAAACGACACACTTCTCTCCCACAGTCCCACCCAAACACAACTCAAAGCAAAAACCCCCGACACTTCTCTCTCTCACAGCTGAAAACCCCAAAACCGATGGTTTTCTTCGACTTCAACATTCCCTTCCTGGAATCCTCCTCCCAAACTGCGGAATCCTCGAAATCAGCGAAAAAGAATGCGAGGCTGAAGCTCGTCGTCAAGGCCATGGAACTGGGTTACAGCGGCGTCGCCTACAACCGTACGATCAAAGGCGTCATGTCCGAATCCGACCGTTGCCAGATCCCTCTCTTCCCTCTCTCTTCCCTGCTCAAAGCAGCTCCAGCTCTCTCCTCCACCGTCCGATTCCACAGAGAGCTCTTGGGCGTGCGGTTGGATTCTCCGTTTCGGCAGTACACGCGCTTGACCGTAGCGGTCGAGACTGCTATTCACGCCTCCGCGCTCAATTCCGGGAACCCGATTCTCAAAACGTATGATTTGGTGGCGGTTCGGCCGTTGAACCAGGCTGCGTTCGATCAGGCATGCAAGGTTTCGGAGGTAATGTATTTATGTTTTTTTTTGCTCTGGATCGGGTTTCGGTTCGTGCGGTCTGTCCGAAACTGTTACGTGCCGGCCGATATAGCGGTTGATTTTTGCGACCCATTTTCCTAAATGTGTTTTAATGAGTTGGGTTGACTGGGAAAATTGCGGAAAGTGGAGATTTTTTTTATATTAGTGGTATTTGGGGGTGCTTTGATGTAACTGTTAGAATTGGATGGTGGAGGGGATAGAGGTTTTGGTAGGGTTTATGGTTTTAGAACTCGGTTCTGTAGACGTTTGATATTGTGGCAGTTCGGCCGTTAAATCAGGTTGCATTCGATCAGGCATCTAATGATCTAAGGTTTGGGAGATATAGTGTTCTTTTGTTTCATGGGTTTGAATGGGGTTTCGGTCGGTATTGGTCATGTCCGAAACGCAACAGCCTCGGCCAATATAGCAGTTGATTTTGGTGCCTCGTTTTTCCTGAAAGTGTTTTAATGAATTGGGGTGTTAGGAAATATCGGAAAAAATGGAAATTTTATACCTATAGATTTCGTCCTTTAAAAGTTTTTTTTTTTTTTTTTCTGAAAATGTTCTAACGAATTGGGGTGTTTGGGAAAATTGAAAAAATGGAAAATTTTATTTGTTAATTGTCATTGGGGTTGTTTTTATGTATAAGTGTAATAGTTTGACATTGGAGGTGATGGAGGTTTTGCCGTTCCGGTAGAGTACTATGAAATGTTTTGAACATTGAACTGTGTTTTGTTCTCTGTCCATTATCTGTGGCAAGGGGTTCTCCAGTGAGGGCCTTGCTGCAACAATTGTTTGAAAACCTGGTAGAAATGCGTTGGAAATCTCATGCACAATATCAGAAAGATGTGTATCGTGTCACTGTGGTTGTATTGCTGATTCAGGCGGATACTGGTGACACATGTTAATATAGGTCTGGATCCATACTGGTTGATACATGTCTACTTGATGCAGAGTAATCTTAATTCATTGGCTGAAAGTGAAATCACACTGACATATAACTGATACTCGGACATGTATAGTGATACTCCTGATTGGGAGTGGGAAGGTTGGGGGTTTGGTGTGTTCTGGGTTGTGTGGGAGTAGTGATATGGGGTGGTTCAAAGTGATATTTTGATCAGAAAACTGGTTCCTGGAGGCTCTGATTGTATTGCAGTTAACTGGTAGTATGTGGGTTGATTGGCCATGGAGGGTAGACTGTATAGTGATGCACGATGTGGGAGAATTCCAATTGTTATGTGCTTGCTTTGAGTTAAGTAGACTTGTATTGCTCATTTTTTTACTGCACAAACACCTTTTACTTTACAACCCTTCTGAGGATTTGGGTTAAGAATCAGGATAGATTGGAGTGGAGAACCAGAATTCATGCAGTGAATCCCAACATAGTTGGAGACAAGGCTTTAATGATGACGATGAGACACTTTTGGCTTTATTTCTCTTTAGGGAACATTTGAGTTTGGGCAAAAGGTAGAAGATTATGGGCAAAATGTTCAATAACGAAGACCATCAAGTTTTGTAACATGTGGTGTGATTTTCATAGGGGAAAAGAATGTGAAACTATTTACACCAATGGTGGGAATATTGATGGTTGCTTGCCCAAAATTATGAGTCCTTGCACTCTTCACCCCTTTGATCGATGTCTTCTTCCTATGGGTAGACAGTAGGAAAATGGTAAATGCCCTCGTAGTCGTAGAGTTCTAGAAAGTGAAAAAGAAGGGCCATTCTGAATTACTGCATTTTTTTTCAAAAAAATTGTCCCTTCTAAAAGGATCTATTTCATTCGGAATTAAAGACAGAACTAATAGGGTGCGTGTGTCTTAATGCAAATGCGTATGGGCTGCTGTAAATTTTTATTTGTTCATCTTGTTGTCATTCCCTGAAGGACACCATGCTTGCATTCTTTTTTCATCGGCTCTCCAGTGATTCATGAAGTTCCATTGCAGAATGCATATTATTTTCCTCTAATAATTGTTTGGCCAGATATTGTGGCTTCATTGTCAGTATTCTTAATTGGAAAACTTTCCCTTGTACAGGTGGACTTGATTTCAATTGATTTCTCTCAAAAACTACCATTCCGCTTAAAATTTCCCATGGTCAAGGCTGCTATTGAGGTATCCTCTAGAACCATCCACATTCTTTTTCTTTTTCTTTTTCATATATTTCTAAGGGCCTCCATAAGTAACTCAAAAAAATGCAGATACCCTTTGAGAGTTACTGATAAATTAGTATAAGTTGTGCTTTTTCTTATTTACATTTTGCTTTGTCTAAATGCAGCGTGGGATACATTTCGAGATTACATACTCTCATCTCATTTCTGATGTTAAGGCAAGAAGTCAAATTCTTTCAGGTGCACAGGTTAGAATTTATTTACAATGACTTGTATGATTAAACCGTTCACCTTTTTTTTTTTTTTGAATGATAACTGAATTTATTAAAGAGAGCACATCGGTAGAATAGAGATATACTGAATGGCTACTAGCAAGCAGCCCTTCACCCAAAAAAAAAAGGCAAAAAGGAAAAGAAAAGGAAAAAGAAAAAGAAGCACCGCCACCAAAAATGGATAAAGCTAAATACTTACAAAGCCATTCCAGACAATCAATAAGCTATAACGAGCAACTCCTTCTGTATGTTAATGTGGAACAGAGGGGTCTGTCTGCATCATCTATTAACCGTCTTTGGCTGCCAGGCTCAGCTGACAAGGGACATTGAAGTCCTCCCATGGGAGGCAGGATAGAAGGAGTAAAAACCAATAAAACTACACTCAAGACATTATAAAATACCCAATTTTTAAATTATAAACCTAACATGAGATGTGCTCGGGTTTATGTTTTTTCAGTTGGGCTGGGCTTGGTCCGGCTAGTTAAGGCCCGATTCGAGCTTGGGCCTACATTTTAGAAATGGGGCCAGGCCTGAATGTTCCTTAGCCCAGCCCATGAACACCCATAGCTACACCCGCTACTTGAAGTTGCAATAAATTTACATTTAGTAGTAGTCAAATTTGGTCTGCATTCTAAGTGACTTATAACGGCGCTTTTAACCATCCCCACTAAAAATTGGCCGCTAAAGTTCCTTGCAAGCAGCCCTTCACCCAAAAAAAAAAGGGCAAAAAGGAAAAGAAAAAGGAAAAGAAAAAGAAAAAGAAGCACCGCCACCAAAAATGGATAAAGCTAAATACTTACAAAGCCATTCCAGACAATCAATAAGCTATAATGAGCAACTCCTTCTGTATGTTAATGTGGAACAGAGGGGTCTGTCTGCATCATCTATTAACCGTCTTTGGCTGCCAGGCTCAGCTGACAAGGGACATTAAAGTCCTCCCATGGAGGCAGGATAGATGGGGGGAAGTATTGGGCAGTAGTAGGGTAGATGAGGATCTCACACACACACACACAAAAAAAAAAAAAAAAAAAAGGAAAAAAAGAAGGGTGGGGGGGGGGGGGGGGGGGCGCGGGGGCGGGGAGGATCTGGGTTTGATAATCTTCAACCTAACATTGGACAGTCTGAATCCTCAGCTATTGGACTCAGGCAGATTTGACCAGAACCTGGTTCCATTTTATGAGCCTACCAATAAAGTTCTCATTGTTGATATGCTTGTATTTGGGATGATAATAGTTCAAGCTATTAGCATAAATTTTGCACTCTAAACAATATATCTGTATATTTTTTGATTGTAAGCAATGTATCCCTTGAATTTGCAGTTATTAGTGGATTGGACTCGTGGGAAAAATATTATTATTGCGAGTGCTGCTCCAACTGCAAATGAACTTAGAGGGCCATATGATGTTGCAAATTTGTCATCTTTGCTTGGACTTTCTATGGAACGTGCAAAAGCAGCTGTTTCCAAGAATTGCAGGTCACCAGCTTTCATCATTGTTTAAGGATTTTTTTTTAAAAACTGTTACTAACTTAATATGGTGATGATTCATAATATGCTATTTTGAATGCGATGCAGGTCACTAATAGCTAATGCTCTAAGAAAGAAACAATATCACAAGGAGACTCTAAGAATCGAACAAATTTCAAATGATGACCTATTGAATTCTAAAGGTGATTGGTTTGGAAACTGGCATGGTTGGGACCCTATCTCTAGTGGTGAAGGTGACCTTTCATTGGAAGATATCAGCAAGTTTCTCTCTGCTGCCCACAAGACGCCCAAAAACTCAAATGAGACTGATGTAATGTTGGTTGCGGATGGGATGCCGACAGGATGTTTGCAGTCGAAGGATCAGTTCCCTATAAGTGGACTGAGGTCTCTGTCACTGGATACTACACCGTTTTTCTTTGGTTCCGTGCAGCTTGGGTCATCTGCTACCATCAATAAAAGCCTCAAACAATCAGATGCCCTTGATGTAGTTTCAGATGTAGTTGGGAAGCCATTGACTGATATTTCACCAAAGGGCCCAATTTCTCACAGTGAAGGTGATTTGATGTCGCCAAATACTTACGGGCTGACATTGACTGGTACTCCTTTAAAGGATCAAATCTCTCACAGTGAAGGTTATCAGATGCAGCTTGATGATTCTGCTACATGTATCCCCACAATCCAGAATTTTGAGCCTAGCTATGGCTGTGACCAAGGGCCTAGCACTTCAAATGGGGTTGATGTTCTTCCTGTTGTACTCAATAACACATTTGAAAGTACAGAGTCAGACAATTGCTTAGCTGGCAGTAAAGATAATCTACTCCCAGTGGATGATTCATCGACACTTCTCACACCTGCTGAGGACATTGATCATTGTGTTTCATACCATGAAGACCTGAAGCAGCCAAATGGCCATGATATGCTTTCAATTTCTATGGGAACACCTTCTTATGTTACATCATCATTAAATGAGTCTTTGACAATGTCCAGGGATGCAAATGTAATGGTGGTTTGTGAGGATCGCAATGAAAATCCTAGATGCTTAGACTTGCCTGATTTGGCCGAATGTGATATACGAATGGAAGGAAATTTAACAGAGACAGAAAAGAGAGAGGAGTGTGATTTAACACCTGTTCTAAAAATAGAACTGCAGGAACGAGGAGTTGATAAAGTTCCTTTGGTTGATGATACCATGTCAGAGGAAGCTTTTGATGAAATGAGGGAGACAGAGGAAGGTGATGTAGTACCAGTTGCAGATGATTTTCTATTGGAAGAGGTAGTTGAGATGAAAGCAAGTAGACAAGAAGTTGGAGCTCAGCACCAAAATGAGGTTCTATTAGACAAGGGTAGGCGAGGTACGTACAATCTACCAGGAATTAAAGGTAGAGACTGAGCTTTTTTTGCTGGTTGAATTTAGATCTGACTTTGTGCTGTTTGCTTTTCTGATTATGAAAAACTGACCTTTTGTAGAAGCTTTCCTCAGTGGTTAGAGAACATTGGGTGTACTTGGCACCTTCTGATGGAACTATCATTGAAAAGGCAGAAATCCAGCTAAAATTTAACCTTACATTCAGTGCATTACAATTTGCTCTTAGAAAGCTGGTCAATTCACACTAACCTTTTCTGCCTTATATTTTTGAAGTTCTAACCCTGATTTGGAAGAGTTAGCTTTGTTGAATTGGGAAGCTTTGACTCCTCTAAGCTACAAGTTATACTTTTTGCATGATGAACATACATAATCAACCTCTCTCAAGAATTAAACAAACTAACTAAACAAAGCTGAAATATTAAAGTTCATCTCATATATTCTAATCACTCCCACAGATGTCAAATCCTATATGTGTCACATGCCCGCCCTTGAGTCCATCATCATTGTTATCGTCAACATAGGGAATTTCTTTATTACCTAAAAATAGCCTGTGATTGGTGTGAGATCAAGGTGATCTCAGTAGATTGGGTACATAGTTTGAAGCACAAATATAAATAGCAGCCACACTATGCATTATAATATCGAAAGATTGATGGTAAACATTGAATACAACACATGAGAATAACTTGAGTCTGACAAGCAAACATCCTGGGATCAACTCAGGATATTTGAATTAATTGAAGAAAGCATGAAAAATAACAATAGGGCTCTTCTGTATATATAGAGCACACTGTTTCTGAACTAACCAGGATATTGAAAATAGAAAAATACCTAATCCTACTCAAAATAGAATTTAGAAAGCAATTCTATTAAGCAACTAAGTAATATCACTAATTTAGAGATTGTATCAAATAAGGATAGGGATCTTTGCCAAATCAGAGATCATGTGGACCCCATCATATGGGTCCATCAGGGCTTGCGGGTCCTAGTCTTGGGTCGGGCTGCATTAACTCTCCTCGGCTTGAAAGAACTTGATTCCGGTTAGTTAATCGCCTGATAGTGCTCATACAACTCTGGATTCAAGCGCTGAAAATCTGTTGCAGTGATCCACGTAGCATCGGAGGGAAGACGATTCTTCCAACAAACATAGAGCTTTTGAAAATTTCCTTGATGAGTGGAAACAAGTTGATCATTAAGCACATCAACAATCTCATCAACAGGTGGTAGATTAGAAGATAGGGCAATAGTCTACTCTTCAATATCTCCATCAGTATCATGACCATGGTAAAGCGTAAAATCCTTGACATTGAAAGTAAAACTTTCGCCCGAATCTGATGGTAGATCTGGCGCATAAGCGCTGGAGCTAATCTTTTTGAGAATCTTGTATGGACCTGTATTTCGTGGATGCAATTTTTTATAAGCTCCTGGAGGCATACGTTCTGGACGGATACGGACCATGACCATATACCCTTTAGCAAATTTAATAAATCTACGATGCTTGTCAGCTTGCTGCTTATACGTGTCATTACTGGCAAATATATATCGATGGACTTCATTGTGCACTTGTTGCATGTGTTGAAAGAAACTTTCTGCATCGGCACTTATTCTTGCATCTATAGGCAAAGGGACAAGATCAACAGGAAGTCGCGGGCAAACTCTTGTCATAGCTTCAAATGGAGAAGTACTAGTAGACCGATTGACCAAGTTATTGTGTGCAAATTCAGCTATATGTAACACTTGATCCCAAGTAGTGATGTGATCATGAACAAGGCATTGTAACAACCGTCCAAAACTTCTGTTTACCACTTATGTTTGGCCATCAGTTTGAGGGGGGTAAGCTGTGGAGAATTTGAGCTTGGTATTGGACATCATCCATAAAGTCTTCCAAAAATAACTAATGAACTTTGTGTCTCGATGAGAAACAATAGTCTTTGGAAGGCCATGTAGACGAACAACTTCCTTGAAAAAGAGCTTGGCAACCTTGTAGGCATCACCACTTGAATTACATGGAATAAAATGTGCCATCTTAGAGAAGCAATCAACGACAACAAAAATAGAATCAACCTTTCTTTGAGTGGTTGGCAAACCTAGCACAAAATCCATGCTAATGTCTTCCCATGGAGTACGAGGAACAAGTAAAGGTTGATAAAGTCCAGTATTCTTTTTGTTGCCTTTGGCTAGCTGGCATGTCCGGCACCTCTCGCAAATGCGAATAATAGTGTTCTTCATTTGGAGCCAATAATATCTATCGCTGACAAGAGCAAGAGTTTTGTCGCTTCTCAAATGGCCATTACATCCTCCAAAATGCAACTCTCGAACAACATATTCACAAATGGATGTAGTAGGAAGGCAGAGTTGTGTACCGTTAAATAAGAACCCATCATGAATGCTATAATGAGGATGCTTACCAAGATCACCATTGCTGAGTTATGCATAAATAGAGCCAAAGTCTTGGTCGTTAGCATAATCTAGCTTGAATTGTTCAAAACCTGGTACACTAACAAACATGGTTGTCGACAAATGCTTTCGTCAACTTAGTGCATCAGCTATCAAGTTATCTTTTCCTGCCGTATGACGAATGCTGAAATTGAACTCCTATATATAAGTACTCCACTTAGCAAGGTTAGCACTGATCTTCTTCTGTGAATGTAGACATCACAAAGCATCATTATCGGAATAAAGAACAAATTCATTGCCAATCTAGTAATGTCTCCAATGACAAAGCGATTGTACAACAACATAGAATTCAAAATCACAAGAAGAATACTTTTTCTTAGCACCAGAAAGCTTCTCGCTGAAAAATGCAATCGGACGTTCTCTCTTGACAAAGAACACCTCCAATGCTGACATTTGATGCATCACAAGCAATTTTGAAGACCTTGTCAAAATTTGGAATTTGCAAAACTGGTGACTCTGTGATTTTACGCTTTATTTCCTCCAAGGCTCTGGTGGTGGAACTAGTCCACCTAAATTCACCTTCATGCATTCTGTAATAGGAGCCATGATACTGTTAAAGCTTCGAATGAATCTCATATAAAAGTTTGCAAGACCTTGAAAGCTTCGAACTTCAGTGATTGTAGTGGGTATGGGCCAATCAAGAATTGCTTTGACCTTATTAATTCCTTGTGCAGACACAACATATCCCAAGAAAAGAACAGAATCACTCATAAAGGTGCACTTCTTGAGATTAATCTAGAAACGCTCCCGGCAAAGGAGTTTGCAGATTGTATCCAGATGCTGAAGATGTTCTTCTTTTGTCCTGCTGTAGATTAAGATATCGTTTAAGTAAACGACAACAAACTTTCCAATATAAGGCTGCAACAACTATGTCATGACTCGCATGAAAGTACTAGGTGCATTGGTTAACTTGAAGGGCATAACCAACCATTCAAAAAGACCATCATTGATTTTAAATGCAGTCTTCCATTCATCACCTGGCCTTTACGGATTTGATGATAACTACTTCGCAGATCAATTTTAGAAAAAAATACATGCACCGGTCATCAAATCTGGCATGTCATCTAATCTGGGGATTGGGAAGTGGTGCTTTACCGTGATTTTATTGATTGCACGACTGTCCATGCACATACGCCAGCTTCAATCTTTCTTTGGAGTGAGAAGTGTAAGTAATCCATAGGGATTGAGGCTTTCCTTGATATATCCCTTTTGTAAACAATCATCAACTTGCTTTCTTAATTCTGTATGCTCCATAGGACTCATCCAGTATGCAGGCAAATTTGGCAACGAAGCTCTCGGGACAAGATTGATGGCATGTTGGATGTCACGTAATGGAGGTAGTTCCTTAGGCAGCTCATCTGAAAATAAATCAACGAATTTCTTCAAAAGTGGCTCTACTTTTTGTGGGATAGATGTATTAGGAGATTCTTCTGTAACTTGCCTAGCAATCAAGGCATACATGACGCTTTGTTCTTTGCTTACTAATTCAAACTTCCGCATAGTCAAGATAGGAAGTGCTGGAGCTATATCAGATGTGGATGATGAAGATTTAGCGGGCAAGGGAAGCAACCTGATTTTGCATCCTTTCCAGTTGAAAGTATAAGTATTGTGCTCATGATTTGTAATGACCTTAAGTTTCTGTAGCCATGGTCCCCCAAAGAGAATGTGTGTAACATTCATTGGAATGACGTCACATCGAATTGTATCTTCATACTTGCCAATCCTGAAAGGAACTACACATTGCTTATGGACGAGAATGGAATAATTGTTGAACCATGCAGCTTTATAAGGTCTTGGATGCTTCTCGGTTGGTAGCTTGAGTTTCTCTACTGCTTCTTGGGAGATAACATTTATCGTGCTGCCACCATCAATGATTGTATTACACGACTTGCCCTTGTAATTGATTCGTGACCGAAAAATGGAGGCATGATTCCACTCTTCATTTTCTTCCTTTAAATCAGTTACTAGCAGATGACGGTCAAGAAAAAGCAGTGGGGTGCCGTCATCAGCTTCTGTATCATGCAATTGATCTTATGTGGTTTCATATTGAGGCTCTCCATTGAACGGCTCTGCTTCTATTTCCTCATCATACTGTTCATCATCTTCTGGTTCATTAGTAGCATATAAACTTCTATGTGGACACTCAGCTGCATAATGTCCCCTTTGCAGGCATGACAAACAATTTCTCTCTTATCTACTCTTCCGCAAGCACGATTATTATTCTGATTCTGTTGCACCCGCTGATTTTGCTGTGAAAGAGCCTGCCTCTGCTGAATGGCTTGCTGTGGCCTTTGCGGTGTTTGCTGAAATGGCTTAGGAGGAGGAGGCGGATAATCTTTCGTCTAAGTATGATTGTAAGTAGGTTCAGGTCCTCTTCTAATGGAAGACTCCCCCGGCTTGAAAAGTGTTGTGTCTCCGTAACTGAATTTCATGCTGAGCTTTTCGGGCTTTACAAAATACCTCATCAACTCTGGTGTACTCAAACATTGCGACTTCTCGTCTGATGTCGGTTCGCAATCCTTCCTGATATCTAGTGATAGACGATCATCTGTTTTCAAATTATAGCGAACAATATATTCTTGAAACTGGTTTATATATTCCTCCACAGATAGATTGCCTTGCTGGAGAGTAAGATACTCTTGGTGCAGTGTGTTAATGTAATCAGAAGGAAGGAAGGAAATTGCTCTCGAGCTTTCTTTCATGTTAATCCATCTAGTAATGGGTTGTCCTAGAGCAAGCTCATTATTTTCAACACCATACCACCAGATCCTAGCAGGACCCTTAAGTTTAACCTTCATAAAGGCTATCCGCTGCTCATCATTTATGCTATACCAAGCAAAATAATATTCCAGAGAATTAAGCCAATCAACAAAAACTTTTGGACTGACATCTCTAGAGAAATCGGCCACATCAATTTTAACTTTCTGTGATATCATCATTGTGGGGTGCGACCATGGGGCCTGGGGTGTCTCGTTCAGCGATGAGACGCTGTACGAAATCATGCATGGATTCACGTTGCTCAGTTCTTTCTGTTTGGATGGGTGAGTGTTTGTGAGGTAGTGGAAGACCCTTCATGTGCAGCTAACTGCTTGCCTTGCAATTCAACAAGTGCGGTTTCTATTATACGTAAACAAACCATCACCTCGTCCATCTCTTGGCCCAATTTGAATAGTTGTTCATCTTGTTCCTTGTTTGTGAGCCAATGACGGAGATCATCGCCTCTTCTAGGCATGGCTGGAAAGAGATGGGTTTGGATTGGGCTGGGTCGGGATTTAGATTAGGGCCAGACTCAAGTCAGGCCCAAACTCAAGGAAATCCAAGTTCAGTTTGTCTTGGAAGGAGGCACGTGTGAAGTCTCTTAACTTTCTGCCTTGGGTCTTATGCAAGAAGGAAAGATAAGAGATTGGGTTTCTTACCTGATTGACTCAAGGAAGAAAACGAAGAGGAACGCTGCCCTTGGTGATGGAGATGGAACATAAGACGAGGGTTGCAGGCTTGTTCGTTGATGCTACTGCGGACAACTGAAGATGATGAAGCTGATGGGGCTGCTGGAGTTTCTCGCCAAGTGCTAGGTACACTCTTCTAAACTCTATGCTCCTCTTCTCTTCTCTTCCGTTATGGTCCTTTTCTTTTTGCTCCTCTTTTTTTTTTTTTTTTTTTTTTTGAGATGGGGGATGTGAGGTTCATTTGAAGGTTCGGGTTAGGGATTTGTGGATGATGTGGATGCTGGTTTTTGGTAGAGGGAGGACATGGGTGATTGGGTTCTAAACAGAGATGGGCATAATGGGTTTCTGGGTGGCTGTCGGTGGTTGTGCGAGGCAGGGATGTTGTGATTTTAGGGTTTTTGGATTTCGATAGAAGTTCGGTAGATGCGGGGGCAGGGATTGTGGGGTCGGCAGAGACTTTGGTATTTTGGATGGGTGATGTCGATTTGGGAACGAGATGGGTGAATGACGATGAACCGGGGAAGACGATCATTCTCCGGCGATCGGACATCGGCTCCGATACTAATCTGGCGTACCCCTGGATCTGGATCGGAAGCAAAGACCAATCTTGACGAGATTGATTGAATCCAAATGGATTCTAGCCCTAGGGCACAACACAAACCATAACCATACCACACGAGAACTCGCGATATTTGAATTAAATGAAGAAAGCATGAAAAATAACAATAGGGCTCTTTTGTATATATAGAGCACACTGTTTCTAAACTAACCAGGATATTAAAAATAGAAAAATACCTAATCCTACTGAAAATAGAATTTAGAAAGCAATCCTATTAAGCAACTAAGTAATATCACTAATTTAGAGATTGTCTCAAATAAGGATAGGGATCTCTGCCCAATCAAAGATCATGTGGACCCCATTAGATGGGTCTATCACGGCTTGCGGGTCCTAGTCTTGGGTCAGGCTGCATCAGTCACCTTTTTGTGGGCTAATCTACATTTGAGACTGACCAACTAAAGAGGAAACTAATTTTGCTCGGCATGTTTGTCTATTTCGTAAATTGATCATGCAGTCCTACAATGAGAGGTGGCTTCCGCCAAGTGGGCAACCTTTATCCTTCTTTTTGATGTGTGCTGAGCATTTTGCCACCCAGGGCCGTGGATTTATTTTATCTGCATATTTCAGAACACTTCATCTAATGGCAAGATAATTTGGATAATGCTTCTGTATGCTATCCTTGTTACTGTGCACTTTTCCATACACCAATTGGGGCTTATACTCTAAAGAGATTGCAGGATTTTAGAAGAAGATTGATGCTCAAGGCTTTTTAGGAGATAATATATACTAGCTTGAGCTATAAGTCTATAATTAGCAGCAGATCCATAAGGTCCCTTTGGTTTATAGTCCATTTTTCACATTTCAAACTAATAAGTCTATCTCTCTTTTTGCCGCTTTTCCTTTTCTTGTTTTCCCCTTCTTTCTTTCGACTTAGAGTAGGTCTATTAGATAGAAATAAGCTACCTCACTGGTTTATCAATGAAGACCCCTTTTTTTTAATAATAAGTAGAATGAAAACATCATGAGAAAACAATATGGATTACTCTTGATTTTACATGCAGTGTAGAGTGAAATCTTTATTGCTAACATGCACTACCTAGCAATGGAATGCTGTGTATCTTAACTGCACTGAATAATTTCTTACTGTAAATGGCAATAAGCTGGTGGTTTGTATCTTAGTGCTTCTTTGCTTTCATTGTTTATCCATTGGTCATGTTCTTCTGATTTCTTTGTCTGCAGTTAAAGGCAAATATAAGCAGAAGTCATTTCATGCAGCTAAGCGACGTCCTTTTTTTTGCATGTTGAAGCCTGTACTTTTCAAGAGAAAAATCTCACGACAGAAAAAGATGAGAGCATTGCAATAGGGGTACGCTTAAATATTCAATTTTCGTATAAGCAGAAGTGCAATAAGTTATGGGTTTACTTTGTCAGCATTGTTTTCAAGTAGTTGCATCATATGGCTCTGATAATCCTTTCAGGGTTAATTTAATCTATAGGCAATCCAAAGTGAATGTCAGCAATAGTGCATTATTGGGACGGAAACTTGGTTCAGGTTCACTGGTTGAGAAGCAAAACTTGGGTCAGGTTCACTGGTTGAGAAGCATGTATGGATGTGACCCAAGACACATGCCGTTACACTTCAATCAGAGTGACATTCACTACTCGTGTGAATCACCCTCAGCTAACTTGATCAAAATATGCTAGGTCCATAATGGTCAGCTTTAATTATACAGTGATGGTGGTCTTTAGCCATCCTTAAACCACCTCCACCCGGCCTCCTTCATAGGGGACGATGGCCAACACCGGATTGATTAGGATTGATTATGTGTTTTACACATGATTATCAGGATCAAACACATGATCATGTGTCTCTCATGGTTCCATTCAGCGGTGAGTGTCACTCCATGATTTCCAATTCATGGGATGAGCTCATCGAGCAGGCTGGATCTGCTAAAGCTGGGTCTCATGGTTATTATTTCAGTTGCGGTGTACGACACTCTGGCATAGTTTAAAAAACTTGACTCCCCTTACTTGAACAAAACTGACCGAGCGTTGCCCAAGTTGGCTCAGCGTTCTGAACCAAGTGTTTTGAGCTCCTGAACTTGGTGCCACTTAAAGTGCTTTAGTGCATTTTACTCGTGACATTAGGAGCCTTTTGATAATTAGAACCACTCATGTTATTTGCATTTGAAAGGGAGTGGAGGTCTGGTTTATCTGTTTTACAGTAGAAGACACCACGAGAGAGGAAATTCCCAACCTAACCCCCTACCACCAACCCCAACCCAGTAATTCCTGGTTCTCTATTTAAGAGACAATCTCTCCTACAAGCAGACTGCATGTGCAGCTATGGGGCCCACTTGGCCCCACCTTTGATCATTGTACCGCTTTCACACTCACTACCCCTGCATTATCTGGCAGGAGGCTCAATTTTACACACATCTATCTAACGCAACTCCGGGATTGAACTCCGAACAACCCATAGTTGGAAGACTATTAAAACATTTAAGGCTGTTAGTGGAGTTAGGATAATTTTAATGGGGCCGATTTTGTTTGTCCTTGTCCATAACCAGACCTCTTTGCCGCCTACCTCTATTGATATGCATGCATATATGTCAGCTTTATGAGCTGTACTGCATATGATCAGTATGTAGTCCATTTATACGTGAAAATTTCCTCTGGTTAACATTTTCTTCCTTTCAATAGGCTAATGCAATTCAAGTTCTTGATTTCTTAATTGTAAAGATGACCATAACAACTCAAATAGCAATGTGGACTCTTGTCTACCCTCGTTTTCATTTGAAATTGTGGGTACTGCTAGGAAAAGCTCCCTGACTGCAAAAGCCTCTAATTATACAAGTAAAATTGCTTATGGAATAAAAAAATCCATCTGCATCATAATGCTGCCTCGTTTACCCACTCACTTCTGTTTAAATACTGGACCCTATTGTACTATAAAATTCTTGTTGCTTTTATTATTTAGGCCCCGTTTGACAAATCTTATCTATGTGAAATAGATCTGTTTCAAATGGCCTCATTAGAAATAGATGTTTTAAAAATAGTGTGTTTGGTAACATAAAAAAATTGATTGAAATAAATTTTTTTAAATCAATGGTCGAAAGTTTTTCATAAATATTTCGATATGCATAAGGAATCAAGCATTAAGATTGAACGCCGTAGCCGTGTTTAGTTTTACGAAGAGAATTATTGGTTTGGATCTTGCATTTCGGGCCCATGGATTTTTAAAAAATATATTAAAATATTTGCCTGGTCTTCTTAATATATCCAATGGTTTGGATCATGATTTATGGTCCCACAACTTATAAAAAATATAAAAAAATGGGCTGCCTGTGGACCCTTTCAAAACTCGGCCACCAATTTTTTTTTAAATCATCGGTCCATGATGTTTTTTAAATTCCTTGAGATTTATGAGGAATCGAGTATGAAAATTTGGCAGCCAAGCTGTGATTAACCTTATAAAGGGAACAAACGGTTCATATCTTACATATGAGGCCCACAAAAGTAAAAAAAGTTGATAAAAGGGCCTGGAGTATTTTTCAAATATCTCAATATATATGAAGATCCAATGGCCGAAATTTAGACACGTGGCCGTGTTTGATTGTCTCAATATTTCTAACGGTTTGGATCATGATTTTGGGTCCCATAAACCTTGAAAAAACCAGTCTGCCTGAAATGACTGTCAGTTTCACTGTAGTGTAACCGTCTACGCGCATCAGACTTTTGTGTCTGTTTCAAATGAGCCAGCTTCCGATGTTTTTTCAAGCAGAGGCAATTCCTCTTATGGTGGTTTAAAATGGATGTGGGAAAAACACTTTCCAAACAAACTAATAGCAGATTGAATCGGTTTTAAGAGAATAAGAGGTGTAAAGTAGAGATGCCAAACACCACCTTAATCAAGCTAGAAACTCTTGTCGGATTACTATACTGTAATGATCTGTGCAGAGTTCACCTGATTTTGACTTTTAAAGCCCCCAAATCTGCCCTAAAACGTATATGCAGAAGTATACTCACTCTTTAAAACTACTAACCAAAATGCACCTGTTTTTTCTCTTTACCTTTTGACCCTTAAGTCACTAGTTTTATCAGGTGTTAACATGGTAACTGTAGTTAAGAAGCCGCAATTGTGCCCGTAAGTCTTAACTAGAGGGTAAGGTGATTTTAGCTGCAATACTGAAGACACAAATGGAGGAATTTGCATGATTTGCTACTGTCTGTTTGTATTTGAGCAACAAGGCTAGAGTTGTGGTTCGGACTGGATGGATATTGGCCCAACTCTTAAACATTCCCAATCACAGCCAAACTCAAAATTGTAGATTTCCTAGCTGAGTGCAATTGAGGTTCTATTGGGGTTAAGCCAGCTGAATCATATCAATTTAGATGCACAAATATTAAGCTTTGATTTGATGTGGTGTAGTACTAAGTAATACACACTATATACAATGTCCATATGTGATTCATGTGCTCAGGTCAAGTTCAGGTACGTTGGGCCTGAACCTGAGCCCAAGCCCACATTATATCCAAGTTACAACTTTAGATTAGCACTTTTTACTCTGGCTGGGAACTATATAAATAAAAAATAGTAAAGACAACAAGTAAGTTTGGGCAATTCTTTTCAACTTGTGAGTTGGTTTTTGTAAGTATTCATCCACAAATAGGTTTGGTCATTTAAAGTGTAAAACAAGTAGCTCATCTCTGTGTACATTAAAGAAATTGCGGTGTAGTCTAGTGCTACGGTCAATTATCAAATTATCAGTGCTTTTGCTTGTCTCCCATTGAATCTAAATAAAATATTACAGAAAATCTTGTATTCTTAGTATTAAAAACAAGTTCCACTTGTTAATGTGAAATCTCATGAACACAGTGGGGGTACCCCATCACATGCATACAACTACAAAAGCTCATATATTCAATGAGTGTCATTCTCCCACCGATAAGGAGCCTCTAGGTCTAAGAATAGCCTTTTATAAAAGTAGATTCTATACTTGATTTTTTCTTGTTATAGGCTTTGATATAATCCCCACTACTCTTAACTCAGTATGCTACTCATGTATAGGGATGTATGATAATCAGCCTTTTAGCTTTCTATGGTTAGCATATAAATAGCTGCCTCACCATTTATGCTTTAAGCGGAAAGAGCAAGGCAGCCCACTAGTGGACAGCTGAGGGCTTTTAATTTTACTCTCTCTCTCTCTCTCTCTCTCAATGGCACCTTTTTTTTTTTATCTTTTTCTTTTTTGCTAATAGTAATCACACCTGTCTTTTATAATGCTAAAAGCTTTACTTTCCTTGTTCTTGTAAGAGTCTCTCTCATAGAGACACACATGCACAAACACTAAAAGCACTACTCTCTCTCTCTCTCTATATATATATATATATATATATATACCGAAATCTCTGCTTTCCTTTTTTCTGAGAAGGTTCCTTGTTTTGAGTGGCAAGTGGCTGTCCCAGACTTCTATTAAAAATATTAGCAGCTAAAGATGAATGTCATGCCCATATATGAAAAGTTTCTGAATTTTACTAGAATAGAAGTCTATCCCACCATAAGATTGATGGTGTGCTTCTTGTTGGATTTTCAATAGACAAGCTCCACTGCATAGTTTTGCACCTTAGACTCACAGGAAGCCTGAGTGAGATGAAGGATCCAGACCCTCCGTACTTCCATCTGAACAATCAATTATGCTTGTAGCTCCTAAAAAAAAAAGGAGCTTGTAGTCATGTTCATGATCCATATATTGGTATTTGCATTGGCATTTATTTACTAGATTCAATTTGCAAAACATTCACAGATGTACATACAGCGTCGGCCTCATAAATATTGTTACTAGGGAATTTTCATGATGTGTTAATCTCGGGGATGTTCTCAGATCTAAGTTTTTCTGGAGATATAAATAATGTTGCTGAAAATAACTAAATTTTAAATAATAATAAAAGGATAAAAGTAAGCATAAATTCATTTTCAGATTAATCTTTATGTATTCTGATATATTGCAATTATATCACGATCTTATGTACCTCGCCAATAATTTTGAAAAATTCAGTGAGTTGAGATGTCATTGTGAAATTTAAACATTTTGTTATAACTTAACAATATTCTTAAAGTGCCACTAGGTTCCCATGGACCCATGTCTGCACTCAAAACATCAGAGCATGGTACCTCTTAGTTGTGGCTCAATATCTGTAAACAGAAAATAAGTTCTAGAAATTGGGGAGGCTTGTGCATCTATGATATTTCCTGTATTTACACTTACATGTATACAAAACTATTCAAGGGGTTTGTGAATTAGAGAAAAGGGCAAAAAACAAGTAAAAATCAAGGCCTATTCATTGTGTGCCTACTTTTTGAAGGGTTCTGATCACAATAAACAGTGTATCAAATTTCAGTCATTTCAATGACACGATAAAACGAAATTTCTAGGAAATTTATACTTGCTAGGGCACTCAATCCCATACGTGGGGAGTAACTGGTAGGGTCATGGAATTGGATACATAAGAATCTATGGTTCTCCAACAGAGAATAAGGGAAGAGGTGAAGGTGAAAGGATAAATGGTGGAGATTTAGATGAGACCTTAACTTTCACACGATTTGATTTGAATTACTAGGTTGACGGTTGGGTATTTATTTTTCGTCTCTCCTTAATTCATTTATTTTTATTTAGGAGAAAATATTTGATGGAGAATTTTAGATATTTGCCTATGTGTTTTCAATTTTAACCACTTTTAGAAATACAAGTATTGACAAATGGGTCATTTGGGTTGGCATTCTTGGAAGAATAAATCCAATGATTTACACCTACACATGTACGCACGTATGCCAGTGCTGACAATGTGATTATGAGAACGGTTAATTTTGATTAGGGTTGTGATCAGTCTGATTAAATTAATCTTACTCTGTGGGGCCCCCAAAAGTTTTTTAATAGTTTTATTAGAACACCTTTTTTCGCGAATCAACATTATGGTGAACAGTCGGATCCTTTATAAAAACATGGGTTCGATTTTGAGGGGCTAGGTGCATGTATTAAGAGTGTAACATGTTTTGTGTGGTCAAGCCGATCTGACTGAGAGTGAAATTTGGGGCGGTCGAGTTCAAATTTAGGATGGGTTGGGTTTGGATTTTGAGCCCTCCTTGGAACTCAGATGCATTTTGGTACTCAAACGCAACGCTCAGTGTTGTATAATACATAGTGATCCTATCCCATGCGAGCTTTGTGATCTCGCTGTGGGGCCCACCTTTTGATGGGACTGGGTGCATTCGTAAGATCTGGGTGGGCCTTATCTGTGTACAAAATCTGGAGTCCATTTGACTGGTCTAACCTGGCCCGCAAGTTACTAATGGTTTTATATTAAAGGAAATTGACGTTGATTAAATGGTCTTGGTCATTCGGTTAGGTGCAAATCCTGGGATCCACTGACTATGGGGGTCCAGAATCCAGATTGGGGTGGTTGGGAGGGCCGTGGCATAGTGAAATGAAATATGTATAATGTGAAATTCAGCATTACACAAACATGTCCTGATTGATGTCTCGATGATTTACATCCTTATTTCTTTATCATATGGACCTCTGACCTACTGTAAAGGGCAAAATATTGGTAGTGTATTGTATCTGTTGCTTTATGTTTTGTGTAAAAAATATGAAGTTGTCTAACTTATGTCTCATTCCTTTTTTATTCGCCTCAGGGATTATGTCTTAAGCTATTACATTTAAATGAAGATTTTTTCCCATGGACGTCCATGTCATAAATGCCATGTTGTATAAAATCAGGGATCCCCAAGTAATGCTAATTTGATGGGCCAGATGGAATGTTCGCATGCAGATGTTCCTGAAGATGACAATTTCCCTATTTTTCTATGGGTCTCACGGAAGAGAGAGAGAGAGAGAGAGAGAATTTCCACTGAGTATTGTATTGTATTGACATTATTTTTGATGAAATCAAGTCGTTGTAGTACGTATCATTCACTGAGATGTAATATGTCTCTGGGTTGGGTCTCCATAGTTTTGGAGTTAGAAATCTGTAAGACTTCAGTCCCTCGCATGTGTTTTTAGTTTTTTATTTTGGTGATGAGGGTGTCTGTTCTCTGTGAGAATCAGTTATTCTTTCGGGTACGTGAAGTCTTTGCCTCCTCAATATACCGAGTAAGTCAAGCATTTGCCTGGGCAAGTGGCCCCTAGGAGAGAGCACGAATTCTAAACCACAACCCCAGCTGAGGCCAACTGCACCACTCCTCAAGGTTCATATGTTTCTAGTAACGCAAAGTAAGGTTATGGAACGAATAATTTAAATAGAGATTCACTCTTAATTTCTAATATTTCGCATCCTTCAATATCTAGAAATATAAGATGAGATTGAAGATTGGTAGATGCTTAAGTTGGGAAACTCCCCCTGCATGGCCTGATGGGCCAACCTTTCGATTTGGCCAGAAAATTCTGCTCATCTCTATCAGCAGATCTTGATTCTTGTCTTCTACATGGAATTAAATTCTGCAATGGAGGGAGTCTAGCAGGTTCCAGCAACTGGCAAATAGTGTCATGGTGAGATGAAATTTGTGGGCCCACCTGGTGTATCACAACGTGGGGGTTCTCTCTCTCTCTATCCCATATAGTGATATAGACCCACTTTAAAGGAGTCTCTCTCTCTCTCTCTCTCTCTCTCTCTCTCTCTGAATAAGCAAAGTAGATATTTGTTAAGCATATACCCATCCATGGAACACCACATTAATGTAAAACCCTGAATCAAAGCATGATTTTTATTTGAATCAGCTCTATTTTGTTTGAATCATCTCATCCATGAGCTAATCATGATCTCTTACACTAATCCAACCAAAGGATAAAAACATACTCTCATCACCAACAATGCATAAAGGGTTTGACCAAAAACTTTAATTGAATGGGCCCTACATTGCCACAGGTCCATCTACTACAAGGCAGAGAACAAAACAAAAACATATTGGGATTGGTAACGCATGTAGGCGATTGTATATGAACATTAGAGGGATAAGGCACTATCTATTTAATAAATTTGTGCTTTTAACATTAACCAACCCCACTTAGAGTGGGAGAGAGACAGAGAGAATTGGACTTGTATTTACATGGAATTCTTCCCATCTTAGATACTACCAACTGCATTATTTGATTTGTTAAAATGCAACAAGCAACCTACCATTCACTGCAACTACATAAAATATTTTGAGTGCTCCCTGTCATTCCTTGAAAGCTCAAGGAATTAGATTCATGGATATGGAGTCAAGGAAATTAATCCAACCATCATCATCTTCTTCATCTTCTTCACCCCCAGCTTGGCTCCATCGGCTCTGCGTGCACTCCCCCATCTCATCATTCCTTGCAAACCGGCCTCTTATTCGCGGGCGGCTATCGGCTAGCGTCTTCCTACAAGCATACTGATCCAACCAAGAGAGCCACACCATTTAACAATATGAATGCATGTTAAATCTCTCTCTCTCTCTCTCGATGGATATACATACCTTGATCTTCTTATGGAAGTTCCTTTGATTTCGCTTGCTCCGGTATCGCTCGATCCTCTCTCTTCGCTCTTCGGGGCTGTAACGGCCAACTTTGGGCACACCATCCTGGCTACAGCTCTCATAGCCTAAAGGGCTTCCTGATCTTTGGCTATGTTGCAAGCTATTGAGTGTCTGATGCATAGAAACAAAGCCCCAAGTCAGAGACTTTGAAGAAATTCAATCAAACAATCAATTTGTTCTAACAAGATGATTGATCGAATCATGATCCTAATGGAATAATGCCAATTATTTCACAAATGTCTAAGCGGGCAGACTCTCAAATTATTCACTAATTTTCTTTATTAAAGCTTTATTACATTTATTTCGGTTCCGCTTGAATGGTTTTATTTTTTCACTCATCCTTATTTAAAATTATATTTTCCATCTTGATTACCTATAAATGACTGAAAAATAGTAATACCTGTAGGTCTCCAGTGCTGAAAACCTTTCTCATTGATTCTTCTTCGCAAGGAGTTGAAAGAGGATGGTAGACATCCTTCTGAAGCGAGTGGCTACTTGCACTCCTTTGAATTACAATTGGGCGTTGGAGATAGGAAGGAAGAGAGGAAGGAGAAGGGAGATTATTGTTTGCGCCCTCCGACTTGAGAGTTGCGAGAGCCTTGCGAATTGAGTCGAATGCATGCGTGGCCAATTGGTCTTGGAAGAGTGGTGGAGGCGGCGGCGGCAATGCAAAGACTCCGGCCACCGGAGGGACGGAGGAATCAAAGTGTTGGGGGAGGAGGAAATTAGAGATGCTGTAGTCATACATGGCTAGAAGAACATGGAGATGCTTGTGAAGAAATGAGAGTGGGGGTGTGGGTGTTATATGGGCAGGCCAAAGAGAAAGGAAGCTGGATGCTGACGTGGACAATGACGTTGTCGTGGAGAAGGCGTTGACTCTTTTATTGACTTGATGTTGAGCCACAAGACGTTTTTAAAATTCGGCTTCAAAGTTCTTCTTAATTACACTGTGTGTTTCAAAAAAAAATAAAAAAATAAAAATGCAATCCGAGAATGGGAAGGGTAAACCCGAATCTTTGGAATACTTTGCTAGAGAAATCACCGTCACTAGTGTCACTGTGAAACAAGTCTCCACACAGCTGCGGAGAAGTTCACTTTTACATCATGGGCCTACCAGCCACAGGAGGATATAGCCTATAAACCATCATTTTTCTTAGTTTTATTGTAGGGTCTAATTAGAAACAATCTGTGTACTGACCATCATGAATCTGGCATTCTGACCTGAACTTAAGCCTTTTATGGACAACAGTATTTCAAGAATTGCAGTTATTTTGAGTTTATGGTATTTTCTCACTAAAATATATATATATATTTGATATTTTCAGCTGGAAAAATAAAGAATTAGACGGGTTGCAAACCCGGGTGTATTTGTTTTATTTATCGGTAGAGTAAAACAAAATAAATCTCGAATCAGTAGAGAAGATAATGATATAATAAAAATGAAGTATAGGAAAAGTAAAATTTGTGTTTGTTTTGCATGGGTAAAGCAATTTATGAGAAAGAGAGAAACCTTTAGTTATCTTAAATGAAATAAACTTTTTTGGCTGTTTGTAAAGTAATACTAAAGGTTTTGCTGGTTCAACTTATGCTCCCACTCGATAATTAACTAAATATGGGTAAAGTAATACTTGGAAAGGGACTTGATAAACCTTACCACTTACAGTAGTTGCTAGTATAGTAGAACTAGAATAATATATAAAAATCTGCTATTTTTTTTTAAAGTAATCTCTCTAATAGTCCTCCATTTTTTTGGGTTTTCAACTAACTTATTAAATATTCTTATACTTTTATTTTTACTTTAAGATTTACCTTCTATTCTAATGATATTTTTGAATGATATATTAAAACAAAATGATCCTAATGTTATCTCCTACCAGCATTATTTTGATAATGATTTTTGCAGCAATATTGATGCATTGGTGTAGGCACCCACCTCTAATTATCTAAAAGATCCATCACAAAAAATCTAGTATGGACCACCTAGGATATGATATGATGGAGATTTTCTTCTGGACTGCTTTGCAGGAAAGCTCATCTGGACCGTTCGCAAAGGCAGGACCCCTAAATTTCAAAGGCACGGTCATGATGAGCATTGATACGAATGACGGGTACACAAGGGAGAAAAACGTCCTTCAATATGAACAAGACCCATTTACATGGTGATTGGATGATGAGAACTGCACGATGCATCCATTACATTTTGAATTTGAAGGGTAGTCTGGATGAGGACCATGGACTGTGGACGCATGTGGGCCCCCTCCACAGGTAAAAATGTCAAATGATAAGATACTGATTTAGGGAGTTCATTTCACAATCGAATCCATTGACAAATATTGGATTCATCATTTGAAAGTGATTACATGTGGGGCTCAACATCCATCCTCACATTGACAGCCTTCCAATCAATCCAATCACTACTGACCCACAAATAGATTCCATGTAGTGGACTCTCACCGAATTCTAGATGATGCTGAGTCAACTCGTTAGTGTTACAAAAGAAGCCATCCCATCACTCTTGACAAATTTTGTAGGCTTGATTGAGAGCAATTTTGGCTGATATTAGCCAAGGGAAGGGAAGGGAAGGGAAATGAAAGGAATGCTACAGTGACTTCGGCTGAGTGGGGCCCATGATTCAAACAAGAAAAGCGTTGACATGATGGACCCCACTAATGATGGGGGAGTGGAAAGTAATAGCCATCCTTTCTCTCTCTCTCTCTCTCTCTCTCTTTTTTTACTTTTTTTTTAAGCTTTGCACCTTGTTCTCCAGCGTTGACTATGCCCACGTGGGGGCATTGATTTGATGATCGCGACCATTGTGTCTTTGGAATTAACATTGTAAGGTAACTGCTCTTTAATTAGAGCACTTTGGATCAATCTAAGGTGGGATGTGTGAGGTTTTTTTTTTTTTTTTTTCAATGAATCTTTTATGGTATATTTGTGTAACGCGAGCTCTTTCGATCAATCTACGGTCGGCTATGTGAGTTTTGTTTTCTTTTTAATAAACCTTGTATGGTATGATTGTGTAACGCCTAGAATTCTTCCTATCAATCTAACGTTGGCTATGTCAGTTTTGTTTTCTATTCAAAGAACTTTTCTTAGAATGTTTGTGTAACACCTGAGTGATATTCGGTTGAATAAGTACATTTGAAGTAAAATTCAATTCCATTAGAAAATGACTTAATGTTGTAGCAAAGAAAATCACTTTACTTTTTCCCTTTTTTTAGTTGAAAAGGAGCCTACTAAAGTTACAAAAAGAAGCAATGTGCAGAAAAGCAAATCCTTTCATAGAATTAGTGTGACACAAATATACCCATTTTATGTCATTTTTTACTGGTTACTATTGAGTCATTAAACTTATACCTATATGTAGGCTACTTTGTCCTTTTAGGGTCCCTTTGGCTGCTTGTTTCAACAACATTGGACTTTATAACTTTAAAAAATTAGATTTTATTTTTGCATTTTCTTTTCTTTTTGTAACTGTGCTTTTGTTCATAAAATTAAAATTTTTCTCCTGTCAATGGTAGTGAAAACCAAAAGTTACTAGATTTCACAAATGTGTTATTTTCCTAATTTACTAAGTTCGGAAAGTAAAGTATCCGAACCTTTTTTTAGGATGTACGTGTAAGTTGTATTTCAACTCTTGCAAAGTGCTTAAACCATTTTAAAAGGCAATGTCAGACCTAACTTTTCAGTGGTAAATTGTTCACCTCATGTACTCATTTCTCATTTTATCCTTTCTTGTTATTTCACATCCATCGATATAAGTTTTTCCTGATGATTTCAGTGGTAAGTTGTCAGCAGGTGCCGGGAAACCTGAGTTTAAATAAATGAGGACCAAAAAATTTGGCCTAATTTTTTCTAACCTGATCCAGAAATGTGCAAAAACTAATTGGCATTTTTGTAACTCCCATTTCGACAGATATTGGACCATTGAATTGAACTAGACCAGTAAGGACTGTGGATCAGTGGTGATATGCTGAAAAGGAGTGTGAAAGCTAGAAAGTCGTCAGACATTTTGGTCAAACTGTCTGATGTGTGTGCCATGGTTTTCACCTTCGACATGACCCCATCTATTTCTACTTAATTAGATCTATACTTTTTAAAATAAAATGCTAAAAGACATCGATTCCCATTCAACTTGCATTTGACTAGAGGAAAGGAAACCCCACCCACCGAGAGAGAGAGAGAGAGAGAGAGAGAGAGAGAGAGAGAGCCTATTAGGGGATTGATGGGAGCAGGACCTAGTGCCAAAACCACCGGCCCATGCTCTTTCAAGATGTGTTTGATTAATAAATTGGATACATGTTCATTGCTTTCATGTAATTTAATACATACCCATGTGAGAAGCAAATCATTTCAATCATTAATCTTAAGCTAAAGATTATTAGTTTAGGACAGAGAAAAACCAATGGTGAGGGAGACAACTAAAGAGAATTAAAAGACCCAAGAAACTAACATCATGTCTTTTGTTTTGGTTTAGTAATCTATATATTTTATGACATATAAACAATATATGCAATTGGAATGATCGCATGATACGTTGCTTTACATCGAAGGAATATATGGTTGTTAACGAGATTTTATGGTTGCTTTACTTAAAATGAAGATTAATAAAAAAAGTTAAACTTTCAAAAAGAAAGAAAAGCTTCAACCTTCGGAAACAGATAATTACTAAAATTGCAAAACATTCTTCTCTTTGTTTACCTTACTTTTACCTTGTTAGTTTCAACTTGGAGAAGAAAATTACTGTAAGTGCAAAACATTCTTCTCTTTGGTTGGTTTACTTTTACCTTGTTACTTTTGGTTAGTTTACTTTTACCTTGTTACCCTTTCTATATTTCTTTTGGTAGAGATTATCCCATTATGCATATATAGTCCTCAAGGACTAGATCTAAAAACCTAGATCTCTTACGTGGATATCCCTCAGTAGTATGTTTTATTGCAGTGTCAGCTTTAGTATCCCATTGGTCCATATGGCTGAAGACTTAATTAGGTTAAGTATGCATAACATTCTTTTTTGGGTTAGTTTACTTTAACCTTATTACCCTTTTTGTTTTCATTTGGTGGAGTTTACCTCATTAGTTAGGGCAAGATTAAAAAGTACATAGTCCCCATGGACTGGGTCTAAAGACAAAGATCTCCTATGTGATGTTTAATTGTGGTGTAGGCTTTTACCATTCTATAGGTCCATTTGGTTGAAGAATTAAGTCATGTTTTTCGTAACAATGTGGAAGTCAAATTTTTTGCTTTCATGGAAACACTAATCCTGCATTTCCTTGTTCCTGTGAAAAATCTGTGGAAATAGGATGCACTTTTCATAGAGGTTTTCTCACCGCACCAAACGTCGGAAGAGGTATTAATGTAGAAATATGTCCAATTTTCCTTTTCCATGGAAATGTTGTTGCACAAACGTGCCCTTTGTGAAATGGAATAAATGAGATTATCCCATGCAGCAACGATTGGGAGTTTCTTGTGAATCTATTCTTTAGCAGTATCACATTGTCAACAAATTTATTTAAAAATTTTTAGAAAAAAGCAAGTAAAAAGTCACTTTATGGAATGTACAAAATTTGTAAATTTCAAACAAGCATAGAACAATGAGATGAAAAACTCACATCGACACACAACTCCAATTTATTGCCACTTTAGATTATTCCATTCTAAGAATTCATATAATCCTGAACCAAACGCTTCCTGCAGTTGCTAGCTCGTTGCCATCCTTGTGGCTCACTTTGGGTAACCGTGACAGAAATGGAACAAAAATGCATTATTCAGTAGGTTTTTAGTTTATACAGTAAGGACTGTAGGCATTGCTAGTTGTATTTTTTAAGACTATGTAGGTTTCTGCAAACAGTCTATTTCTAAGTAGATTTCAGCACCAAAGATTAAGAGAGCAAAATGGGAGGTGCTGGCCATTTTCTACTTTAAAAGGTACAAACTGAGCTAAGTGGCAAACCTCCTATCATTAGAGCTGCCAATTAATTTTAGTTTGTTTTAGACGTTGCCGCTTGGCAATTTTTAGTAACTTTCATGGAAGGGAGCATTTCCCAAAGGAGGTGCATGGTCCTAGTGAAAGAAATAAAGACATGATGAGAAGTTTATTAGCGCCCGTTTATTTAGAGGTATTTCTAATAGAAATTCTCTATGTTGGGAATTTTTTACAGTAATAAATTACGTTGCTGTCCCCACTACCCAAAAAAAAAAAAAATCAAATTTCTTATTTAAATGGTGAGAATTCATAAAATCAGTCTAATGAAATCTCACTTTTCAAATGCAGAATTCTTAGAATTCCAATTCTCAAAATGCTATATTACATTTGAACATTTGTGAAATCAAATGGGGAACAGCATTCCTAGAATTCAAAAAAACACCAACAAAAACTCTCCGCATTCTTGCAAATAAATTGGCCCCCGATGTAAATGGCCTTTTATCTTCCAACTATGAAATGGATCCAATTATATTAACGGAATAGGAAGAGGTCAGCTGTTGGTGCCACATCTTGAACCCATGGCTGTAAACCGAAGGTTTAAACCATTAAGACAAGGTAGCGATCGGCCAACTGTAGATTTCATCCTTGAACCTTCACCTTTTAATCCATGAAAGTTCTCTCGTGTTTACTAAGGCCAAGTTTTGATACTTGGAATTTGGATATCCGCGCTATCTTTACATGTAATTCTAATTGCAACCTTATTTAACCTCAAAGAGCAGAGCAACTGTTACTGACAAGCAAAGCAAACATATGCAGGAAGAAATTCATAATGAAACAGCTGTATCCTCGTTTAGGCATGCAATTGCTCATCTTCCTTTCTCAAAGTTCACAAACTCTCTCTCTCTCTCTCCACGTGAATATCACATGCAATTACTGGTCTGTGAATAGCGAGAATGTCACAACTAGATTTGGGATCTGGGAAGTTCAGGGGACCCTTGAAATTTGCACCCAGAACTCATCCACATGGGCATGATTTTGACACTAGCATACAAGTTAGGTTCATGTCTTTCATGAAATTGATATATTTCCCATGTTCTTCAGGAAACAAAGAAAAGGCCTCAAATGCAAAACTAAAAGAAAATCAGTTGAACTTCATATAATGGCAGTGAACCAACAGTTTCTAGGTAAGTCCTCAGAATCTTCCTGTTCAACTAAATCTCAGTGGTGTGTATCATGTAAATTACTGCAAAGGTGACATGGTATTCATAGAGAATAACCGATATATGCAGGAGAGATCTTACTGGGGCATACAGGCCCATTGGCTCTAACTAAGTTGGTGCCATGTCGGGCCTATGGGTGTGAGATCATGGACCCCACTAGCCCGGCCAGGGCTGGTGGGTGGGTCCACCAAAGTGCAGTAACATACCCTGTTTGATGCAACCTTGCACAGGTGTGGCCCCAGCCAACTCTGCATTGAGGGGTCACATACAGCCAAGAAAATCATTCCTTCCAGTTCATGTCAAGGAGATTTCATGATATGACTTTAGATGAACCCCACTTTGCACCCAGTTGACTCTGATCATAGCATCTTACTGCACATGATGGGACATCAGCCACAATTTCCTTTGGAATGACATGATAGAATGGTGAGTTTGTTACCAATTGCTATGTTTCAGACTTCATGGTCAGGGAACGAGTTCCCCACTTCCCCTACTTTATATTCATTCAAGATGCATCTTCATCTTGTGTAAGCCGAAGGGGCTCGGTGAGGGACTCAGGGGCATTCTCCGGGGGAGCTCTATGTTAAAAAAAAAAAAAAAAGGGAAAAACAATCTTAGGGGAAGGGGCAAATGTAAAAAGAAAGATATATTAATTTTTAGAATTTATGAGGGGTTCTTAAGAATTTTAAACTGTGTTATTCAGGTCTAGGTGGAGGCTTCAGCCCCAACCCTTGCACTTAGGGTCACCGTCAGTTACGTTGAAAAAAATTGGGCTGGGTTACCAATTTAGGTAACATGTATTTGGGCCTGACCCGAATGCAACCCATTAGTTACTTGAGTTGAATCCAAACTGCTAGTTAAAAGGGTTGATAGGTCAAATAGGAAAGAATTACAAGGTTGTGAAGCAAGTAGCAAATGTCAACCCTAACCCAAGCCGGATGGAAGAAGGGTTATCTGAACCTTGAATTAGTGGATTGTGTTCGGTTTAGGTTCACGGGTTGGGTCTGGAATTGACACCCTCATGTATGGTTGTATGTAGGAAAGTAGGGCAAGGGTGAAGCTTTTGCAAGCTAACCTTTTGAGTTGTTGGGCCTAATGTTCAAGTAAAATTTTTGGCTGAAGTCCAGAAAGCTGAGCTTGAGCTGAAACAGTTACAATTGGCAATATTTTGAAAATATTGCACTACATACCTGAAACAATATTTTTCAATAATACCTCTTATTTCCAAAATATCATTCAGAAAATGAAAACATCAAAAAGGATATGAGAAAATTAGTATGAAATATGAGATATGAAATAGGAAAAATCTATAAAAACATTTTAAACAATATTTTTATATTAAGTAATTTTTTTTTTTACTTTTACTCTTATATATATATTAATTGTTTCCCACTATGTTTTTCTGATAATATATCGCCGCAAAGCCCCAAAATTCGAAGATATCACAACAATTTCGTAAGACGATAATTAACATGAATCCTTTCTTTTGTCTTAATAACACAATCAAAGCACGTAATCAAGTAAGTTTAGCCAAAACAAGTTGCTTTGTATACCAGTAATCACCAATTATTATCGCATAACTACTTCATATCAATCATATATCACATAACTGTATCATACTATCTCATTATCTATGTCCTACACAATCTAAATCCATTGTATTTTCCAACTACAAGTAACCAAAGATGCTCCCATTCAATGTTTATGAAAAAGAAAGGCCCAAAAGAAAATAACCCAAAAGTTATTTCCCACTCAAAAGTTTAGATTGTAACAAGATAAGATGACAGGAAGTTATTTGTCCAAAAAGTTCCCCATGTGTCAACGTAGGTTAAGGTTTTTTTCCACTACTAAGGTGGGAACCATTATTAAGTTCATGTCAATGGAAATTTTGCATAGTGAGGTAGTAGTAGCTTGTAGAAATGGTAAACAGTGGCATGGTTTTCTAACCTATTATATTTTCCTCTATTTGCGTGGTGAATGGATCAAATGTCACTTGGGGTATGTTGAAATAAGGAGTGCACAAAGCATCTAAGGTGGTAAGAGGCGTATGCCTGCAAAAGTTATATACACAGTGGAAAGTTGCTGCTTTCATGTAGCGTGCCAATGCTGATTATTACATCCACCATGTGATTGTGAAAGAAGAATGTCTTTGGAGAAAATAGGCAGTGAGTTTTCCAGAAGTTATGAGAGGCTTTTTCCCCTTTTATTACAGTTCTAGTGACATTGAGTGGCAGGTCTCATGTACTTTTGATGTGGTTGTCACAATTTGTTGGCCTTTTGCTTTCTCAAATTTTTTTCACTCTTTACAAAAGAAGTATAGTTTTTAGTGAAGAAGAATGAGACCAATGGCTTACAAGTTTGGTTTTAGTTAGTTAACCTTATAAGCAACTCTAAAAAGCAAGGCAGGAAGGTTTAAAACTGTAATTCCTATTCAATGATGAAGCAAATTTGATCAATTGTGATGAGGCTTCTAAAGTTGCAAAGACTGGATTGTGTGTTGAGTAGGATCAAACACCCTTTATGGAGACCAGGAACATCCTCTGTGGAGACTAGAGATTGTCTCTGAGTGATCAATCCCATCTAATTCACTTTGCACGATCCTGTGGTTCAGATGGGCTCCTTGATTGCAGAATAAGACAATGAAAATATATCCTCCTTTTACTTTTTTTTTTTGGTACCCCAGTCAAAGGGGCTGAGACTCAAGAGACAGCCCGCATACACACGGGAAAGCAGTTCATTCAAGTAGAAATGAGTCCTCACAAGTGGAAAAAGGTAATATACCAGGGTTCCAGGTAAGAACTGACACTCCTTGCTACTAGGATAAGGTGATTGTGTCATAACTTTTACAGGGGAAAGAGGTCAGATAAAAACAAATTGGATTTTCTGAGCTCTCTTATAGTTTAGGCCTCAAGGTTTCAATTAGTTCTATGGGATCATCCTAAAAATAGGTGGAGAACTTGGGTGGGTCAGGTCCGGTTTTGGGCCACCTTGAACTCAACCTGAATTCCAAATTTGTCAACTGAAAGCTGATCCCAAGCCAAGATAAACCAAGTTGGTTCATGTTACACCCGTAAGATATATTACATCTTTGAAATATACCTGTAAGTGGACCTGACCTAGGGTCATCAAACAGACCAGAGTTCAAACGAGGTCTTCATTTTTAAGGCCAAGTGCAACTCGAACATTAAAATTCCATTTGAATTTGGGATGAGGTCAGATTAGGTCAGCTAGGTTTGAGTAAGAGACCCAACCCAAGTTGTAGGGTGTCCATGCCTTCATGGATCTGGTAGGGCCGGGCTGAAGTTGGGAATATTTCTGTGGCTGGGATTTAACCACAGGCACTGAAAGAAGGTAGGCCCTGGCCCAGCATATGTTGGCGTAAAATCTAACTCAAATCTAGCTCAAATAAGGTCAGAATCTGATTGAGCTCACGCTAGCCGAGCCCATGATCACCCCACCCAATTTGCATTGGCAGTATGTCAGATCGGGTTGAGCTCTCTGGATGATGACATTACAGGTTCCCCTTGAACCTGGCACGTTAGTAATTGGGCTCAAAATAGCAATCTGAAGCCCAACTTGGACTCTAGCCCATTAACCGGAACCCCTAATTAACAGGTTGTCTTTGGATTGGGTTAGTGCGGTATAGTGGAATTAGTCGGGTTGGGTCAGGTTCAGGTTGAGTCCTAGTTCAAATTGTAAGAGTGGACTCAACTAGAAATCGGCCCATCTATCAACCGAGTAAGAAATGTCAACCAAACCCAATCCTATGTTGGAAAGGAGCAACCTGAATTCTTAATTATGGGTCCAGGTTTGGTTCTGGCCCATTTTGAGGGGCAGGAATTGCATCTATGGAATTTTTCATTTTATCTGATCGTCAATTTGTAGGCCATCAGTGAGAAGGTCGACCAATCGGTCCAATCCTCTTAGGGCTATTACCAGGCTGGGTTCAAGTTGGGTCAAGTTGGGTCTCGTACTACTGATTAGCCTTGACCTGGTTATAGTGAATGAGGGGAGGGTGGAATCCCTGTCTATACTAGGAGCAGATCCCTCTAACTTACTGGGCCTTGGGATTTCAGTCGAATCTATCATTAGGGGACTCAGGTTCACAAGAGCATGATCTCCAGGTGTGACCCAAGTATTGGTTGGATCCATCCATGTCTCAGGAGTCTCAGGTCCTACTCCTACCTGACCTGTCCTGGACAAGATTCGACATTTGAGAACCCATGTTGTCCATTTAGCACAGATTATGCTGGCTTGGATCATTGGATGGAATTTGCAGTTTGTGTTTCATGAGGCCCAGCTCGACTCATTCCAATGACCCACTTCATTAACAACTAGTGGAGTTACCCATGCTAACCAGGGGCAAGTAATAGAGGACATTTGCATGAGGAGACAGTCATTTACAACATAAGATTTGTTCCTTCATATTATAATTTAAAGATATAAAGGTCCTTCAAAAAAAAAATATTGAAAGATAATAGAAAGAGAGAGAGGATTTTTTTTTTTTTTTTTTTTTTTTGAACTTAGAACCATAAATCAAATGGCTAAGTGAACCACAAGTTGTATTAAATGAAATAATTTTTTTCTTGCATTTTGATTTATTAAACAACACATTTTATAAGTTGTTTTATTAAAATATTGAATGCAATAGTGAAAGATGAACCTTCAAACTAAGGAAAAAAAAAATTAAATAAAAGACAAAGAAAAATTGGGGGCTAAGACCATGTTTAGTTGAACTTTTTAAAAATGCAATTTTTAGAATTTTGGCTTTTGAGAAGTCCAAAAAAGCTGTAAAAATTAGTTTGTCTAATTTCTTCCATTGGGTTGAGTCCAAAACAGTGGAGATGGCGCCAGCTTGCATGATTCAACTCACGATCAAGGCAAAGTTGAGTTTTGCTGCCTTGCCCCATTGATAACTATTTTAGATATTTTTCGAAAAACTTTAAAATAAAAATCTTAGGTGGTTTTATGATAGAGTCAGTTTGAAAAAGTGAAAGGCCTTCAAAACTTTTAGAATGTAAAATTTTTATAAAAAGATTTCAAATGTGGGCCTAAGGAGGATGTGGGCTCTAGAAAATGTCAAATTCAAAGAAATTGGTGGGTTTTTTTTTTTTTTTTTTTTAAAAGCGCTGTACTTTATTTTATATATATAGTGGACAGATTAATTGAGATGATTCATGTATTAATTGAGATTATTTTATATATTCAGCAATTTTTTTTCTTAAATTTAAAGTTTAGGCTAGATTTTAGATCTAAGATTTTGAGCATTGACAGTTGTATGATCCTGATCCATGTGCAATTCCGATATGAAATTTTGGTTTATAAAATTAGAAAATAAAATATAACCTATTGACAAATTAGACATTGTACCGTAATTTTTTGATACTGCAACCCAGACAACCAGCGATCAGGATTGCAATGGCCCACATGGTAGCTAGGTGTGGTCCATGGGCTCTGGGTCGTCTAGGCTGGGGCATATCCAGCCTGACCTGAATTTAGCCTCATTGGACTCTCGAGAGAGATGGAACCGATCTGCTTATATGAAACTGAAATTTATAGTAAAAATGTGTTCTACAAAAAAAATTACGAAGGAGATAATAGATGAAGGATATAAGGTGAAGATATAAATAAGACCCTGTTTTTATAAAGCAAGTATTTCTTTCCCATCTCCCCTTAATTCATTTTGATTAACTAATTCATTTAGACCAACATTCCATAAAGAAAGAAAAACGTATTTTACCATAATCAACATCTTTAGGGCCAGCATTATTAATTCATCAAGGACCCTGTCTAATAAAATCTATTATTAGGGAATCAGGATCATTTGACGGTTTTGACCCACGATGATCGTGAGTGGACAAATTATGATTTGCCACATTAATGTGGATAGCAGCTTGGTGTGCATGGTAGGCTTCATGCGGTAACGTTGCTGACCGTGATAGATCCACTCACGGTCACCAATGGGGTAAAGCCTTACGGGATCCCGAACTCATTATTAGGTCATTTGAATTGAAGAGGTGGGTATGTGTTAGGGTGTTCATGGGTCGGGCTAGGGCATATTCAGGCTTGGAGTGGCTTTAGAAACACCGGCTTAGGCCCAACATGGGCCATAAAAGTTTAGTTCAAGCCCGCTCATTTAATTAATCGGGTTGGGCCGAACCAGCTTTTCATTGCTTTTGTGGGAATTAGAGCACTAATTAAATTAAATTGCATGCATTTCTTACACAAGCCAAGACAGGCTATACTATCACTCAATCCAAGCCCGGCCCAATTTTTAATCGGGCCCTCATTACATATCCAAACCCTGCCCAAAGTGGGCTAGCCCGGATGGGGCCCTGGCTGGCCCAGCCCATGAGCACCCCTAGGTCTGTGGGTCCCGCCACTGTGGGGTTTATACCATACTGCTAGAACCCTATTTTCACATTCCCATTCTTCCTCCCCTGCAAAATTTGCCACCCAAACGCACACTTCATTTCATTTCCAGATTCTTCCAAAATGCTGAGAAACCTACTCAAACCGGGCGGTCCGTTCTTCAAACCGAGTCAATTCGGAACTCAGGTTCTTCTGACTCGCGAACCAGCTACCAGAAGCCTCTCGACAGCCGGTTCGGAACAAGAAGCTCCTCCTCCCTCCTCCGATCCTTTTCTTCGGCCTCCACCCAAACGTACGCATATGATTCGGATCTTAGTTTCTCTTGTTTGGGTTTCCTTTTTCCTGTAATGTCATTTCATAGAAATAGCTGAAATCAGTCTCCTCATGTACATGTAATTGCAAGTGTTTTTTGGCAAATGAACAGAGCTTCTCTTACTACTTATGATGGGGTAACTGAGGTTATCCAATTGTATGAATCCTCTTTTATGCGTAAATTGAGTTACTTAATGAAGATTTAAACAGACCCTTGTTTGAATCTACCATTTGGGATATTGGGAATGGAAGGTGAGTTCCATTTGCCATTCCTGCTCTGGCTTTCATATGGGGCCTGCTTTTGGAATCCTATATTTTGGATATGGGTTTTCTTTTTCTTTTTTGAAATCAATGGTTCTTGCCAATTCTGTGTAGATTTGTTGTCTGGAAGTGTCGGGTTTTCTGTGTTAATATTTTTGGAATTCTATAATCTCTTTATCTAAGTCCTGATTAGTAGCAGGTCTTTCAGGGTTTTGTGTGTCGAGCAATTTGGTCCATTTGGAATGCTTTTCACTGAAATGCCTGTGGCGGGAATTTCTCAAATGGAAATTCCAAAGGGGCTATTTGTTTAATTGGTTTTGAATTCCTAGGATTTTTAAGCAATGCCTTCCTATCAAAGGTGGGAGGATCCACCATTCCCCCAAGCAAATTAAATCCTAGGAAAGCGATGGTCTCGACAAGAACTTCACCTTAAACCCTTCACTCCTCACTTCCCTTAAACTCCTTTGACAACAGCCCCAACATCCAAATTTTAGTTTAATATGAAGTGGGCAAAAAGGCACTTAAAGTGTATTTGATTCGGAGGATATCTAAGCAATGCTGTTTAATGAGAAGGCCAAAAAGTGAAGGTGAAGGCCAATGAGGGAAGTGATAGGAAAACTGGCAAGGAATCCTCTCCATGGATGGTTCCCAAACATGCCTAAAAGGAAGTATCTTTGATAGGAGAGGATTACTCACCGATCATCCAAGTAAATTAAATTTTAGGAAAGTGATGGACCGATGATCATATTTACATCTCCATTCTAGAACCTTCACTCCTTACTTCTTAGCACTCTTTCGATCCTCCACTATAATGTATTCTTGGAAATTTAGTATCGCCCAGGCAAATGGGCTCAAAAAACTTATGATGAATTTAGGCATTTGGGGCATTTTTAGGCCTTCCTCTCTCATCACAAGAACTTCAGGGGATTTTCTTTATTGGCATTTACTATAAAATGCATTTGAGAAGTTATTATTTTAGTTTTTGCACCAGAGAAGGATTTTTTACATTTCAGGAACCCAGAAATCCTAGCAACATTCCTAGCATAAAATTTCTATCAACTGGATTTCAGTATTGTAAAATTTCAGCATTTTAATGATGCCACCATTTAGTAATGTCCCTGGCCAGTGTTATTTTCTTTTAAATGGGCCCATAGCTAGATTATTGACTTCTTCTCCACTTTATCTGTAATGTTGTTTTCTGCTCATTTGAACTGGTATGATGTTGTGTAATTATGTTTATCTTATCACTTTCAGGTTTGGTCTATGGAAAGTTGACTGGGGCAGGAAGAAATGCATTGAAGTCCGATGTTATCCAGTTTTTTGAAGGGTGTAACTTGTCTCCTGAGGACATAAAAGTTAGTTACAGCGCGATTTATACTTCAGTTGGAATGTATGTGTTATTTGCTCTTTGTTTCTCCTGTATACATACTTCATCATCTTAATTCCGTCACATCGTTTATCAATAATGCATCATGAGAGAGGAGCTTTTAACGTTTATAACTGGCACTAGTTTACTTGCTAGTTTCTTTGTATTTGATTCTTTAGGGATACTGATAGTAGCCATATTATGAAAATTGATAGCTCCAATGGAAAGAACTTTTTTATTTTTTGAATGGTAAATTGTTAACACAAATTGATGTAAATGGAAGATGGATTGGTACCCGGAGGTCAAAATCCTAGTTGAGCTTGAAGATGATCGGGTAATCAGCATCCAACACAAGAACACTTGCACACTCAATAACACATGGGAGAAATTCTTAACTTTATTAACCAATAAAATCAATCAGAAATGGGGGATTATATGTACTTACATAGAGTGATAGTGATAGACTAGGTGACCACTTGCCTATTTGGAGTAGGTTCCCAATGAGAACTATTTACATCTTTCCCTTCCTAAAGAATAAAAGAAGAAAAACCTCAAAATAATTAGAACCTGCCAAAGTTTTACTTTCATGACTAGAGTCTTAACATAAATAAACTAAACTTTCTAGAACTGATAAAAAGACTTTCTAAAATTAAATAAATCCCACAGTAGTAAATGTGAACCCACATATTAATGATAGATGCTATGGAGAATGAGGCTTTCCTGTGTTAAAAATCGATTTGGACTAAAAGACTTAGGCTCGGTGGGTGATGGCCTGTTCGGCCTTAGGTGCAATGGGCTTTTGATGCAGATGGACCTCAGGCTACATGTGTAGGGCCTAGTAGATTTAGGATTATTTTATTTCACTAATTATATGTTAGTTTTTAATTTTATTGTAATTAGGATTAGGTTTCCAATATTGTTTAGTTACATTTCTTAGCCCCTAAGTTATGCTTTCTTATTTATATGGCATTGTAGACAATTATTTTCAGAGAGTTGACTAATTGATTTGGGTTTTCCCATTGAGGTGCGTCCTCGTTATTGTCTCTGCAGAGACTTGTCGAAGTGTCTCCGGACACGTGCTTCAGCACCACTTTGTGCTTTGGCACTTTCATTCAAGCCCTAACCCTAGGGCTTGCATCAGTTGGTATTGGAGCCGAACGATCCTCACGATCAATCGGCATGATCCATCTATCCATCGATCTCCCTACCAACCCATCATCCCGATCTAAAACCCCACTTTCTCGTCTCATCACAGCATCCACAATCATCCCTAAAGCCCATCCTGGTTCCCGAAACCCAAATCCATACCACCCAGAAAACCGCACAACCCTATCACCAATCCCTCACGCTCCAAATCACCACACCCCCGAACCATTCACCCAATCAATCCCAACTCCCTTCGATAATGTCAGCCCCACTGTTCTGACCCCCTTTCCAAAACCTATCCTTCCCAAGATTTTCCAATCTCCACATACCCTATGAAACCTAAAACATATAAAAAAAACAAACCATCTTCCATTGTCGTAGCCGAACCCAAAACCTTCATCGTCCCAACCATACCTGTACATGATCACCAGTCCATTGCCTCTTTCCCGTGACACTACCATACCCTCATCATCATTGTTCAACCCTGAATCCCACTACCAAAAGAAGGAAAAAAAAAAAAAAAAAACCAGCCACCCTCATGCAACCCTGAATCCCATTGCCTGGACGACCATCTGTTGCCTTCCTAGAAAATCTGTCAATCATATAAGAGATTTGGAGGAGAATTCCATTAAAATGGTGAATACCGTACCCTTTAAGGGACGACTGCAGTGTTCTATATATATGGGCTGAATACCCTCATTACAATCCATTAATATCTCAGATCCTATACTGTAGCTAACAACTATGTATTATCCTTTTACTCATTCTACAATACAATAACTGGGCCTAAATGAGCCTGCCTAGATTGGGCTTGGATTGACAAAATCCCCATTGCCAATCTCCGAGTATCCTAGAACCCAGGAAGTACCATGCACAAGATGATAGCATCATGCCGTCGCGCCACCACTCCAGCATCCTCCTTGTCGCCTCGCCGCCTGAGTCGAACCAGCACCTCTCTCCATTGTTTGTCCACAAGCAAGACGAAGGCAGAGAAGGGTTTCAACCCCTTTTTCTCTTCTTTTGGGCCCTTGGATCGAAGCAGAAGGAAAGGAGGCCTCACACGTGCCTATCCAAAATTCACTTCGGGTTGAGTTCAGGTCCAAGTCCAGAGGGCCTAATAAAGTTGGATCCTACCCATAGAATATAAGCCACAGTTTGGGCCTGATTTCCACATCTGGGTCAAGCAGATCTATAGATAAGGCAAGTCCATTCTTAAATCGAAGATGGAATTCCATATCAGTAAATTCTACAATGTACTTCAAAGAACCAAATATGCACTTAAATATGGAATATGGTATGCTTCGGCAATTTCTTGATTTGAAACAAGAAGAATTGTCCGTTCTTGAATACTCTGAGCAATTTTCAAGGCTCCAAGATGCATGTGGAATGGAAGATGATGAGGAACATAATTTAATTAGTTTTCTCAGAGGCTTGAGACCAGATATAGTGTTGAGAATGAATGACTGAAAGAATATTCATGAGGCATATTGGGAAGCAATTCGTATTGAGCGTATGCTTAAACGGTCTCATCTGCGGCAAACTAAAGGGTATCTTGTGAAAGCTGTGGTGGAGGATATCCAGACTGACATTGTGATGCCAGAACCAAAGCATGAGCAAAATGACAAAAATGGACCCGAATTTCCTTCTATGAGTCTTTCCGATCAAGAGGTGCAAGCAGCAAGGAAAGATGGACAAGTTCTTGCGAAACTCCACATTAATTCTCACATTGATTTTATCTTCGAGGATCAACAATGGAAACTTGGAGATGAACAGCGGCTCGCTAGAGCTTGTGATTTGATGGTGCAGATTCCACACACGAAGTGCCTAAAGGTTCAATCTCACATCCCTATAACATCCGGCTATCAAATGAAGTTATACAAGATGTATATAGAAGTTGCAAATCAACCAACGAATTAGAAGTTCGTTAGACTGATCTTCCACCCAAGTGGACATTTACCGAACTCGAGGTTGAGTTCTTTCCAGCTGGGGAGAATGATGTAGATGGACCTTAGGCCACATGTGTAGGGCCCATGTATATTTAAGATTATTTTATTGTTAGTTTTTAATTTTATTGTAATTAGGATTAGGTTTCCAATATTGTTTAGTTTCCTAGTTTAGTTAGATTTCTTAGGCCCTAAGTTATTCTTTCTTATATATATGGCATTGTAGACAATTATTTTCAGAGAGTTGATTAATTGATTTGGGTTTTTCCATTGAGGTGTGTCCTCATTATCGTCTCTGCGGAGACTTCTTAAAGTGTCTCCGGACAGGTGCTTCGGCACTTTCACGCAAGCCATAACCCTAGGGCCTGCTTCATCTTTTGGTTCAGCCCATCATGGTGCAGCCTAACCTGCATCAAAGAATTCACATGCTCTGAGCTACCTCTTGTTCCATGGCAATCCTTTATGGTGGTCCACATAGGTAGTTGAATTCTGACTTGATCTATATTCAAATATTGAGATGCTTCTCAAAAAGTTTGATTTGCATTTTGTTTAATAGACAAAGCTTCTTTTTCAATTTAGCTGCTTGAATCCTTTGCGGCAATTGAAAGTCTCGTTTAGGCATACTAATAGTAGCAGTAAATGAAAATTGAAATCATATAGTATGGTTCAAAATCAGATAGTAAATTTGTCACATGATAATGTCATATGAATGAGCATCTAATCCCATAGATGACTAAGATCACAAGAGTAACCAGTGAAAGTCGTAGTTGTACTGTTCTTTTTATTAGTAATGAAAATTTCATTGATGTGAGAAATATGCAGTGGCGAAGAAGTTGTACTTTATAATGGTTTATATGCTATCTATATTGTGTGCGCACCTGGAAAGATCTTCCCCGACAAAAGAAAAAAAAGTTACCCCTAAACACAAATGAATCCCCTCCCCTCTTAAAACACCCATGCATGTGCACACACACACACACACGTGCACAAAAGAGAAAAAAATTTAATTGGTAAGCTTGACATGTCTTTCTACACCTAGTTTAGCCAATTCATTTACTGCTTTGTGGCTTTGTGCTTAGAGAAACACGTGCAAATAACCCTGACATTGAGTCACAAAGTTCCCTGTCGCTCTTGCAATAAAAACCAATTGTGATCCAACACTTTCCTTTCAGCCCACTTAATCACTTAGGTGCCTTAGAGGAATCTTACGCTCTAACAATCCCATTTTTTTCTAGCTTTCATGCTCACCAATCTGCTTCATTATATTTATTTCACCTTTTTTTTTTTTTTTGATAACTGTAAATTTTTTATTGTTCCCAGAAAAACAAAAACAAAAAAAAAAAGAAAAAAAAAAGAACAATTACCACAACCAAGAAACAAAAAAAGACTAAACATAAAACATCATTGTATTGAGAAAAACTCCCTCCTTTGCCAGTTTATCAGCCTCAGAATTAGCGTCCCGAAGAAAATGATGCTAAGTTGCCTCCAACAGTCTTGAAATATCCTGAACGTCCTCAATCCAATCCGCCGGATGCCTGGGAAAAGAAGTCTTTCCTGGCCCCCATTGAATTGCAGAAAAAGAATCACTTTCAATGATAGCATTAAGACCTTCCAAACGGCACAACTCACGACAACCAATCAGAAGAGCAAAGACTGCAGCTTCATTAGCATATTTATTTCACCTACTTGGTCTGAAAAGGTAAGCAGAGCCATTTGAATTATCTGTCAACACCTCTTTAATGCCTGTAGTACTGGTCTTGCCTTGATCTGATTCATCAGTACCAAATTTCATCATCCCTTATTGAGAGGTTTCTATGTTGTCTTGGCTTTTGTTCATACTTTGCCTTCCAAAATTGAAGCCCTCTAATAAACAAAAATACTTGACAGACCAAACCCCTTGAAGGCTGTCGAAAAAGTTAATCTGGGCTTGATTACTCAAAGGATATCTTCCTCGCATTTTTCTTTTAAGATTGAAAACTCTATCATTGCATTGATCTTTTTTCATGACAAGCACATTGCTGCTAGAGGCACTGTTTTGCACAATGCTTTCTCTCGCTTTTGGAATGATTGGGCTTCCCTTAAATACATAAAAAAGTTTCAGCGAACCTAAAAGAACCCAACTCAACCTGAGGAAAGCAGCCACTTTGAAACCACATCTTTCTTCCATAGATGCCTGCCACCACTGAAGTGATGGTCGACGGACTCATTCTAAATCTTGTACAGTGAACAATATTGAGAGCCATTGAGTGATGATAGCCTGATATGCTCATGCAACTTATCTCGTTCATTGAAATATCTTTCTAGCAATTGCATACATAGTTTAAAATATTGGCCATTATGTAAAGGTTTTGCCCTTTATGTATTTCTTCTCTGTTCACTGTTGCTGTTCTGTAAGTATAATTCCTTGAAACATAAAATACATAACTATTTTGTATACAATGGTATGTGTAGCTTTTTAGATTTTATTTATATCTAAAACAATTCAAAATCCCACAAGATTGCATTTTTCATATCTTTAATTGTTTTAGAATTTTGAAAATATGATTTTCACAATGAAAAAGGACTAGATGAACCAATATAGTATAACGGTTTGAACTGTCATATCGGTCATTAAATAATTGTTCTGTCTTTGGCCATTACATGATGCGAATTTGTATTTTTCAACAATGACTGTAGACCAACAAAATACTTTGTTTTGATGTGCAACTAACGTGCTCCAGCCAAATAGCAAATGGGACGACTCAAGGAGGAAGCAAAGCCTTAAAAAACTAGCCAAGAACAGCACCAGCAAGTTCCACCATTATATCATTAAAATTTGGCTTGCCACTTTGAGGGAAATGTGAACCAAAAGAGCAAATTATATTGGACCAACTCTTAACTCTGCTGAAAGACGGACACTTAACCGCCTACCACCTACGACCTTAAAAAGAACAAGTAATGCAGCTCTTGGCCATAGCTCACACAGGATCCACCAAATTGGTTGGCCAATCCTTACTTTAGCCGGACTTTCAAATTTCACAAGTTACCAAGTTGCAATGTGAGAGAGATTTTTTCTCTTAAATTCTTTCTTTATTTGTTACTAGTAATTAGGAGTCCTTGTTCAGAAAGACTTTGGAATTGTTTAATGATTAGAAAGTGTTTTGTTTTTGGAACTTGTGTAGATTGATTAGGAAATTTTCCCTCTATTTAAGATTGTGTTGTAATCAGGGTTTTAAATACCGGACTCGGACTCGGACTCGGACTCGGCTCGGCCGACTCGGCCGAGTCGGCCGAGTCCCCATATTTAGTAAAAAAAAAAAAAAGGAAAAATTTTGTTTCTCCTTTTTTCCATCCAATCCATTCATAATTCCATATATAAAGTTTCACTCTCTTCATTGATCATTCTAATACGTTATTTAAGGATAGAAATATAGAATAATAATAACAAAATCGCAAGCCATTTTATAATTTAATTGCAATTAAAATTTAAAATTTAAAACTAAAAAGTAAAAAATACAATGTACATGTTTCCAACTTTCAATATCCACTCTCAAGTCTCAATTTAGTCAATTATCAAGTCAACTAGTAAGATTAATCATCAAAGATGTAACTAAGCTTCAAATTTCAATTATATTTATAGCATATAAAAATGTAAAACCATAGTATACCTTAGCTCTTTCTTGTTAAAATTTAAATGCTAATTCCATGTTGAATGCCTTGCGGGTTCTGGATCTTCATCTTCGTCGTTATTTTGACTTTGACGATAGTATTGAGCAACATCAAAATGAAAAAACCCTTGCCCCGCTCTTGGAGTTATAGGACCTTCTCCATAGTTTGATGATGGAGCCATAACTTGAAGTTGAGGATATTCATATGGCGGTTGCACTTGTGGGGGTGTTACTCCATACTGTTGTTGCCCATACCCATGCGAAGGACCACCGTATCCACCATACTGATGCGGCAGTCCATACTTAGACGAAGGATCATGAAATTGATCTCCATATTGTTGCCCATATCCGTATGAACTATCAGAACTTGTGATCCAAGGGCTTGATGCCATTTGATGCGGCTGAGGATATTCATTCGTTGGCTCACTTCCTTTTCCTTCACCTCTGCCCCCCTCACGTGACCCACCAGTAGGCTCACTTGGACTATAATATACATTAATGTTGTCATGTCCACCACCACGTCTATCATCACTACCTTCGTATGCCTCCTCGTTCTGGCCCTGTTCACCTCCTTCTCGTGAGCCACTCTTGCTAGAAGATGATGTTTTATGCTGTTCCACTTCTTCTTCATAAGTGGCCAACCTTTGGCCTTGTCTTGTCTTTGCATGAGTGCTCTTAGTCTTATCCTTTGACTTTCGCGTGTATTGGAAAGTTGGTTTTGATCTTTCTCTAGCCCCCTCGACATGTTCTGAAGTAGAACGTGTCAACTCTGGACCACGGTTATGACCACGTCCCGAGCCTTGCAATGACGAGGTTGCTACACCCTTACCCTTATCGCGCGCGGATCGCGCTGTAGAAGTAGCCGTAGCAGATCTGGAACTCGGCTGCTGCGGTGGGGAAATATGTGCTTCATTCGACTGAAATTCTTCAACATCAGCCATTGCTTCATCGAGGAATGTTGTATCATTTAATACTGGCTCCTCTCTTTCAGCCAACCATTCATCAAGAGGGTCATCTTCCTCGAATATATAATCCAAATTAATTGGTTCGTAGTCGCCGTTGTCTTTTCTCATTAGGTTCCTTGCCCGTAACCTCATGTTGTAATGGACAAATACCAACTTCTCCAACTTAGCCATAGTAAGGCGATTACGGGTCTTAGTGTGTATCAAGCTGAATGTGCTCCAATTCCTTTCACATCCCGAAGATGAGGCTGTTTGGCTCAATATTCTTTTTGCAAAAGATCTTAAATGGGGAACCTCATCACCAAATGTAGCCCACCATTCAGCTGTGTTAAAAGACCAAAACAATAAAATCAATTGTTTGTTATAATTCATAAAAAACTATATTTCATCTAATTTAAGTACTGAAATTTGAGAATAATACTTGGATCCATCTGCTTACGACCTAATATGGCTGCGTCTGATCCAAAACTACCTAGAGCGCCCTTGTAGTTTTTCAACTATAAAAGTTAAGATTTAGAAGTTAGCACCTAGCAGTTAGCACTTTTTCAAATTTCAACTAATTTGTGAATAATAATGTCATGATCTATGACATCTTTACCTGGTTAAGAATTGTAACTTGATGTTGCGCGTTATTTGTCATAGCCTCTAACGTTTTTTTCAAGCCACGGAAAACTTCTTCATGGTTAGAAAAGTGTTTGCTATAGAAGCAGCTTGGGTTCAAGTAGTACGCTGCATGCCATGACGTCATTAAGTAATAAGTATTGATTATTAGATTCCAAAATAAAGTAATAAACAATAACTAGTTAGTATTCTATTTATAATAACCATAATAAATTAATAGTCAAAAATTACCTGCCGCATGTATGTCTTGATGCATCTGGTTGTCCCATCGATTATCAATGATTTTCCATATCTTCTTATAATAAGTCCCATACTTTCCTCTGGACCTTTGCTCTATAGCTGGCTTTGCTCTATCCATGGCATCATACACAAAGCCCATTGTGGGCTTCGTATCAGCATCCACTAGTTTCAAAACCAAGACAAGAGGCTCGAGTAAGTCAGTAATTCGTTCTGCCCTGTTCCAAAAATCCTCCCCAAGGACAATCTGTTGTACTTTGCGTGCCAAAGGTTGACGTGAAAATTTTGATTTCACATATGCTGTACTGGTCCACATCTGCATTATGTTAGCCTTGGCACGACAAAGACTCTCAAGGGCTACGAAGTGCGTAGCAAAGCGTGTGATACCGGGCCTCAAAATCTCACGACCTTCGTTCATTTCTCTTAGTAGATCTGTCATGAACTGATGGTTATAGATCAAAGATGTCACCATCTTTCCCTCATCAATAGTCTCACGGACATCATCTAATTTGCCAATGTCCTCCAGCATGAGATCAATACAATGTGCCGCGCACGGCACCCAAATAATACCCTTACCCTTTTCACGCAATTTCTTCGCTGCGGCCTTAAAGTTAGGCGCATTATCTGTCACAATTGCAACAACATATTTGTGCCAATTGTTAACCATGGCCAAGGTATCATCAATTAAACTGTACAAATATTCAGCATCCATTCTATGTCCGCTTGTATCTACAGACCTGATAAAAACTGTTCCCGTTACACAGTAAGCCATGAAATTAATAATGTGCCGCCTATTGTTGCTTGTCCACCCATCACACATAAGCGTGCACCCATACTCCTCCCAAGTTTTGAAGTGATCTTTCAAGTATCTCCAATAATCATAAACTTCCATGTCAAGATACTTTCCGCCAATCTCATAAGCGGATGGAGGTTTAACTCCGGGCCCCACCTCAGCTATAGTATCAACCATTGAGCGATAGTATGGTGAATTAGCAACATTCGGTGGAATCCGATTATAATGGAAGAACTTTGAGATGGCTCTCCCCATTTTCATGGCTCTAACTTTCATATCGCCCATGATAGAGCTACTAATCTTTGGTTGTTTTGTACTTTGAGACCGATGTAAGAATGGATCCATTGTCCCTCTCCTTGCTGTGTCCCGATAAGGGTCAGGAGGAGCTCTAGAAGAACCAGCCCCAGCCCGTGTCTCATCCATACGAGCCTGCTCAGAAGCAAATTGTTCACGGCTCGCTCTAAAAGCCCTCCTTAACTCCCTCGCCTCAACATCACCATCACCGTCAGAGTCATCCTCAGAATCAGAAGTGTCAACCCTCTGCATATTTACAACCCTCTCATCAAATTTTTTCTTCTTTTCTTTCTCATTCTTCTTTTCAAGCAACATGTCTCTCATTTCTTTCCTCACTTCAGTGGGGACATTTGCACATGGTCTAGCTTCCCCTTGTATACCTGCTAGGTGTTGTTTAAATCTGTTGATCCCACCACTGAGAATCTTATGACACCATTTGCATTTGACCTTATGACGGTCTCCTGCAACCATCTCCCCATGTTCCCATCCGGGGTCAACTTCTTTCTCTTTATTTTTTGGGGCCATTTGTGATATAATCTAACTATCTGAGTAATAGTAATCTGCACAATCATGAAAATCACATTCTTTTAACCAAAAAATAGTTGAAATTTCATCTACAAACAACCCACACATGTAATCATCTACTCTACATAATTTAAGAATGTAAAATGCAAAAAATCCATATTATTAATAATTATTTTTACAAGAAAAAGTAAGGAAAATATTATTATTGCACATATATGCATAGATCTAGTGTTAGAACCATAGATCCATGTTATACAAACCCAAAATAATAATTTCATACAAAGAACATAAGTAAATAATAATAAAAAATTCGGATTTCTCATTATTTCTTTTTAAAATTACATCATAATCATGAAAGTCACATTCTTTTAACCAAAAAATAGTTGAAATTTCATCTACAAACAACCCACACATGTAATCATCTACTCTACATAATTTAAGAATGTAAAATGCAAAAAATCCATATTATTAATAATTATTTTTACAAGAAAAAGTAAGGAAAATATTATTATTGCACATATATGCATAGATCTAGTGTTAGAACCATAGATCCATGTTATACAAACCCAAAATAATAATTTCATACAAAGAACATAAGTAAATAATAATAAAAAATTTGGATTTTTCATTATTTCTTTTTAAAATTACATCATAATCATGAAAATCACATTCTTTTAACCAAAAAATAGTTGAAATTTCATCTACAAACAACCCACACATGTAATCATCTACTCTACATAATTTAAGAATGTAAAATGCAAAAAATCCATATTATTAATAATTATTTTTACAAGAAAAAGTAAGGAAAATATTATTATTGCACATATATGCATAGATCTAGTGTTAGAACCATAGATCCATGTTATACAAACCCAAAATAATAATTTCATACAAAGAACATAAGTAAATAACAAAAAAAAATTCGGATTTCTTAATTTTTTTTTTTAAAAAACGACCCAAAAATTAAAAAGAATGCATTTTTAGAAAAAATAATGATCCTCCAAACCATCTTCAAGCAATATCTTCATCTTAGCATCTTCTCTAAACCATATATGCATGTAGAATCAAGAAAACAAACCTCAAAGTTGAGAAATAAAAAAACCCTCTTTGATGTGAATAGTGGTTGGATTCTTTGGTAGGCTTGATCTTAAAAAATGGATGGATTTGATGATGTTTGATGTTTGAAACACAATTTGGAAGTAGTCTCCTTCACTCTCCACAAAGTAGAATGGCAAAAAAATGAGCATTTTAGGGTTTTGGGGGGCTTTAAAAGCCCCCCCCTTCGTCAACAGGGGGACTCGGACGAGTCCCCCTGGACCTGTACCGAGTCCAGGGGACACGGTTCGGTCCCTGCCGAGTCCGAGTCGACTCGGCCGATTTTTTTTTCCTTGGTTGTAATGGACAAGAGATAGATAATTTTGATTGGAATTGTCAATATACATTGTTATGACGTTCACTAACAGCTCGAGCTTTTGGTGTAATTGGTTATTAACATGGTATCAGAGCCAGAGGTCAATGAGTTTGAAACCCGGAGGCATGTTACCTCCATCTGTCAGTCTGTTGGGTTTTGAATTCGAAAGGCCTCCCGTTCGATTGGGGGGTGGGTTTGGGGGGGTGGGCGTTCACTAACTGCTTGAGCCTTTAGTGTTACTGGTTATTAATAAGAATAATATATTTTTTTTCGTTTTTTGTGAAAAGGCTTTGGGCATAAGCTTTGCTGTTGTCAGCAATGGCCCTCTCATTTGATCAGGCATGAGGTTTGGTCTGGGCAAGAGTCAGTCTTGATCCAAGCTGTTTCTCGGTATTTCAAAGGGCACTGCAACTTCCATGTTTTCTTGTGATTCTGCCATTTACTATAGCCATAAAGTTGGTTAGGACTGAGTTCCAAATCTGCTATTTGCCTGTTCTATGGCTGTGGATGTTGAGACCAGTCCAGTTCTTGGTGCTACTTGACCTGAACTTGGAAGTTTATTCTCCATGTTGGTTCCTATACATGGGCCTGGATGTTGATCTATGTTGAATTGTTTCGTTGCTGAGCTTATAAGCTGTTCGTGGCCGATGATTGTTCGTAAATTCGAGCTGAATGAGCCTTGTAATGGCTAAATCACAACAAATTTTGAATGAAAAGCCATTCTAAGTGTTGGAGATCAATGATAATGCTTCCCACCTAGACTCATCAGAAGGGCAATTTGTTGTTTTCTATGAAGTGGGAAGACAAATTCAGTCAAAGTAGACTACATCAACCTGAGCATTCTAACTGGGAATGGAATGATGCAATTGCAAGTATTAATCTAGAAATTAATCAATTGAGAGAAGGGGGATGGGATCGAGCATGTGGCCTGGTTTATTTATATAAGTTGTATGAACTCATGTATGATCAGAAAGTTATGAAGATAATCATGCTGTTACAGTTGTGTGATTTTAAGGGAAAAAAAACTTGTATAGCCGTAAATTATTAATAAAAATTGGATTTTTCCAACATTAAAGAGGAATAAGAAGTGTGAGAAAAATATGGGGAGCCATTCACCCAGAAAAAAAAAACACATGGAGAAAATCCAGGCTTGGATAATTTCAAATCGATGTTGGAGATATCATAGGTTTTTTTTGTTCTTGCTACAAGGGACACTTGAACTAAATGCACTCAAACACACAACCCATGTCCCTAACCAGCCAGCTTAGGTACAACTTGCGACCATAGGGGGCTTTGTTTTGTTCCCCATATAAACCAAATGGATAGAATTGTAAAAGCCATCTGATATGCGTTATTCTCCTTTAATTAACCTTTGAACAAAACGAAAGGTTGTTTCTCTTGTTGCTTTTTGGTAAGTCAACTACTACTGAGGAAATGTTTCATTCCACCAAGTAAATTGAAAATTGCACGGAGGTGGAGTTGACTATGTAGATATGTATTCACCTTATTGCCGCCTTCTTGGATCCCCTTTGGTTGCTCCAATCTTCTTATCTGCATGTTAGTGAATTAAAGTCTATACTTATCTCATATATTCACATCTTGATCCTGAAAGCCTTTTGGGTTCTCCCCATCATCGTAGTCATCATCATCGTCAGCATCATCATCATCAAGGCCTTGTCCAACTATATTGGGGTCAACTGCATGAACTTTGTTCTCCATTCTAGTCTATCTTGGACCAAATCCTCAAATGAGTTGCACTTCTACGGATCTATCATTACTACTTCCATCCGTGTCTTCTTTGTCCTACCTATTGTCCTTGAGAGAGCATCAACCTTCATAGAAAATCTTTTCCTCAACAGTGCCGATGGCCTGTTTTGGACATGTTTGTGTAACCTCCTTTTTGTAGAAACACTAGGGGAAAGGTGACGTTTTTCTATCATTTAGTGCGTACGCTTATTTGCGAGGAAAATCATAAATGCAAATACAATTTTTCATGATTCTTTGGAAAAACATTTCCTTTCTTTTTTGGTGCGTGGTTTGTTATTTATTTATTATTGTCGTCGTCATTGTTTTCTTCTATCTTTTTTTTGTTTGGGGGGGGGGGGGGGGGGGTGTGGTGGTCGTGAAAAAGAGGAAGTCCGTTACCGGTTTCCGTAGGAGCAACACAAATATGCCCTTAATTTATCACCGATTAATGCTGCCCCCTAAATGCTCTTGAACACGCTCATCTAATTCTGTTTTTCTTGGTTTTACTACACATTGATCTCAACATTCTCATCTTTGCGACACTCATTTTTGGCATGTGTTTTCTCATGATTTACCAACTGCTGCTCCTTAGGTCATAGATAGTCTAATTGCCGTCTTGTAAAAATTTACTTCAATCATGTTAATATGTGGATCACAAATCACTTTAGAAGCAAGTCTTCACTTCAACCATCCAATTCTATCCTATTGAATTCTCCTCCTTTGTTTGAAATTTGATGTCAACTGAATCTATGGTTTCTTTTGAGTTTCTATATCATTGTATATCTTAGCCACATTAAAAAAAATATACCATTGACTAAAACCTACCCATTATTGCACTTCTCAAAATCTGAAATCTGTCTCTCTTTTCTTTTCTGAAAATGAACAGAATCCAAGCATTCTTTTCACCGTCCAAACTGTCTTGGTTGTTTTTGCAATCAATTGGTAGTCATCTTTCTAACCATTTCTAAACTAATATACTAGAAATCTTCATTTCTTTCTCTTGGATCCCATTAGTTGTTGTCACTTTCCATATCTACCTTCAAGCCAATCTAGTGGTATATTACCTCATGGATTTGGGAGTTATTTTTGAAGCCTTCCAATTTTGGGCTTCCCTTCCATTAATTGGACTTCTGCATTTGTGAATTCATGTTTTTTGTTGGGCTTATATTGTGAAGCGAATACTGATTCCGGTACACGAGCAGAGCATGATATCTCTACAAATTTGAGTCCTTGTAGGTAACTACTTGTAAATTAGTTGTTCCCAATATACCCTTCCATACTTTGTGGACACTAATATAAATACAGGGCCCTCCCTCTAAGAGGTTATGGAAAATTTACGGGAAACCTAAGCATGTCATGGTATTTGAGCAATTAGGTTTTGAGTTTATGGTAAAAGGTGTCATACCTTTCTGCTTCTCTTGATGGTAGCTTGGTCTGGTCTGGGCTTGGCTTTCGAGATTTTAGGGCATTCTTGGCTCGGATTTGTGGGTTCGTACTTACTAGATCAGAACCTCTCTACCAAACCTCTGCAAGTTGGCTCTATGCATTTAGGGTTTTGAAGGTTGCAATCCTCGTTTTGAGATCAGAGGATTTCGGAGGGTTTATTGCCACTTGGTTTTTCATTTCCATCTTGTCGACATCCGATTAGGGATCTCCTTACCATCGACATCACTATTGCCATCTTCGGATCCAGGAAAAATCACTAAAAACAGCAATTAGGAAGGAAGCGGCTGCAATGAATTCGGATCTCTTTTTCGCCTTTGCTCATCAATCCCATCATGCAACTCTAAATCTATCCCTATTCTTGCTATCGATTGGGCTTTGCTCTCTATCGATTTGTTGTTTCCTTTGTACTTTTCTCTCTCAAATTATACCCAAATCAGCAGTTAGGGTTTTGGGAGGAACTAGGATTGAATCTCCATTGCAAAAGGGGGTTACGAGAGAGAAGACGAATGATGGCATTTTGATTTCTGGGGATGATAAGTACCCTAAAACTAATCTTGCAATCATCTTTTCACATGAAAGATTTGGGACATTGCATATTTTCTTGGTTCGGAAGTTACTCCAACCGCTATTGTCATCTTTCTATCTCAATATAAATATACCAAGGTCTCATTGACATGGTTCGAATGACAGACGTATATACTTTTGTTATTCCCATTGAGTTGAATGTCAAATAGAAGAAGAATAGTGGGGAACCTGTTTCGGATCATGTTCTCTGTAGGACATTAGTTGGATCTCTTATTTATCTCACCACGACTCAGCCAGATATTTCCTATGCAGTTCAGATTGTTAGTCGGTTTATGTACGACCCATGACATCCTTGTCTTATATGAGCTACAAATTGTTGATTTATTTTCTAAAGCCATGTCTCACGATTCTCCATAATTTATTGGTATCCATATTGATGCGTTTTGAAGGTCTGCATCAGTTTGAGGGGAATGTGAAGATTGAAGAGAGTACTGATTCCAGTACACCGGCAGAGCATGATATCTCTACAAATTTGAGTCCCTCTAGATAATTACTTGTAAATTAGTTGTTCCCAAAATACCCTTGTACATATCCTCTCTTTAAACCCTTTCAAACAGGTACTCATGTAATTGTACTTTGTGAACATTAAGATAAATAAAGGGCCCTTCCTTTAAGAGGGTACGACAATTTTCCAGGAAACCTAGAGATAGGGGTGGGGGCCCTCACATTTAAGTTGTTGGTATTGAATATGGATTTGAGGGCCCCCACCCAATCTCTCATTTAAGGTGAGAGATATCTCATAGGAGCATCTCCCATATATATATATATATATATATCTTAGTTACATTATTTCTTTAAGAACAGGAATATCCTTGTATCAGGAGAAAAATCTTTACAACTTTTGTTATTATTTTTTTTTTTCAATTAGCATATTGTAATGTAGTTTATGCCAAATAATTTGTTTGTTGCAAGTAGGGTATTGCAATTTTCTTCTGTTGCTGCTTTTGACATGGCTTTAAGGCTCAATGCAAGGAAGGGTCGTGTGTATAGGTTTGACAAGGTAATGCTACTCCATTATCTCCATGCTCTTATGGCATTTGGTGCTACAGTCATGCTATTTTAGGATTGTTTTATAGTTGAATTCTTTTACTGATAAATCAGGCAGATCGTAGCCTCTGGGACCAGTGCACAACATATGATGGAAAAGCTGTAAGTAATAGTTTCGAACTTTCACTTTATAATGTGGAAATAGTTGCATTCTTCAATTTTCTTCTTGTGATCTTGTAGCGATTACACTTTAAAATAATTCTGATTTACTTACCATTCAGAAATAGGGGGGAAAAACTGATGTACTTATATCTGAGGACAGCTGTATCTGTGGACAAAAAAGCTAATACGTTTTGGTGATGCTTATAGGTTAGGTTGTGTTAGCATGACTTTTTTCAAGTCCAAAGATGATATAAGAAATCAGAGTTATTAGAAATTGTTGTTGCTTTCTTTCTTTCTTCTTCTTCTTCTTCTTTTTTTTTTTTGTCTGTCTTTGTGAGGTAATATATGAACATGCATAGCATTTCAGTGATGTAGACCTTTGCGCCTTGCACTGTTACATAAATCTAAACTGCTGAGTCCATTGAGTTTTAGTCATTCTATTGGCTTAAACTTGGGGGTTTTATAAATTTTGGATTTTGGTAGTTACGAGAGTATAATTCATCTATATGCATATGCTAAGCCAAAAAAAAAAAAACAGAAAAAGGGGTGACGTGTCCAACTCTTGTGCTTTTTTCATCATCATTAAAGCCTTGTTCCAACTATGTTGGTTCATAATTCATGTTTGGGTTGTGATAAAAGTCTTACGTGGGCCGTCAACCTACCTAACGCTACCCTCCTTTATCTAGGGTTGGGTCCGGCGGTAGAAACTGGCTATGTTCAAACTGGCAGAGTTAATTCTCAATTCATTTTACCTTGGAAAAAAAAAGTCCCTTGCACCACCAAGTTGCTTCCTCTTAACAAAGGGGTATTATAGTCTTTCTATTACCCCCCTCTTTCAACTCGCTGGTCATGAATGTCTGGTCAGAAAACAACCATTTCTGTTGAGAACTCTTAACTCGTGCTACTATCTTATTCAAAGATATTGTTTATGACAAAATACACCTCTTTCTTGAATTTACAGGGAATATAGAAAGATTTTTTTGGTGAGACTTAATCTCATGTCTCATGGATTCCTTAAAATGTACAATGGACTGGTGTTGAACATGTAGGACATTAGGACTAACTGTTGAATACATGTCAGACATTGATTAGGCCTAATCTACAAATTGTGTGCATGGGATTTGCTGAATTGGGTACTGGTATTGGATTTTGACACCCTCATACTAATGGAACTTAATAGTTCTGTATGTATGAACGACTTCATTTTCCATTGAAAAGGTCTCAACAAATTATTTTGAAAAAAATACCCAAAGTGAAAAAGTGAGAAAAAAGAACTAAAACTATACTTCCCAAAAAAGTATGTGATTCATATCAATGTTTAAGTATATAACCAACAAGAAAATACTACTATTTAAGACAATAAGTAATAGATTATTAGTTTTATGATGCATGATAAAAGAATAAGGACTCGTACTTTTAGAGAAACAAAAAAAGAAAGAAAAAATTGCTAAAAGGGCATGGAGTACCTACCATGGTTTGAAAATTTGTCTGATTTCAACTCAGACTTTGCACCTACTGAGTGGTATGGTGTCCTTCCCCCACTGTGGGAACCCACAAAATGTTACCCCTTGTTATAATATGGAATGAGATAAGAAAGAAGAAGAAGAGAGTTTTGGAGAGAGTGATTCCTCAATAGAGGATCAACTGTGTATATTTATAATACCATTATGTCTCAATCAAAGGCTGTAAACATGCTAATAAATACAATCAGGATAATAAGGAATATATCCTAGAATAATAAGGAATATCTCCTAGTCTATACAAGAAAATAATTTGAGACAAATTAGCACAAATTATCAACACAATCCAAGACTAAATCCCACGCGTGTGGGATTTTATATACAACTGTAACGAGCCTTGAAGGGCTGGGCCTAAACCATATTTTACAGGGCCCACTATCTTCTACACTCCCCCCAAATTGATGTGGTAAGGCAGAAAACATCAATTTGCTAGTGAGATCATGATGATGCGGTTTGGGAAGCGCTTTTGTGAAGATATCCGCAAACTGGTAATGAGTAGAGAGGTGAGGCAAAGTTATCTTCTCAGTAACAACATGCTGACGGATGAAGTGACAATCAATCTCAATGTGCCTTGTTCGTTCATGAAAGACCGGATTGTTGGCAATTTTGGTAGCACTGGCATTGTCCCCATGAAGAGGTGTAGAATTACCAACAAGAACACCCAATTCACAAAGGAGACGGCGTAGTCAGATGATTTTAGCACTAGCGGATGACATTGCTTGATATTCTGCCTCAGTAGCAGGCTTGGAAACGGTGGTTTGCTTTTTGCACTTCCAAGAAATCAGAGATTCCTCTGGAAACATACACTAGCCAATGGTAGATCGCTGAGAGTCTGGGCAACCAGCCCAATTAGCATCTGCATAAGTGCAGAGAAGTGCAGAGAAGTGCCAGAAGGGTAGAAGAGACCATGGTTAAGAGTGTCTTTAACATAGCAGAGTATGCGCAAAGCAGTGGCAATGTGAGGTTTGTAAGGATTGCTCACAAACTGGCTAACCGTATGAACTGCATGAGAAATATCAGGCCGAGTCATAGTTAAGTAGAGCAAACTACCAACTATCCGCCGGAAAACAGAGGATCATCCAGGGGAGGGCCATCATCCGTACTGAGTTTGCTGTTCAATTCCATAGGCGTATCAAAAGTGTGAGCATCATCAAGTCTTGCTGAAGTGATCAAATCGGTAGCATATTTACGCTAATGGACTCGAATGCTTGATTTGTTATGCAAAAACTCAAGCCTCAGAAAGTAGGTGAGAGGACCAAGATCCTTCATTCTGAAGCGGCGAGTGAGATGGTGTTTGAGATCCGTAATGCCGGCAATATCATTGCCATTGATAATCATATCATCAACATAGACTAAAAGGAATGTGTAGCCCTTTGGTGTCCATCTAAGTAATAGTAAACTATCAGAATGACTCTGACGAAATCCAGCTTGAAGAATTGTTGTCTGGAATTTATCGAACCAAGCCCTGGGAGCCTGCTTAAAGCCATAAAGAGATTTTGGCAACTTACAAACATGCTTAGGTGGACAAGCATATCCCGGAGGAGGTTTAAAATAAACAGTCTCTTTCAAATCCACATGAAGAAAAGCATTTTTGACTTCCATTTGTCATAGAGGCCAATTGCTGGCTGTAGTGACATAAAGAAGAGTACGAACAATGGTCATTTTAGCCACTGATGCAAATGTCTCCTCATAGTCAATTCCATATTCCTGCTTGTAACCCTGCGCAACCAATCTGGCTTTGTAGCGATCAAGACTCCCATCAGAGTTAACTTTTACTGAGTAGATCCATTTACTGCCAATCATAGATGCTCCTTTAGGAGCTGATACCATGTCCCACATCTGGTGTGCTTCAAGAGCGAGCAATTCCTCATTCATAGCATCTTGCCAGTAAGCGATCTTCGAGGCTTGTGAATATGAGGTGGGTATAGGAGCGCTATGTAAAGATGAAAAGAGAGCAGGAAATCCATAGTGGTTAGGGGCAATGGAAAGACAACTAGAGTGTCGCAGAGAGATGATACTATCAGAAGAAACATCTGGGAGAGGATCAGGAGAGGGAGTCACCATAGGAGGGACCGTGTTACGCCGGACATATACTTTGTGAAAAGATGATGGAGAAGTAGACTCCCGGAATTGTGGCAAATAGGATAACAACAGTAGGATGATGATCCAAGCGTAAGGAAAAGAAAGGAATCTGTTCCAAGAAGATCACATTATAAGATATGCGCATGCATTTTTCGAACTAATCATAACACAAAAAACCTTTGTGTTCATTATTGTAGTCAAGAAAAATGCATTTGGCAGCCTGTGGTGATAACTTAGTGCGCTTAATAGGTGGAAGATGAACAAAACACAAGCAACCAAAACACGTAAGTGAGAGTATGACCAAAGAGAACTTCGTAAGGAGTATTCTTTCCTAGAACAGTACTAGGAAGACGGTTGATAAGATATACAACAATTTGTGCAGCATCACACCAAAATTTGGGAGGAACTAAGGATGCAATTAAAAGAGTACGAACAGTTTCAAGAATGTCTATTCTTTCTTTCTGCAATCTCATTTTGCTGAGGAGTATGTGGACATGATTTTTGGTGAAGAATCCCTTTATCAGAAAGAAAAGCAGAGAAATCATTAGACATGTATTCTCCACCAGAATTTGATTTAAGAATCTTGATAGTTTTCTTAAATTGGGTTTGGACCACGTTATAAAATCTTTGAAAAATAGCAAAGACTTCAGATTTCAAGCGCATAAAATAAATCCAAGTATAACGAGAGTGATCATCGATGAAGCTCATATAGTACTTAAATCCCGCCCTACTTAAGGTAGGAGCAATTCCCCAAACATCAGAATGAATAATGTCAAATGATGCCAATACACGAGAATTATGAACAGAAAAAGGCAAAATATGACTCTTAAGCAACAAGTTTCGCACTTTGATTGAGATGAAGAAGACATCATTTTATTACCAATAGTAGATTCCAAACAACCAATCTTAAATAAGGAAATCAAATGAGCATTGTTCACATGACCAAGGCGTTATGCCAAACTGTCCACAATTTATTGAAATTATTAGAAGAAGAAGCAAAGAAGGAATGATTTCCAATGTCCAGCAAAAATAGACGCCCTTGTTTACTCCCTGTCGTGATCATCTTCCCAGTTTGTCGCCCCTGTATAACACAATCAGAGGAAGAAAAGTGAACAAGATAGCCATCATCAATACGTTGTCCTACAGCTTGTAAATAGACTGATAATTTTGGAACAAAGTAGACATTGGGAAGGGTGATGAACTGGATAAAGTAATGGTACCAACTCCAAAAATGAGTAGTTGATTACCATTAGCAGTGGTTATTTTCTCTTTTCCAAGGTAATGATGAGAATCTGTAAAGTTATGTTCTACAAATGTCATGTGATTTGAGACTCCATAATCTAAAAACCATGTGGATGAGGTGATAGGAGAAGAAAGAGATGCTGAAGAATGAAGGGCAGGAAATGCTAGAGGAGAATGAGTTTGATACCGACCGCCATTAAAGCCCATAGATGCATATGCTGAGGTAACCGTGTTTTGAATCAGTTATTGAATCTAAGCAGGACTCATAGATACAGCCCCGGAAGAAGTGCTTCTTGTATCAAATAAGGGTACTTGAGCCTGAAATGCTGTTGGAATATTCTGTCTTGGCAGATTGGAGGGAGGCTTCTTCTGTTGCGTATCATTCTTTCGCTGTAAGCTGCGACGATCATCAATGAGATGACCAAAGCGTTTGCAATATCGGCAAACAAATTTCTTGCTACAATTTTTGGCAATATGACTGAAGCTTTTGCATTCATAACATTGAGTAATCTTTTGATATGAGGTGGTCAGAAGAGCAAAGTTAGTAGACAGAGGCGCAAGGAAGGCCTTTGGTTTTTCAAGAATAGCACGTTGAGAGGTGAGACGAAGTTCTTCGCAAAGGACTTCTTGAAAGCCGGTATCAAGATTGGTGAAATTTTCTCTATTTGTCAGGGCAAACCGAACAAATTCAAATTCCAGTCGTAGATTCATAAGAAACTGGCTAATGTGAGTTTCTTCTTGTAGTTTGAGAACCTCAGATAAAAATCCAGAAGAGACAGTTTGGATCAACATGGAATCCCTTTCGGTCCATAAGGTGAGGAAGTCATTAAAATACTTGTACAGATTTATACCCTTGAGTATATGTGGCAATTTCACTATCCAAGTGAAACTTTTGTGCATTATTGGTTTGATGGTAGACTTTCTTGAGATGAGCCCACATATCAGCTGCTGTAGTGTAGGCTTGAAGAGCCACGACAAGAGAGGAATCAATAGAGTTGAGGATCCAGGTAACTACTATAGCATTTTCTTTGGACTAGGTGGCTAAGACTTTTGAGTTAGTGGTATTTGTAGGCTGATGCTTAGTTATCGATCCATTAAGATAACCAAAAAGCCCTTGTCCCTCTACGAAGTTCTTCAAATGGAAGGACTAGGACATATAATTATGCCCATTAAATTTAATGGGGATAACATCATACTTGTCCATTGCAGAATGTAGCAGAAAATACGCAAATCAGCAGTTTGAAAGAAGAGATCAGCCCTCAGATCTGAAGAAAACAGTCAATATGCAAAGAAGCAAAAGGCAAAGGTGATTGAATCTGCTATGAATATGCTAATACAGTGGTTTGATTTCAGATTGAGTGGTGGATGAAGAATCCAGCATCAACCAACACAGAACAGTGCAATTTTTCACCAAATAGTTCCAGACGAACTACAAAAGTGAGAGAGGATCTATGCGTGGGGCCCACCAAGTGGTCTAATCTCAGATCAAGGTTGAACTTCCTGAAGGAGTTCAAAGTTACTTCCTTCAGTCCAAGTCTGATGAGAATTGGATATAGACCGACAAATCTGGACGGTCTGGATGAAATATATCTGACAATTATCAACCAAAATCGACAGAGAAAGAAGAGTCTGAAACCTACCTCAAAAGGTGATGAAAAAATCCAGAAAAATCCTTAGAATAACCCTTA